>CM040117.1:30947283-31673032 GCA_022559845.1 Amorphophallus konjac | reverse complement strand
GATTTTGGATCGTTCTGCCATGAGGAAGATTCATACATAAAATCCTTGATGTGAATATAAGGATTTCCCGTGCCGTTATACCTACGGTATGTAGGCATTTCGGAGGGAGGAAGATGAAATATGGGGAGATTTGGCAGGGAAATGTCAGGGACAGACTTCCCATGTGCCTCTTTCTTGAAATTTCGGAACTCCTCGTTCATTTCAGTGTATTTGTTGAGGAGGGACTGAGTGAGCTCCTCGGCAGGTGAAAGTGGGGCCTGCCATTGAGGCTGAGAAGGCCTTATAGGGACCTGAGAAGGGAACCCTGAGCCAGATGGGTATGGTGGCCCACCAGTGGACGGACCAGCTTGGGGTACCGTATGAGGGATGGCAGGGGTTTGAGACTGTAGAGGGGGGAATTGGTGAGAGGCGGGCTGTTGGCTCGCCTATCCTTGAAATGAAGAAGAAGGAGCGACATATACATGTGATGTAGTAGCCTGGAGCGGCTGTTGGTAGGACGTGGGAGCCGGAGTTGACTCCTGAGGAGGGGGAGAAACAGACTTCCCCTTTAAAATGGCCTGAAAGGCCAGAAGTTGCTCAGGGCTGAGCTGTGTACTAGCAAGGGCACCCAAAAGGGAAAAGATATCCTGGGGTGGAGCTACCTCCCGTGGAACAACGGGGACCTCTTGTGAGGTGTCGCGGGAGGGGCCTGAGTCCATTGCGTGGACCCGTGGGTCAGCTGACTGACCACGACCTAATTGATTCTCTTCGGAAGAGTCGTGAGCCATTCCTGTAATTTTACCAGAGCGTAAATGCATACACTAGCAAACAAGTATCAGAGATTAACAGACAAGTGGATGATCTTACGCCATTTTTTTGTTTTTGTTTTAACCCTTTTTTTGTGTTTTGATTTACTTAATTTTTTTGATTTTTCTTTTTCTGTTTTTTCTATTTTAACAAATATAAAATTCACACTTAGTAGGAGGGACCCTAATTGCACTTTGTTTTACCGCCGTGTCAGCTAGGGGCACTCGTCTCACCACGAATAGGTAACTAACTCCGGGGTACTTAAGTGGTACAACCAGCCCAGTGAACGAAGAGGGAATCCTTCGCTGTCGGGGACTTACGGAGGTCCCAGTGGAGGAGATCCTAGTCCGTCGAGAGGAATTCCCGACGGAGAGTCCTTCCTTCACCGAGAAGGGTTAATCCTTAAATAAGTAAAAGAAAGAAAAGAAAAGGGGTAAATGCATGAAATGCAGTGCTGAATAAAAGATGTATAACGCACAAATATCAGAGATAAACACACAAATAGAACAGAGATAATCACAATAATATAACAAGGATTAAAAAGCAATAAACAGATGGAGTAGGATACAACCGTTCCTCTTTCCGAGACACGTAGATCACTTGAAAAAAGAGAAAGGGGCTCTAAGGGTGCACGTAGTGCACGAGGGGAATGACGTAGCGCACGTGGGCGCAATAAGGAGAGGGGCACGAGGATGCCAAATAGAGGGGAACAAGGAGGCGGGGCACACGAGGGTGCCGAATGAAGGAGAAGGGGCACACGTGGGTGCCGAATGGTAGGGAGGCACACGTGGGTGCCGAATGGTAGGGGCACACGTGGGTGCCGAATGGTAGGGAGGGCACACGTGGGTGCCGAATGGTAGGGGCACACGTGGGTGCCGAATGGTAGGGAGGGCACACGTGGGTGCCGAATGGTAGGGAGGGCACACGTGGGTGCCGAATGGTAGGGAGGGCACACATGGGTGCCGAATGGTAGGGGAAATGCACGTGGTGCACGAGACAACGTTATCCTCTCAAGTAACCACAAAGGACCGGGGGAGTGCACGAGGTGCACGAGGGGAGTGAGCGCACGGGGGCGCAATAAGGAAGGGCACACGTGGGTGCCGAAAAGAGGGACATGCGTGGGTGTCAAAAGGAGGGGCACACGTGGGTGCCGAAAGCTTGTGGATAACCAGAAAAGTAAAAAGCAGGTCCCACCGTGATCGCCAGAGATGTGAACGCGTCACGTGGTGGACTGAGAGAGAGAGATGGGGTTTCTCCCTCTCTGAGTAATGAAGGGTGAAAGAAATGAGGACAAACAATGAAACGCGCGCTATAGGGGATATGAAAGAACGGTGGAGAAGTACACCTACAGATGACACTCTAATAAAGACAGAAAGAATTTAGACTGACCGAACTCTGGTACATGGCGGAGATAGGGGTCCGAAGACCCTCTCACGCAAACTGAACCCCTTCCCGGTAGGCATAACCCACCGTTCCGAGAGCAACTTTTCACATACCGAATTCGAGTCTTGGGACTCTACGTGATAGAATTTGACAGACGGGAAGACACGTGGACTCAGAAATTGTAACGATATATCACTCCCCGAACAGTTACAAGAACAATATGAATAAAAACACACCACCGCAAGACATTGGTCTTTGCGGGGTTTTAACAACAATATTGCAATATGAGCAGCAATTAATATATGTACATCTAGAAATCACCGCGAGACATTGGCCTTACGGGATTTTTAATGCGATATAAATAATACATATAAGTATATATATAAACCACCACGAGACATTGGCCTCTACGGGGTTTTTAATACATTATAAATAATAAATATAAATATATATACACACCACCACGAGACATTGACCTCTGCGGGGTTTTTTTACTGTGACATAAATAATAAGTATAAGTATATAAATATATAAACCACCACGAGACTGTGGCCTATGCGGGGTTTTTACTATGACATAAATAATAAGTATAAGTATATATATATATATATATGTATGTATAGAAACCACCACGAGACTGTGGCCTCTGCGGGGTTTTTAATGCGACATAAATAACATAAATAATAAATAATAAATAATAAGTATATATATATATTAATGCGACATAAATAATATAAATAATAAATAATAAATAATAAGTATATATATATATATTAATGCGACATAAATAATATAAATAATATATATATATATATATATAGAAACCACCACGAGACTGTGACCTCTGCGGGGTCTTTACTATAATATAAGTATATGTGACAGGAAAAGAAAAGTGATCAAATAAACCGCCGCGAGATGTTGATCTCCACGGGATTTTAAAGCGATGATAGGGGGATGCTGAAATTAAATAGTTAGGGGTTAGAGAGTAAAGTGCAAAAATAATAAAATACTAAAACAGAAATGGTCGCGGGAGGTGACCCACCGCACCAATTAGGAGTTAGATATACAGAAAGTAAACAACAGAAACCGCCGCGGGGAATAATCCTCCGCGCGGGTGAGGTCAGAGACGGAAGAAGATAACCGCTGCGGGAAGTAACTCTCCGCGGGTGTTATTAAAACAAAAGAAAATTAATGAAGCGCGCGTTAGAAGATTGTGATCGCCAGGGACCGAGGGGTTCCGAGTGGATTGATCGCTTTCGCCTTTGACACGGGGTTATGCGGGCTTCAACTTCCTCTTCTTTCGACAGGCCGAAGAAGAGGGCTTTTTAACTGGTTACCCCTACACAAGGAACAAACAGAGAAGAAAACAACTAAATGAAAATGACGGGGGTGTAGTACCAATCCTTAGATAATAAAACGGTAAATAACATAAACGAACACGTACCTGGTTGGTGTGTTTAAAACCCCTTTAGAATTAAAAGGGTAGGAGAATGACATGATGAAATGCGCAAATACAAAGACACTCACCAGCTAGGCCCTCTCGGAGAGAAAGGCATGGCACATATGTTAAATGATGCATGCGATGTAATTAACTGATTGAATAAAAATAAGGGGGGAAAAGCTTATCGGGGAAGACCGGCGACGAGCTTTAAGAAGGGCTTCAATAGCACGAGCACAGCACGACTAAGGAGCTTCCGAGCGGACTTCAGAAACTGATTAGGCCGAACATAATAACACAAACAAGCGTATGCATGTGAATGATAAGTATATTTATATAAACATATATATAAACATATTATGCGTCTTAAAGATATTTAACATATTCATAAATACAAATGTGTATAAACATACCGTAAACTGGTCAAGATAGAAGAACAAGGATTTGAGAGAAAGAAAAGGAGAGAGGAAAATTAATTTTTTTATTATTTTTTTTAACTTGTTTAGAAGAGAGAGGGTGTAAACTTAAAAGAAAATAAAAATGAAAGAAAGAAAGAAAATAAGAGATATAATATATATATATATATATATATATATATATATATATATATATATATATATATATATATAGGAGGGAGAGACGAAAAGAGAGAAAGAGAGGGGGGTACGAGAGGAGAGAGAAAGAGAGAGACTGTAGGGGATTAAAAAAAGGAAAAAAAAGGGGTTGAGAGAGAGGGAGATCGAGAGAGGAGAGAGGGAGAGAGAGAAGATTAAAAAAATAAAAATGGGAGAGAGGGAGAGATCGAGAGGTCGAGAGAGAGATTGTGAGAGGGAGAGAAATAGAGAGAGGGAGAAAGAGAGACTGTGAGAGGGAGAGAAATAGAGAGAGGGAGAAGAGAGAGAGAGAGATAGAGAGCCGCGAGGGGGAGAGAGAAAGAGAGAAGCAGTGAGATTGCGGCGGGGATAGAGAGATCCGGCGAGGGGGAGAGAGAGAAAGAATGGGAGAGAGGGAGAGTGAGAGAGAAGAAACGGGAGAGAGGGAGAGTGAGAGAGAGACGACGGGAGAGAGGGGGAGTGCAGAGAAAGAGGGAGGAAGAGAGAGAACAGGAGAGAGAGAGAGGACTGGCGGGAGAAAGAGAAGCAGAGAGGGGGAGAGAGAGAAAGAGAGAAGAGAGATGGGAGGGGCACGAGAGAGAGTGTCGTCCGCGGCTGGAGGAGGGTGACGGCGGTCGCGGCGGGGAGAGGCGGAGCTGCGAGGGGTGGGTCGCGGCTGGAGGGAGCTGTCGGTGGAGATGGCCGGCGTCGGTTGCAGGCGTGCGGCGTGGAGGGGGGTGGCAGTGGCTAGCGAGCGGCTCACGGGCGCATGCCGAGGAGGTCGTGGTCGCGTCTGGGGCTCGCGGTGCAGGTGGCCAGTGGAGGGACGATGGCGACCGGCGGCGAGCGACGGCCGGTGGCAGGCGGTCGACGGGGAGCTTCACGGTGCTAGCGGAGGGGAGGTGCCCGGTGGCTGGCGGTCGCGGTGGCGTACACGGCTTGTGTGCAGGGGCGAGGAAGACGCGGTGGAGGCGACGGGCGGAGTGCATGCACGGGGGAGGCTCGTGGCGTGGCTCCTGCGGCGGTGGCAGCATAGGCGGCCGGCTTGGTGCAGACGACGGCGACAACGGTGGTGTGGGCGACGGTGGACGTGACGGCGTGGGCGCAGCAGTGGTGGCGGTGACGGCAGCGGCGTAGGCAGCTGGCGACGTCGGGCAGGCTGGTGGACTCTTGCGAACGGTGCAGGTGGGGGCTCGTGGAGGGGAGGCTGGGCTTGCGGATGTGGCAGCCAGCGCTGGCGGGGACTTGTGGGTGGAGTTAGAGAGAGTGGGGGAGTGAGAGAGAGGGGGGGTGGTCGCATGAGGGACTGCGGCTGGAGGGTGTAGCCGTGAAGGGAGTGGGGTGGAGGCCGTTGGCTGCCATGGGAGAAAAGAGAGGTTAGAAAAGGGGGGCCGTGTCTCATGCGTGTGTGGAGGAGAAGTGAGAGAGAGAGAGGTTGGCAGGGGGTGCTCGACAGGGGCTTCATGTGGGGTTGGGTGTGTGTGTGTGCCGTGGGGAAAGGGGTGTGTGCAGTGAGGTGATAGGGTGAGAAGGAAAGTGGGTTGCGTGAGAAGGGGGGTGAAAATAGGAAATAGAAAGGGACTTGTAGAGAATAAGATGGATAGGGAATATTATTTTTATTATCTTTTTTTTATGTTTGTTTGTTTTGTTTGTTTTTTTATTTGTTTTGCTTCTTTTTGATTATATATATATTATTTATGGTTATTATATTGTTTGCCTTTTAATAAGTATATTATGTATATACTAATCACTTATATATATATTTATATTTTATGAAAATAAATTTATTAAAGAAAATTATATTATTTTTACGTAAACACAATTACACACATTTTTTTGGAATTTTATTTTTTTCTCTTTTTATTTATTTTATATGTACACATATTTTAATTTTCTCCCTTTCACAAAATAATGCAATTTAACCATAATTACGGAAATCACTCAAATAAAAGAAAATGTAAACCACTTCAGGGCATTACGGTACAGTATGGGATTTACTCATCGTAACGTCAGAAATGGCGTGTCTACAGGTATTGGTAGCCTACTTTGCAGCAGGACTGTCTCAGCTATGTTCGAAGGTGCCCTCAATGCCAAAAGTATTCCCACCTTCACCCCCGGCGGGCGACGCAGCTCCACGCCTTGACAGAGCCTCGTCCGTTCGCTTGATGGGGAATCGACATCCTGGGGCCCTTCCCTGAGACACAGGGGAGGAAGAAGTTCCTCATCGTCGCCATTGACTACTTCACCAAATGGATCGAAGTCGAGCCATTGGGAAAGATAACAAGTGAGCCAGCTTGGAGATTCGTGCTGTAGAACATCATTTGCCGGTTTGGGATCCCGAGGGTTCTCACAACCAACAACGGCAGACAGTTCGCGAGCACCACCTTTTAGGAAAAGTGCTCGGAGTTGGGGATCTGGAACCACTACACCTCAGTGGGACATCCCCAAGCCAACGGGTTCGTGGAAAACGCCAACCGAACTCTACTCCACGGCATCAAGACTCGCCTGGACCAAGCAGGCGACGCATGGATTGATTCAATCCCCCGCATCCTATGGGCTCACCGGACCACCGCCCGAGCCGCCACCAGGGAGACGCCTTTTCATCTCGCTTACGGAGCTGAGGCAGTAGTCCCGGTGGAGATATCTAACCCCTCGTTACGAGTGGGTCACTTTGATGAGGCTAGGAACAACCAGACAATGCGAGAGAACATGGACTTGCTCGAAGAAGGAAGAACCAACGCCCAGGTAACGCTTGTGGTATATCAGCAGAAGCTGGCGCAGTACTACAACACCCGGGTTAAGGAGCGACACTTCTTCCCCAGAGGTCTGGTTCTACGGTGAGCAAGCGTGGCTGACCTGCGAGGAGCCGCAGGGAAGCTCGCACCTAACTGGGAAGGCCCGTACCGGGTAACAGAAGCACTCGGCAAAGGGGCGTACATCCTAGTTACGCTTGGGGGGAGAGAGGTACCTAGGACGTGGAACTCCGTTAACCTCAGGAAATACTTCCAGTAAAACGTCACCAGCCCTACCCCACCAAGACAAGTCGCCAGCAATAAAGAAGGTAACCTAAGGGTTCCCTAGAGGCGAGCACTGCTCCCCTTGAAAATAAGAAGGTAACCTAAGAGTTCCCTAGAGGCGAGCACGCTCCCCTTGAAAATAAGAAGGTAACCTAAGGGTTCCCTAGAGGCGAGCACCGCTCCCCTTGGAAACAAGAAGGTAACCCAAGGGTTCCCTAGAGGCGAGCACCACTCCACTTGAAAACAATAAGGTAACCTAAGGGTTCCCTAGAGGCGAGCACCGCTCCCCTTGAAAACGAAGGTAGCCTAAGGGCTCCCTAGAGGCTAGCACCGCTCCCCTAAAAAATGAGAAGGTAACCTAAGGTTCCCTAAAGGCGAGCATGGCTTCCCTCGAAAATAAGAAGGTGACCTCAGGGTTCCCTAGAGGCGAGCACCGCTCCCCTTGAAAATAACATGGTAACCTAAGGGTTCCTTCGGAGGATGCGAGCAATAAGAATACGAGCACGGAGGGTCGCCCAGAAGAGCACGCAGAAGTACCCCAATAAAAAGTACATGATAGTATTGGCTCAAAAATAAGGAATTTATATTTTTTTAGTCAAAATACAAGCTGCCAGAAATTGGCAAAAATGCCCTCCCATGGGCCAAATACAAGTACATGTAGGAACAAAACATGCTCAACAGCGGCAACAGGTAACTCCAGCAACTCGCTCCGCCGGCATCGTCCTCTATCAACGATCATGCAGAGTCTCTGAGCAGGCGCAGGTACCCATCTTTGTTCTGTGGAAGGGTACCCACGGAGAAGCCTTCTATGCCAGAGAAGAGGGACAAAAACTCCCAGCCCAACAAAGGGCTTCACTAGTAGAAGGCCTACACGAGGAAAACTTGGCCAGTAACTCCAGCCACCCACGCTCGGAGGAAGGCCAGCGAGGTCCACCCGTTACAGGGAACCAGCAGACCAACGCAAGTAGGCAGCGGCGGTACGACGAGGCCAACTCATTAGGAAGGCCACCCCGGCGAATTGGCCATGTTTCCAAACTGGCGAACAAGGCCCCGCTGCCCCCGGCTACCACCAGCACCTCTCTTGAATGGAGAGGTTGTCTTGTGCCTCGCCACGAACAGCGCACGGCAGCGGCGGCGGAGAAGCATGTTGGCCATGCCTCTAAACTGAGGAGCCCACGGCCGTCGTCCAAGCCGCACGACCGTGCCTACTGAGCGAACGAATGGAAAACAGATTCCACCCTTCCTTACGATCCTTCCTACTGGGAAGTAGGAAGATGTTCCAGCAATGAGGAGCATCTCACCGAGCACCTACAAGGAGCAAACAACGGTTACATGCCGCGAAGACAAGCAAAGGAAGCTGGTTGGAGTATATAAAGCAATGCTACCCTGACACCTCTCGTCCCATCAAGGATGGATCCTATCAGGCTCAAGAAGCATGACTACCCTGCCGGCATACAAGCGGTCGACCTTCTCCAAGGCCTCCTGCCAGCCATCCAGGTATCCGAGCCTGTATTGCTCAGATGCCAGGCCGCCCTCTCCGGGTGCAGGCCACGGCCGCCACGGTACCGGTGCTGGGTTTTCCCGGAGGACCAAAGGTCGACGACGAACCTGCAGAAACTCATCATCTGACGAAGTACCAGACTCTCCTGAGGACATTCTCTAAAAAGGTTACCCACAAAAAACTCTCTATCGCAGAACCTGATCGCTGGAATGCAGCGGAAGCCACCATTTTTAAGGTAAGCGAAGTCCCCAGGAGTATGAGGACTCTCACCGCCTCAATCAAATCCGTGGAAATCGAAGCGACGGATCCCGAAAGTCGCGCTCCTTCAGAAGCCCTCATCAAGGGCGCCGTTTCGTATCCCCAGAGGATCTCGCGACGGTTCAGGAAGGGGGATATACACGGAAAAAATCTCAAGATTTGCAGATAAAAAGGAAAGCTTCCATTTCCAAAAAGGAGAAATTACAAAAAGGGGCTACTGCCTTGGAAAGTGCAAAAAGAAAGGAAGGAAAAGATAACTAGGGGCATCCCCTCAAGGACTTGTCCCGGTTACATCATCACGTGCCCTGGGCTCAGCAGGCGCACGCACATCAGCGACACTAGGAGGAGGTGGCTCGTCACTCAAGTCCACCACGACAGCATCGACAGGCGCCCGCTCGCCCACGCTCGACACCAACCGCTCGGCGCCCGCCACCACGGGGTTGGGCCCCTCTTCTTCATCCTCGGCCCCCGAGCTGTAGGGATCTAGAGGAGGAGGGAGGACAGGGGCCTGTTTACGAGTCTTTTTCGTTCCCCTCTCTGCCGGGTGTATAAATCTTATTTCACGCGTCGATCAACCAATTAACTAACTGGTAGTTAACTGACTGATTGACTGCACGGGCGTGCCAGTCACGTACGTGATAAATTTATCGTGCGCTCGTTCTGACTTGGTCAGACGAATGTGAGGTTCGGTCGGGACCAGCAGTCCGCCATACCATAAAGGCTATGGCGTTAATTACATCCCCCACGAGGAGGGAACACCTTTGATTAATTGCCGAGATAGTGGGCTGTCAAGGCCGGAATAAAGGATGCGATGCTATGAGCATGACGAGATCACATGCGATTTATTTATCATGCACGGGGTGACGTGATTCATTAAATTAGAGACTCTGGATACGCGGCGGAGGACGTAGGTACGAAGACCACCATCGCGCATAGCGGAAACTTCCGATCGGGCATAACCCGACCTTCTGTCAATGCCATTTGATATACCCGAAGGTCTATGCAAGCATGCATGCATGACGATGATGACTATGCTAAGCATGATGACAGAATTATGAAGGTAAGTAGAGCTCAGTCATATTTTATTAAGTCCCGCCAACGGGGAAAAGGGACACGAGCATGATAGCGAAAGCAGAGCGCTAATACACATAATAGCCAACATGATAGAAAGGTTATCCAGGGCATAAGCAGCCCATGCCTTATCCAATCTACTGCGGGTTGGGGCTGCCAATCTCGACCATGGGAGGCCAGGATTGCTTCGGGGGGGAAGCCAGAGATTAGACGGCATAATGACCAGAAACGGCGCCTGAAAGCATAGGCATAGTACTTAAAACGGAGCAGGAAAACCGTAGGTATAAGAAGGGAATTAAAACGGCGTGGCCTGATTGGGGCGCGTCGGGAAGAAGCGCGCTGGAAAGGGCGCGCCGTATATAAACGGCGCCGATTTAGCCCTATTTCACAAAAATCGAGGTTTTATTCATTTTTTTTGGGTTTATTAAAGTACTTTAGGAAACTTTGGAAGTTCGCTTAGGTCATTTATTCAAAGGATCGACCCCGGGGCATCCGGGAGCCGAGTCACAGGCTCGCGCGAGGTTCACACTCGAGCGCGGCGATTGTTCCGAGTCAGACTCGTTCGAGCCGGAATTTCGGCAGCATCTCCCCATCCCGGAGGATTGTCGGGGAGAAGCGGGGAGTACTCACGTGGCGGAGTAACCCCTAAGGGCCTGGTGGCGCAACGGCGACCGGCAAACCTAAACGGAAAGGAAAACCCCGAGGCCTAGCCTGCTAGGGGCACCGAATCCGTGGGCGACAGTGAGCGAATGAGGCGACTCATTATGGGAGCGAAAACCCCGAGGGCTAGCCTGCGAGGGGCACGCGACCCGAGTCACCACAACACTCGAATCGGGACAACCGATAGAGGGAAGGAAACCCCGAGGGCTAGCCTACAAGGGGCACACAACCCGCGGCCATCACGAGGTCCATTAAGAACCGTGGATTTGAACTGTAGGGCTTAGCCCCATCACTGTGCACTCAGTGGCTGGGAGGGATACTCGTCACCAACGGATGAGCCTCCCCTGTCGACCGAGTGACTAACATAGAAGATTGGGGGAATATCCCCCTCCCCGGGTACTGGAGCGATGCTAAAGAGCAGACTCCTGTTAAGATGCGAAGTGGAAAGGGCGACGCAAGACATCGTCTGACGACAAGTGGGCAACCGAATTGCTAGAGACATATTAGAACAGTGAAGCCCGCAGGCTAGACAAATTAATACTGGCATGCTATATGATTAGCGTAAAGATTTGGGGACGGGATATATATATACATCATGTTTGGGAAAACCGACAGGGGCTCGTCCCAAGATGAAGAAGGAATGACAGAAGCGATCTTCCCCTCCCCTCTAGCCTATGAGGAAAGGCACAGGGGCGGCGAAGGGTCTGCTCCCTAGACGGAGATGAGCAGAGATATGCACACGAGTGCGTCTCCGATCACAAAACCCGTGGCACACATGGTGCAGAGCCCGACCATCACATTGGAATAGAGAGAGAACCCCGGGGAGGGGGAACGATTCATATAGCCCAGGGGCATATCCAGCATAGGGAAAAAGGGATCCGGGAATTATGCACGTCGGGAAACATTAAATGCACATCTGAAGAGAAATTAGAGAGAAAGCATGAAAGATGGATACAGCATCGGGCATCAACGCATTCCATTCATTCGATGAACGATACAGGCAGATATATACACACATCATATATTCCGGCGCCGGCATTGTCGCTCGGCCGTCGTTTACATTAATAGAAGAAAATCATCCCAGATGAAGAGAAGAGGCAGAGGTGGTGGTGAGGGAGGGGAGGTCAGGCTCGTATCATCGCCCCTCCCCTCTCTCACTTACATTGTATCAGGGGGAGAAAACCAAAGAAGAAAAAGGGGAATCGATCGGAAGAAAACCACGTAGACCCACCGAGACTCTTTCTCTAGAACAGGGTATCGGATCACCGACTTCTCTTCTCCGGCTCCGGAGATATTCAGACGAGCAGACGAGGAAGAGGGCGGCGAGAACCCTCAATGGGAAACCCTACTTCTCCCCCCAAGGTTTTTCTCTCGAACCAACAACCCTTCCCCTCGTATTGGCTATCTTCTATCTTTTCTTTTTTTCTTTCTGATTCCTCCTCTTCTCTTCCTCTTGTCTTCTTTTTTGTTTCGAAGGCGGGGTATATATATACCTCATTAATCCGGCGCCCTGGGAAGGGGGCGCACCGGATTAAACGGCGCCGGGAACAAGTCCCCGATTGGATGGGCGCGCCGGATTTGGTGGTGCCGTATTAAGCGGCGCCGATGACCCTTCACGCGCCGTTTTAACTTGTTTGCTCGACGCGGATCGGCCGATGGGTCCGGGGATGGTTACGGAAGCTCCCGTTGACTGTTCCTCTCGCCCTGGCCCTTGGAGAACCTTGACGGGGTGTTGACGAAGCTCTTTGATATGACGAATGGCCTTAATCAGAACTTCGCGTGTGTCTGGCCCGAGCACACGGGTATCCTGCTGTCACGGCCTTCGGCACTGTGATTTGTGCTTCTGGTCGAGATGGACTCGTGCTCGAAGCTTCCTTGTGGGATGGCATTGCATCCGGGATAATTCCGCTTTGAATGGTGATCAACCGGGTACTAACGGTGGCGAGAAGCCGAACCCGTGTCGGGTGATCGGGGCCTTCTGCTGATAGAACCTTCGGCCCCTTGTTGTGGACGGTCGAGGACGTTCTTCCTCCTTAGGAGAGTCATTGGGTAGACCGTCATCCTTGGTCGGGCGATGGATGTAGGGTAGCGGCATGACGAGGTCGATGCCGGATCATTGGGCAGGCTTGGTCGCGCTGCCGGTTGGTCGCAGTTTCATTCTGACTCTCGTGAGGTAAAGTCCCCGCTGCTCATTTCGAGGTGACTTGGGGCTCCGTCAACTCGAGGAATCTTTGATAAGTTGATCTTCATCGGCTTCTGTGCTTCAGTGGGCCGTGTCATTCATCTTTGCGGCTTGGTTGCCCAAGGATTATATTTTGAGTGCCAACAAATGCCCCCAGACGTGGGTGGTGCAAGCGAGGCGGGAGTGCAGCAACACCTACGGATGAGCTTCGTTGGGTGACGGAAGCTCGAAATGGTACTTAATTCCGGCTTCAGACGTTAATCCGGCGCGGTATGAAGCTTGAACGGCACCACTTAAAACGGCGCGCCCTTTTTATTCCGAAGTTAAAACGGCGCCGACATATCCGGCGCGCCCTGGGCTTTGGAGGTTGAAACGACGCGGCCTCCACGTCGCGCCAATTGCTTAAAACGGCGCGCCCCGGGGTGCGCCGTTTTAACAGGGGTGGAGCCCCCTATATATTGCATTCTTCTTTGTTTTTTCTTCACAGCCTGTTCATTTGCGAAAACTTTTTCTCTCCCCTCATTCCTCTCCACCGCGGCGCCGAGTGAGCTAGGGCTGTGGGCGAGCTTGCCCTTCGAGCAGGTGAGTCGAGTTGTTGGTCTGTTCGGGTTTTAAACCCGCTCTTCAGGCCCCGGGAGGCTCCTCGTAGGACTTGTCCTCGGAGCTAGATCCCTCGGGTGTCCTATTTGGCCTTGGCTTAATGCCTATGGCTACTTTTAGGGGCTGCTCCCTCAGTGGACGGCTTCCACTTCTCTTTTGGCAAATTCCCGAGCTGAGGAGGTGCTGCCGAAATTTTGTCAGAAGTCTTACTTTTATCAACTGCTTTCTGACTTTGCTCGTTCTTTTCTGGACATTGTTTTGCAGATAATATGGCATCCGACCCTTCTTCCTCTGCATCCCGGGTCGCTGTGACATGGGGGAATGTCCATTCCCTTGATCGGGGGCCTCGACGGGTAGCTGTGGTAGCTGAGTCCTTGGACTCGGAGACCGACACCGTTGACACTGGCCGCCTGTTGATTCTTGACGGCAACCACTTCAAGTATGAGCGAGGGGATGGCGTCAGATTGGACCATCCCAAAGATAAACACTTGATGGCATTCCTTGAGCGCTTCAACCTTGGCGGGAAGCGTGATATAATTCTCGTCCATCGAGCCGAGGGAGCTCTACTGGCGGAGAGAGACAGTCTGACTGAGTCAGTCACTCATGGTACGCCTATATATATCCCGGGCGAGCCCAGAAAATGGGGGGCCGTGCTTGGACTGCAGGAGTTATCTCCAGAGGCCGGGCTGCTGACAAGAGCACCGCAGTATACACCAGCCCGCTGGAATGAGACTGCCGGGCGCGTTGATAGGGAGAAGCCCATGTATGGTTTGTTCCTAGCCCCGCTTCATTGGGGGTACCGAGATGAGCCTTTCCTTTTGGATTGCTTGGCGGTCTGGTTCAAGCATCAGGTTTCAGTGGGGTGGTTCGGAGAACTCAAAGCCACCGACGCTCACGCCTTCAGACCCGGCGCCGTTGAATTTACAGATTTTGTACTGCGGCAATATGCTCCCATTCTGGTACATGTCGGTGTTTATCAGAGTGTATATGCTTCCCGGTACAGGTATCCGATCTCCCGAGGTCTGTGCTGCGGGATGATTGAGGTCTTCTGCCCGGAATACAACACTTTTTATACTGCAGAGGGTGAGACTTCACTGGACCTCTGGAGCCTTTCCCAGCTGAGCGGCTTGCCGATAGACGGGGAGCCATATGAAGAAGTTTGTTTTCCAGACTGGCTGAAAGACCAGACAGATGGCGAAGGCAAATATTTTACGGGCTTCGCCTACCGCTATTTGATGAAGGCATACCGCACCCTGCTGTGCCTGACGATTGACTCGCGGGAAGCGCGGAAGCCTGGTGAAAAGAGACGCGTGCGGATGGGCACGTGGCTTCAATATTTCTTTGGTGGGGAGCAGCAATATGAGGACTTCCCCACGGTAGTTCCGACAACGGTGAAGCGGAAGAAGAGAGCTTGACGCCAAGCGACATACCCTGCTGTTTCAGGGAGAGGGAGGCAAGGGGGCCCGAATCCCACAGGAGTTGACGCAGTCACACATTGTGCTGCATATCTGACCTATTGGCTTTGCTCATTCGCCCTTCCGCAGGGAGACGAGACGGTAATTAGGCCGGAGGCCATCTACCCTGCCTGTCTGATGGCTTGGGGGACAAAGTTAACCCTGTGTCCGGTGGCTTTATGCCTTACATACAAAATGTTGGGGGATTTGCACAAGTCACGCATCCCCAGAAATTCACGGACAGTTGGTCCCATCCACTTCTTCAATGCCTGGGTCTGCACCTTGTTCCCTGAAGCAGCTCCCCGGTCAATGCAGTCGGATCGTCCTTTGCCGCAGATGATCGAATTTGCTAGTGCTGAACCGTCTTCACTGGCGGATCAGCTTTTTGCTATTCGGGGGAAGCTGACTACAGTTCCGACAGATTCCCCAGGAGTTTTGCATTTTTTGAGCTTGGCTGCTAGCTCTAGTCCTCTCGTCAACAGGATGCGGCAATGTCGGTTGTTTGTGATAGAGGAATTCATTCATTGGCTCACCGGGGCGAAGAGCACGAGGCCAATCTTGGAACCAGAACTGATTGATTGGGCACTGTCTATCCGCCCCAGTGTCCTTGTATTCAGAAAGAGCGGCTTACTGTGGCTGGAGCCGTACTATCCCTTCCGCTTTGGCCGGAACTTTGGATTTGACTAGCAGATTCTGATGTGAGACGAGGTCGAGGAAGGACTTCAAACTATCAGCCGGAGAGCTGGAAGGCGAGGTGACTAGAGAAGAACGGAGGAGCTCGGCCGGTGCCTCACACCCATCCCCATCTCAGGGACGACGCAGTCGCGCTCTTCAATTCTTCTTTGTGGTGATGGCGGTTGCAGGCGTTGCAGTTGGCACGGTGGTGATGGCGGTGGTGATGGACGACGACGGCAGTTGAATGGTGAAGGAGGAAGATCGTGGAGCTTCGATGGGGCTTCACACCCGTCCTCTTCTCGAAGACGATGCACCGGAGCTTCACGGACGACCTCTATGGCGGGGCGAAGTGGGGTTGGGCCTCTCACCCGGGGTTCCAAAAATCTGGAAGAACACTCATAGCCATAGCTAAACTGGTTTTTTCTTCATTCTATTGCTTCAAATAAAGACTACAAGACTCTTTTTATAGACTTCACAAAGAAGATCAAAGGATAAACTCTAAGACTATTTAATGCCTAAAAATATGAAAAGACACCTATGACTCATTATAACTCCCTTAAAAACTCTAAGACTCTTTGATGCCTAGAAATATGAAAAGACACCTATGACTCATTATAACTCCTTAAAAACACTTAAGGATATCAAAAGACAAACTTCAAAGACCCTTATGTAAAATAAAAAAAATTACAAATATTTTAAGACAGAAGATCAAGTCTGATGTCGATGACGATCCCGTCAAACCCCTCCGCTTGGAGGAGGTTCGACCTCGAACCTTGAATCTTGAATCGCAGGACCCCGACTTGTTGGGACAAACCGGACGACTTGCTTTGATACCATTTGATGTGAGATGAGGTCGAGGAAGGACTTCAAACTATCAGCCAGAGAGCAGGGAGGCGAGATGACTAGAGAAGAACGGAGGAGCTCGACCGGGGCCTCACACCCATCCCCATCTCAGGGACGACGCAGTCGCGCTCTTCAATTCTTCTCTGCGGTGATGGCGGTTGCAGGCGTTGCAGTTGGCACGGTGGTGATGGCGGTGGTGATGGACGACGACGGCGGTTGAACGGTGAAAGAGGAAGATCGTGGAGCTTCGATGGGGCTTCACACCTGTCCTCTTCTCGAAGACGATGCACCGGAGCTTCACGGACGACCTCTATGGCGGGGCGAAGTGGGGTTGGGCCTCTCACCCGGGGTTCCAAAAATCTGGAAGAACACTCATAGCCATAGCTAAACTGGTTTTTTCTTCATTCTATTGCTTCAAATAAGGACTACAAGACTCTTTTTATAGACTTCACAAAGAAGATCAAAGGACAAACTCTAAGACTCTTTAATGCCTAAAAATATGAAAAGACACCTATGACTCATTATAACTCCCTTAAAAACTCTAAGACTCTTTAAGGCCTAGAAATATGAAAAGACACCTATGACTCATTATAACTCCCTTAAAAACTCTAAGACTCTTTGATGCCTAGAAATATGAAAAGACACCTATGACTCATTATAACTCCTTAAAAACACTTAGGGATATCAAAAGACAAACTTCAAAGACCCTTATGTAAAATAAAAAAAATTACAAATATTTTAAGCAGGGAGATCAAGTTTTATGTCGATGACGATCCCGTCAATCTTGGAACCAGAACTGATTGATTGGGCACTGTCTATCCGCCCCAGTGTCCTTGTATTCAGAAAGAGCGGCTTACTGTGGCTGGAGCCGTACTATCCCTTCCGCTTTGGCCGGAACTTTGGATTTGACTAGCAGATTCCTTCTTCTTCAGCCCGGTTCAATCTCCCGAATAGACATCGGGATGGTCAGACGACTACGGATGAAGCCCGCGCATGGTGGGACTACTTCCATCGTCGGGAGGATGTATCATTCAGGGTGCCAACCCCGGCCCGCCTGCCCCGAGTGACTCCAGACTTCATCAAGTGGTGGAATGCACGGACGGGCTTCTACCGGAACTTTTGGAAGGACTGTTGGCATGTCACCGAACGTCGTTTCTTGGATTCCCAGCGGGAGCCCGCTTTGGATGTTGATCCATCCTATTTGAAGAAGTTGAAGTCCTGGTCCAACACCGAGGTGATGGCATATCTGGAAGCCAGGAAAGCCGTGAAGGGTAGGTCGTCCAAGGCCGACCCGAAGATGCCAGAGATCCAGAAGGATGACTATATCAAGACTCTCTGGGGGCTGTGCCGGGTTAGCAGTGACCGGATTGCCCTCCAGACGATCCCCCTTCCAGTGGAAGAACCTCTTCCTACAGTGGCGGGTTGGCGCCCAGAAGCTGACCGTTTTCATCCCTACCGGACTTTCATCAGGAGGGAAGATAAACGGGCTGACTTGTATTCCAGCACCCCCTGGATATTCGCCCTGCTTCATTCTCATGGGCTTTCAATTTCTGGTCCACTAGAAGCCATCCGGGACCATCAGCTCCTCGTATCTTTCAAGTATGTCGACGGCTGGGGGTTCGACTACTTGGGCCTATATCATCACTTATCCTCCTGTGGCCATGAAGACTTGGCTCAGTTGGCGGAGAAAAGTGAGAAGATCGGTGACGTATGATGGCTTGTACGCGAAGCAGCTTCCCGGGACAAGGCGCCCGTGTTGCTTTACTGGTCGCTCAGCCCCAGATACACAGGGCCGCCAGGTAATGCTTATTTTTCTTTCAGCCTTGAAATTGCTTCTTTTATAGTTAGCATCCATTTTTCTCACCTACGCGCTTTTGCAGCTCACTTTCTGTGGAGGCGACCAAGCGTTACAAGGAGTTGATATCTAAGGCACAAAAGCCTTCATATTTTAATATCCCAGAGCCAGCTCCGACCACTACACCGCTGCCCCCTGGGGATCCGCGGAAGCGAACCAGGTCCCAGGTCAGGGAGGCTATCAGCAGGGCGAAGAAGGCCAAGAGGGCGGATTCCCGCGCCACCCGGGCGCGCCGGAGGAAGGCCGCTGAAGATGAGCCCATAGTCACCCCTCCTCGGGTTCCATCATTCTCCGAGTTTGAGGCTGCTTGGATGCAAGGGCCTGAGGGCGAAGGTAACTTCTTGCTCTTATATGGCTTATTTGCTTATTTCTATCGCCTTGGCTGATCATCTTTCCTTTCATTAGCTGCTGGTACTACCTCCGCCATTGTCGGGTTGGAGGCGGTGACTGGAGCCGCGGTCGAAGAGAGGGAGGAGGAAGCCCCCTCAGCCTCTGTTGAGGGCGATTTGCCTTCACCGACACCCCATCAGGAGATAGAAGGTAACTTTGCAGCTTGCCCGTAGAGCTCGACGGTTTATCGTCCTTTCAGTCGGGTCTTGACTGTCTATTGTCTTCCATCTGCAGTCGACATTCGACCCACGACGCTCCCCGAGGTCGGTGCCACGGCAGGAGCTGCCACTGGCGAGCAGGTGCTTCCAAGGGACAAGTCCCAAGATAGTCAGCCAACGGGTACTTCTGAGGTGGAGATCGCCGAGGAGGTTCCGGCTAAGGGGCCTTCTCCTAGCAGCATGGTTTCCGCTCAGATACTGGAGATTCGAGAACATGGGGAAGAATCATCCTCCTCTGAGCGAGTTGATTACGGTGGCGGCTCCGGCGACGACGAGGGGTTCCCGCCGGTTGACATCGAAGCCGAAGACGCCGGGGCTTCTTCAGCTTATGAAAGCGACCTTTTAACATTCAGCCCTCCGAGACTACTGGGAGCCGAGCATGGGCCATCATACCCGACCGCAGGAGAAGGGTCAGAATTTCAGAGGCCACTTTTGGAGGCCTAAATATAGTGCCGGTTGAGGTAGGAAATGTTCCGACTCCCGCCCGCATCACTTCTTTTTATTTCCAAGCCAGCTGGCTGATGTACATACATGTGATGCAGGCTGAGGTGGTACCGCCAGCTGTGATGGTTCGCAAACCCCTCCCTGACTTGGGCATGGGCCAATCGGCCTTTCCACCTGTTGTGTGGCCCATCGCCCTACGGCTTCCACGGACCTATGCTGCTGCAGCAGCCTCAGAGGAGCCCGGCGCAACTGCTGAAGTCGGCGACCTGACGAGGTTGCAGGGACTCAAGCCTTGGTTGCCGGTGAGGAGTTGTTGCTGAAGCCAAGTGGCCCCCCGAAAATAGAGGCGAGAGAAATTATCGCAGAAGAGGCCGATGCTATCAAAGCCTTGTCGGTCATAGAAAGCTCCCCTCCTTTAGCGGCCGGTGAGACTGTTTAGGAGGAGCAAGCGCCCTCCGCTGCTAAGACGGCTGTCATAGCTTCACCTCAAAGGGCGGGCAAGGAAGTTGCCATCGTAGAGAGCCCTTCAGCTGCTGCAGCTGCGATTGTCGGGCCGGACGTCGGCGCTGTGCAGACCATGCCATCGACATCCCTTGTGGTGGCCGATGATATCTGGGCCGAGGTAGATAGCAAGGTGGACTTTTAGCTCCCCGAGACTTCGCCACTAGGCTTACAATTTTCCAGTGACATGGTGTGGCAGTCTCTGGACAATCTCCAGCGGGCCATGTCAGCTTCCCCGGGTCTAACTTATGTGCAGCTGAGAGGCCTGATAGACCACCTCTCACGATCATTATTAGCATTTGGCTGCCCAATGGATGACTGGACCCCGCGGGTTACAATGCTGTTAAAGCACGCCAACAGGCGAGATTTCCTCAGCCGAGAGGTATTTGATCAGCTGACGGCTGTGAAGCTGGAGAGGGCAGATTGCCGCGCCGCCACTACTTCGTTGAGGGTGACCGTGGAACAATTGAGAACCGTTGCCGGCAATATCTCAGAACGTTGGTTGTTCCTAACGACGCGGATGGAAGAGTTGCGCGTGGAACTTGCTAAGGTCGAAGCCGAGTTGCAGGAAGGCGAGCGCCTAGAGGTCCAGACAACGGAGGAAGCTGACCTGGCCGAAGGACGACTTGCCTCACTAGATGAGAGGCTATTGCAGCTGACAGCTGTAGACACGCCAAAATTGACGTTATGTTGATCAAATCTCATGTCATTATATAAACGTCCCAAGTGGACTTCAATATTCCTATAAAATGAAATTTTTCTATTTTTGTGAGTTTTATGCATTTTTCCTGCATTTTCGTGATTCACGACCTGAAGAAGGGCGTTATTTTCAAAGTAGCGACCTGTCATAGGGCGTTTTCAAAAGAAGAGACGACCATGGGTAAGGGCGTCAATTCCTGGTATTATCCGTTAATTTCTGGAATTATCTATTTTCAAAATAAAAAGCATTTTGTTAGTAACGTCCTTCCTCAGGGCGTGTTTTTGATAAACGCCGTTACCTCAGGCGTGTTCCCTTAATTTTTTAAATAAAGAAAGTTTTATTTCCAAAATTAAATCCAGGAAGAAACGCCATTGTCTAGGTCGTGTTTCAAGAAACGTCTCTGTGAAGGTCGTCAATTCATGATTTGACGTCCTGTCCTAAGTCGTGTTTCACTCCAGAGTCCTTCCTTTTTCCATCTTTCCCTCACAGTTCCCTACTATCATTTGGTCTCTTACTCGATCTCGATCCTTCCTTGGATGCCTCATTACCCGTTCTTATCTTTCCTTGGTTTGATCACATCCGCTGGAAGCACTATAAAACAAAGTCTGGATCGATCGTGTTGAGAGTTAAGCACTCAGAATGTTGAACGCCTTGAACCCAGAACATCACGATTGCAAGCAGAGGGTTCTTTCTTCCGTGCTGCATCCTGCTGCTACTGCTTCCACTCCATCCCTCCGCATCCTGGTGTCCTCTGCATCCAATCGGGCTTCATCCGTTCCTCTGCATCCGTTCAACACCTTCACAGTTTCCCTCTACTCTCGTCAGGGAGAGCAGGGCTATATTGTGCTTATCTTGTTTGTGCTCTAAGCATATCATCATCACTGTCATCCCATCATTGGTTTTCTTATTGCATTAAGTATCAACATATCATATCCTTTCCCTAGCTCTCTTCTAGGGGTTTAAAAAAAAACCAAAAAAAGAGGTGCGCACGTTGATGTCTTTTCATCGTTTCATGTTAAGTTTTGGATTGATACTATAGCACTTTGGCTGATCCCTCTCTCTTCTGCTTGTTTTCATTGTCTTTTTACAAGGTAATCAACTAAGAAGACCCACTTCATCGGCCGGCCGGCCGATTGAAGTTGGAGGAGGAAATCCACATCCATCCCGCATACCAATTTTCCACAAGGTACACGCGATCTCCTTTTCTTCTTATTGAGGTAACCCCTCTGGCGATCACATCATCTCCACATTAGCACCTCGTGCTATTTTTATTGCATCTTATGCATTTTATTTATTCATTGTTACATTTTAATTCCTAAGTGTGGATTTTAATCCAATCTACAAATTGGCGATCACGGTGGGACTTCCATTGTTTTCTTTTTGATTACCATCTCCTTTGGCACCCTCGTGTGCCCTTTCCCCATCGGCATCCACGTGTGCCCTTTCCCCTTGGTACCCTCGGTACCCTTTCCTTTGTGCCCCTCGGGCACCCTCCATCCTTCACTGTGCACTCTGCACATTTGCATATCTCCCATAATTAACACCTTCCACGAGGGCGTGTTTTGATATCACGCCCTTCTGAAGGGCGTGTTTTAGTTGGTTAACGCCTCTTCCAGTGGGCGTCTTTTGCATATCTCCTGTTGCTTTGCCGCTTAATCATTTTATCTGAGAATTCACGCCTACCCCCAGGGCGTGTTATTTATTCTTAGCGCCTGTCATCAGGGCGCGTTATTCATTTCTCCTGCTTTATTCATATCTTGTTGCACTGTCTGAGAATTCACGCCCATTTGCAGGGCGTATTATTTGTTATTAACGCCTTCAGTCAAGGCGTGTTCTTTTGATTTGACGCGATCCTCTAGAGGCGTCCTTTCCTGGTAACGCATGACCCCAAGGCGTGGTTTTTCCTCTTCCTGTGAGCCCCTCACAGGATTCACGACAGCCACGCTGCCGTTCCCTGTTTGGTAGCGACCTCTCCCAGGTCGTGTCTTTCCTGAGTTTTCACAGAAATTGATTACTGCCTTATTTGTGATTCGTTGTTTGGCATCTTCATCTGTCTTGATATATTGCTGTGATCTGCATTGATTTCATTATACTTGTGCGTTTTTTGGTTGAGAGACCTCCTCTCTCTAGCCTAGGATTCCACACACCTTTCTTGGAATCGGGACAACCCTCCATTGAGCATTCCGTCTCTTTGGACCGGAAATCCCTTTTCCAAGACCTCCATAAGTCCCCGCACCCGTGGATTCCCTCACGGACGCCGGGCTGGTTGTACCCTCGAAGTACCCGGAGTTTAGATATCCTATTCGTTGGTGAAGAGAGAGAAAACCTAGTTGACCCGGAGGTCACACTTGGATCAAACTAGGTTTCATTTGGCAAAAGAGTGAACTATTCACAAATAATCCACTTTAATCTCAAACATCCAAACATTAAAATCTTCCGTGCTTTCCAACATTGTTTGCATAACTTGGTTGGGTTGACTTGGTTGAATTGTTTTGATTAAAGTGTTTTTTTGGAAATTCCTTCATTAAACATCCTCTCTCTTAAGTATGAAACTCCGTTCAGGTAAAATCATCAACATGTCAGGCAACGGGTACTCTTATGATGATGAGGATGAGAATGTATTTGGTCAATATGGTGACCCTTTCCAAGATTCGGTTTATTATGAGGGAAACTATCTCCCTCCTCATCCTCATTACTCACAAGTTCATGTGGTTGATACCACTATTCATGAGGCGGACCCTTCGTCTCAAGTTCCATCTTCCAACACCTCGGGGAACCCTTCCCCATCCATTAATGTCACAGATTTGATCCAAGCTCTCTCTCAATTGGATGACTCCCAGTGGCAAGCCATTCAGGCCGCTTTGAAGGGGAAGTCGGTTCTTTTTTCTTCTTCTAATCCCCCTCCGGCCATGAGCGGCCATCAGATTGTTAATGACCAGGCGGTCTTGCATCCCCCCTCCTCTCGTCCACAAACGCCTACCGCGGCCATGCCGGCCCAGCAGGCGAGCTATTCAGCGGTTAGGCACCAATCTTCCCAACCTCCTCGGATTCTACGAACGCCTATACCGCATTCTTTTGTTCAGAATCAGGCCCCGGTCGAGCCCGATACCAACACTCTCTTGCTTCAGAAGCTGGCCAGCATGGAGGAGCAGCTCAAGAAGGTTACAGCGACTAAGAATGCTCCGGAAATTTCTCTTCCTACGTTGCCGGTGTTCCATTTACCACCTTCTGAAATGCCGAATTTTCGGCGATATAATGGGACAGGCAACCCATTCATTCATTTAAAGGATTTCCGATATGAGACTTCCTACTGGCAAGACAATAAGGCCTCCCTGGCCTACTTATTCAGGAGATCTCTTGAGGGGCCAGCCCTCGAATGGTTTTATTCTCTGGAGCCAGCTGATGCCGGCGATTTTGATGTTATTCAAAGAAAATTCTTGCAAAAGTACAGAGACCGGGTGGGACCTTCCCTTTCTGTTACAGATCTAGTCGCTGAGAAAATGAAGCCCGAGGAGGACTTCATCGTATTTGCTGATAGGTGGCGGTCTATGGCCGAGAAATTGAAGGACACATTGTCGGAACATGAGCAAGTGAAAATGGTTATTTCTAACGCAACTCCTCAATTCCGGCATATATTGGCCATGAATCGGCTGACAACTATGGAAGAGCTCTATGAAAGAGCTCGTTATATACAAACGCAAATGAAGGACTCGCCCATCATGGGCATGTTTGAGCCGAAGTCTCGGCTATTTAAAAAGAATACAAATGTCAACAGCGAGCCCACGACTGAGGGCACTGTCACAAATGAGCAGGTTGGCGTAGTTGGCCACCCACACCACCAATCAAACCCACGACCTCCGCCACCTCCACAGCAAAACCCCCATTTTGCCTCCGCTCCACAACACCACTTCGCACCCCAACCTTCTTTTGCTCCATCACCAAGCCAAGCGTCCCGCATAGGCCCTCCAGCTCCACCATAATACCATCAAGTGCCCCCGCCTGCCAACTACAGCCAACAACAACGGAGACCACCACTTGGCCCCAAAAGGGACCACTATCCTCCACTCCCTGAAAGTCTCCCCGATATTTTTAATACCCTGATGGCTGCCAACTTGCTCGCCTTACCAAGGGAAAGAACCGTGTGGCCCGCTAATGTTGACACATCCCGTTACTGTGCTTTTCACCGCGCCCCTGGTCACAACCTTGATCGTTGTTTCCACTTCAGAGATCATATTTATGATTTGAATGACCAGGGTGGCATTAATTGGGATGAAATGAGGCAATTCATCGCCACCATGAAAGAAAGAAGGCCTCCTCGGCAACAGCAAAATCAACAACAACAGCAGCCAGCTCCGCAGCAAGTACAGCCACAGCAAGCTCCAGCACCCCAGCAGGATATGGGGATCGTCCGTAATCCATTGCCGGAGCACGCTCCTAATCAGCACGTGAATCCTGTCACGTCTCTCTACGAGGTGGAGAGAGGGCAGGGATGGCACGAAGAAAACGCCTCTGTCGGGGCATTTCACCATGATCCAACTCAAAATCAAACTCCGCGCCTTTTGCGCACCCCTCCTTCTTCTTCTATCAATCTTCAATCAGGACGTTCTCTTTTACGCCCCGTCAACCCATCTACCCCCATCAATTCCACGGCCTTGCCGGCTCGCTCTCTTCTTACCCGCCTACCACCTCCACAACCTACCGCACCACCTTCCACCACCAACTCTATACCTCCGCCATCCAGGTCACTCCTACTTCGCTCACCTCCAGCACCCGCTACCCCCTCTACCACTCCTACACCGGCAAGGGTTCCTCCGTCATCAGTTCAACCACCTTTTGTGCCACGATCTCTCCTTATTCCACCACCTGCCAATGCTCCTCGCATTCGGATATCTCTCCCTTCTCCCACGCTTCCTGCGCGGGCGTCTTCGTCAAATACTTCTCCCATGCCTCCCGCGGGGGCATCTTTGTTAAATGCCACTACCACGTCTCCTACGGAGGCATCCCTTTCATTGAATTCCCCTTTGATTTCCCCCAGCAGGGTCTCTGCTACCAACATTCCTTCTTCTTCTTCCAACCCTCCTCCTATTTCTGCCCCGACAGAGGCGCGTCAAGGCGTGGCGCCGCTCCGCAGTGGACGGATATTCCACTGTATTTTCCCACAGAGAAAGCTAGAGCCCGTACAGGGGCCGCAAGGGCAGGAACAGGAACAAGAATCAGTGCCAGGGACTCAGTATGATCTGTTAAAGCACTTGGACCGCACTCCCGCCAGGATTTCTATTCTTGAACTGATCAAACGGTCCACCACTCATCAGCTGGCTTTAAAAGAATATTTACAGAAAGTCATGGTCAACGAAGACATTCCGGTCGAGCAAATAATTACAGTCTTGACACCTGCTAGCAATCAGCCGGCAATCACCTTCCATGAGCATGAACTAGCACCTCTTCAGGCAAGAAAATATGCTCTTTGTATCACAGTCGACATCAACAAAGTGGCTGTCAAGCAGTGTTTGGTGGATACATGGGCATCCATAAATGTTTTACCACCAAGCACTTTAAGGCTGTGCGGCATTCCGGAAGATCAAATTCGGCCATCCACTATAACGGTCACTGCCTATGATAATACCAAGAAGCCCCCTCTAGGCATGATCACTTTAAAAGTAAGTTTGGGTCCAGTTTCCATAACAGCAGATTTTCACATCTTGGACATGGATCCAACATACAACAGCTTGATGCGGTGCCATCGACAAATCATCAGTGTATTAAATTCCCCCACAAGGGCCGCATTATCAAGGTGACCAGTATGCCGATCCTGCCAGAGGAAGATATTCATGCAGCTTCATCAGTTCCTTCCATTTGGCCAGCCAACAAGCCACTTTTGTCTGTGCTGGACGTCCCTCGTCTGCAACCAAGGCCGTCTGAGACCGTCACCGCAGTTGCTATGACGCCCCTGCCTTCTAAAGGGAAGAAGAAAAAGAATATGATTAACACCCCTGGTTGGAACATTCTGTTGAAAATGGGGTATCAAGACGGCAAGGGCCTGGGCGCCAATTGTCAGGGCAGGATTAGGCCCATTAAGCCGCAGAAATTGTTTGCACGAGGCGGCTTGGGCTATAAAGGGCCCGGTAAAAATGAAGAAGAGCCATGGGCTTTTATGACTTCTACTTTAAAGCCAGATCGCCAGCCACTCACCTGGACATTAAAGACACATTTTGTCACGGGTGGCATTCATAATGATGAGCAGACGACTATGATTACTTCATTGCTGGATTGTCAGGATGTTCACGCCAGACAGTTTGCTCGTCACATTGCACCACTGGCTACCTACAAGGCCCTGGAGTCTTTAAGGCCGGACAAAAGAAGGAAAATGGACGATCCGGAATGTGATTGGTACAGATGGTTCGACCTGAATGACATCACTATTTCTTTAAGCCGCATGTTCATGCCGACAGATCCGGAATGGCCGCCACTCATACAAGAATTGATTGAAATGCCAGCCGCAATCACAGACAAGAGACAGTTGCTAAGTGACTACACAGATACTGGAGAGCCAGATGTCCCCTTTGAAGAAGGTTTTACCGTGGATAGGCTGTGGGCCGGCCTCTTCTCCCTCACTTCTGTGCATCCGTCTGTGTTGGCTTCTCTCTATTCCCGTTGGTTTGGTCACGTGCCGCGACCGCCACCGATTACCATCAACTTGTCTCCCGATTCAATTCAGATTTCCCTCCCTATTGCTTCTTCGCTCCTCGAGCGATTTTCTAAAATCTCCATCTCGCCCCCGCGTGGGCCATCACTGATTAAAGCTTTCTCTGAGCTTTCAATTCCCACTCCCCCTGCTACTCCCCCTTCACATTGCTTCCTACTGGAAAAAGAAAATAAAAATAAAGGAAAAGATAAAAACGAAAAAAAAACGCCAAATCTCCAACATTCCAATCCTCCATTTCTATTGAGGAGACCTCCTATTTTTCTCCCGAGTGCGTCCCGACCCAGGGGCCGCTCCTTCAGGATTCCTTGATCAATCTTTTCTCCCCCTCTGGTGAGGGGCCTTCCTCTGTATCACCTCCTGTATCCGCTTTTTCATCTCCTTCCCCTGATCAAGCTAGTTGTTCCTATTCTTCCTCCTCTCCCTCTAATAATAAAAAGTAGGGGATAGTTTCACACAAGAAGGCCAAGGGTAAGCAGATTCCTCGCAGATTTTTGTTGGAATTGGCCATCAGATGCCAAGCTTGTTTAGCTCTCCCGGAGTTTGTGGAAGATCCAATTATCCTGCCAGAGGTAGAATATGAAGATGTTGTTGCTTCTTATGAGGGTTTGGGCGTTTATGAAATCATGAATGATGAAGACCCTTTTGAAGAGGGGGAAGAAAGTTATGAAGACTATGAGGACGAGGCTGACGCCTTTGCTAGTGGCATAAGAAGATTTGACGAACCATCAGCCTCTGTAGAAGAGCCAACCAAAGAAATCAATCTGGGTACCGAGGAAGACCCTAGGATTGTCCTCATCAGTAAGAATTTGCCGCCCTCCGAAGAGGAGGCGCTCATTTTAGTTCTTCAAGATTACAAGGACACGTTCGCATGGAGGTATGAGGATATGCCTGGATTAGACCCTACGCTCGTTGAACACCGCCTTACACTTAAGCCAGGGTCTATCCCGGTCAAACAACGGTTGAGGCATTTCCACCCTAACATGGCTTTGAAGATGAAAGAAGAGGTCGATAAGCTCCACAAAGCTAGATTTGTTAGAGTTGTCCTTTACCCCAATTGGGTGGCTAACATTGTCCCGGTTATAAAGAAAGATGGGAAGGTTCGGATTTGCATAGATTTCCGGGATCTCAACCGGGCGTGTCCTAAAGACGACTTCCCCCTCCCTCATATTGATGTTCTAATCGATAACACGGCAGGATTTGATACTCTCTCTTTTATGGATGGCTTGTTAGGTTATAATCAAATTCGCATATCTGAGGAAGATCAAGAGAAGACTTCATTCACTACACCATGGGGCACATATTGTTATGTGGTCATGCCCTTTGGACTTAAGAATGCTGGAGCCACTTATCAGAGGGCTATGATGGCTATTTTTCATGACATGATTCACATCTATATTGAGGTGTATGTGGATGACCTGGTAGTGAAATCAAGGACAAGGATTGAGCATCCTGGGGTTCTAGCTAAGGTTTTACAAAGGTCGCGGGAATATCAATTGAAAATGAACCCCAAGAAGTGCGTATTTGGCGTTTCTTCAGGGAAATTGCTTGGTTTCATTGTTAGCAAGAGGGGAATTGAAGTTGATCCCAACAAGGCAAAGGGCATTAGAGACATGCCTCCTCCCAAGAATTTGAAGGAAGTTCGAGGATTAATCGGGAGGTTGCAATTTATTCGCCACTTTGTCTCCCAGCATTCACAGAGATGTAGGCCGTTTTACGAGCTCACTAAGCCGGGAGTCAAATTTGAATGGGATGACAAGTGTCAGGCAGCCTTTGACGGATTAAAGGATTATTTGGCCAATCCTCCTGTCCTGAGGCCGCCAGTTCCAGGCAAACCACTTGTTCTTTATGTTTCTGTCCTGGATGACTCTGTAGGTGCTGTCTTAGCTCAAGTGGATGAGGAAGGTAAGGAGAGGGCAGCATACTACTTGTCTAAACTCCTTAACCCCTGTGAGCAGAGGTACTCAGCCATAGAGAAGACTTGTGCAGCTTTGGTTTGGGTAGTTCAGAAATTAAAACACTATTTCCTAGCTCACGAGGTTCACCTCATTGCACGCATGAACCCAATTAAATTCCTCCTTGAAAAATCTGTCCTCACTGATCGATTAGCACGCTGGCAAAGCTTCCTTTCTCAATTTGACATCACTTACATCCAGCAGAAAGCTATCAAAGGCTACGCCATCGCCGAACACCTTGCTCATCACCCTCTCCCCCATTTTGATCTGGTCAATTCAGAGTTTCCAGATGAAGAACTAATGTCCATCAATCAACCCCACGATCCTATGTGGACATTACATTTTGATGGAGCTCTAAATTCTCAAGGAAGAGGGATCGGCATGATTCTTTTAACACCTGAAGGGGTCACCATTCCATTTGCTGCTCGGCTCACTTTCCCCGTCACCAACAATATAGCTGAGTATGAAGCTCTTTTGGCCGGTCTTCAAACCGCTCATCGATATGGCGTCACCCATTTGAGGATTGTCGGTGATAGTCAGCTCATCCTGCGCCAAGTGTTGGTCAAGTGTCGCACTATTAATCCTAAGCTCAAGCCCTACCAGGAACTCGCTTCAGCTTACGCCAAACTCTTCACTAAATTTATCTTCGTTCATGTCCCGCGTAGCCAGAACATCTTGGCTGACGCACTTGCTTCTTTAGCTTCCGCTTTAGTCTTCCCTCCTGAGCGTGATTTTCATGTTCCCCTGATTCATCAGCGTGACACTCCAGCTATTAGGGATCGCGCATTCCTTGATATTAGGGATCAAGTGCTCGAGAAGGTTAAGCAGAAAGAAGCTCTCAAAGGCAAAGAGGTCATGCTTCTGGATTGGCAAGAAGAATTGGCTGACGAAGAAAAGCCTTGGTATTATGAGATTGCCAGGTATTGCAATGATCAGTCCTATCCCGAAGAAGCCACTGCAGAAGAGAAGAAAGCAATTAGAAGAGTGGCTCAATGTTATACTTTGGTTGGAGGTGTGCTCTACAGAAGAGGGCTCACCGGTGTTTTATTAAGATGCCTCGATGATGATGAATCTTGGAAGGTTGTGGAAGAGGCGCATTCTGGGGTGTGTGGTGGTCATGTGAACAGCCAGATGCTAGCTAAGAAGATTCTTAGACTAGGGTTCTATTGGCCCACTTTAGAAGAGGATTGCTCTATCTACGTTCGTAGGTGTGTTAAGTGCCAACTGCACGCCGACAAGATTCATTCTCCTGCTTCTTCACTCCATCCTACGTCCTCCCCATGGCCTTTTTCCATGTGGACTTTTGACATCATTGGACCTCTTGGTGACTCGAATCTCCTCACGAAGCAAAAGTCGTTCATCCTGACGGCAACAGAGTACTTCACCAAGTGGGTGGAAGCAGAAGTTTACGTGGAAATTAAAGCATCAACCGTCTGCAAATTCATCATGAAGAACATCATCACGAGGTTCGGGATCCCGAATACCATCGTCACCGACAATGGACCTCAATTTATCTCTCAAGATCTCAAGGATCTCTGCAACAGGTACAACATTGCATTGCATCATTCTTCTCCCTATTATCCGCAGGGCAATGGCCAAGCAGAGGCCACTAATAAAACCTTAATCAAAATTGTTAAGAAGACGTGTGAGGCTAACAAATTTGCGGACTGGCCAGACAAGCTGGTTGAAGCTCTTTGGGCCTACCGCACTTCCATTCTAACTCTCACTGGGCAAACTCCTTTCGCCCTTACTTATGGAATGGAGGCAGTAGTCCCTTATGAGATTCTTATTCCCTCTCTGCGAGTACAATTGGACAAGGAGCTCTCTATTGATGAGCGTCATGATTCACTCCTTTCCCAGTTGGAACTCCTTGACGAGAAGCGTCTGGTCGCCGCTGAGCATGCGCGCGTTTATCAAAACAGGCTCTCACGTTTTTATCAAAAGAAGGTAATTGAGAGAAAATTTAAGGTCGGTGAAATGGCAATCAAAAGAATTTTTGTAAAACCCGGTGGCCCTCGTTCAAAGCTCCAACCAAATTGGGAAGGGCCGTTCGTCATAAAAAATGTTTATCCCGGCAATGCTTATAAACTGGTCAATGCTGAAGGAGAGGAATTGACTCACCCATGGAATGGTTTGTATATCAAGAAATATTACCCCTGAACAAAAATCCAAACAAAAATTGAAAACTTCATAAAAATCCAAAGAAAGTAGAAATTTCCCAAATAATCCAAAAACAAAAACAAAAAAATCGAATATTTTCAAAATCAAAACAAAAAAGTTTTCTTTTATGGTTTTCCTTTTGGGTTGACATGGCATACAAGGGCCCACGGTCCGAAAGGTCAAAATTCAGAATCCATTCATCAGTCTTGCTAATCTAAAATGGGAGTTGACCCCGCACACACTACACACTTTACTCTTGAGCTCAAGCAGTGCAAAATCTGATGGAAAGTCAAAACCGGACTAAAGGCGAAAGACGATATCCATTCTTTTCTTCTTCGGCCCACAAGGGAGGAAGGGAGGTCTCGAGGTAGACACGCCAAGCCTATCTGCCGCCCTAGTAGGAGGAAGTCAGGGTCCAAAAGGGAACAAATGCCACAAAAAGCCCAAGTACAATTAGGTTTATTTTCATCAATGCAAATCAATTCCAAAGTGAAAGTCAAGTTATGAAAAGAAAAGCATGTCAAGAGGGCAAAGTCCCCGCAAGGAAAACCTTGGGCGTATGAATGCAATATAACAAGGGCATAAGGGCAATAAATTTTCCCTACGCCAAAGACCGAACCCCAACAGGCATAGGGTAGGGGAGGTAACTTTGCCCTGAGCATTCCAGAATCCCTTATGGACTTCCCTTGTATTTTCTTCCATCCCTTCTATGCGGTGAAGTCGCGAACTGGCAGAATGGTCGAGACAAACCGAAGAGAATGCACTGCATGAAATCTTGTGTATAAGTTTATTTATATGCACGCCAATCCCCCTTTTAATTATTCAAGAAAGGTTAATGGATCTTAGATGATGTCCAAGTAGGACCACCACCTTAATGGCTTTATCAGCACAATTTGGGAAGAATAAAAATTAACGCCTTTGTTCAAGGCGCGTTCATGTTAATTCACGCCTCGCTTACAGTCGTTTATTTAAATAGTAACGCCTCTTGGAAGGTCGTGTTTTCAACAAAATTCAAAAATCTTTTCAAATTCGCGCCGCCTCCGAGGGCGTCTTTTGCTAGAGTAACGACTTAATCTAAGGCGTGTTTTTCAGAAAAAATCCCAAAAAATATATATATAGATAATGAAAAGAACAAAAATAAATTCTTCATGTTGCATGAATTGCACTCTTGCCTGGACATCTTTTAATTATTGTTTACATATGTGTGATTGCATGAGGCATCTCGCAGTTTTGGTTATTTCATTTTGCCTTATTTAATTGAAGGCTTGGCCCCTTGACCCATTATTAAGGTCAGAATATTGACACCCCTTGCTCGCCGGGTAAGGGGCCAAGTCGAACAGATGAATTAACCTGTTTGTTCAAGTGAAAACCGCAGCTGCAGATACAGGGCAAAGTAAAGCAAACACGAGGAACGTGGAAAGAAAAAGTACACAAACACAAGTCCACAACCACACAAGTGCTCAGGTAACAAAAAGCTCAAATCTCATATATATATATATATATCATCATGTCTATCATGTACAGGTGTGAGGGTGGAGGAGTACAAGTACAAAACTCTCAGCTCTCGCCTCCACCCTCCTCTACTCTCCTACTCTCAACCTCCTCCTCACCGTCCCGAGCTGGCGCTGGTGGAGGAGGCATAGGCCCCCGTGAAGAAGCCGGAATCCGAACGTGTCCCCCTGTCTCGCTCCTCTCTCGGAGGGAAGAACCCGCCACGAAGGTGGAGCTGGTGAAGGAGTACCCCGCTGCCCGTGCTCGCTCACGGCCTCACTGCAACCGCTCCTCGGACACTCGCAGCCGCTCCTGAGAAAGGATCAACTGGGTCCTCGAGTCGGCTAGCTCTCGCTCCCGTGGTGCCGCCTGCTCCTGGAATCGGGCACGCTCCGCCTGCTGAAGCTCAAGGAACTGGGCACGCTCCGTCTGGTGCTCCTCTCGCTCTCGGGCACGCTCCGTCTGGTGCTCCTCTCGCTCTCGGGCACGCTCCGTCTGGTGCTCCTCTCGCTCTCGGGCACTCTCCCGCCTCTCCAACTCAAGAGCCACCCGCAACTCGGCCACGTCCTGAGGAAGCTCCTCCCGTCGCCTCGCAGAGCGCTCCAACTCAGTGATCCGCTGCTCACGGATCGCCAACTCGGTACGTGCCGCCCGTAGCTGAGCAGCCTGCAAACAGGTAAACAAATCATCAGTTCCACAGTTCAATAATTCATGAAATGAAATAACAACATGTGGCTGAAGGTAGATCACACACCTGAGAATTCGTCATGCGGAAGCCCTCATCCACACAAGTCAGGGCTGCTCGGAGCTCCTCGGCCTGCAAAACAAATTTCATCAGTACACAATTTATATCTAATCATTATTTGAATGAGGTTTTGAGTTCAGAATTTACCCGTGAAGCAAGGTCGCGCTCTGCCGCCTCGGCTCGCGCTACTGCTCCAGCCAGCTGCTCTGTTAGTGCAGTCACCTCTGCACTAGGCCCCCTCGAGCTGGAGGCCTCCACCGGATCTCTCCTCACTGCTCCCTGCTGGGCACGCTGCATTCATTAAGACTGTCAGTGGCTAATCATTAATTCAACAAAAATCCATTTGCATATAGGAATAATTTAAACACTCACCAGGGCCTCCAGGTCTGCCCGTGTGGCGGCTAGCTGGTCTTCCAGGCCGTGTAGATGGGCCTGGGCATCCATAGCCGCTATATCTCGCGCATCCTGCATTCATCACATATTAGTTGCATAATAGACATGTATAAGCATCGGCATTTAGAAATAATTGCATTCATACATACCCCTAAGACCTTCATCTGAGGTCTGCCGGCGTAAACCTCCCAGTAGCGCCGGAGGTACTCAGAGCTGTCTGTCGCCTGGGAGGTGACTCGGGTCCCGCCTCACTGCCAATCTCCGTACTGCTCCGCGAACCGAACCCTCCAGTCGATCGCTTTTGTGCGACCGCGGGTCTTCCTACCAATCCCTCGAGGCTCCCCGACCTCGATCCATTCCTGGGGCAGGCCCAGGGTCCTCATCACCAACCTGAGCCGTAACGACTCGATCTCACTCAGGCAGTGCAGCCACAGCTCATGCCCAAAGCGAGGTCGCCCCGATACGACCCAAGGTTGGCCCTCATCCGTCATATCCTCGTAAGGCCTCCACTGCACCTGCATTCATACATATCATTGTCATTTCATCATAATCAATTCAAATCAACTCAAAAGAAATGCATATCATTTATTCATACATACCAGCGAGGGAGGGAAGTCGCGGAACTCTCTCCGTAGAACCCACAACTCGTAGTCGAGTGGGGCACCGAAGACGACTGGTAGCCAGCGTCGCGCCAGAGGGAAGGATCCCTCAGCTCCTAGCCATAGGTCGACGCGCCCCATCGGCATGTACAAGTGGCTCCACACCTGCATCCATGCATTGCATTAGTAAGGCATTCATTCGCATTAAAAAAAAGGAAAAGAAAAAAAAAGGAAAATAAATACCTGAAGAAAAGGTGAGAAGCCACTGACGGTCGTCTCACGGCCTGTCCCCGTGGACAGGTCCGCCAGCAGGTGTGCCAGCAGCGCTGCACCCCAAGCGTAAGTGCCAACTGTCTCCAGGTCCTCAAGGATGCCCAAGAAGCGGCAGTTGATGACGTCGGCTTTCGTCCCCAGCAATAATCTCCCAAGCAGCAACAGCAGGAACCTCCTCAGGTCTCGATCCGCTCTCTCATGGTCAGTCGGGTCCTGGCAGCATACCCCTCTCACCCCGTCGGTCAGCCTCTGTGCAAACTCACCTAAGGTCTCCCCTGACCTGTGCCTGGCATCTCCTAAACCCATCACCGTAGTCAGGTCTGTACGGAAGATGGTCCTACACTCGCTCGGTACCTCATAGACCATATCCAGCCCTAGTAACCTCTGGGCCATCTCCGTGTAGTCAGAATAGGTGAACCCACTCACAGCCTCACCATCCACCCTCAACCCTGTAATCCTAGTCACATCCTCTAGGGTAGGAACCATGTGCCCCCAGGGCATCAGGAAAGACCGGCTCACCCTATCCCAACGTTCCCGTAAAACCTGGATAAGCGCTAGGTCGGGTCTAAATGGCTCAATGGATAGGAAAGCCCCGAACCCCATAGCATCTACCCTAACCCTCTGGAAGTCGGGGAGACCCTGATATGCTGCCCAGACCATGACCCATGAGATACGGGTCCTCATCAGCCCCTGCACGCATTAAAAGAGAAGAATTTTGCTTAATTGTGTGGTTAATCATGTGTAATTGCATTTGGCTTTGCCTGGGCATTGATTTTAATGTTTTGGAAGTCACGACCCTCCTCAGGTCGTTTCTTAGTAAATTCACGCCCCTAAAGGGGGCGTTCTTCTAAATGTGGTTTTAAGTAACGTCCTGGGTGAGGGCGTTTTCCATCTTTGAAACGCCTCTGTGAAGGGCGTGAACATGTTGTTAATTTCTAAAATCCTAAAATGTTTTTCACATCACGCCCTCGGATGGGGCGTTTTCCACTTGGGACCGTTCAGTTTAAATAGAGAATTAATGAAGAGACGCCCTCTGGTTTGGGCGTTTCTTGTTAACATCATGCCCTTGTGAGGGGCGTGGCTTTCATGATTTTCAGATAATTCAAATAAAAATGACAGCATGCGAAATAATTAATGAAAATATTTAATGGGCATGGAATTAATGGAAAATCATAATTTTGAAGAAACGACATTCTGCAGGGCGTTTGTCGTGAGGGTTAATTAATTTTCAGAAAAAAATAAAAGGTTTTTTACGCCCTGGGGCAGGGCGTTTCATTTGTGAATAACGCCCCCACGGGAGGCGTCTCTTTTCTGAGTTGCAGAACTCGTGCCCGAGGGCTATGGAAATCAGGAAAAATAAAATAAAATGAAAATAAAATAAAATAAAAATGGAATTGGGGAGGGGAACCTACCTTTTTGTGCTTCTGGGGCTGTGGTCGAGGCAGTGGCCGTCTGGGCCGCCGGAGTTGACCCCGGGGAGCGACCGCCGCCGTGGGCGGTGGTCCGCCGCCTTCTCCTTCTACATCTCCCTCTTCTTCATCTTCTTCTTCTTCTTCTTCTCCACCTTCGTCTTCCCCTCCTTCTTCTGTTGCTGCTCCTTCAGCCTCGTCGCCGCCGGCCACCACCGGTTCTTCTTCAAAGGCCACGACGGCGAGTTCCTCCGCGGCGGCCTCTTCTTCGGCGTGGGCAGCGTCGAGATCAACCACCTCTGGAGCGGCCACCCTTTGGCGTTTGGCCATGGCTGGGGCTAGGAGAGAAAGAGAGATTGGGGGAATGAGAGAGATGGGAGATTGAGAGAGAGGCTTCGGGGGGGGGGGGGTCTTCGGTTAGGGTTTGCAGAGAAATGGGGGAGAATGAGACGAGAGGAGGAAGAAGAAGGGGGGCTGGTGACTTTTGGGTTTCGAAAAGAAGACACGCCCTAAGGGAAGGCGTTTCTAATGGAATTCACGACCATTCCTTGGGCGTTTTATAGAGATAGACGACGTTTATTAGGGCGTTAATTTGTTTTGCATGGGAAACGATAACCTTCGTCAGACGCATTGAATGGGCGTTGATTGATGAGATAAAAGTCGTCATTGTTGGCTTAGAGTAACGCCTCTGTTGAGGGCGTGTTTTTGTTGAGAAGTGACTAAGGAAAAGGCGTTAGTTTTGATGATTCAACGATTATATTCTTTGGGGTTTGAACCTATTCACGCCTTGATTGAAGGCGTTATTTAAGTCACGCCCTCTGTGCAGGCGTCAAATGTGGAAGATAGGCCGATTGAGGCGCCTTTAGGTCAGGCGTTCTTTCTTGAATTCACGTCCTTCCTTGAGGCGTTATTTGTAACAGAAACGCAGGTTTTGGAAAATTTTGATCATAATCACAGTGATAATTGGCTCAATCAGAAAGCAATCTTTATTATTTGAAAGAAAGGATTACAATGTCTAATGAGCCACCTTGGGCCTTAATTTCCTCAGTGCTATCACATAATTTTTCCACTGTTCTTTGGCTTCTTCTAAGTCTTCTACAGGGTGATGAAGCTTGCTTAGTTTCCACAGAGCTTGTATGGTGATTGTCTCCTCTCCATCTTCATTACTGCCTAGATCCCTTGATTTGATTGGAGGAAGGTGAGATGGGTCTTCAAGGATTTGCCGTGGAAGCCCGAGTTGACGAAGGCACCGATGTGAGTTGTACAAGATGAACTCGGATGCGCCAATAAGTCGAAGGTCCGTCCCGGTGGAGAATCGTGCACGAAGTTCCTGCATTTTAAGTATTCTCGGAGAGCAAGTAAAGAGATTTTTGGGCATTACCTTAAGGTGTTCTCTCCACTCCGCCCTTTTCTTGATTTGAGGAATGCGGTTCGTCACCCTATTGCTTATTCCCAACGAGCCGGTGATATAAGAAAGCGGACTTTTGGAGAAGATCCTTGACGATTGTTGGGCTTCATGGCATGGATCAAATTTGAAGTGGAGGTCCACCCAACTTGAGAAGGCTAGCATACAGCCGTATATGGGCCGCCCCATTGCCGCCGAAGTGAGCCCGCTGTAGAGGTAAGCTAGTATGGCTGGTCCAACTCTTTCTTCTTCCCACAAGCTCACTACCGCGCTTACTTGGGTTTCTTCGAGGAAGTCCTCCGTGGATGGGAATAGGAGTGCTCCTGCTAAGCACACCACGAAGGCCTTTGTGACTCTTTCTATCTCTTCCTCCTTTTTAGCATGATCCGCTCTCTTGTATACCCACGAGGCGAGCTTCAAGAGGTTGATTCCTTTGTTGACCTTGATCTGATTCACTAAGTTTGGGCTAGGTATCAATGAGATAAGTAATTCTTGTGAGGAGATTGGCCTTGGCATGATGGCCATCTTTTCTTCTTCTCCTTGTTTCATCCTCTTCAAGCCTAAGATCAACTCTATTTCTTCCAATAAGATGGTGGCTTCAAAAGTGGAAAAGAGAAAGGTATGGGTGGAAGGATGCCATATTTCTATAAGAGCTCCTATGGCAGCCCAATCTAAGTGGATTTGATCATAATGCTTGGCATGGGTTATTAAGCCTAGAAGATGCCACCTTACTACAAAGACCCTCATGTCAGAAGAGAATTTAGAGAGGAGGAGGGGCAGCCACTTTATCTTTGTGAACCTCCTAGCTCCGGGCATATTTGGATAGTCCTGTGGAAAGCAAAAGTAAGAACAAACAGAGCAGAAGTGATGAGAAGAAAGAACAGTGATCATATAAGGATGAAAGAACGAACAGAAGCAGTTGGTTTACCTGGTTTAAAGCTATTCGGCTGCTTATGTGCCCGTTGATCTCGGTAAGTCCGGGAGTAGAAGCCTTTGACCTCTTGATAGCTCTGTCCATAGCCGCTGCGGAAGAAGTTCGAACGGCAGAACCTGCAGGCAGAAGCAATAGCAGAAGAATTCAGAGGATTTGATTTGATTAATTCTTGAAGGAAAGCTTGCCTTTAATATAGAAGGTTGAACCCTAAGTTTGTTCGGAATTGCAGTGTTTAATTGGCATTAGAACTGTGTTTTGCTCTCGATTTGGAAACGGAAGTTTGTGGTTAATTAACGCCGTTGGTAGGGGCGTCAATTTATTAAATTGACGACCTTTCTTAGGTCGTGTTTTATGTAACGCCCTCTCATGGGACGTTTTCTTCTTGATCTATGGTTGCTGTTAACGCCTTTGTGAAGGGGGTGTTTTAAAATGGACGCCCTAACGTCGGGCGCTTTTCATGATTTTGACGCCGTGAGGTGCAGGCGTGTTCTTGTGAACTTATGGTTTGGTTTTCCTATATATGCTTTGATGAACTTAAGTGCTGTTATTTTATTAAAATTATTTTATTTGAGCACTTATGATCATTTTTTTTTTGGAGAATCAAGATTATTTATGATCATGAAATGACTGATGAGTATTGAGTACAGAAGTTTTGCAGGTTTCGAGGTGCTTGGATATGTGGGAGTACCATTATGATGTCCTTGTATCATTTTCCTGTAAGCATTGTTACTATATGATATCTACATTATTATAGTATGTCAAGGACCTTGTGGTTCTAATGAACCTGAAATTCGAGTTCCCCTTCATCAAAAACGATGACGATTTCGGGAAAGTCTTGATCACACGGAAAGGCCGTTGAGTTGTTAAAGGTTTGGGACGATGGTTCCACTTTCTGAGTTGATGCGCGGACAAACGGGCTTCGGCTTAGTGTTAGGTCAGAGATGTGGATTCTTGACCAGATCTAAATGGCTTAGCAATATTATCCTTGATTATTTTTTATTTTAGATTGTTTTAATCTTTTCTTTTAGCCCAGCACGCATCATATAGGACTTTGAGTTTCATGCTGAAAATCTTCATATTATGGCAATAATGAAGTTCACTCGCTCTTGATTGAGTTGACATGAGATATTCCACATCAAATCAAGTACTTCGTTCTATTTGAAGCCGTTCAGGCTGATTCCTTGAAAGTGTCCCTTTTGTTGGATCTCTATCCCAATTCTCTTTACTTTTCTGTAAAATTTACCTTGGTTGTAGCACGTCCACGTTGGCTGGTAATCGCTCTCCAATGGTCTTTCCCTGTCGTGCCCACGCGCACACCCTTTATTTACTTAGTTTAATCTCCTTTTATCCAACAAATCGATGTTTCCTTGGAACCACTCAGAGTTGTTTCACTCAGAATCTTAGAAAGATTTCAAATGCTTGGTGTCCGAGGCGTGTCACATCACACCTTGGCGTCTCCTTATCAGTTCATTCCACTTCATTCCTTTCATTACACTTCATTCCATTTCTGTCTCACTCCCTTGCAAAGCAGACGCCAAGGCGGGGCAGCTGTAGACACGCCAAAATTGACGTTATGTTGATCAAATCTCATGTCATTATATAAACGTCCCAAGTGGACTTCAATATTCCTATAAAATGAAGTTTTTCTATTTTTGTGAGTTTTATGCATTTTTCCTGCATTTTCGTGATTCACGACCTGAAGAAGGGCGTTATTTTCAAAGTAGCGACCTGTCATAGGGCGTTTTCAAAAGAAGAGACGACCATGGGTAAGGGCGTCAATTCCTGATAATATCCGTTAATTTCTGGAATTATCTATTTTCAAAATAAAAAGTATTTTGTTAGTAACGTCCTTCCTCAGGGCGTGTTTTTGATAAACGCCGTTACCTCAGGCGTGTTCCCTTAATTTTTTAAATAAAGAAAGTTTTATTTCCAAAATTAAATCCAGGAAGAAACGCCCTTGTCTAGGTCGTGTTTCAAGAAACGTCTCTGTGAAGGTCGTCAATTCATGATTTGACGCCCTGTCCTAAGTCGTGTTTCACTCCAGAGTCCTTCCTTTTTCCATCTTTCCCTCACAGTTCCCTACTATCATTTGGTCTCTTACTCGATCTCGATCCTTCCTTGGATGCCTCATTACCCGTTCTTATCTTTCCTTTGTTTGATCACATCCGCTGGAAGCACTATAAAACAAAGTCTGGATCGATCGTGTTGAGAGTTAAGCACTCAGAAGGTTGAACGCCTTGAACCCAGAACATCACGATTGCAAGCAGAGCGTTCTTTCTTCCGTGCTGCATCCTGCTGCTACTGCTTCCACTCCATCCCTCCGCATCCTGGTGTCCTCTGCATCCAATCGGGCTTCATCCGCTCCTCTGCATCCGTTCAACACCTTCACAGTTTCCCTCTACTCTCGTCAGGGAGAGCAGGGCTATATTGTGCTTATCTTGTTTGTGTTCTAAGCATATCATCATCACTGTCATCCCATCATTAGTTTTCTTATTGCATTAAGTATCAACATATCATATCCTTTCCCTAGCTCTCTTCTAGGGGTTTAAAAAAAAAACCAAAAAAAGAGGTGCGCACGTTGATGTCTTTTCATCGTTTCATGTTAAGTTTTGGATTGATACTATAGCACTTTGGCTGATCTCTCTCTCTTCTGCTTGTTTTCATTGTCTTTTTACAAGGTAATCAACTAAGAAGACCCACTTCATCGGCCGGCCGATTGAAGTTGGAGGAGGAAATCCACATCCATCCCGCATCCCAATTTTCCACAAGGTACACGCGATCTCCTTTTCTTCTTATTGAGGTAACCCCTCTGGCGATCACATCATCTCCACATTAGCACCTCGTGCTATTTTTATTGCATCTTATGCATTTTATTTATTCATTGTTACATTTTAATTCCTAAGTGTGGATTTTAATCCAATCTACAACAGCCACCGAGGCCCGTTTGTAGAAATTGACCCAATACCCCTCACTAGGCCTCTTGGAGTTGGCAGATATTTTCCGGCGTCCTTTGCCGTAGCTTTGCTTTGCTTTTCTTCTTGCATCGGGTTCTGCTCCTCTTTCTGCCTTCGGAGCTTATGTACCCCTGGGGAATGCCCCGGACACAAATGTATTCTGACAGCTTCTATTAATGAAAACATCTCTGTTTGTTGCCTCAATCATGACTTCTTTCCCTCTTTTCTTCTTTTCTTTCCTTTGGCCGACCGTCCGAACCTGGGGATACGTGCTGATGGCGCAGGAGAGCGCTCACGCCTTCAGGGAAGGGGTGAGGTGTTCGCTCCACCGCGGCGTAGCCGTTCCCGGAGCAGGATTTTTGCCGGGGCGGGACACAGGTAGCGTAGGCGGATGTGCCTAACGAACTTCGCCAATGATGACGAAGAGTGTGTTATAACCATCGACATGGGTTAAATGTCGACGCAATGATGCTTTGTTGATCAACGAGGGCGGAAGGCCCAGGTTAGAGGGTAGTTGACCGGGCTCGTCGATGGTGGCGAGGGTCGAAAGGGTAGACGGTTCTGCCGATGGTGACAAGAACCGGAAAAGGGTAGCGACCGATCTTACCGATGGTGACAAGGGTCGAAAAGGGTAGCGACCGATCTTGCCGATGGTGACAAGGGTCGAAAGGGTAGCGACCGATCTTGCCGATGATGACAAGGGTCGAAAATGGTAGCGACCGATCTTGCCAATGATGACAAGGGTCGAAAAGGGTAGCGACCGATCTTGCCGATGATGAGAAGGGTCGAAAAGGGTAGCGACCGATCTTACCGATGGTGACAAGGGTCGAGAGGGTAGCGACCGATCTTGCCGATGATGACAAGGGTCGAAAAGGGTAGACGGTATTGCCGATGATGGTAAAAATCGGAAAGGTAGCGACCGATCTTGGCGATGATGACAAGGGTCGAAAAGGGTAGACGGTATTACCGATGATGACAAAAACCGGAAAGGTAGCGACCGATCTTGCCGATGGTGACAAGGGTCGAAAAGGGTAGATGGTCTTGTCGATGATGACAAAAATCGGAAAGGTAGCGACCGATCTTGCCGATGGTGACAAGGGTCGAAAAGGGTAGACGGTATTGCCGATGATGACAAAAATCAGAAAGGTAGCGACCGATCTTGCCGATGGTGACAAGGGTCGAAAAGGGTAGACGGTCTTACCGATGATGGCAAAAACCGGAAAGGTAGCGACCGATCTTGCCGATGGTGACAAGGGTCGAAAAGGGTAGACGGTATTACCGATGATGACAAAAATCGGAAAGGTAGCGACTGATCTTGCCGATGGTGACAAGGGTCGAAAAGGGTAGACGGTATTGCCGATGATGACAAAAATCGGAAAGGTAGCGACCGATCTTGCCGATGGTGACAAGGGTCGAAAAGGGTAGACGGTCTTGCCGATGATGGCAAAAACCGGAAAGGTAGCGACCGATCTTGCCGATGGTGACAAGGGTCGAAAAGGGTAGACGGTATTGCTGATGATGACAAAAACCGGAAAGGTAGCGACCGATCTTGCCGATGGTGACAAGGGTCGAAAAGGGTAGACGGTCTTGTCGATGATGGCAAAAATTGGAAAGATAGCGACCGATATTGCCGATGGTGACAAGGGTCGAAAAGGGTAGACGGTCTTGCCGATGATGACAAAAACCTAAAAGGTAGCGACCGATCTTGTCGATGATGACAAGGGTCGGAAAGGTAGACAATGGATGTGTATAAGCGGGATATCAGATGAAGACTCCGCCTCGACCTTGTGAAGGGTCTTCAGGACGGAGGATGGTTCATCGCTATTCATCATTGATTTATAATTTTTCTTCTCTCTTTTTTTATTCATATTACTGACCTAAGCGCCCTTTTGGGTTTTCGCCGAAGCCAGCCCCCTCTTGCTTTTGCCCACGCGCCCTCTCGGGTTTTCACGTGGCGGGGTGCCCGATTTTGCCTGCGACGCCCTTTCGGGTTTTCGCCACAGCTGGGTTGTAACCATTTTTGCACTTGTCCTAATATAAGAGCAAGTCTGGCGGGGTATCTATATTTTTAACCCCATTTTTCTTTTCTTTCTTTTTTTTGATTTTGAATTCAGAGTACAGAAGAACTGGATCACTAGGATGCTGACCATCCTTGTTGATGATGACAAGGATTGGTCCTGGGTTTATTTCGTTGACACTGGTTAAATGTCGAAGCAAAGGACATGGTTTATTAACAGGGATGTAAGATCTGAGTTAAGGATAGAGGTCGACCGATCTTGCTGATGATAACGAGGGTCGAACACGGGTCTATTAATTAGCATAAGTTATATGCCGAACAAAGGTAGGATTATTAACAGGGACGGAAGGTCCAAGTTAAGGATAGGAATCGACTGATCTCGCCGATGATGACGAGGGTCGAACATGGGTTTGTTCATCAGCATGGGTCAAATGCCGAAGCAAGGGTAGGGTTATTAACAGGGACGGAAGGTCCAAATTAGGGGTGGGGATCGACCGATCTCGCCGATGATGACGAGGGTCGAACATGGGTTTGTTCGTCAGCATGGGTGACATGCCGAAGCAAGGGTAGGATTATTAACAAGGACGGAAGGTCCAAGTTAGGGGTAGAGATCGACCGATCTCGTCGATGATGACGAGGGTCGAACATGGGTTTGTTCATCAGCATGGGTGACAAGCCGAAGCAAGGGTAGGATTATTAACAAGGACGGAATGTCCAAGTTAGGGGTAGAGATCGACCGATCTCGCCGATGATGACGAGGGTCGAACATGGGTTTGTCAAAGGATTTCCGGTGGGACTTTTGATGATTGTCCCTTGTGGAGTTTCATCAGGTGGAGAACAAAAGAGGAACTTTTAAATTACCACTTTACCGACCCAAGCGCCCTTTCGGGTTTTCGCCTAAGCCAGCCCCCTCTTGCTTTTGCCCAAGTGCCCTCTCGGGTTTTCACGTGGCGGGGTACCCGATTTTGCCTGCAGCGCCCTTTCGGGTTTTCACCACAGCTGGGTTATAGCCATTTTTGCACTTGTCCTAATACAGGAGCAAGTCTGGCGGGGTATCTCTATTTTTAACCCCATTTTTCTTTTATTTTCTCTTTTTTTTATAAAGGATGGTAGGTCGAAGTGTGATGTCCGACCCTTGGTTGGTAGTAGACGGCTGTTGACCGGAGCACCGAGCCTTGTGCCGAGCAGAATGGTTCATTCGTTAGCGAGTACTGAGCGCTAACGTAAAGGAATGATCTTTTGCTGATTCGGACGTAAGACCCGCAACGGCAATATGGTGTATTCTTTTTGAGAGCTCGGCCATGGTGGAGTGCCACTAGACCAAGGAAAGGTAGCTCGATCAGGGCGGAATGCCACTAGACCAAGATAAGGGTAGCTCGGCTGGGGCGGAGTGCCACTGGACCAAGGAAAGGTAGCTCGATCAGGGCGGAATGCCACTAGACCAAGATATGGGTAGCTCGGCTAGGGCGGAATGCCACTAAACTAAGATCATGGTAGCTTGATCAGGGCGGAATGCCACTAGACCAAGATAAGAGTATCTCGGCTAGGGCGGAGTGCCGCTAGGCCAAGATAAGGGTAGCTTGGCTAGGACGGAGTGCCACTAGGCCAAGGAAAGGTAGCTCGATCAGGGCGGAATGCCACTAAACCAAGATAAGGGTAGCTCGGCTAGGGCGGAGTGCCACTAGGCCAAGATAATGGTAGCTCGGCCAGGACGGAGTGCCACTAGGCCAAGGAAATGTAGCTCGGCTAGGGCGGGGTGCCACTAGGCCAAGAAAAGGTAGCTTGATCAGGGCGGAATGCCACTAGACCAAGATATGGGTAGCTCGATGAGGGCGGAATGCCATTGGACCAAGATATGAGTAGCTCGACTGGGGCGAAGTGCCACTAGGCCAAGGAAAGGTAGCTCGATCAGGGAGGAATGACATTAGACCAAGATAAAGGTAGCTCGGCTAGGGCGGAGTGCCACTAGACCAAGATAAGGGTATTCCGGCCGATCACTCGGGGAATGTTGGTTGCGCTGCATGATACAGCTTTATATGCCTTCCGTTGAGGGGAGAGAACTGGATGACTCCTTTGTGGTCTACCAGGACGTAGGCACCCCCTTCATATACTCGGCGGACGATATACGGTCCGACCCAGTTTTCGACCAACTTCCCATTGGGGTTGGAGGCCATCACTTCTCTTCTTTTGACCATTACCAGATCTCCTTTCTTGAATTCTCGACCTTTGACCATCTTGTCGAAAGCGCGGGCCATGCGAGCTTGGTAGAGTTGGATGTTTTGTTGTGCCTGGAGGCGTTTTCCTTCGAGCTCAGCGAGCTCTTCTAATCTTCTTTCTGCATTGGTTTGATCACCGCTGGCTAAACCATGTTAGATGGCAACTCGCAGCGAAGGAACTTCCAGTTCAATCGGCACCACAGCCTCTGACCCATATATGAGGGAGAAAGGTGAACAGCCGGTTGGGGTTTTGTAGACAGTATGATAGGCCCAGAGCGCTTCGTACATCCTTTCTTCCCAATCTTTTTTATTAGACTTGACAGTCTTTGCCAGCAACGTACATAGCGTCTTGTTAAAGGCTTCTGCAAGTCCATTGGCTTGAGGGTTGTAGGGGGACGATGTCCTCCAGTCGATCTTGTACTTGTTGGCTAACCGATAAACCTTCTGGTTCCTAAAATGGCTGCCATTATCAGAGATGATTCGGCTGGGGATCCCGAACCTGAATATTATATTCTGTCGGAAGAATCTTACAACTAGTTCCCCCGTTACATCTCTTAGTGCTACCGTCTCTGCCCATCTGGAGAAGTAGTCTGTAGCTGCTAAGATATACTTGCACCCTGATGAAGATGCTGGTAGCGGCCCCACCACGTCCGTGCCCCACTGGGTGAACGGCCAGCTTGGCAAGGTCGGGTGTAATGGCACCGGAGGTCTCCTTGCCACGTTAGCATGTTATTGACACTTCTGACAAGCCTTGGCGAACTTGCAACAATCATTAAATATAGTGGGCCAATAGTAGCCCAATTTCTTTTTCTCAATTTTCATCTTTGGGCCAGCCTGGTGTTCTCCAGCTGATCTCGCATGGACTTCTTGCATCACCTGTCCCGCCTCTGTTGACGACAAGCAACGAAGTAGGACTTCCCTTCGGGCATTTGCCATTATTCGGAACAAGGTTCCGCTTCTCATATCGTAAGTGTCCTTGACCCTCAGGAGCTTCATTCTCTGTTCTTTTTCTTTTGGAAGTTGCTGGTGTTGGAACCACCGCAGGAGATGTTCTCGCCAATCGGGCTGTTGAACCTCTTCGACGACTGCCACCTCAATCTCTTGTTCGTCGGCCAAGACCTCCGTTACACTGGGGACCTGCCAGCGGTTGATCACTGTTATATTCAAGCTTGTGTCTAGCGGGACTGCCAATGAACTGGCCAGCTTAGCGAGCGCGTCTGCCTGAGCATTCCGGCCTCGGTTGATGTGCTTGATGCTGATGAAGTAGAATCTTGACATCAAGCGAGTTGCCAGCTGGTGATAGGGGAGAAGCTCCTGCTTTCGCACATCGAACTCTCCTCCCAGTTGTTTTATAACTAGCATGGAGTCTCCGAATGCTTCCAGCATATGAATTCCCATGGATAGAGTAATTTGCAGTCCGATTATCAGGGCTTCATATTCTGCTTCGTTATTTGTGCAATGTTTATTTATGGAGCAGGATGTGTGCACCACTTCTCATTCTTGGGATTTCAGGACTATGCCTGCTCCTGCCCTAACTCTGGCCGATCCAGTGGCGGAGGTGTCAATTCTAGAAGCGCCATCAAAATATAGCTGCTACAAGGAGGGCTGCACCTGAACGGCTTCCAGGGTTTCATCTTCAGGAAGCTCCGGCTCCAACGGGCAGTCCCCAGGTACCGGGTGCTCAGCGAAGAAGTCTGCAATAGCTTGGTCCTTGACGGCCTTGCGCGGTACATAGGAGATGTCAAACTCCATAAGGATTACTGCCCATTTGCCCAGGTGACCTTTGAGTGCCGGCTGAGACATAATATATTTCAGGGGATCCTCCTTGGATATCAAGCTGATTTCATGCGACAACATGTAGTGTCGAAGCTTCTTAACTGCGAAGACCAGTGCCAGACAGACCTTCTCAATATAAGTATATTTCTCCTCAGTTCTGACCAGTCTCCGACTGAGGTAATAGAGGGCTTGATCTTTTCCTTCTTCATTATTCTGGGCCAGCATTGCCCCTAGAGAGTTATGTGTAGCTGCTATATACAATATTAATGGCCGTCCTTTCACCGGTGCGCCCAGCACTGGCGGAGTCTTCAGATAGTCTTTCAGCTTGTCAAAGGCTATCTGGCAATCTTCATCCCAATAAAATGGAACATCTTTCATCATCAACTTGTGGAAAGGCTGGCATCACCCTGACAAATTGGAGATGAACCGCCGGATATAAGCCAAGCGGCCTTGTAGTGATCTCAACTCGGAGATATTCCTTGGTGGAGGTAGCTCCTGAATTGCTTTGATTTTTGCGGGGTCTATCTCGATTCCCCGGTATCGGACAATGAAGCCCAAGAATTTTCCGCTCGACACTCCGAACGCACATTTCATGGGGTTCATTTTCAGCTCATGCTGCCTCAGTCTCTGAAAAACAATACGGAGGTCTTGCAGATGATCTTCTTTTCTTCTGGTTTTGACCACCAGATCATCTATGTAGCACTCGACCTTGTGGCAGAGTAACTCATCAAAGATTTTAGTCATTGCGCGCTGATAAGTTGCGCCAGCATTCTTTAGTCCGAACGGCATCATCTTATAATGATAAATACCTTTAGGGGTTTGGAAAGCAGTATGGACCCGGTCATGCTCCGCGATCCAAATCTGGTTGTAACCGGATGACCCGTCCATGAACGACAGGGCCTCGTGACCGGTTGTGGCGTCGATCATGACTTCTGTTATTGGCACCGGAAAGTCATCTTTGGGGCAGGCTTTATTTAGATCTCGGAAGTCGACACATATTCGGATCTGTCCATTCTTCTTCTTCACGGGGACGATATTCGCCAACCATGTAGTGTACTGGTTTTCTTCAACAAATTCCACGTCAATGAGCTTGTTGACTTCAGCATAAATTTGAGTAATGAGTTCTGGCCTCATGCGTCGTGGTGGTTGCTTCACCGGCTCGGCCTCAGGGCTGATTGCCAGCTCATGTTGTGAGACAGCGGGGCTCAGACCCGGCATTTCTTTGTAAGTCCAGGCGAAGCAATCCCGGTATTCTAGCAGCAGCTGGACGTACAACACCCGTTCTCCTGGGGACGGCTGGGCACTGAGGATGGTGGGCCTAGGGTCCTCCTCATTTCCCAAGTTGACTTCTATCAGTTCATCGACTGTGGCCTGGCCTCCGTCTTCTATCTCCGGGGATGCCGGCTGGAGGTCAACGAAATCTGGAATACCATCTTGAGGGTCGAGTACTTCGACTTCCTCGTCAGACACCACTAGAGCTTCTTGAGGTTTCTCGATTTCTTGTGCCAGCGGCTGCGCGGATTGTTCTATTAGCAAATCCACTGTCGTCGCAGCTCCCAAGGGCGAGAGAGCAGCTTCGGTGTTTGTAGATGAGGTTGCAACCGTGACAGGCTAGTAGTTTCTTATTGCCGGGCCGGGGCAGCACCCTGATTTTGTAGCAGAAGTTGAGGAGGTCTTGCCTTCTGGGGCAGTTGCATCTTCCGTAGAAGCGGCTTTTTCTTTCCTGATGGCTTGTTTCCCTTGATCGGAGTCGACCGAGGCTTCCCTGATTGGCAGAAAGGGTGTTGAAGTTGTCATTAGTAGGACTCCGCTGGAGGGAGAAATTCCTGCTTCTTCAATGTCTTCGGCTTCACTGCTGCTAGTCGTATCAAATTTGGCTTGAAGGGCCGCCTCTTCATGGTAGACCTGCTCCCAGCATCGGCAGGGGACCATGGTCTCTGCTTCTTGATTCCCGGGTCGAGCCAGTTCAACATGCTCAGCTTCCACCGGGTATTCATCAAAAGTTGCCCCCAGCGGGCTATTTTCAGCAGGGTAGAAGGCGGAGATGGTGTCCACCTCGTATCGCCCACTGTAATAATATTCCTCCAAGGTGAAACCCAACCCCGGATGTCGAGAGACACGTCTCATTTCTTTATCCAGATTTGCGGGATACCACATTTTCTGGAAAGCTCCCTTGCATTTTTTAGACTGATCGGGGGGGATGTGTTGCTTCTGAAACATCCTGGCCATCCGATCAGTTGTAAATGCCAGACCCTGGACGAGAACCGATGGGTTGCTTATATCTTCGGGGAGGTTGCAGTCTGTGTCTTCCCGAGTAGGATGCTCCTCAGCTGTATAGAACAAGCTGCTGGGTCCATCTTCCTGTGTCACCTCCCAAGTCTTGAAAGGTTCGATAGTAGGGTTGTCAAGGCCGGGAGTCGGCTTGGTAAGGCCATCCGGGATTTCAATATGACTGTGCCACCGAGCGACCCGCTCTTCATTAGCTTCTGGGTATAATGTTGGAGGTGCTGTTCTGCCTACGTCCCCGGATGCTGTGATATGGGAGACCACTTTTGGCTTGACATATCCGCGCGGCGGTGGTGGATACCAACTGCTGCCGGATGTGCTTCTGGATGCCCCCACAGGGGTCTTAGCTTCAGAGATCTTCTGGGAAGGCCCTGTATATAGGTTGGCATCTGCCAAATGACATTCAAACACCTCAAATGGGTGGGGGTCTGCAAATATCCTCTCCTCATTCCCTTGGAGACTATATTTGATGCATTGGTGGAGCGTGGAGGGCACCACCATGTTTTCATGCAGCCATGGGCGGCCGAGCAGTGCCTTGTAAGAGGTGCGAGAGTCAATGACATGGAACTGCACCGTTGTAGTGAAATCTGTTAAGGTGAGGGTGAACTCTGCCACTCCCATTGACACTTCGCATTTTTGATTGAAGCCGGCGATACGCATATCCCCGACTTTCTCGAGATGCACGTTAAAGTGGTGCCTCTCGTATATTCTATATGGCAAGATGTTGACCGCTGCACCGGGATCAACCAGAATTCTGTTCAGCTCCCTTCCATTCAGGTGGCCCTTCATATACAGCGGCTTGTTGTGGCTAATGGTAGGCAGTAGCATGTCTTCTGGAGTGAAGGTCATGCTGGCTTCCGGTACAGCTTCAGCTATGCAAGTCTCGAAATGAGCGGGCGTTTGTAGAGCAGTAATAATCGCCTGTCGGGTCTCTTCACTCAGAGAAAGGATATCCCAGATTGTAAATCGAGCAGGGAGCTTCTTGAGTAGCTTCATTATTCGGCTCCCAGCTCAGACATTGGAGAGCTTCATGTCTTCAGCCCATCTGGGCTTGGGGAGGTTTTGATTTGCGGGCCCTGACGGACCTGCTTCATCTTCCTCAGATTCGGCGCCTTTCTGGCTGGTACCGACTTCTGGGTCTTCTTTGTTAGTTGCTGCGGAGCAAGCTCCATCTGTATTTGGATCTTCGGCAGATTGTGCCAGCTGCGGGTGAACGTCCCCAGGTGTAGGGTTAGCCTCCTGACAAGGCTGCTTCCCCTTGGACATCTTCATGAATTCAAGAAATGAAGGGACCCCCTTGCCCCCACTCTTGTTATATAGGCCTGACAGAGGAGGGATTTGGACTCCCTTGACTTCCGGCGGAGGTGTCTTGTAGGGTTGCTCCCCTCTGAACATGATGTAGTGGTTGGGTGGCGGCTGGCGCCCCCATTTTCGGCCTGACCGGGTGGCATGTGCAGCAATTGCGGCCTCGGCCTTGCCTCCCCCAGCATGGGGCGTGAAGCAAATTTCCTCTTCTTCCTCCTCTCCGGATAGGTTGAAAAGTGCTGATAGAGTATTACAGGAGACAACCTGCACTTTATCGGCCTCAGCGGCCTTCCTTTTCTTCTTCTTTTGCTTCTTCTTCTTTTTTTCTTCTGCTGGCGGATGCCCCCAGAATAGACTGCCCTCTCTGTCGGGTGCCTCTTCAGCTTCCTCCTTTTGTTCAAGTGAGAGCTGCTCTAATTCTTGCCACGGGACGTAGTCCCGCACCAGCAGAGGTTTCAACTCAGGCTGCACATACTCGTCTAGCCCTTCAATGAGGTTTTACAGTCGAAGGACTCCAGGATTGGTTTCCTTAATCACTGGCAGCGGAGTTTGTCTCCTCTGATTATGTGTATGTATCCTGATAGCTGGAGGTGGAGTGACCCATACGGGTGCTAACACTGGTGGAGCAGGCCGGGGTGTGACACCACGGATATATGCCCCCTCTTTTGGGCGGGGTGCCCTCTTCTTCTTGTGCTTCACAGGGATCTGCTGCCATCCCTGTTGTTCTTTCGCGGGCTCCAAGAAATGAGCTTCGTAGGTGCTCCGCGTGCTTGTTTCAGAGATCTCCTCGGGCAATGCCTGATAGAGGGAGATCATGTTGATTGCTGCCCTCCTCCAAGGGGCTTCATGTGGCTGAAGAGGGTCCACTTTGTACTCTCCCATCTCAATCTCATTCTTCTTCACCATCCCTTCGATGATGTCTTTGAAAACATAGCAGTCTTCGATTGGATGTCCCAACATCTGGTGGTAGGGGCAGAATCTTGGACTGTCTTTTCTTTTCAGGTCCTCCGGCCTTCTTGGCTCAGGCAGGGTGACCATGTTATATTCTGTTACCCAGTCGAACAGGACTCGGGTCTTATCTTTTGGAAAGGAATAGGCCTTCTTCATCTTGTCCCTCAACGAAGGACCTTCTTTACCGTCTGGGGCTTCTGCAGGCTGTGGGGTGACTCCCTTCTTGCCTTCACCTTTTTGTTGTTCGAACGCCTTTATGTCAAGAGCGTTTGCTTCTCTAGGTGAGGAGCGTCGCTCTACCGCCTTGCCCTTTTGGGTCGTGCCGGCAGCAGATGTAGGGGCAGGTCTGGCCAGGAAAGCTTCCACCTCGGCCACGATATTATTCAATCGGTCGAACGACCGTATTTCCATCCCGATCATCTTTTCCAGAACCTCCCTTCTGAGATTCTGTTTGCATATCTGCACAGCGTCCTCCTGATGCGGGGGCCGCTTGCACCTCATTCCGAGGTTCCTCTACCTCTTAATATAATCAAGGGCTGTCTCATCGGCCCTCTGTTTTGTTGAGTAGAGTTCGGCCACTGTGACCTCCCTCTCTGTAACATGGAATCTTTCTCTGAACTTCTTCTGCATATCTGACCAGTCGCTGATCGACCCGGCCGAGAGGCTAGAATACCATTCAAATGCGAGCCCCGTCAGCGAGGTCCCGAAAAACTTCAGCAGATATGACTCGTCGGTGGCCAAGTCGCCCATGACAATCATATAATAGGCTATGTGTTCTCTCGGGGATCCCTTCCCGTTGAATTTATCGAACTTGGGCGGCTTGCTGATTCCCGGGGGAAGCCGCTTAGCAGCATGGTGTTGCGGGTATGGCACCTGGTATGCATCAAATGCGACGTAGTCGCCTTCACCCCTTTCTGCGAGCTTCAGCTCGATCATTCTTTCCACCATCATCTGGTTTATGACTGTAGGGTCAACCGGATCTAGATAGAAGTGTGCCGGCTGCAGGTACGGGGTGACCAGGGTGGTCGCCTGTGGATGACGCAGCAGCGGGGGTGTCTGGTGCGCCTCAGGGAGCACCGGTGGTAGTAGCGGCTGGAGCTGTGGTGGCCGTTGTTGCATTGTCACCATGCTTGGCTCTAACGACTAAGTTAGTGTGTAGAGTGGTGGAGGGCCGTCACGACGGACTGCTCCCCGAGATGATTCACCCTAGACTTTGGGTGGTTTGGAAGCTGAGGATTGTTCAGTCTTCTCCATCAGCTGCTTCTTCAGTAAGTCTATCTCTTGCCGATATTGTTGAAGTAATATCAAGACCGATGGGTCTATAGTGGCTGTAGTGGGGATAACTTCTGTTGTCTCCCCGGACGTACCCTCGGGCAGGATGTCGAGGGGAACGTCGTCTTCTTCCTCTGCCGTCACCACATTAGCGGTCAGGACGGGGGCCTTATCATCCCACTGGTGGTAGACCTGAGGTTGTTTTCCTTTAGTCATTATCAGGAGCTCCCTTGCTGCTTCTGTTCTGCGAGTGCTCGGCCCTGACCGTGCGGCCAACTGAGCCAATTCTCGGGGGTCTTCAGGAAGCTCCCCATATCGGTTGGATATACCAGCCATGTTGCAGGTGAAGAACTGCATCCTTTTCCTTTGTCGATGGACCCTCCTTTTAGCTTGTTGCGGGAATGTCAGCCTCTCGAACACAAAAACTCTTCTTCTTTCTTCCCACTCGGGGATGGCTTCATCGGCTTCGATCTCGAAGCCGTTATCATATCCATTATCGTCGACTGACGACACCATTATTCTTTCTGCCACATCTTCTTCATCTGCCACTGACGGGCAGTAGTCTTCATCGACGGCGGCTGCTTGCATCAGTCGCTATTGCCCAAGCGAGGGGTTGCTTAACCCTCGAAAATAGTTTCTGACCAAACAGGTCATCTCTTCTTGACCCCGCTCTTGATGTAACACGGGGGATGATTGTCGACCTCCTGCAGGAGGGATATAAGCCAGCCGAACTCTGTCGGCGGGTTGTTGGAATCTTCGTCCCGTGGCTGGGACGTTGGCTTGACGGGCAGCAGCCCGGAAACTTTTGCGGCGCGGAGGATCCGCAACCACTTCTTCTTCCTTCTTCGGGGGCAAGCCCCTTTCTCTTCTCTCTTCCGCCCCGTCATACATAGGACGGCGGCGAATGGGTGTCAGCTGGTGGACAGGTTGGGCCCGCTTGGGAACCCACACTTGTTTGAACTTTCTCGGCCTGGGGGCCGACCTTCCTTGGCCATGGTGGCCGATTTCTTCTCTTTCTGCCCTCTTTCCAGCGAGGGCCTGGTATGTATTATGGACAGGGATGGCGGGGATGACTCGATCTGGGGCCACCCGTGCATTGCGTCCGTTGAGGAAGACGCGCATGCCGCCAACCATCATAGATTTCCCGGACTGAGATAGAGTCCCGGTAATCACAGCAGCACTCTTGTGGGCTTGGCGACGTTGACGTCCTCCAGGGTGCTTGTTGACGATACTGGGGCGGGCCCCACGTATGGCGTGGTGCACCAGACAGCTAGCGGCCGGGGGCGGACTCTTGGATGAGTCATTGTAGCAGGGAGTCTTTAGAGACTCCATTTTCCCCGCGGCTTCCTTGACAGGTTCCGGGGCTTCGATTTCCAGCATATCAACAAAGGCTAACCCCAAGAAGTTGGGGAAGCCAATAGCGGCAGGGAAGTTGCCGAACTCCATGGGCACCACCAGGTACCCTTGTGCATGCCTAGCAATGATCGAAGGACCGAAGCCGACGCCAGTTAATCCATTTGTTGTCATCGTTCGCCTGCAAAGACAAACAAGCCAACGATCAGTAACCTTTGAGAGGGCCTCGAAGCCCAAGTATCTCGGCAAAGAGATGAAAGGTGACACTGGTCCCACCGGGCATGCCAGACTTGTTTGCGAGTCTTTTTCGTTCCCCTCTCTATCGGGTGTATAAATCTTATTTCACGCGTCGATCAACCAATTAACTAACTGGTAGTTAACTGACTGATTGACTGCGCGGGCGTGCCAGTCACGTACGTGACAAATTTATCGTGCGCTCGTTCTGACTTGGTCAGACGAATATGAGGTTCGGTCGGGACCAGCAGTGCGCCATACCATAAAGGCTATGGCGTTAATTACATCCCCCACGAGGAGGGAACACCTTTGATCAATTGCCGAGATAGTGCGCTGTCGAGGCCGGAATAAAGGATGCGACGCTATGAGCATGACGAGATCACATGCGATTTATTTATCATGCACGGGATGACGTGATTCATTAAATTAGAGACCCTGGGTACGCGGCGGAGGATGTAGGTACAAAGACCACCATCGCGCATAGCGGAAACTTCTGATCGGGCATAACCCGACCTTCTGTCAATGCCATTTGATATACCCGAAGGTCTATGCAAGCATGCATGCATGACGATGATAACTATGCTAAGCATGATGACAGAATTATGAAGGTAAGCAGAGCTCAGTCATATTTTATTAAGTCCCGCCAACAGGGAAAAGGGACACGAGCATGATAGCGAAAGCAGAGCGCTAATACACATAATAGCCAACATGATAGAAAGGTTATTCAGGGCATAAGCAGCCCCTGCCTTGTCCAATCTACTGCGGGTTGGGGCTGCCAATCTCGACCATGGGAGGCCAGGATTGCTTCGGGGGGGAAGCCAGAGATTAGACGGCATAATGACCAGAAACGGCGCCTGAAAACGTAGGTATGGTACTTAAAACGGCGCAAGAAAACCGTAGGTATAAGAAGGGAATTAAAACGGCGTGGCCTGATTGGGGTGCGCCGGGAAGAAGCGCGCCGGAAAGGGCACGCCGTTTTAAGGCGCGCCGTATATAAACGGCGCCGGTTTAGCCCTATTTCACAAAAATCGAGGTTTTATTCATTTTTTTTTGGGTTTATTAAAGTACTTTAGGAAACTTTGGAAGTTCGCTTAGGTCATTTATTCAAAGGATCGACCCCGGGGCATCCGGGAGCCGAGTCACAGGCTCACGCGAGGTTCACACTCGAGCGCGGCGATTGTTCCGAGTCAGACTCGTTCGAGTCAGAATTTTGGCAGCATCTCCCCATCCCGGAGGATTGTCGGGGAGAAGCGGGGAGTACTCACGTGGCGGAGCAACCCCTAAGGGCCGGGTGGCGCAACGGCGACCGGCAAACCCGAACGGAAAGGAAAACCCCGAGGCCTAGCCTGCTAGGGGCACCGAATCCGTGGGCGACAGTGAGCGAATGAGGCGACTCATTATGGGAGCGAAAACCCCGAGTGCTAGTCTACGAGGGGCACGCGACCTGAGTCGCCGCAACACTCGAATCGGGACGATCGATAGAGGGAAAGAAACCCCGAGGGCTAGCCTACAAGGGGCACACAACCCGCGGCCACCACGAGGTCCATTAAGAACCGTGGATTTGAACTATAGGCCTTAGCCCCATCACTATGCACTCAGTGGCTGGGAGGGATACTCGTCATCAACGGATGAGCCTCCCCTGTCGACCGAGTGACTAACATAGAAGATTGGGGGAATATCCCCCTCCCCGGGTACTGGAGTGATGCTACAGAGCAGACTCCTATTAAGATGCGAAGTGGAAAGGGCGGCGCAAGACATCGTCTGACGATAAGTGGGCAACCGAATTGCTAGACACATATTAGAATAGTGAAGCCCGCATGCTAGATAAATTAATACTGGCATGCTATATGATTAGCGTAAAGATTTGGGGACGGGATATATATATACATCATGTTCGGAAAAACTGACAGGGGCTCATCCCAGGATGAAGAAGGAATGACAGAAGCGATCTTCCCCTCCCATCTAGCATATGAGGAAATGCACAGGGGCGGCGAAGGGTCTGCTCCCTAGACGGAGATGAGCAGAGATACGCACACGAGTGCGTCTCCGATCACAAAACCCGTGGCACACATGGTGCAGAGCCCGACCATCACATTGGAATAGAGAGAGAACCCCGGGGAGGGGGAACGATTCATATAGCCCAGGGGCATATCCAACATAGGGAAAAAGGGATCCGAGAACTATGCACGCCGGGAAACATTAAATGCACATCTGAAGAGAAATTAGAGAGAAAGCATGAAAGATGGATACAGCATCGGGCATCAACGCATTCCATTCATTCGATGAACGATACAGGCAGATATATACACACAGCATATATTCCGGCGCCGGCGTTGTCGCTCGGCCGCCGTTTACATTAATAGAAGAAGATCATCCTAGATGAAGAGAAGAGGCAGAGGCGGTGGTGAGGGAGGGGAGGTCAGGCTCGTATCATCGCCCCTCCCCTCTCTCACTTACATTGTATCCGAGGGAGAAAACCAAATAAGAAAAAGGGGAATCGATCGGAAGAAAATCACGTAGACCCACCTAGACTCTTTCTCTAGAATAGGGTATTGTTGTGTCTCTGAGGTCATTTGAGTCATTCTGTGGTCTCTTGGGTCATTCGACATCATTCTATAGTCATATGAGTTCTGTGGTATTCTTGGTTTTGATAATGGCTTAACACCATTAGTCATTGTTGTTTATCACTCTCCATGTATTTGGTTTCATGATGCCCATTCACAACTTGCATTATATGTTCTCACATTGCATTAATACCAAGGAACATGTGGTTCTTGAATGCTCACATCAATCTTGAAACTTTGGGTTACTTGATGATCATCCATTCGTTTAAATTCATTGTCATATGAACTTGCTCTTTTGATATGGATGGTTAATTTGGGAATGAGCTTTTCTATCCTTCTTGTTATTGAAATTCCATGAGTGTGTTTCATGGATATTTTACTTGGGGTGGTTGAGCTCTTATTTCTTGATCTTTAGCTCAGAACACTTGTGATTCAAAGTGTTCACATATAACTAATTCATGAGATTTCATATGTGTATTTCATACATTTATTATATGGATTATTGAGCTAAAGTTCTAATCCTTTTTATATGATTTTGCAGGCCAAAACACTCAATATATATTCCCCAAGATCAAAGGAGTTTGATGCCACAGAGTTCGGAAGGGTTACAATGACATTGGGGGCTAAATTGTGTTAATCTGGAATTTACTGTAACTTTAGGTCGACCGGCGGCACTGTAGCTAGGTCGACCAAATTTCCCAGAACCAAAAGGTTCGAGGTCTGTGACATTCCGGTCGACCGCCCCATGAATTCCGGTCGACCGGTTTTGCCAGAGCCGAAAAGTTCTGGCTGCAGCAGGTTCCGGTCGACCGGCCCATGAATTCTGGTCGACCGCCAACCCCGATGCAGCTATGTTTGACTTCAAAATCCACCTCGTGGCCAGCCCCTTTCCATGGATTTGTTTAATCAAACCTTACCTAACTTCCCATGATTTGTGGATCTGGTCTGGAGGGTGTCCAAGGACCATTCTAAGGGTTATAAAACCAACATGAGAGGGTTAGAAACCCTAGTTGATGGAGTTGATGAAGTGAATCAAGGGAGGCCATTTTGAGAGCACTGTAGCACCTCCGTGAACAGTGTTTCGGGCAGGAGTTCTTCATCCTTCCAAGGTGATTCAAGGTGAGATCTGAAGCCAAGCAACCTCCAATCAAGCAAGAAGCATTCAAGACTTGCAAAGGTGATCAAAGCTACATCCATACACCTCTTCATCAACTCAAGGAGATTCAAGATGATTCAAGCTCATATCTCAATCTAGCAACCTCCAAGGAAGAGTAGAAGAAAGCAAGGCTAACAAGGGAAATCAAAGGAGGCTGCAAGGGTGTGTTCAAGGAAGAGGAGTTCGAGTTACTGTAGCTGTGAACAGTACTCCGGGAAGAAGTTCTTCATCAAATCCTCAAGAGATTCAAGCTCCAACAAACCTCAGACAAGATCTTTTCTCTTAAGCATATTCTATATCTTGTTTGAGTGATTTCATATTTGTTCGTTTTCCATTTCATTCAAACATTTGGAATTGAGAATCGTCCCTACCGGTGGTTAATAGGAAGGCAATCGGGAGTTCTCCGATTTGCGGTGTAGCCGTCCCTGCCGGCTTTGTGTCTAAGAAGACAGAAAGAGGGGTTTCTCTGTTCTGTGGTTTGGGGCATGTCCCCGGGTCAAGCTGTGTGTCAGCAAGGAAGCCTCACCGGGTTTTGGTGAGGGGTGGACGTAGGTTGCGGGGTTGCAATCGAACCACCTTAAAAATTCCTGTGTTGTGGGTTGTTTATCGTGTGTGATTGATCTATATCTTCTAACCCCATTCACAGGTTCGTGTGCTTTCATACTTGGTTATATTGTTTACACACATATGTACTTTGAATGATCATCATAGCACACACACACACAAGCACGGTTGTTGCAAGCTATTGCATGTTTTAGTGTTATGCTTTATGATCCCTGCACTACAAGGCTTATTTCTTTCAAGATCACAAATGTGCTTAAAGAAGTGTGGACGTTTCATAGCTTGTAATTCAAGTCTTTTCATTTGAGTCACTCTACTTAATTCCGTTGTGCATTGTGTCTAAGTGATTCATTCACTTTATAAGAGTGGTTTAAGCTTCCGCCAGCTAAGAGTTTTTAAATAGGCCAAAGCTTGTGAAAGGATCTATTCAATCCCCCCCTTCTAGATCCGTTTACACCTCACGGGACCCAACAAATGGTATCAGAGTGAGGCTTTGTCATTCCCAGATCCAACGATCTGCAGGGAAAGATCCCGGTGTTTGTTATTTAGATGGATTCACATGCTACACTTACTTCGATGGCTTCTCCACCCATTTATGATGGTTCAAATTTTTCTACATGGGTTGGAAGAATGTTCATCTATGTTAGCTCCATAGATCCACAATTGTGGACTCTCATATACAATGGTCCTCATGAGCTGTCATCAAATTCAATTGATTGGCTAGCCGAACATGAGACCAAACATAATGATAATCGTCTTGCATATAACTTAATTACAGCTGCAGTTGATCTAAGACTAACTCATCTTGTGTCCTCTTGCAGCACAGCCAAGCAAGTATTGGACAAGTTGGTTAAAATCCATGAAGGGAAGGAACAAGAACAAGAATGCTTCATGGCCGACCGTATAGAACAGTCTAGCAATGCATCCTCATCACAGGTAAACTCTGACTCAGAGGAATTCACTTTTGAAGAGCTTATGGAAGTCTATGATGAATTGATCACACAATACAAAAAGGTAAAAACAAAAAACAAAAATTTAAAAAAGGATCTCAAGAGAATTAACCAAAATGAAAGCTCGATTTGTAAAAAGTGTTCTGTTTTTAAAGAGCTCAACAACACTCTCTCAGTTGATCTAGATACACATAAACAAAGCATTGCATGTCTAAGGGAAGAAAATGAAAATCTTCATGATGAAATCACTAGGTTGGAATAAATTGTAATAAAACTTCAAAACCAACCTAAGTCAATCTCTAATGATCAAATTATGGCCGATGGGCTAATCTATCATGAGAAGTTGATTGAAGGAAACAAAAATTCTATTTCATGCTCTGCTAATTTTGTATGTGAAAAATGTTCATTCTTGAGAAACATAAATGTTGGTCTCCATGATGATCTTGAATGGCAACAAAAACTGATTGATTATCTGAAAGAAGAGAATAGAGAGTTGTTGGAAAAGAAAATTGAACTTGAACAAGCTGAAGAAGAATTGCATGAAAAATTGGCTGCACATGAAAAAGGCAAATCTGTCATTGAAGATCACTCTGAAACTTTGCATGCTTTAGAACAACAAAATCAAAATCTTAAAGCAGTAAACGCCATGCTCAATGAGCAATTGGCAACATGCGAAGAGGGCCTTGTTGAATCTAAACAGCACATTTCCTCACTTGAAAATGAAATTCAAGGTTTGAATGATTTCCTGTCAATGTTTGCCCAAATCCAAGATTTTGGCTCACCGGAAGCCACCACTTCATGTGGTCACCAAAAAGGGCATACTGCTCGAAAGAAAAGTAAAATTCAGCATTCTCATCCAAACATGCACCATAACATGCTCAATGCTAAATATCATGTTTTCCACAAAAAGAATGTCCATTGTTATTATTCTGATAAACATGGTCACACTGTGCATGATTGTTTTATCTTGAGAAATGATGAGCTTAGAGTAGGACAGCAAGTGAAAGGGCAAGGAAAGAAACAGGTCAACACTGGCAGATGGCTTGCTCAACAAAATTCTGTACGGAACCACATGGAGAATCAGAAGTGTCGACATTCCTATCCAGACAGGTCGACACTCCCCATAGCCTTTAATAGAAATGCTTCTCTTTGCTGCTCTCATTGTGGTAAGTCTGGCCATACTATCCAAGAGTGCTGGGATTTGAAGGGAAAGCATCACCTTCATGCCATGAAAGGTAAATCCCATGCTCACCCACAAAAGCATAATCCACATGCACACGCACATGAACATAAAAAGAAAAGTCAATCTTTTGTGTGTTGTTTCTATTGTGGGAAAAATGGGCATGAGATATATGATTGCCTCACAATGAAGGAGGATGATGTGATTACCCTGAAAAAGGTGGGTCAAGATGCTAAACCTGTTGCTAACCCACAAGGACCCAAGCAATCTTGGGTACCTAAAAATTTCAAATGAGAATTTTGGGTGCAGGATGTCTTGGAGCTGAACAAAGGATCATAAGGTAAATAAAAGCTCAAGGCACAGGTATGTACATAAACCTCTTAAGTTTAGTCATCTTGCATGTTCAGTCTTGACATATAGATAGTGCATCATACGTCTGCCCAATGTCATTAGATTCTACAAACTGAACTGCTCTTTGAAATACAAAACCCCCAAGGTGTAAGATGAACTTTTGAGCTTGATAACTTGTTTACACCATGCTTGATTTCAGCTATTTAATTCATGAAAAAAATTTATGCTGATGAAGTTGATGTGATAATGAGTTGCACAAGTCTTATTATCAGTCACATGAAATGCTTGGACTTTGGTTTTGATGATGCAAACCATGGTTGCATTTTCAACTCGTTATTCATACTAGCATTGTTCAAAGGGAGAGTCTAGCAATTGGCATCATCATGTTGCATTCAGTTCAAAATCAGTTGTGAATGATTTGTGTTTGCATCATCTTGTAATCACACATACCTTAATGCACACCATATTTAGAAGACAAATGATAATGCACAATCATTTTGCAGCATCTTCATTGCATTGTACATTCACATAACTCTTAGGCTGTATAGTTCATTGCCAACCCTTGCATGTACTCAGGGGGAGTCAACATCAATCTAGCTTGAATCATTTTACATCATTTCACTCTTGCGGCCATGATATATTAAATGTTGATGTATGGAAAGGCATGTTATGTTTGCCTAGAAGCACTCAATATGCGTGAGGACTAACCTCCGCCAAGTACCATGCGTCAATGTCGCATATAGGCCATATAGCTAGGGGGAGTTGTCTTGATGAGGCATTCATGCACATGTTTTATATTCATCATGTTGGTTCATGCATTTCATGTTTGATCAGGTTAACCTCTGCATGGTTCAAGAAAACCTCTCATTGACATTTGTCATTCTTTGTGACTGCAAACATCACTCCTTGCGTGATTTCATTGCATATTCTTAGGGGGAGTCGTGTTGTTCTTCTTGGTTCATTCGTCCTTTTTGCATCTGAACCTCAATGGCCTCCAGTGTGATAATAAGTTCAAGAGACAGACATCACTACAGTGTAAGAGTTTTCTATTATATGAACTGATGATTGTCCATTCAATGAAAATGGTTCAGATTTAATGATTTCCTTGAAGTTTTGATATATCTTTTGAAATCATCCATATTTTGTGGTTTTAATAGACTTTAACTAGAGATTGCATGTTGTGCCTTGAATAACTATTCTGAAATCTGAAAATCCAAATGTCTTGACAACTTTGGTGATACTCTAGAGCTTAGTATTGTTTCTAAACATCTTGATGAGCTGGAATTCTTAAAAATCAATTTGCAGAGCAATGATAGTGTTGCACGGATAAATATGTCCCGTCATCAAATCAAGTGACGAATGATATGTCATGATGTGCCTCTGTTATCTCTGTCTTAATTCATTTGGACTCTAGGTAGAGCAATGGCATAATTGCTGAGAAATATATCTTCTCATCAAAGAAATGAGTTTGGATATGTCATGACGTGATGTTGCTATCTCTATTCATTCTGAAACATAACAGTCAGTCTTGTCAAATACCTAGGGATACTAGCGTCTAAACAACGTGTATTCTTACGGCTAGGAGACATGTACTAGACTTGATTACTCGTAACATATGAGTCATATGCCTTCAAATTCAAACGATATTGAAAATCAAATTTGTTAAACTCATAAAATCCCATGCTTTAGTCATGCTTGTTTAGCCTCAATACTAGTTTTTGTGTTATTCCCTTTGTGGTTATTGAATATGGATGTATAAGACAAGGGAAGGTTAAACACTGTCAAGATATGTGCTTCTGATTCATTTCTATTAAACCATGGATGTCGATGCTTTTTAAACTCTATTGATGATCTTGGTTTTCATTAGCTTTGAACCATATATATTGCTCCCGGCATGTTTCTAATTTCCATATAATGGCTTGCTCTTCCACTACCATTCCACTATGATCTCTAGGACCTTTGTCAACCACTGTGCCGTATCCCTCATTTTGCTATTGGCAAAGGGGGAGAATGTCTTGTTGTGAGTCCTTGCTATGGACTTGGGAGAAAGGGGGAGATGTTGCCTTTTGTTGCCTTTGTGCGTTGTCAAAGGGGGAGAGTGCATTGTGGATATGGGAGAATCCAAGGGGGAGAGAACCTTCATTTATCATGAGGGTTAATGCATAGCATTCATACACTTTACTTCTCCATGCATTTGTATATCCATGCATACATATCTGCATTCACATGCTTCACTATCATAGATCTTGAGCTGCACATGTTACATAAACTTTGTTGTTTGCCTTCATCTGCCATATCTACATAAATCATTCAGGCTGCCATGATTACATCATCATACTAAACAAGTGGTATCATCTAACAAGTGGTATCATCTTGATGCACCTTTCAAGTCGCATCTAAAATCATTGGTGTCCTCTGTCAAGTGATATCACATTGCTTTCTCATTCATTGGCATGTGGCATAAGACCTAGCATCATTAGCATCATGCTCTCATGCTAATAGGGAGGCATGCGCATCTTGACTTCATACAATTGTAGCTTGCATCTATCATTTCCATACATTGCTTAGCAAATCCAAAAAATCTAAAAACTAGAAAACCACTAAAAATCTGTAAAATTTGAAATCAAAACTTGCTCCTTGGCTGCTCTATCCATCTCCTATTTGAGGAATTGAATCATGCTGCTGTGGCTCCACCTCTCACACTTACTTTGTCTTTGCCAAGTCACGGGACACCACCATGTTCGATACCTCCATATCATTCATTGGTCTCAGTCCTATAATTGGCTTTTCACAATTGGTTATTCTCTTTGGTTATTTTGTCAATCTTAATAAGTGTACATCCATTGGCATGTATTTCCACATCATTTTGTGTGCGTCATTAATGTGCGTCTCTCTTTCTCTTTTCTGGATCTTTTGATGTTGTCAAAGGGGGAGAAGATTATGTGAGTCATTCATCAAAGATGATTATGTGAGTCATTCATCAAAGGATGTGGTAAGGTAAGAATGTAAGATTATGTGAAGTCATTACTCAATGCATGTGATGAATGTGGTAAGATTCCTCTTCTTATTCTTCAGACTCATAGTTGCCCTGTGAGTTTATAATGACTCATAGTTCAGAATGACTCATAGTTGCCATCATCAAAAAGGGGGAGAATGTTGTGTCTCTGAGGTCATTTGAGTCATTCTGTGGTCTCTTGGGTCATTCGACATCATTCTATAGTCATATGAGTTCTGTGGTATTCTTAGTTTTGATAATGGCTTAACACTATTAGTCATTGTTGTTTATCACTCTCCATGTATTTAGTTTCATGATGCCCATTCACAACTTGCATTATATGTTCTCACATTGCATTAATACCAAGGAACATGTGGTTCTTGAATGCTCACATCAATCTTGAAACTTTGGGTTACTTGATGATCATCCATTCGTTTAAATTCATTGTCATATGAACTTGCTCTTTTGATATGGATGGTTAATTTGGGAATGAGCTTTTCTATCCTTCTTGTTATTGAAATTCCATGAGTGTGTTTCATGGATATTTTACTTGGGGTGGTTGAGCTCTTATTTCTTGATCTTTAGCTCAGAACACTTGTGATTCAAAGTGTTCACATATAACTAATTCATGAGATTTCATATGTGTATTTCATACATTTATTATATGGATTATTGAGCTAAAGTTCTAATCCTTTTTATATGATTTTGCAGGCCAAAACACTCAATATATATTCCCCAAGATCAAAGGAGTTTGATGCCACAGAGTTCGGAAGGGTTACAATGACATTTGGGGCTGAATTGTGTTAATCTGGAATTCACTGTAACTTTAGGTCGACCGGCGGCACTGTAGCTAGGTCGACCAAATTTCCAAGAACCAAAAGGTTCGAGGTCTGTGACATTCCGGTCGACCGCCCCACGAATTCCGGTCGACCGATTTTGCCAGAGCCGAAAAGTTCTGGCTGCAGCAGGTTCCGGTCGACCGGCCCATGAATTCTGGTCGACCGCCAGCCCCGATGCAGCCATGTTTGACTTCGAAATCCACCTCGTGGCCAGCCCCTTTCCATGGATTTGTTTAATCAAACCTTACCTAACTTCCCATGATTTGTGGATCTGGTCTGGAGGGTGTCCAAGGACCATTCCAAGGGTTATAAAACCAACATGAGAGGGTTAGAAACCCTAGTTGATGGAGTTGATGAAGTGAATCAAGGGAGGCCATTTCGAGAGCACTGTAGCACCTCCGTGAACAGTGTTTCGGGCAGGAGTTCTTCATCCTTCCAAGGTGATTCAAGGTGAGATCTGAAGCCAAGCAACCTCCAATCAAGCAAGAAGCATTCAAGGCTTGCAAAGGTGATCAAAGCTACATCCATACACCTCTTCATCAACTCAAGGAGATTCAAAGAAGATCAAAGCTACATCCAACAATCTCTCCATCAACTCAAGGTGATTCAAGCTCATATCTCAATCCAGCAACCTCCAAGGAAGAGTAGAAGAAAGCAAGGCTAACAAGGGAAATCAAAGGAGGCTGCAAGGGTGTGTTCAAGGAAGAGGAGTTCGAGTTACTGTAGCTGTGAACAGTACTCCGGGAAGAAGTTCTTCATCAAATCCTCAAGAGATTCAAGCTCCAACAAACCTCAGACAAGATCTTTTCTCTTAAGCATATTCTATATATTGTTTGAGTGATTTCATATTTGTTCGTTTTCCATTTCATTCAAACATTTGGAATTGAGAATCGTCCCTACCGGTGGTTAGTAGGAAGGTAATCGGGAGTTCTCCGATTTGCGGTGTAGCCGTCCCTGCCGGCTTTGTGTGTAAGAAGACAGAAAGAGGGGTTTCTCTGTTCTGTGGTTTGGGGCGTGTCCCCGAGTCAAGCTGTGTGTCAGCAAGGAAGCCTCATCGGGTTTTGGTGAGGGGTGGACGTAGGTTGCGGGGTTGCAATCGAACCACCTCAAAAATTCCTGTGTTGTGGGTTGTTTATCGTGTGTGATTGATCTATATCTTCTAACCCCATTCACAGGTTCGTGTGCTTTCATACTTGGTTATATTGTTCACACACATATGTACTTTGAATGATCATCATAGCACACACACACACAAGCACGGTTGTTGCAAGCTATTGCATGTTTTAGTGTTATGCTTTATGATCCCTGCACTACAAGGCTTATTTCTTTCAAGATCACAAATGTTCTTAAAGAAGTGTGGACGTTTCATAGCATGTAATTCAAGTCTTTTCATTTGAGTCACTCTACTTAATTCCGTTGTGCATTGTGTCTAAGTGATTCATTCACTTTATAAGAGTGGTTTAAGCTTCCGCCAGCTAAGAGTTTTTAAATAGGCCAAAACTTGTGAAAGGATCTATTCAACCCCCCCTTCTAGATCCGTTTACACCTCACGGGACCCAACAGGTATCGGATCACCGGCTTCTCTTCTCCGGCTCCGGAGATATTCAGACGAGCAGACGAGGAAGACGGCGGCGAGAACCCTCAATGGGAAACCCTACTTCTCCCCCCAAGGTTTTTCTCTCGAACCAACAACCCTTCCCCTCGTATTGGCTATCTTCTATCTTTTATTTTTTTCTTTCTGATTCCTTCTCTTCTCTTCCTCATGTCTTCTTTTTTGTTTCGAAGGCGGGGTATATATATACCTCGTTAATCCGGCGCCCTGGGAAGGGGGCGCGCCGGATTAAACGGCGCCGGGAACAAGTCCCCGATTGGATGGGCGCGCCGGATTTGGTGGCGCCGTATTAAGCGGCGCCGATGACCCTTCACGCGCCGTTTTAACTTGTTTGCTCGGCGCGGGTCGGCCGATGGGTCCGGGGATGGTTCCGGAAGCTCCCGTTGACTGTTCCTCTCGCCCTAGCCCTTGGAGAACCTTGACGGGGTGTTGACGAAGCTCTTTGATATGACTAATGGCCTTAATCAGAACTTCGCGCGTGTCTAGCCCGAGCACACGGGTATCCTGCTGGCACGGCCTTCGGCACTGTGATTTGTGCTTCTGGTCGAGATGGACTCGTGCTCGAAGCTTCCTTGTGGGATGGCATTGCATCCGGGATAATTCCGCCTTGAATGGTGATCAATCGGCTACTAACGGGCCGACTGTGACGAGAAGCCGAACCCGTGTCGGGTGATCGCGGCCTTCTGCTGACAGAACCTTCGGCCCCTTGTTGTGGACGGCCAAGGACGTTCTTCCTCCTTAGGAGAGTCATTGGGTAGACCGTCATCCTTGGTCGGCGACGGATGTAGGGTAGCGGCATGACGAGGTCGATGCCGGATCATTGGGCAGGCTTGGTCGCGCTGCCGGTTGGTCGCAGTTTCATTCCGACTCTTGTGAGGTAAAGTCCCCGGTGCTCATTTCGAGGTGACTTGGGGCTCCGTCAACTTGAGGAATCTTTGATAAGTTGATCTTCATCGGCTTCTGTGCTTCAGTGGGCCGTGTCATTCGTCTTTCCGGCTTGGTCGCCGAAGGATTATATTTTGAGTGCCAATAGGGCCTCGAGGTCGAAGTACCCCGCGGTGGCCTTCACGGCGGCACTCCAACCCTCCCGGAAGCCGAGGTCACGTGCCGGCCCGTAATACTCCAGGGCCGCCTTCGTCAACTCGGCCCGATAAGCTGAGGAGGAGCGAAAGGCCTCCACAGCCTCATCACCCACCGAGGACAATGACATGGGCACCCTGGCAAGCTCCGCCTCGATCTCCTGGCTGCGGGCCCCCATGGCTATGGTCTCCACCTCCAGCTTGGCCGCCCTCTCACTGGCCGCGTCAGCCCGTGCCAGGAAAGAGTCCCGGTCGCGCTCCATGCCTGTTAGGGCCAACTCCAGCTGGGATAACTGCTCCTAGAGTCCGGCATTCACAGCCTCGGACTCCTTCAAGAGCCCCTCGGCCCCCGCCTGACTGGGCCGGCAGGTCCCCAGCTCACGCACAACATCCAGGAAACGATGCCTCCACAGCCCGAAGGCGCTAGTGACCAGGCACACGCTTTTCGCTGCAATGGCCGTCAACTCATCCCCAACGCCAGGACCCAGCTCCCCAATGTGCTCATGCCAGTGAGCACTCTTTATTATGAGGTCGACGACGCCCGGGATACCGGGCACCCCCGTCGGTAGGTCCTCAGGCCTCGAGGACTGACCGCGCGGAGGTGAGGACTGACCTCGCGGAGGGGCCCTCTGCGGAGGAGGAGGGTCGACCTCGGCAATAGCAGGGGCCTTGCCCCTTTCGCGCCCCCGGTTACCGGAGGCGGACGCAGGAGTAGCAGCTGCCGACAGTGTCGGTGACAACGGCATGCGAACACTGGGGGGAGGCTCCCCAGGCGAAGGTGGGACCCGGCTCCTGGCTGGAGTAGAATCCCTCCCCCTCTTTCTCGACCGGCGGCAACTGTCAATCTCTGCCAACTTGTCCTTGGACAGATAAGTCCAACCGCCGCCAGCCATGGCAGACTCCTCTCCGGGTATGTTGGGAGCGGCTTCGGAGAGACTCCGCCGGGAACTAGGGCCTCCACTGGCCACCGACACCTCGGGCGAATGCGCCAGAGGAATGCCCATAGTTGTCGGATACTGCAACCTCCCTGGGGCAAAAGCAACCTGGGCTGGGGGGGCGACGACCGACACCTGTCCGGTTCCCGGAGCAACGTGATCCACGGGACGAGGAGCAAGTCGCGGTAGCCGGACGGTCTCAGTGGTCCAACCCAGCGCTTCAGTCGCCCCTGAAAATGCAAAGACGAGGTTAGTCTAACATCATCCACTACTGCCGCATCCCTACGGGGAGACAAGACCAGTACCCTGCGGCAACGGGGGACACAACTCCAGCTCTCGAAGCAGCGCCGGGGTCAAGACGTGGTCTGCATCGACTAGGGGGTATTGGGAAACCGCTTTCAGATCCCGACGACCCTCGGCGTTGAGGGGAGGCTTCGTATCGCGCCAAGGGCGAAGAAAGCCGCTCCGCATCCAACCATCGGAGGCTCTTTCCCAGTCCTTCGACTTGATCAGGTATACATACTGCTCCGCCCATCTCTTACGGTTGGATGTGATACGGGAAACAGAGATAAAATGGTCGCGGGCACGAGCCTTGAAGTAGGCGAAATAGGTGTCGATGGACAACTCTGGAGGAGGAAAAACTGTCGGAACAAGTCGACACTCGGTACCACCGACGCTTTACGGCAAGCATAGACAAACCCCCAGAGAATGCTATAAGAATTGGGAGTTATACCCCCAGGGTTCCGCCCGTAATGGTGGAGGACGGCCGAAATGAAAGGGTGGACCGGAATACGAAGACCTGCTTGAAAGGAGGCCACCGGGATCATGATCCCGCCGGTAGGGTGACTCGTTATGTCATCTCCCACAGCAGGAAAGATGATATCGTACTGAGGGGGAATCTAGAAGGTCTCCCACAAACCGTGGAACACCCGATAGGCCACTAAGGGATGGGAGTCAGGCCGACTAATGCCCGCACCCGAGGTGCTCGGCACACCGCCTCGGCTCTAAGGCATCTCCTTCGAAGAGGAAGACTCAACGCTAAGAGTTCTCATGCGTGGAGGCATCACTACCGCAGAAAAGAAGAACCGAGAAAGAAGGATCCTCACCAGGCAAAGGGAAGAAGAAGCTTACGACGAAGTGCAGCGACCAGCGAGATGTGGGTATGGTTTTCGAAAAAGCTCACATCACTCCTTATAAGCCGCCCACTACAATTCGACGGTTGCCTCCGGAGGGTCAGGCGAAGGGACGCCTGCCGCTACGGCGGTATGACTACCGAGGTCAGGCGACCGTTCTGAGCCCACATCCCTAAAACAAGACAAGACCCGGCGTCATCATTGCCAGCGTGGCCTCTGCCACCGCCAGAAGCGCCTTGCGCGCCAAGCAGGCCTCGAAGCCACCAACTCCCGCCGTATGAGGAAATCGTCTTCGGATCACACCCTCCAGAAGAACCCTCTCTTCGGCTACTCTCAGTCCCCTGCGAGTGCCCGACAACTAAGGGTAGGGGGGGAAGTGAGGAGGGTGAATCTGGTTTGACCCAGAAACGGCCCAAGCGCGAGCGGCCCATTAAGGTTCGGAAGCGCTGGGCCCACGCAAAGGGCGGACATACATCTTCGGTCCAATAAGAAGATGACCGGCCCAAAGGAGCATCGGATTCCACGACGCCGATGAGGCAGGCCCAAGCGTAGTTTTCGCCGGAGGATACTCCGATGACCGACCGTTGCCCCCACGACGCCGGCCTTGACCCCGTAAGGGTGAGCACGCGCCATGAGTGCCGTAAGACTCGCCCAGGGAACGACCGACACCGAGGCTATCGCCCTCAAACGGGAAACTCCCGCCAATATAGCGGAGGAACGTTGCTCTACTAAACTATCAAGGGATGAGGCCCTCGCTCCAGGACAACCCATATAAAAGGGACATCGACAGAAGAGAAGAGTACGGTAGATTCTTATACTAGACCCCATATTACTATGCAAGAGGAGATACGGCGAATACTTCCGCCACCTAAGCTCCCTACAGAGAAGAGAGTAACTCGCCCTGTAACTACGACAGAGAGACCATCGACTGAGTCCAGAGAGCCACTTCCTCCCGCACGGCCTTACCACACAACGAGCATTCTTCGAGAGTCCACTGGGAGCGGCGAGCACGCGTGCAGAGGATCTACACGCCTCCTGGATCGATTACGGCCCCTACTTCTCTCTTACTTTGCTCCTCTCTATCGCTCATTAGTCCCTTGTTGACTTAAACGGGTTGTTCCCAGGGATAACACCCGTGACTCCTTCTGACGTCCTTCTGGTTTCTTGGTGTGTGCAGGCATCCATGGGCACGAGATGACTTCTCCAACAAAGAAATAGAGAGAATGGTACATGGCCTAAGAACTATTTTTCTGTCGCTACAGAATAGAAATTATTTGAAACATTATAAAAATATTAATTTTATAAAAAAAATTATCGAACATAAAAGATTTTGATTCCACGTCGGTGGGAATCAAGCTGATTAATCCCGGGTGCCTAAAAGTACTCGTGCTCTAGGATACTTTCCTTTTCTTTTAAAAGCCGCAGCTGTGGTCCCCTTCTAGTTTTCGCGGGGGGTTCTCTCTCACACGGATTCGCGTCGCGTAAGCCGGCCCCCCCCCCCCCCCCCCCCCCCCCCCCCCCCCCGCGCGCGGCGATTCGGGCGCCCACCCTACGAAAAGATTTTTTCTTTTCGTTCTCTCGTCTCTCCCATCCCCCCCCCCCCCACCGAAACACACGTACAGATCTCGTTCTGGTCCCCCGACCATCTCGCCACCTCCCCCTCGCCCCTCTCCTTCCCGTCCCATTATCATCCTCGGAAAACCCTAGAAAACCCCTTGCACACCTTCTCCCTCCCTCCTCCTCTCCCGGGGCTCTCTCTGGTGGGCTGGCCGGGGCGCCATGGCGGACGTCTGTGAGAGGTGGGAGCGCCTCGTGCGGGCGGCCATCCAGAGAGATCGGCTTCGGAACGTGGGGCAGGGCCCCGGCAGGGCGCCGCCCCCCGCCGCTACCGGACTCGCCGGGGCGGTGCCGCCCTCGCTCGGCAGGACGACCAACATCGAGGCGATCCTGCAGGCCGCCAACGAGATCGAGGACGAGGACCCCATCGTCGCCAGGATCCGTAAGTCCTTCTTCCCTGCTGCTGAGCCGAGCCCCTCTCTTTCGCCTGCTGCTTAGCTCGGCGGGGCACCCCCACCCACCCGCCCCAACCGGGTCCGAAGCTTGTTTGCCGTCATGGATTTGAATTGTTTGTCGTCCAACTGCCTGCTGGCAAGCGGGGTGGTGGTCACTGTCAACTTTCCAAGGCGGTGAGCTGTTGAAGAGATGCAACGGCCCTTTTCCACTAGGAACTAGGCATTGTTCTTTCCGTTTTTTTGGTTGCCTTGGCGGGATTGCCCGTTTCTGCTGATTTATTCCGAAATGTAGTTGCTACTAATTTCTTCCCAGGCAATTGTTATTGGGACTTACATGCACTCTTTTGTGTGGCATCTAGTCTGTGAGCAAGCTTATGGAATGGCACATGAATTGGACCCCAACAGTGAGGGTAGGGGTATGCTACAGTTCAAGACCGGTTTGATGTCTGTAATCAAGGTATTTCCCTTCACGGTTCCCCCCTCCTCTCCCCCACCCCCCGCAGCAAAATGGAGAATTAGTACTAGACGGCTTACTTCCGACTTTGGTGCTCGGTGGGCCACTTAAACTTATAATACATTCTGCATGAAATATTAATCGGTCTGTCTTAAATTTTGGCAGCAAAAGGGTGCCAGGATTGATCGCGAACATGCCATGGGTCGTTTGTGGAAGTTTTACCAATACTATAAAAGGCGACACAGGGTAGATGATATCCAGAGGGAACAACAAAGATTGACTGAATCTGGAGCGTTTAGCACTAACTTTGGGGAGTATGTACATAACTTATGATTTAAATTATTTTATTTCATTCTGTTGGTAATGCTCATCTCCGTAGTTAAAGGCCTTCTAATCCATCTCTTCATGCCATGGAAGCATCCATGATGTGATCAGAGTTGGAAGAACCTCAACTGTCCCTGATATCTTAATGCTTGTAATCTGTACACTCTAGTATGATGTTCTACTGACCAAATGATATGGTTGGAAAGGCCTTTAAATGTTATTCATTTTGTCCGTGAATGTGGGAAGGTTGACAATAAATGAAATAAAGTGTTCATATAAGAATCACTAAAAAAAAGAAGTGTTCATATAAGAATAAAACGTGTCTTTTTCTAATAAAGTTTTGCATCTGCTACATTGTGATGGTTGGCCTCTATGAGTTAAAGCTCTCACGGGACCATAAATTTCAAATGTCAGAATCCTCTTGGACTAGTTTTTTTTTGAAATGTTGATGGCATTGTATCTTATGTTTTACCTTCTGCAATGCTCATGCCAGCTTGTCTTTGGCCAGGTGGAGAAATAAAAAGTAAAACTAATAAAGTAAGTACAGTTGGACACATATTGTTTGTATTTTAGCCATTGGCACAACTTGCTGTTGAATTGCTTTTGGCTATGAACACATTAAATAATTATGTTCATCACGTCCAAGGGAAATACGACGAGATGTACACCTCAATCTGTAACTCTGCATTTTCTCCATGTCTTTCTGTGACAGACTACAATATCAATGTTCTTCTCCAATGAAAATGAATAAAAGTTCCGTATCTTTCACAATTTGTTTGAAATGTGTTGTGGGGTCTTTGATTTAAAACTTATGATTTTCAACTTTGTTTACATGGTCACTGAATGAAAGAAGTTGAGAGAAAAATACTAATCATGAAATAAGGACCTAAATGCAGCTTTGAGCTGCAATATAGGTTTTCTTTGTATATGTTCTTGTTTGTTTTATTTTAGATTTGTAGTTTTTGTATTTTAACTTGTAATCTGCCACTTAAAAAAAACTTGTAATCTGTCCATCACGGTGGAAATGTATCTATTTAAATTGTTGGAATATTTTGGGGAGTTACTAGAAAGAAGATGCTGTACAAGTAAGGAGGGAGTACTCCCCAAAACTCCCCTATACAAAAGAAGAGCCAAATACCTCCCTACCCTTGAAGCAAAGGAAAAATAAGAGAATTACATTTGTCTTCTCTACAAAAAGACTATCCAGTTTTTCACAAAATAAAAAAATCAACTCCAGGCATTTATAAGGTCTTGAGCTTCTCTCTTGAAGATTCTACCATTCCTTTCCCTCCAAATGATCCAAATAGTTGCACTCAACATCAATCTCTACAGTTGGCTATCGGTCTTGAAGCCTAATTCACTTGCCAATTCTTGGTGAACTCTTCCACTGGGCCTGCAACAAGTTTGGCACATCTAAGCTTAGAGAAGATGTGTTGCCAACCTTCAGTAGCAAAGTTGCATTCTATAAATAAGTGATCTAGAGACTCCTCCTCCTTCCCACACAAGGCACAAATCGTATCCACCACATCCATGAACCTGGCTAGTCTATCCCGAGTAGGAAGATGGCGAAGGGAAATTCTCCAAACGAGCACCTTAACCTTGAGGGGACTGGCTGGCCTCCAAACTTGATGAAACAGAGGATGTCTAGTGCCCCTGTTAGTAATGAAGGAGTATGCCGATTGAATGGAGAACCCTCCTGAGGGGTTCCATCTCCAAACCTAGTGGTCATTGGAGGTGGAATCTAGGCTGATACTTTGGAGTAATGACATAAGTTCATTTTTTTTTTTTGAAACGTGGATGGTACCACAGAATATATTAGGAAAAGAAAGGGGGATGTACAAGTGAAATAAACTCTTGCTCAACCCCTATACAAAAAATGCTCACACCAAAATTGCGTACTCAAACTAACCTCCCAAGGATAAAAAGAGCGAGGAGTTATGAGCCTCTACATTACAACCATGCTTAGCCCTAAATAACACTTTCTCACAAACAAAAGAAAATACATTGTCTTCTGTCCTCGCTTCCCTGTTGAAGAGCCTATTACTTCTTTCACACCACAAGGCCCAAAGAGTGGCATGCAGTATAAGCCACCACACAATCTTATCACCCTTCAACATCCAACTGTGATGCCAATTGATCAGAAGCCGACGGACCCCCTCAAAGTTTCCAAAGGTATGCTGTGAGCTCTGGCCGATCCTCATCCAAATGTCCTTCACGAAGGGACCATCTGAAAATAAGTGATCTAGGTTCTCCTCCTCACCGCAGAGGCAACACAAAGGAGAAATGTGTCGCAAGAAAGGTGCCATTCTGTCACAGGTGGGTAAATGGTCATGGGAAATCCTCCAAACCAATAATTTCACCTTGAGGGGGCTCTTGGAAGCCCAAATGTGATGGGAAAAAGGATGACGTGTTCCCCTATCTGCAAGAAGAGCATAAGCCGATCTAACAGAGAAATGACCCTCCCTCTCCCACCTCCATAGCCAAGCGTTCGGTCTGCCGACGAGTGGGCTAAAGTCCAAGAGGAATGAAAAGAGATGATCCAACTGATCAATCTCCTCTGTGAGATTCCTCTTGAAAGTAGGGGTCCAAAGACCCCTGCCCAGTTGTGTATCAAAGAATTGAGCAACTATAGCCCCTGGTATGCTAGCAATAGCAAACAAGGATGGGAAGACTTCTGTCAGTGAGAAGTCACCACACCACCTATCCTTCCAGAACAAACAAGTCTATTTGCCACCGAGGTTGACCCAAAGGCTAACTATGAAGAAATCCACACATTAGAATACCTCTCCAAATAGGGGAAACATTATACAGTCGAGACGGGAGCAGGTCCCACACTCCAGACGAGTGGTAGTATCTCTGTCTGATCAATTGCATCGACAGTCCCCCATCCTCTGTTCCGAGCTTCCACAACCACTTGCACAATAAGCCCAGGTTGAAAATTTGATGTTTTTGATACCCATACCACCTGCTTCTTTGCTCTGACAAACTTTGCCTCAAGAAATATCATGCCAACCTCTATCCCTGTTTCTACTGCCATGCCAAAAAAACATAGCCTAGATGGACTCCAATTTCTTGGCTACTGTCTTCAGAGCTCTAAAAATGGAGAGATAGTAGACTGGTAAACTGTCCAACATAGATCTGCAAAGTGTCGACCGACCCCCATAAGAGAGAAGTTTGGCCTTCCATCTTGCAAGCTCGGACATTGATGAGCACATCGAAGGAAGCAGACGAGATACATTCTTGGATCCAAGATATCCAGATATGATGAAAACCCATCCTAGAGAATACTTGAAGAAGGCAATTCCAGTTGATCCTATCATACGCTTTCTCAAAATCCAACTTGAGGACTAGACCCCTCTTCCTCTGCTGCTTCAATGCAAATAAACACACATGCGCGACAAGAAAATTCTCCTGAATGTGTCTACCTCTGATGAAGGCCTCCTGGTAATCAGACTAGACCATCAGTCACATCATCAAGTCTCTTGGCCAGAATCTTAGCAATAATTTTGTAGGAGCTATTCAACAAGCTAATAGGACGGAAATCAGCCAAGTCTTGTGCTCCCTACTTCTTAGGGATTAGTACTAGCAGGGTTTTGCTAATATCCCTCAAATGGGCTCTGCCCTCCTGGAATTCTCTCACTGCACTAATGAGGTCCTCTTTGACTATGTCCCAACAATGCTGCAAGAAAACTATCGGAAAACCATTTGGACCTGGGGCCTTGTCACCTGCAAGAGAGAAAGCCGTCTGTCTAATCTCCTCCTCAAGAAAGGGGCTCACAAGGGCTTCACTTTAAGCCTGGGAAAGGTGAGGAAGTAAATCCTGTGCACAATCTGGTCTGGACATCTGCTCCTCAGAGATTAGTGAAGCATATGTCCCTGGCATAATTTTTGATGTCATCCTCCTTACAAAGTAAGAGCTCTCCGACCTTGATTCAAGAAATGCGATTCATCCTTTTCCTCCTTGAAGCCAACCTGTGGAAATAAGACGTGTTGCTATCCCCTTCCTTGAGCCATTTCTCTCGCGGTCTCTGCTTCTAATAGATTTCCTCTCTAAGAAGGAACTCATCATGTTGCGCTCGTAGGGAAACCTTACGCAGTCTGTCAGCCTCATCCAACAAGCATGCTTCCTAAACGGTCCAGGGCCTCCAGCCGATGAAACATCCTATCCTTCTCTCGCCTACCTGGTAGCGTCTTGCTAGAGCCCCAAGAATTGAGAACTTGGGCCAGATGCTTCAATTTACCAATCAAAGTAGCCATGCAAGAGCTATGACGTCTTAAGTAGTTGAAAACGCGCCTAGGCGGTGAGGCGGGGCGAGGCGCCTGTCGCCCGTCTCGCGCCGTCCCGGCTCGCCGAGGCGAGCGCCTCGCGCGCGCCTCGTGCGCGTCGGCCGCCTCCGCGCGCCTCGCCCGTGCGCCTCGCCCGCTCTGCCGCTCGCCGGATCTGCGTATCGGGTCTCAACGACCCGATAAACGAATCCGTCCGGTTAACTTCCCCCCCCGAGGGTTTCGACTGTGGGTTTTTTTTTTGTTGCCTTCGCTGCTTCCACCTCCAAGCGCGGCAGCGGCGACTGCGAGTCGCGACCCGAGCCCTATCCTCCCTCCGGCGTCCGGCGAGCGACATCGGCGACAACTTCCTCCGGCGTGCGGCAACGGCAGCAGCTTCCTCCGGCTTCATCCGGCGTGCGGCAGTCCGGCGTGCGGCAGCGGCTCCGGCTTCCTCCGGCCACTCTCACTCTCTGTATGTCCACTCTCTCACTCTCTCCGATCTCCCACTGTCTCTCCACTCTCTCCGATCTCTCTCTCTCACCCTCTCCGATCTCTCACTGTCTCTCCACTCTCTCCGATCTCTCTCTCTCACTCTCTCCGATCTCTCACTCTCACTCTCTCCACTCTCTCACTCTCTCACTCTCACTCTCACTCTCACTCTCTCCGATCTCTCACTCTCTCCGATCTCTCATTCTCACTCTCTCCACTCTCTAACTCTCTCACTCTCTCCACTCTCTCACTGTCTCTCACTCTCTCACTGTCTCTCACTCTCTCCGATCTCTCACTCTCACTCTCTCCACTGTCTCTCTGATCTCTCACTCTCTGTCTCTATGTCTCTCCGATCTCTCACTCTCATGGGTGGCAGTGGGCTTAATAGGCTTATATATGTTATTATTGTGACATATAATTTTAATTTTAATTTTTTATTAATTTCTCGCCTCAAATGCCTCAAACGCCTCGGCCATCGCCTAGGCCTTTGAGGCGTGAGGCGCCCCCCTGGTCGCCTCGCTCGCCTCACGCCTCAGACTACATAGATGACGTCCGTGGCCGTCCTACGCTCGTCGGATTGTAGCTAAGAAGTCCTCCTCCCTAAGCCAACATCTCTCGAATTTGAAAGCCTGTCTCCTCTCATGACCTCTGTTGGTCCTCAAGAGGATAGGCTTATGATCCGAGCTCGGCCTAGGCAAACAAGAGCCTTGCACATGTGGAAAATGGTCCTCCCAATCTACGAACACCAAGAACCTGTCAAGCCTGGAGCAGGACGGAGATTCCCTCAAGTTGGACCAGGTGAACTGAGCATTCACCAAACCAACATCAATAAGGGGAACTTGTTGAATGAAGTCGCAGAAATCCTCCATCTTTCCCACATGAAGGTGAGCTCCCGTCTTCTCAGAAGCTGAAGTCACTAGCCACACACCATGGCCCTCTTGCGGCAAAGTGGTAACCTAAAAGTTGTTGTCACATATCATATTTCCCTTCCCTAGTTTGAGGCCCATACACTCCTGTGGAGTCCCAGGAGAAGCTATCCTTCAATCATCGGAAATGAATGTGAATGGCCCACCGCCCAATCTGCCTATCCTCCTCTAACTCCTCCACTTCCAAGGGGTTCCACAACACCATGATCCCTCCAGCTCTCGCTACTACTGGAGAGGTCAACCCCTTCAAAGTCTACCACCCCCGATCTCCCTCATCTGACTCTCTTCGTCCCCATCACACTTAGTCTCCTGCAAACAAAGAATATCTATCTTACGTCTTCTCACCAAGTCTTTCACCGTCCTCCTTTTCTCCCCTCCCCCCAATCCCCTAAGGACATAAGTTCAGTTACTTCCAAAATTTCATCATCCTTTAACCTCCTCCTAAAAGTCAGACACCATTTATTCGTTGGATCATAAGCTTGCCTAACCGGCATCCGCTTGTCAGTGGCAATGTGAAATAGCTTAGGGAATCTGCTCGCTAGTGAGCTTCCATCGCACCATCTATCCAAGCAAAAGGGGCATGCTTGACCATTCCCGATATTAATTTCATAGAGGCTTGGATAACATCCGTGGCTTGCAGTATACTATAGTAAGTAGACTTGCAAATGGGTTAGGTCCCAAATTTGGCCTCTAGAGTAATATTTGTTTTTAAGGAATTGAAGTCAAAGACCACTCTCTACCGTCCCAATCTTCCACAGCCATTTAGCTAAAAGAGCTAGGTTAAAGAGCCTGATATCTTTAAACCTTCGTTCACTTCTCTTGGCTTGACAGACTCGACCCCAATTGTTATCATGCCAATCTCTCACTCTTTCTGCCCTGGCCTGCTAGAAAAATTTGCACTGAATGCTTTTGAGTTTTATAGCCACTGGGCAAGGAATCCGTAATTTGGATAGGAAGTAAAGCGGGAGAATTTCTAGAATCGAGTTGCACAAAACTGCCTTTCCCCTGGAAGCCAGAAATCTTCTCTTCCATCCAGCCAGCCTTGTCTCTAATTTTTGAATAATCGGCTAGCAATTTCTACACTTAACGGTTCCATTAGATAAAGGGAGAGCCAAGTAAGTGATTTGGAATTGGCCAATTTGGCACCCAAAGATGAGGGCTGCCCTCTGCAATGTGTAATTTTCCATGTGGATCCCCAAAAGCTGACTCTTATGAAAATTGACCTTTAAACCACTGACGTCCTCCATTAGTGCGAGTAAAAATTTAGTCGTCAGTAGTTGCTCCTCGCCATCGGAGAAGAAGCGGATAGTGTCATCTACATACTAAAGGTGTGAAATGTGGTTTCCCCCATTCCTATCTTGAAAGCTTGTAATGAGTCCTGCCTCCTTTGTTCCCAACCAAATTTTGCTCAAGATGTGGGAGACCAGCACAAACAGGAGAGGAGATAGTGGGCCCCCTGTTGCAGGCCCCTCCCATTATGAAAGGGGGTGGTAGGTTCCCCATTAATAAGCACCCTAAAGGAGGGCGAAGTGATACAAACTCTAATCCAACCAATCCACTTCTCATCAAAGCCCATACCTTGGAGCACATGGAAGAGGCATTGCCAATTAACCCTGTACTAAGTCTTTTCAAAATCCAGCTATAGTACCATACCTTTCTTTTTCAGGATTTTGATGGAGTGATTTCCTGTGCTAACAAGAAGTTTTTCTGGATCTGCCTTCCTTTATTAAAGGCACTTTGGTTACTATTGACAACTTTGTCCACCATCTTTACCAACTTAGCAGCCAGTAGTTTAGAGATGATCTTGTACATGTTATTGAGTAAGCTAATGGGTCTGCAGTACTTGAGGGAGTCCGCTTGCTCTTTCTTCGAAATCAGGACAATGGAAGTCTTGTTGATGCCTCTAAGGTCAGCTTTACCCTCTTGGAATGCCTACACTGCTTCCACTAGATCAGGTTGAAGGATGTCCCAACATTGTTGAAAGAAGAACATGGGGAAACTATCTGGTCTTGGGGATTGGTCCCTAGCCAATGAGAAGACCATCGCTCTGATCTCTTCGATAGAGAATGGGGAGGAAAGCATGCTCCCCTCCTCCTCCGGAATAAGTGGCCACTGATGGTCCGCAAAAGAAGGGTGCCAACAATCTTCTTCGGACAAAAGAGAGGAGTAGAAATCCACCACATGTCGCCTGATATCAATCATGCTGGAAAGAATTCTGTCCTTGTGCCGAAGGTCATTTATTCTCCGCCCCCTAGAAGCAATTTTATGGAACTAAGCAATGTTTCTGTCCCCCTCTTTCAGCCACCTCTGTCTGGATCTTTGTTTCCAGTAGGTCTCTTAAGGGGAAGCTCTTCACACTCCCTCCTAGTTGCATTTCTGTTGATTCTATTTTACCCATCAACAAGATCAACTTCCTCCAAAGCATTAAAAATCTGAAATTGCTCAATTAGTCTGTCTTTAGTAGCTTTTTCTTGGGATAGCTTTAGATCTTCCCCAGGAGAGTTCTCGGACCAACTCTTTCAGCTCGATGACTATCCTTGCCATAGCCGAAGTCCCCAATCTCATTGTCGTCCAACTTCTCCTGACCACTTGAAAGAAGTCCTCCTCTTTCAGCTAGTACTTTTTCACCTTGAATGAACAGCTCCTGCTGAACTTGTTACTGGTTTTTGGAAGAATGGGCTTGCGGTCCGAGATAGATCAGGCCAAACACTCAGCTTGGAGATATGGGAAGTGATCCTCTCATTCCCTAGACACCAAAAACCTGTCCAGCCTTGAGCCACTGGGTTCTGCTCTGAGGTTGGACCAGTTGAAGAGGGCATTCAGTGTGGGAATGTCAATAAAGTCGGTCTCATCAATAAATTCTCTGAAGTCTTCCATATCCCTTGTCACTGTATAAGAGCCTGATCTTTCCTCCACTGAGGCAATAGCATTTAAGTCACCTTCAATGCACCAAGGTCTTCCCAAAAGTTGATGATGCTGAAGAAGTTCCTCCCACAAGGCTCTCTTCTCCTCCCTGCCTTGGGGGCCATTTTCGCAAGAGAAGTGCCAAATGAAGTTGTCATAGATGTTGCGGAATGTAAGAGATATAACAGAGCTACTCATCTGCCTTCTTTCCACCATCTCTTCCACTACAAAGTCGTTCCACAAAACCATGATAGCTCCCGACAAACACCACACCCTTAGTCAGCCTCCTTTCTCCTACTTCTCTCATAATATCCTCTCCCTCACCATCCACTTTGGTTTCTGCCATCGACCGACTACCTAGAGGGGTTCAGTCAACTGCCGGTGTTCCCCTTGGTCTCTCTCCTTTCCCTGCACGTTCCCACATTTCCTCGAAAAGCAGTGCGTGATATCTTGATGGTTTATATAAAAAGACCAATAAGTTGGACTTACATGAATGCAATTGGGCAGAAGACAACTGCTGAAAATTGAATTACTTGTTGGATAGAGGTTAAGACAAATTTGCTAGTATAAAATACTAGTTGGGTACAAGTAAGAGTTTTCCTTATACACAGGAGACTTTAACCAGAAATTGCAAAAGGCCATTCACCATGGACAAAATTAAGGCTCTATACTTATAGGCATATGGCAATGGCCTTCCCATCCACTTATCTATTTAACCTCTCTGCTGGAAATACCCTCATCTATCTCCCTAGTGCTTTTCCCTCCTTTCTTTCATTTACACCAATTCTCATGAAGTTCTTGCAATCGTGCTCATGTGAATTATCATACATAGAATGCAGTATGGTTCACCACTTTACTATCCTCCTTGAGAGGCTACTTTCATTTTCAGTGACAAGACAGGTTCTCAATTATGACAGTTACGAGGTCACTTGGGCCTTTACTTAGGGATAATGAAAAATAAGGTTCTCCACTTTGTGTAACTCCTTAATGCATAGACAGTGCATCCAAATATCCATGGTAAAGCCACCAGCCTATCACATGTTAGAAACCTGAGTATAGGACTACAATGATCAATGTTTTAGATGGCTCCCAAGCTGCATTTGCCAAATGCCATTTGGAGAAGACACAAAAATTGGAACAGGAGGCAACAAGAAATCTTAACTACCTAGGGGCAACAGTTGAAATTAAATTTCAAAAACCAATATGTTGAATGGTTACAGGAGGAAGAGACTAGATGGAAACAAAAAGGAAGAGAGACTTCGTTGAGGGAAGGCGATCTATATGCCAAATACTTTCACAGAATTGCCAATGCCAGATGAAGATAGAAAGTTCATTTCCATATTGAAAATTGACGAGAGACTACTAGAGGATGAGAGTAAGGTAGCCTTGGTAATTGTCAAGTGTCAACTTCTATAGTTGCTTATTTTCCAGAGAACACAGGTGCTATCTGGAATGCACGGATCATGTGGTGTTGCCAAGGCAACCCAAGGTGATCTTGGGTTCCTTGAGTGCCTTAGTGCTTGGGCAGAATTGCCAATGCCAGATGAAGATGGAAAGTTCATTTCCATATGGAAAATTGACGAGAGACGAGGGTGAGAGTAAGGTAGCCTTGGAAATTGTCAACTTTTATAGTCAATTTTTTTTTTCCAGAGAACACAGATGGTATCCTGAATGGACGGATCATGAGGAGTTGCCAAGGCAATCCAAGGTGATCTTGGCGTCCTCGAGTGCCTAAGTGCTTTAGCGGCCATTTCATATGAGAGAGAGCAAAACCCTATTCCTCTCCGTCATGGGGGATGGGGGTCTATATAGTTTAGAGGTGAGAGGTGCCCGAGGCAACCAAGGGGTCGCCTTAGGCTCAAACAACTAGGTGATGGCTTAGGAAGGCAACTTTTTCTAAAATAATATATAAATTCAGATATATAAATATGTCCAATTTTCACAAAATACACAAATAAAACCCATAAACTTCCTAAATTCATTTATTCCAATGCACCAACTTATTGTAGAACTTACTAAATTCATGTCAAAGGTAAACAAACCAAATTGCAACTAACAAATTCACGCTCATCTATGCAAATACATAGAGAGAGAGAGAGAGAGAGGGAGGGGAGGGGGAGGGGAAGGTCGGGCCCCTCTCGTGTGTGTTTGTGCGCGCGCGCAAGAGAGAGAGAGAATGTAGTTCCGGAGGTTTCCGCCATAGCCGGAAGTTGCTGTTGTCTTTGCCGTGCGAGCCAAGATGTTGGTTGCCAGGTGTGATGGAGAGAGAAGCTCTGTTGGCCAATTGTGGAGGATCACAGTTGGGGCAATTGGGGTTCTTTATACCTCGGGTAAATGGCCGGGGCACAATATGTGTGCTAAATGGGCTTGGTCCACAGTGCTGAAGGTAGCCTGAGCACCCAAGGCAGGCTGAGGCTAGCCTCTGCGGTAATGGTGGCCTAGGCGATCACCTAGGTGAAAAACGACCAAGTGAGGTGGACTTATCGTCGCCTTGCTTCACCTTGGCCACCTTTGATAACATAGATGGGGGTTTGGGGGAGTGTTGCGGACTTGTGGTCTGGGGGAGGATGGGTTAAATAACAGGATCTTATAAGCCAGATCAGAGGATGAAGTGCTCACAATAACTTTGAGCCTTGGAGTATCACACCCTGATGGATTTCCCTATTCTTTTATCAATTTTCCTGGCCAAACCTCAAGGAGGATGTGGAGAAAGCAGTTCAAGCCAGCACTCATTCTGGTCGATAGAGTCAATATTTTAGTAATACGTATTTGATCTTTTATCTAAGAAGATGCTGTGCAACACAAAGGTCTCTGGCCCGTAAGTCTGCTTAATGGGACATGTAAGATTGTGACCAAGGTGCTGGCTATGAGACTTGACAAGGTGCTGCCAGCTATTATTGAAGACAAACAGTCTGCTTTCATTCCTGGCCGTTGCTTAAAAGGACTCTTTTCTGTGGTTCATGAGGTATTCTTTTTCTCCGCTCAGCAGTTAGGTATAGCACGTAAATTATATTTTAATAAGGCACATGTTTGGTCTCCTGGCAATGCCTTCTCGTGCTTTTGGCCCAACATTATTTTCCAGCACACTGGATTGGAACAGTTCATAGTTGTATTGGTACAACAAGCTTTTCTGTTATTCTTAACGGCAGAGCATTTGGATTCTTCCAGAGTTCAAGGGGTTTGAGGCAAGGTGACCCATTTGTTTCTCTTCTATTTGTAGTGGTGACGTGCTAAGCAGGATTTGTAAAATAGCGGAGTTGCATGGCTGGCTACAGAGCATCTAGATTTGCAGAGCACCAGTCTGGATTTCCCAGCTTCAGTATACTGATGATAAAATACCATGCTCAGCAGTTTCAGTATTTCTAGTTCCTATTGAAGTGTTTTGAAGCCTGTTTGGGATTGAAAATTAATTTTGATAAGAGTCACAAGACTTCACTTATTGGTATAATATAGAAGATTCTGTTGTAAGGTGGGAAGCAGAGAATGAGGCACTCTCCACATTTGAAATTGAAGCTTTTAAGTGCCTCAATGGGTGAATTGGGAGTGTTTTTGTCATATCTGGAGTGTCATTCTTTTTGTCTATTTCTTGAATCTAACATGATATGGTCCCATCTTTTTTCTGGGAAGGTGGCTGTTTGATCCCACCTTCCGTTAAAAAAATTGTTTGTTTTGGAATGTATCTTCTACAGAATATGATTATATCTTCCTTAGTTTGCAAATTTTTCTTGGTGAACATATTGTTAAATATGTCTGTACTCCATAGTGCAGGTGTAGAATTTGTCTCTTTCATTCCTAGTTTCTAAATTTTTAACAATCTGATGTAGATAATGTAATTGTCAGGATGAAGAAGGTGTATATGACTTTGAGAGTGCTGATTGATGTCTTGGAATCACTCGTGGGAGATTCTTATATGGATGGATTAGGAAGGCAAATTATGGATGAGGTAACTTTCAGTTGCCTGGTTCTAGAATTGTTCATTCGAATTTAAGTCTTAGGGCTGCTATTCTAGGAGAATTCATGCCAACTGAGTCTCTTATTTATAACATGCATATTGGAAAATAGTTGCTGTGCTTTTATTCAGTATATCATCAAATTTGCAATCTGATTCCGCGGAATGGCTTTCTACTTGATATCTTAATCTGAGTTTACTTATCCAAGCCTTTGCCTAGAAATATAGGGTCTTGAATTTTTGACATGTATTTTTTCTTGGTTCTCATGTGAGGACTGGAAAATGCGATCCTTCAAATTATCAAGAAATCTGTTGCGGAAGAAAATTTTTTTGGTGGTTCAAGTTTTCAAGAAATTTTTAGTTAGCTAAAAGGAATCTGTGGCAGTATTATATCTTCGATGTGATTCCTGGAGTTCTAAAGAGCTTTTTTTTTAAAGTGGAAGGTACTACTATATAAATTAAATGAAAATGAGGGATTTACAATGTAGACCGTGTTCTCTCAAAACATCCCTATACAACCCTTTACAAAAGATGGTCACAACCAGAAGATGCGATATCCTCTATCCCTACCATTAACCGAAGAATAGAGTTGTGTATATTTACATTACAAAGGAGAGTAGCCCATTCTCTTACTCTTTCCCTAACAAAATCCCCAACCTTTTTTTGGAATTATGGCCTCATTTCTAAAAATTCTATTGTTCCTCCCCCCATATGCCCAAAAGGTGGCTTGGAGGATGAGCCACCATATCCACTTGTCACCCTTAAGGGGCCATTACTTCTGCCACTCTCAAAAGTTGATGTACCATTCCGCTAGGCTGTAATCCAAATTGGAGTTATTCTAGAGAGAGAGACTCTGGGATTTTGGGGGCAGTCCGATGAGGCTGTCGGAGTTCACCAGTGTAGCCCCCTTGAGTAGCAGCGGAGGGGATTGGTGCCAGACTCTTCTTCGGAAGCAGTTTGAGGGGACCCATTTTGTGTATGGGAGGCGAGGCCGCACCCGACGGTTCTGAGGGGCGGGCTTGGGTCGGCAGGTTCCGACGATCGGAGGGACGTCCAGGTGTTTCTTCCACAGAGGTTCTTTTGTAGAGGTCGTAAAAGGGCGTCATCGATGTCCTTATTGGGAGAGTGCCTAGAGATGGGCAACTTGCCCGATAGCCTTCTTTGAGGCCGGCTAGATTGGCTCCGTCGGTTCCTCTGGGTGTCTCCAATCGAAGGCAAGGTGGACGCGAAAGGGGTCAAGGAGATTTTAGAGGCTCATGGGTTCTGCAATGAGCGGTAGGAGGTATGCCCGGTGCTGAGAAACGACTTCTTAGCCATCAGTCGAAGCCCAGAGGTGGTGGACGTGGCGGTGGATGAAGGGGTCCTCCCAATTGGTGGCGGGATCCTTCGGATGCATCGGTGGACCTACAATAAGGGGGCCTTCCCCAACCCTACATTGATTGGTCGCGAGTCAGATTCATTGGGTTGCTGATTTTCTCGTGCGAGGAGGGGGGGTTTCGGTAGGTTAGTTGCAGTTTTGGGCACAATGGAGGCAGGTAGCTTGCGGATGTTCCCGGTCGGTGATGTTAGCACGACCGAGGCTGCGCTTTGGGTGTCCAGCCCCTAGTCCCTCTGAATAGCAATATCTTTCGCAGTTGGCCACGAGCATTTTGTGGTCCGTGTGAGGGTGTTGACGGGGATGGAAGAGCACCAACGGCGGCGACCAGAAACCCTAAAAGGGTCCCTAGGCCATCTTAAGGAATAAGATGATACGGGGGGTGGGGTATGTGGCTGGCCGAGAGGCCCTATTTTGAATTTGAAACGGGGTGGGCTTTTTTTTAATAAGCTGGGTGAATTGGGTCGGCCAAAGGGATAGTTGTGCCGGAGGTCTTATGGGCTAACGGGCTGGGTGATTGAAGGGGCCTCGGGACTCAATGTTTTGACCCAATCCACAGATTCAGAGCCCCTTATCCGGATCTAGGGGTCGGGGTTGGGGTCTCTTAGACCCGAGACTGTGCTTCTTCCTTGCCCGCTGCTTGCTATAAGAGAATTCCCTTTAGGCGCCTCGGTGCAGAGTGAAGAGGGGCAAGTGTTGGCGATGGCTGTCGGTACCGGTGCAACCAGTGTCTTCTTCGGACAATCGCGATCTATGACCCTGCCACATGAGGCCCGTGCTTGCTTTTGCCGAGGTGGCCGTTGGCGGCACAGGAAGCTTGCCTCGGTAGGTGGATTGTTTGGGGACGTCGAGGGGCTCCTCTAGGAAGCTACTACAATCGACCCTCACCCAATCCTCAACTGGCAACCATTCGCTGCACTGGGGCCGTTCCAATGGCCATAAGGGACCGAGCGCCACTGGATCGATCTTCTGACCGGCGCGGTGGGGAGTTCACAGGAGACCAACCTGTCCCGATAGCAAAGGCTAGGGGCCTCCGGGAACGAGAGACAACCAGATCGTCCTAGGGACATCCGGGTCGAGGGAGGGTGATTCTGAGGAAGAGGAGGCAGAGGAAAGAAGTCGGTGGGGCAAGGAGGAGGTGAGGGAGTTGATAGGGAAGTAGAGAAGATGATGGAGGCACACAGGGGGGAGCTGGTGGACAAGTTGGGTTATTTTTTTTGAGGGGGTGGAGAAGAACCTTGGGAGGTGTTTCATCAAGGTTCAGAAGGGGTGACTTGTCGGCATGACAAGGGAAGTGAAGGGGGGAAAATCTCGAAAGTGGGCTATGAGGGGTAGGGAGGAGAAAGAGGAGGGAGGAGAGGAGCAAGAGGAGGTAGGGGGATGCATCCTTGTCGTTATGAGGATTATCTCATGGAATGTTAGGGGGCTAGGCAAGGGTGAGAAGAGGAGGGTGGTGAAGGGGTTTGTAAAAGGATGGAAGATTGAGATATTGTACTTGTCAGAGACCGAGTATGAAGGGTAGGGGGAGGCTTTTATGTGGGAGATCGGGGGTGCTAGACTTTCGAAGGGGTGGCCTCCCCGACAGAGGGGAGGGCATGAGGCATTATGATTATGTGGAACCTGTTTGAGGTTGAGGAGATGGAGATGGATAGGCAAGTCGGGCGAGGGGGTATTTTCTCTCGTTTCCACAACATGAGGAATGGTTTCTCCTTGGACTTGACGGGCTCTATGGTCCTCAAACTAGGAAGGGAAGATGGCACTTTAGGAGGATTTGCTCTACCACCGAAACTCGGGTCGGCCATGGTATGCGGGGGGGTGATTTTAATGTAGTGACGACGACTTGGGAGAGGATGGGGGACAACCCCCACATGGGGGAGACGGAGGATTTTTATTGCTTCATAGAGGAGGCTACTTTGATCGACAGTGGGCTGGTGAATGCTCAATTCACTTGGTCCAACCTAAGAGCAACATCGGCTTGCTCTAGACTGGACAAGTTCCTAGCGTCGATGGATTGGGAAGAGCAATTCCCTCATGTGTTGGCATCCTGTTTGGCTAGACCAATATCATATCACAAACCAATTCTGTTGAAGACCAGCTGCAACCAGGAGAAGAGACATGCTTTCAGGTTTGAGAGGTTTTGGCTTTGGGAGGCAATCTTCATATAGGCAGTCAAGAGAGCTTGGGCTGTACAAAGGCATGATGGTTCTTCCATGACTACTTTTGCTGGAAAATTGAAGCATCTGGCCCAGATTCTTAAAAGGTGGGGTGCTGATAGAACCCTACCTGGGATGCTGACTAAGGAAAGGATTTTGCATCAACTGGAAGGTTTGGACTGCTTGGAGGCGGTAGGGATGTTGGATGACTTTGACCCAATGCGACGATATTACATCCAGTGTTCCAAGTGATGCTAGGGTGCCTATTTTGGAAAGATAGGTGGTGCGAGGAGTTCACACTAGAAGATTCTCTCCCAAAGTTCTTCGCTATTTCGGCTGCACTTGTGTCATCGATGGCACAATCTTTGGACACGTAGTTTTCTGGGGGCATTTGAGCACCTACCTTCAGGATGAATCTTATGCATGAGGAGTTGGACCAGTTGGATCTACTTTTAGTATTTCTCTTAGATTGCAGACTGCAAGGTAGCAATGTTGACGGGTGGGTGTGAAGATGGGAGGAGAGAGGCTTCTCAGTTAGGTCCATTTACTCGCTCATTGTAGCTTGGGGTGTGTGCCACCGCTTGACTCCACATATTTGGGACCCGAAGATCCTGCTAAAAGTCAAGTTGCTGATATACAGGATTTCCCATGGCCGGCTACCCACATGTGATAGGATTGAACTCTTCCTTCAGGATATATCCACCTTTTTCTACTTGTGGGGGGGGGGAGAGGAAGATATTAACCACCTCTTAACAAGATGTTTCTTTGCCAAGGAAGTATGGTCCAAGATCCAAAGAAGGCAGTTTCGGTTTCGGTGTCAATTTTGGCCGGGTCCCGAATCGAAACCGTTTCGATTTCGGTTTCGGCCCGAAACTAAATAAAATATTATTTTTTTGCCAACTGAAGGAGTTTCGGTTTCGTCCGATAGGTTTCGGATCGTTCCGGTACTAAGATTAAAAGAAGAGGTGACGATGGATCACCTCGTTGATGTCCTTTTGGGACAGAAGAAGCCAAATGCCTTATCATGAATATACTCACACAATCATGCTTGATCACATTCCATCGGCATTTCCATGATGCCTGTCATATGCTTTATTAAAGTCTAATTTACAAGCCCAAGCCTTTTTCTTTTCCTATCCTAAAGAGAACAAAACTTCATGGGCAAGAAGAAAAGTACTTCAATGTTTTGTCATGGACAAATCCTGATAGGTAATCTTCAATAAGTTTAGGTAGAAATGTTGCAAATCTAGTAGCCATCACCTTTGCTATGTATTCCTTTCCTATGCATTTTTGGTCCTAATACTTGAGTCTTCATTTTCTATGTATAGCCTTCTGCTCCTGCTTTCCTCGTGACTGAGTCACGGCAGAAGTGGCGATCCGTCTCCAGAGAGACAATTTCTCTAGTTGGCCCTTTATGGTCCCCAAAGCACAGTAAGGTCCAATAGACAGGCCTACCAAATGGGACCAATAATGGCCCAACTACATAGGCCCTATGAAATTAAGCATGCATAGTAAGACCTAAATTTACACAGGGCATCCTGTATTAGATTCTTAACCTTAACATATTTCATGTTTATCATTTTTTTTTCAACTTCAGAAATATGAAACCTGTAAAAAATGGGTATCAGATCACACTGGAAATTGGGGTTATTGCAAATGCTGCAATTGTGATGGAACTATGGGGCTGGTAGGTATGATGGTGGTTTTGGGTATGGTCTAGAGGTAATGTCAGCGACAATCTGCTGCAATGATAATGCAATTATGGGGCTAGTAGTTTGGACATTGTCAATGCAGGATGGTGCTAGGGATGGTCTTCAAGTGATTGATCTGCCTTTTTAAAGGCTTGCATGTACTTTGTCATCATCACCATCAACCTGGGATCCACGGATACTGGAAGTACAGATTCACAAGAAATGCTACTTCTTTAAGTAGTTATTATTATTATTCTTTGAGGAAAAGTGGACTATACCACCAATTTTTTTAACTAAACAGAGGTATTACAATCAAGAGGAGAGGTTCCTCTACCTCACAGAAAGAAAAATAAATGCAAAACAGACTCTCTAATACAATAAATGCATGTCCCTCTTTCACTTTTTAACAGACAAATGCAAAAGAAACTGGCTCCAATTATACAGAAATGAAACTGCTCTAAAGGAGATGCTTTCAATATAAATTTTACTTCCCCAAAAAATGCACTCGTTATGCTCCCGCCATAGTTGTCAAGGCGACAAGGCGACCCAAGGCATTCACGGGGTCCCTAAGTGCTTAGGCGACAAGGCGTCCGCTTAGGCGTCGCCTAGGCGACACTTCGGCCATTCATTAAAAAATCTAAAATATATATCCTTCAATATATAAATCAAGAATAAAAAATTTTAAAAATACAAAAAAAATAAGTTATATGAAGAAATTGCTGTAATTAATTTATGTGACAATTATAGAAAACTAAATTATATCAAAAATTACAAAAAATTGAGAAGTAAATGCAAAAGATTCAAAAGTAAATGTAAAAACTTCAGAAAAATTACAAAAGAATATAATAACATCAAGAAAATTATTAAAAAGAAAGAGTTAAATGTATATAATCAGGTCGGATCCGGTTCGGACGGGTCACGGTTGGCCCGCCTTGGCGGCTAGGCGCCCGCCTAGGCGACCGTCCAACTCGCCTTTTCCAGGGTCAAGAAGGCGCTGCAGCGCCTAGCACTTTCAAGAGCGCCTGGGCGCCTAGGCGCCCGCCTTGACAACTATGGCTCCCGCTAAATGCTCCAGCACACAGCATGGGGTGTAATGCTAAGAATCTTTTCTTTTGGATTTCTAGGTGACAAACTTTTGCAGTCTTTGAATCTTTTAAGTAGTTATTCTTTATATGTGTTCCTATTGTGTGCAGAAAATGAGGATAAACTGCTAATCTGTCGCTAGATGTACATTAGTACCTCTCACTTTTTTATTTTACTTATTTCATTTTCATTTTGCATTTTTGCATTTTAAATGCTGTTTTATTGGCCTTTCCTATCTAACTCTATCTGTTCCTGTCATAGGTAAGGAAGATAAAGAAATCTGATGTAACACTAGAGGGTGAACTTACACCATACAACATAGTGCCTCTTGATGCCCCCTCTATGGCTAATGCAATTGGTTTCTTCCCCGAAGTAAGTTTCTTTAATGTTTTTCTTCTGTTTGGGTTTGAGGTTGAATTGAAATTTTAAGTGAGTTATCTCACTTGAACACTTGTTCCACATATCTTTAAATGAAATAGAGGCACTCATTGTCTAATATTTCACATCACCAAAGTGTATCCTACAGGGATAGGATACTTACATGGGCCAGATTCACAGTTTAGAGAGATTTGATTACATATATCTCTATATGTGTATGCATCTATACACATATATAAATATGTGCGGGGTTGGGTGAGGCTAGAACCATTGTTTTCAGTACCGCCCGGTATGTATCGTACCAGGTCGGTATGTACCGGTACCAGCCTTGGCCGGTACGGTTCAATTTCTTCATATGCTGGGCGATATATGCCAGTACCGGCCGGTATGTACTGGTACCGGGCTTGTCCGGTACCGAAACCGGTACCAGGTTTGAAAACTTTGGCTAGAACATGGTGGACCTTTAGGAATGCCATATTCCATCTGAGCTGTTTGATCTTGATTGGGCCACTCAAATTCAAAAAAGGAGGAAAAAAAGTCAGCGTGTGCCTGGCAGAGGTAGACATTTTATTTAGTTTTACATTTGTCATTCTATGAACACATATAGGAAATGCTTTATCAGCAAGAGTTTTCTCGGGCATATTTCTTGCCATTATTTCTCCTGTTAATCAGACATTTGTTAACTGTGCTTTTCACAATTTCACATCTCCAGGGAAAAGGATGTTGGATATGACCGCAGCCTTGTAATTGTTTATTTGCTATTTATTTCAGGTAAAAGCTTCAATATCAGCAATCAGTTACCCTGCTGATTTTCCTCGTTTGCCTGCTGAGTTCGAAGTTCCTCGTGCGAGAAGTCCCGATATGTTTGATCTCCTGGAATATGTTTTTGGTTTTCAGGTTTGGAGCTTCTTATTGCTCTTTCTGAGTTAAGATTAGATTTTCTAACTTCTGCATTTCGTTGAGAAGAGGCTGACTTTGGATATGGGTTCAATTTGAACTGCATTTGTCATGTACAAAATATGTGACATGAGATTTCAAAAAATCAAGACATTCTGCAAAAACTTGGTTTTACCTGCTGGGAGAAAATTGTCTATGTGTGATAAAAGCTAAATTCATTCCAGTCATTTTTCATCGGAAAGTATCTTATTGGTAACCGTTCTAATTTTTACACTTTCAATCAGATGGAATTCAACTACCAAAAAGTTCCTTAGTGGAAAGTGTTAATGATAACAATATATGATCGTGGGTTTCTATACCTGTCAACTTTCATTTGCTCTTTTCTGCAATTAAAATGTAACCCTGAGCCATTCATAGGCATAATTCTTGTTTTGCTAGTGGTACCAATTTTCTGAATCATGTGACCACTACTGGTGATTATTTACATTGTAGGATGTGCAATCTATTTATGCTACCCCCTTGTTTTTTGAAGTATCCAGGTATAAATTTCCTCACAGATTTGTTTTGTCGTCTGTCGAACAACTTTCTGATTTTTCTTCTAATGGGAGATATAAGGTGGTGAGATAACATATAAGATTGGGGATAAGGTCAATTTGTGATTATTAGAAGAAATTGCAATTGTATGTTGTCCAACATTGAGGAAACATCAAGTATCTTTTCGGATCTCAAAGCAAGAAGTAGCTTGGTTTTACATGTGGTGGTTTAGACGGTTTTGGGAAGGATACTTTCTTACCCATTTCTCGTTTAGGGAATCTTCTTTTCTTTTTAATTTGTGGAGGTCAAAGGGTTCATTTTAAGATCGGCCACTTAACTTGGAAACCTCAGAAGGAGGATGATTCTACTGCTGATCTGGTGTTGAGCAGTGTGATCCAGTGAAGACTCTCTGGTATTATCCTTAAGTTTTGGAATTGTGATATCTTTCTCAAAGCAGACAGTTGTTTTGGGGTGCTCAAATTGGTTGATCAAGATACCTTTCTCACTCAGGATCTGGAATTTGCTAGATTGATGGTTTAGGCTTTCCATTCTGTTGTCATCTGAAGATTTGTTATTCTTAAATGGAATAGTAGATGATGTCAAGTTGTTGTTTCTGCATATTGAGATGGGTTCTCTCCTGTGTTTGCTTGTGTTGCTTCCTCCACTAGGCCATCAAATGCAGTTGTTATATGTGGTCATGGGTGAAGTGGTTAAGGACTTCAGGTGTACCGGAATTATAGAAATGCTAGGGTTCCCTCAGACCTGGATTGGAGGCTGAAGACAACCCATAACCATGCTAATTTGGGTAATGCTGATGATTGGTGGTTCACTTGGATCACCTAACTGTTTATTCTTCTCCTAAGGCTGGAGATTTTGTGGGTGATCTGTCGACCTCTGCAAAAGCTTTGAAAATGGAGATGTGTTAACAGGTTATCATTTAATATGGAAATCTTGATAAGAATGATCTTTTTAAGCAGAGAGAGTGAAAGCTGGCCTCCGTATATTGCAGCTCGTGGTGTGCAGATGGAGCAGATTCTCTGATCCCATGTTTTGCATTGTTATGAGTCACTTTTTTTCCTGTTTGGCGGAGTCATTGTGAGTTGGAGTTTGCCCAGTGCTCTAATTTTCCAGACATCACATTGTCTCCCGCTATTTGCTTTTTGCCGGGTGGCTTCAAGGTTGGGCAAATTTTTGTCAACCATTTGAGTTCCCTAACACCTCTTCCAGGAGGTGTCATGTTAATTCCCAGACTGAGGCCCAAATTGGCTTAGTATGGGCAAATATTTTTAGTTCTCAACTTTGGTTGTTAGTGAGCTAGAACCTATCCACTTAATGTGTTTGGTCCATGTTTGTCACTTGCATGACTTGGCAGCTCTCACATATTTCATGTGGGTTTGGGTCTTTACTTTTTATCTGGAATGTGGCATGGAGGGTGCTTATTAGTTTTACAATTTCTAGACAGTAGACTGATTGGGAGCTTTAAGAAGTCTTCTCTACTGGTGTCCGTTGACGCCAAACTGATTGATATGCATCTTATTACTGAACAGTCAGATCCTAATTAAACTGTCAAATGCTCATCAGGGTTGGCAACATGTGGTGTAGGTTTTACTGATGAAAAGCGACACCTATGAAAGGCTCTGAAAGCTTGTCAAAGGAAGAAGAGTTATTTGGCCAGTTACTTGACAGTGTCTAATTCATCTGAAATGTCATCTTTAGGGAAGAACTTGTTAGTTAATGCCCTTCTTGATGATGTTCAGGCAAAGGTGCTGAGTTGGGTAATTGTCCTAATCAAAGAATGTTGATCAATTTCCTAAACTTTGGTGGTCTCTTGATGTAGGCAATCATCATTGCAAGCCTACAGGGGAGAGCTGGAATTTCACAAGGACTCTTGGGAGCTTTACAATCTTATCAAAGGTGTCAATAATTATAAGTTTGTGCGTACGATCATAGTTGTCAAGGTGACGAGGCGACCCAAGGTGTTCATGGGGACTGTAAGTCCTTAGGCGACAAGACGCCCGCTTAGGCGTCACCTAGGCGACACCTTAGCCAGTAATTAAGAAAATCCAAAATACATATCCCCCAATATACAAACCAAGAATAAAATATAAGAAAAAATTACGAGAAATTACAGAGAATTAAATTGCATGAAGAAATTGCAGTAATTAAATTGCATGGAAATTGCATAAAATTCAGAATTAAATGCAGAAAGTTCTTTAGTTCATTGTATAAATACGTTACTCCACTTATGAGTAAGTGACCTGAATTTCTAGCATGTGGAGTGTAAATTATGTCACAAAATTAAATGTGAAATCTGATGAAATTGTTAAAAGGTAACTGAACTTTAAACTTGATACATAAAAAGATGATAATTAGAAAGCAGAAACATGACAATTATAAAAAAAGAGCATCCATCGGGTAATAATAGGGTTCGGATCCTATTACTTGGTGGGCCAAGGCAAGCGGCCCAAGGCCCCCAGCCGCCTGGCCCACCTTAGCGGGCACCTGGGTTGCCTTTCTGTTCCCAGATAAGGCGGTCTGTGCCTGGTTGCCTAGACGCCACCTAGTGCCGTCTTGACAACTATGCCGAGGATTAAGGGCAATAGATGAATGACTTCCTCATTGTTGCTGATGATATCATCCTCTTTGTTTCTGATGATTTGAGACAACTTTTTGTCATCAGACTCGTGGGCTTCTGGAGGAGGTTGTGTGTGGGTGGAAAGTTAACTTTGAGAAAAGCAAGATTGGTGGGGCTGAATATGAATTCTAGTTCTATTAATTAGGAGGGCTGCTGTGTCTATGGGATGTGAGATCGGATTACCAGCAGCCTGCACTCCAGTGATTGTATGGGCATTGTCCACAAGTTTAAATCTAGGCTGGCAAGATGGAGGAGCAAGCTTGTTTTATATGGAGGGAGGGTTGTGCTTTGGAAGTCAGAGTTGGACAACCTTGCTATATGATACTCTATTTTCAGGATCCCAAAGATGGTGGCGAAGAAGCTTGAGTTCATTTAGTGTAGATTTTTCTGGCAACAATGTTGGGAGAAAGGCAGGGTTGGGCAGAGCATCGATTGGGCCTAGATCCTCAAGAGCAAGGAGGCTTAGGGGGAGGGGACTTAACGCTAGGAATATTAGAGACTTCAGTCTCCCACTTCATGGCCATTGGATTTGGAAGATTGGTGAATTGAAGAGAGGGGTTTATGGGGGGATGCAATTTAGCAGAACACTATAAGAGGTCCAGGATGTGAGATGTTATCCCTAGCTCCTCAAGCGAGAGCTCCCATCTTTGGAGTTGTATTGTACAAGCCAAGGGAGTGATGGTGTCAGCCATTCAGGTTGCACTTGGGAATGAATAGAGTTGCTACTTCTCGAAGGGCATGTGAGCACAGATCTTCTTGCAGTAGAGATTTTAATCGGTCTATTGGGATCTCCTCTAACCCGTTAGGTGTGGTGGCCAAGAGTTTTGATGGCATTGTTGTTGTGGGGTAGATTGGACACCTACTTTTAGAAGGCATTTGTGGGAAGATGAATTCCACCTATGGGCAGAACTCCTGGAACTTATCTGAGGGAAGTGTGTAGTCCCAGGCAGACCAGATTGTTGAGTGTGGAGCTGGGGAAGCAGTGGCAAGATCTGTCAAGACTACCAACTTGTGACCTGCTGGCGCAAATTCTGGATAACATTAATACTGCCTGCTGCCTTTATAGGGTGAATCTCTTGAGCACCTAGCTCCTATTATTGAGAAGCTTCTTCTCTACAAAGGTGTGGAAGGTGATTTTTAACAAGTTCTAATGTGTGCACCAGCTGCCTGAACCTGTGTGTAGCCTTTTGTCAGAAATATGGCACATTAAGGAGCATGGCTGTCACTGGTCAAGGCATTCATCTAGGTGCTCTCTAGATGACCAGGTAGAAGTACAGGAACAAGGCATTGACCTACCTTTTTCTATGGCTCAATAAGGTGAAGAAGGTGCCTAATTAGGTGTCCTATGGACCTATGCTACCTAAGGTGCTCACCATGTTCATCAGGTGAATGCCCCTCTTCTACTAATGCCACCAGCTGTCGATGCCATTATCTTCTTGTCCTTGCTTAGCAGATGACACTATGGCATTTCTTTCATGGCTGAATGTCCAGTCAGGTATCATCATATCTGGTGAGGACCATCTTTTTAGTGAGGCAGCTATTGACACCTGCTGCAGGAGGGTCAGCTACTCTGGTGACTTCAACAGCAGCAGTGGCCACATGAGCCTGGCTACTCTGACACTGGCACACTTTGGGACACCTCTCTCTCTCTCTCTATATATATATATATATCCATGTAGTGGCTGATTCTTCATCCTATATTGTCGCTATCTGCAATGAAAGGAATGTGCAGATCTCATCAGAGAGATGACGACAGTTGAGAAGACTGTTTTTTTTTGCTTGCAACACTGTGAATGAGCCAGACTTCATACAGTGTGAGACTCAATCTCCTTTTTCTTTTGTCTTTCGGGGGATAGTGAGGGAAACACCACCTTGGTGTATCCTGTATGGAGGGATTTCTGATAGTTTTCTCTTCTTATGCTTGTAAATTTCCATTTTTGTTTAGAGGAAACAAAGGTTCCACTTTGCGTAACGAGTTTGCTTGGTGGTCCATTCACCATTCCATTGGTTGAGCTTTATGAAGGAAGATTGATACATACATAGCCCAACATGAAATTGTTAGTCATGGATCATTGATTTAGAATGAAGGGACTAGTACAGAAGAGATCAATCAAGTCAGCAGGAGTTTTGTATTATGGGAAATGGTAGAAAGGAGGAGCATAGAGGATTTGCTGACAAAAGAAACATGTATTAAGACTGAATTCTGAACATAATGTTCTTGCAGTGTCCTTTTATAGGTGTAGTTGGAGCAAATGTTAATTCTACGTAGGAAAGGAATCCAAAGAATGCCATGTCGGATCTCGTTTTTGCCCCAAGAGAGTTGGAGAGAAGGGATCTTGGAGAAATGTTTAGAGATCAAGAATGGCAATAGAAATTATGATATGCTTATATCTAATAAAAAATTATATTGTCATTCTTTTATCCAATCAATATGATAAAATTAAGACAATAATAGTAGAAACAATGCAAGAAGAAAGGGTCACATATTTTGGGGGAGGGTTGCGGCGGGCAGAGTGCAGAGTGTTGCTGGTTGGGTGGGTTCGGGCTTGGGGGAAGATGATCCTCCTCTTTGGCTTGCACGTGGTCAATATCAGTGGACAGGTTGACCATAGCAAGGGCCTCTCTCTCTGCTGCTGCCAGCCTGTGGCTGCTCCTCCTCCTCCTATCTGGTTACCAATTGATGGCATGTGCCTTCTCGACAGCATTAAGTTGACAATACTAGGTGACTCCATGGCAATTGCATGCCAACTCCAAGTGTTCACAATACTGTGGTGGGTGGTGGGTGAAGGGAAGGGATAGGTTTCGAAGCCCCTGGGCACTTGTGTGAACTGAAAGCAATGGCTAGGGGGTTTTGTAATGACACTCCCTACCTGGTCTAAGTGCATGATATGGGCTTGGTTGAACTTTGTGTGCCATAAGACAGGCGTTTTGGGCATTTCGGATCTCGGTAAGCCAGAGAGAGAGAGAGAGAGAATCTCGAGAGATTTTCATGCAAACGATGAATGAACCCTAATAGGGTGTTTGTGAGCACTTTTAAAAAAAAGCTATTTCTTTCTAAAAAATATTATATGTCAATTTTTTCTTGAATTTTAAAAATGATGTCAATGGTTAATTGTCTGTTTGGGAAAATCAACATAATTTTCAAAAATTGTATATACCTGTTTGGTAAATGCTGTTTGGAAATTGCAAATATGTAAGGAATTGAATCGCATGAGAACTACTCTCTACAAGGGCCCTCCTCTCCTTCATCATCAATCCAACCCCGTTGGTTTCTCATCTCCCTCTCTATCTTCTCCAAACCAGACTTAAGAATGGACACTTGGCTATGCCTACATCCTTGGGAATTGCTTTGTAAGGTGTAGCTGGATGATGCTTCAGAGTAGCCAAGAGCTAGATAAGATGGATATGAGACAAATAACAACGATCATTGTCCCCTCGTGTGATAAAGAATTACAAGGTTTCTTTCTCCATCAACCTCTCCAACCAAGCACGAGTAGAAAGAACACCCTCGTGTGCCCTTGAATTTGCTTACATCTGGAAGCCCAAAGGGGGGCATTTGAGAAGCCACAGAATGTGATAACAGAAAAATCTGGAGATCTGCAGAGAAGAAGAAGAAGAAGAAGAGGGTGGATCTGCGTCTGGGGGCAGCCAAGAAATGGGGCAGGGGAGGGTGTTGTTGCGGTGTTGCAGGGGAGGGGTCAATAACGAGGGGTGGTCAAGGAGGAGTCGGGGGGAGCAGGGGGTGTGTTCCAAGGTTGCAGGGGAGGGGTCGCAGTGGGAGGGGGGGTGGGGTTGTTAAGGGGTTGGCCGGCGAGGGGTCTATGGTGGCGGGCGACCAAGAAGGACTGGCAGGGGAGGGGTTGCAGTGAGTGAGAATGATATGGTGGGGCCAGCCAGCAGGAGGAAGAGAAAGACAAGGAGAAGTGGGAGAGGAAAAGGAGAGGAGTATTTTGTTGCAGTGGAAGTGGAGGAAGGAGACGAAGAGAGGACTGTGCGGCGCACGGGATGGGAGGAAGGAGGGAGTGTGCGATTGGTTTCCTTGAAAAAAATAACTCATGGGTTGTTTTTTTTGTGGGAGAGATTTCTATTAGATAAGATGCCTTTCCTAAAAAATAGGAAAACCTGTACCAAACACCTCTCTTTGATGGTTTTCTTCTTTTCTTTTTTGATTTTGAAAGAAGAAAGAGAGAAAAAAGTGCAACCAAACACCCTATAAATTGACACCCCTAAAGACAATTAGTTGTGATATCTATTTTCCTAAAAGGAATTTTGTTGTCCTGATCCTTGTAAGATTACTCAAATAATGGACATTTATACAGTATTTAAACGGCTATCAAGACACAATAGAAAGGGCTTTATAATAATTAACATAAATGATATCAATTTAAGAGTAAATTTGATTAAAAATGAGTGGTTAGGATTTACGAGCTTAATTGTAGGGTGTATGTTTCTTTGGACAGATGGAATATTGCAATCATATTCCATTATTCTGAAATTATGTAGTAGTATAGATGAACGGCAGTATTAAAAAGAGTGTTTCTTTCCATTTTATTTAAGGGACTGCTTTGAAATGTTGGGTTTGGAGTTGAATGAGGTGGAATTGACTTCGTTGTGCTCTAACCATTGCTCCCCAAGTTTTGATGTGTATTGCATCTCTAACCCTTCATGGTAAATGTTTCTTCCCCAGACCTCTGGATGATGACCATCCATCAAGTATATGGGAAAAAGAAGCTCATGACATTAAAACAATAGTTTGTATGTGCATCAAATTTACAGAGTCCATCCCACTCTAGCTAGAATCGTAAAATTGTCGATCCATACTTCTAATCCTTGCCCGAGGAAAAACTCGTGGGAAAGCACCAAAGATATGACAATTGGTTTCATTGGCACTTCACCAATGGCTAGTTCAGGACAGTTTGGTGGGAAAATCCATCTGGATTTTTCTTCAGTGCTTAGTCAATAACATAATATATTTGGTGGAGAGAAAATTTTAGGTAAAAATCACACTGAGAAGTAATAGAAAGTGACATTGACTTATGGAAACTGGTTCCATACATAATCGAAAGTAGTAGTAGTTTCCTTCCTCCACCTCCACATAAGATTTTCAATATGTATGTGGGGATGCACTATAACTTTATATATTAATTCTTATCTGTGACATCATGTACAAGTGCTAAGATTTTGTGTAATGTAGACACAGGGTCGTCCTCACATTTTGTATGTTTGGGGGGATAGGGTACTGACACCTTCTTGGTGTGGTTTTTTGTGTAGGAGATAGTAGGGATATTTTGTGATCTTATTTACCATACTCGTAAATCCCTCTTTTCTTATTTATAAAATTACTGGTACCAACCACTTTCGAAAATCATGTACAAGTGCTTTAAGGTGCATTTTCTGTTCATTCTTGTTGATTGAGTTTCATTGAGTGACATTGACATTGTTCCAATATTTTCTGGATGCAGAAGGATAACATTCGAAACCAGCGTGAAAATGTTGTTCTTATTCTAGCAAATGCTCAATCGCGTCTTGGGATACCTGCTGAGCCTGATCCTGTGAGTATATCTTTTAGAGGAGAAGACATATATTTGTTGCCATTTTTTTATTCTACGTGAGTTTAGAAAAATGTTTACGGCATTTTTGTTTTTGTTTCTGGAGTACAGAAGATTCATGCAAAAGCGATAAATGAAGTTTTTCTGAAGGTGTTGGATAACTATATCAAATGGTGCAAGTACGTGAGAGTTCGTATTGCGTGGAACAGGTATTTCACAACTTCGTGACTGTTGAACCCCACAAAATTTATAATATCTTTCTGATATTTTCAGAAAATTAAATGAAGTGTACGATGGCAAGAAACAATGCAAAAAAATCATTGCCGTTACATAAACATCCCCCGGGGTTCCGTCGGGTGGGGTTATTTAAGCTTGTGAATTGTGTCAAGCAGATTGTGGGTGGCATAAAGCCACGTCCCCATGCAACAAATCAACAACAATTAAATTAATCCAGTCCTTTTGGACTGACCTTACTGTCCGGGGTGCTCGGGAAAATGTCCCCCACGCTGCAACAAGGCCAGGCAGCAGGGCGTCGTCAAAACCAAACAAACAAAAAAGAGCCTCCATGTGCTGCAGTCCGAATTGCCAGCAATAAAAATTGCTTGAAAGGGACAATCCTGGGCTTTTATAGCCTTCAAAGGCCGGAACCACCCCCCTTCTTCGCCCAATTTCCTTCTCTCTTTGTGCAAAACCCACCGGAAGGAGCCCCCCTCCGGTCGCGCAGTACTAGAGGGTATCCCCTCCGGTTGTGCGGCAGACCTTAAGGACTTCCCTCCTGTCGCACAGCATCGGAGGGACATCCCTCCGGTCACGTATTGCACCGGAGGGACCCCCTCCAGTAGTCCTGCCCCAGAGGAGACCCCTCCGGTTGCGTATGGCACCGGAGGGACCTCTCTCCCGTTGCATACCACCGGAGGGACCCCCCTCCGGTACCCTCTTTCTCTCATTTCATACCCCAAAAAAAAAAACAACTTACCGGAGGGGGGTGTTTCCTCCTCCTTGTCTTCGACCGGAGGCACAACACCAAGAGCAAGCTACTGGAGGTACCAGAACTACTCTCCACTCCCCAACACCTATAAAAGGGGAGGCTGGCCAGCAGAGGAAAAAAAAAGAAAGGGACGAAGAAGACGACTTGGAAGAAGAAAGACTAGAAGGAGCACTTGGAGAAGAAGAGCTTGGAAGCCTGAAGACCTCCTTTGAAGCTTGAGGACTTGCTGGGAGCAGGGCCTAGAAGAGTTCCAAGTTTTACCTATCTGTGTAAACACTCTTATAATAGGGTATGTTGTCCAAGATACCTCCGTCGTGGGGGAAATTCTTGTACTTTATGACATTTGGCATGAATGGAGGCAATATCATGTAAAGTCCTGAAATCCTAAGTTCTGGGATTTTTGGTGTCAAATTATGGGTAAAATCCTAATATCCTATAAAACTTTGAAATTGTAGTTTTACTCCGGAGTCTTGTGAAATTGCTTAAATACTCATGTAATTTAGGAAAAATCTTGAAAATTTTGAAATTCAAGAAAAATGTTCAAGTTTGGGGAAATGTTTTTCAGAATTGGAGAAAAGTCCTTATTTTGCTCAGAAATCCAAAAATTACAATTCTACCCTGGACCTTTGCAAAATTGCATAAATACCCAGAACAGTTACAGAGAAGATTTTTGCAAAGCATATAAATTGCATAGGAATGCTCTGATTGCTTTGAAATTGTGATTTCACCCTCATCTAAGGGAAAATTGTAAATAAAAACCCTAGTCCGGGAAAAAAATGCAAATAAACCCTAGTTTGAGGGAAAATTGCAAATAGGCCTTAAGGTAGGGAAAATTGTAACTATACCCCTGCGTTAGGGCATGGGAGTCTCTCCTTGGATCAGCCCCTGATGTCACAACAGAGATCGTAAGGGTTAAAAAGGGTCTTTGATGCTTAATCAAAGGTGTCTGGATATGTTTCGATGTAGATTAACACTGACTACGGTCGGTGGGGAAAAGTCCAGTACACGAACCTTAATCGTCTGATAAATCAACTGCGCGGAATTAATAACATGTCAAAATATATGCATATTTATCCAATAAATGAATATTTCAAGTTTTTAAATTTTCGTATGTTAAACAGACTGGCACGTCCGGTGAGATTTTTCCTACTTTTCATCTTTCTGTCAAAGATGTTTCACACCTTTACAAGGGTTGTGATATCCTTTGTCTCTTTTTTAGGAGGGAGTAGGGAGGTGAAAGCGTTTCAACTCCAACATCAATCGCAAAGCACCAATAACAACTTTCGATGGCGGTAGTCACCTACGGCCCGATCGTCGTCGCCAACCACGCCAGATATGGCTATCTGACAATGCCATATTGTCTTTGGAGACTTCTCGGCGGTCGTCGGGTCCCCTTTATTCTTGGGGGTAGTTTCTATCGCGGAAGAGATACCCGCCGCACTCATGGCCGCTGGGGGCGTCAAGCCTCGTTCGCCACAAGATCGAGTCTTCTCGGTCAATACCATCTCCTTCAATCTCGCTCATGTCAAATGTGGGCAGCGCCGAAATCGCAAATGCAGAAAGCTCGCGGCAGTAATCTACAACTCCGGCAAGACTGTTCTCGTCGATAATCTGCGCATCCGGCTCGATGGAGGTGAGCCGATTATGTCACGGGACAATCATGTCTTGACAAGTCCGATATCAAACCATTTCGCACTCTTTCATCGAGTGTGGGAAGACGAAGCAGCCTTCAAAAAGAAGTCCTGGTCCATGAGCGGGGGCAACTCAACTAAAGAACGCCCTCACAGGATGAAACAGATTTGGCTGACCAAGGAGGAGGCCCGTGCAATCAAAAGGGAAAGAGCTAGGGTATACAAGCCCGTCCAAAGGCCAGATCAGCTTCAAGTTGTAGCTCCGATGTTCCATGATATCAAACCTCCACGTCCTTAAGGACTAAAAAAAAGGAAAGGTGGTTTATAGGAAACCCAATTTTATTCCTCAAACCTTGGAACCAATTCGAGCAGAGGAAATGAGCTACATTGAGGTTCCTCCAGCATGTGTCTGGGTCGTTGATAGACTAGCGGCACCCGCCCGTCCTGTGGTCCAACTACCAAAGAAGCAGATGGTGGTTCAAATGTCCGAGGCGAGGGACAACATAAAGGTGTTCACCTGTTATATCTCTGGCAAGGAACCAATGGAGACCGTCGACGATCCCACTAATTCGGAGGATCCCACTGGTTCAAATGATTCAAACCTGGCAGTGGACGTAGTATACCTCTACACCAGGAACGCCACTACGAGAAATCTTCATTCCTAGTTTAGTGGCCACCTGGGAGCGTTTAGCCAGGGCCTAAACCAGGATCAACACCACAGCCAAAATCAAGGTCAGACCCAGGAGCATGTTCAAATTCAGAACCAGGGACAATCTCCCCCAGGCCCCAGGAGGAAACAGATGACGATGCGGTCATAAGCATCCACGGAGAAGGGGGCAATTTGCCCACTGGCGGATATGTTAATCCGATTTTTTGAACCACCTACAAAAGCTGCTTTTCAAGCAATGTCCGATGACGCCAAATTTGAAGCTATGCAATGTTGGCATATAGAGATGACTAATCTCATGCTCGAATTGAAGCGGTAGATGAACACAATTTCTCAATGTCCCGCGACCCCAGCACACAATCAAAATGTCCGGGGAGAGCAACGTCCGGGCAATCTTCTCGTGGTCAACTGACAAATGGTTGCACCCAATAATTTTGTCTCCGAGGTAGGGTCCGAATTACATCGCGCCCTATCCAATGGCTAGTCTTCTCGGTCTCCGACAGCTGAAGACATCATCGCCCAACAACTTATAGTAGAAAAGATTGTTGATGTTAAATTTGCCCAGCGTGGCGAGGGTATCACTATTGTTCATTTATACAGTGTGGCTTACCCGATTCATCACCAATTTAAGATGCTTTCGTCCGATTGCCGTAAGGCATCAAAACTACAAAAGTTTAATAGTCAAGGGTCGCCACATAAACACCTGACCTATTATATCACGACCATGGGTGAGTTGGCACTCGAAGAGTCCTACACTCCTACCTCCTTTGCTACTTTCCAGCCTCTGTCACAGGTACCGCCTGCCTTCAAATAGTGCTCAAGACTGAAGCCCAATTCGGTGGCCGATTTGGGCAGATCTGCAAAAGAAATTCATCGACCGTTTCCAAATGGCCGAAAGGAAGGTGTCTTTGGCCGAACTATGCTCTCTTAGGCAGAGAAGAAGGGAAACAACGCTAGCCTTTATCAAGCGTTGAAGAGACTTTAGCATGAGGTACGACAACCCTCTCACTCAAGAGGATGCCATAACAATATGTCGGAGAGGCCTGTTGGCGGAGGTTAGTGAAAAGCTCCTCGGCACAAGCATTAAAGGTTTCGACCAGCTGAATTCAGTCGTGGCGGAGATCGAAATGTTCTTCGTCGATAACCCAACGTTTACTCCCTCCAAGGGTAAACTATCCAAGGAGCATAATCCCATTGGAAAAGAGGTGAACATCGTAGACTTCTCTCCAACAAATGGCAACAATGGGGAAGCGACTTCAAGTGGCTCCGGCAAGCAACCCGAAGGAAAGACACTAGTCACAACATTGGCATAGCGTATGAAGACTCCCTATTCCTTTAAAAAGCAGCATACTAAGAAGCTCTTCAATCTTTGCATGAAGAAGAAATTGATATCTATGTTAGAACCAAGAAAATCGACGGAGGTGAAAAAATCAAATGAGCTCAACTATTGCGTATACCATCGCATGTTGGGACATTGTCCACGATTGTTATATTTTCAAAAATGAGGTGGAGAAGATGATCCAAAACCGTCTCATCATAATGCAGGGCTATCTAGTCAACCATCTATAGCCTCATACCTGGGAGTGGCCGAACCAATCAGCCAACGTCATTCATCACTCAGCCAATGTGATCCACATGACGACAACCTATACGCTTCTTGAGTCAGGGACAGAAGAAGCTGGCCCCAGCCAAACCGGGCCCGCCTTGTGGTACCTAGGTTCGCGGCCCTCCCATCACTGCTCCTTTCCGAAGGAGGACACTAAGGAGATATTTGATACCCTCCTCAAAGAGGGTTAGGTAATGGTGCACGACCCACAAGCAACTTATACAGAGGTGGAGAAGAGACATCCTCGTTACTGTGAATATCATGCTAGGGTGTTCCATCTCACGGAAGAATGCAAGGAAGTCTAAGATTGCATTGAAATCCTTATTAAAAAAGGAGAGATCGATGCCCAAGGAAGCAACATGATAAAGAAGCCTTAGAAAAGTTGCTGAAAAGATATTATAGGGTGTTTGGGAGTAATTTTTTTCTTAAGACTATTTCTCCTTTAAAAAATGTTTCACCGTGATTTTTGTCACAATTGTTGAATTTATAAAATTTAACTTTTGACATGTTTGGTAAAATCTAAATAATATTTAAGAGAGTACGGAGTTTCCTCGTTAAGAGGTGGTTGAAGAGAGAGATAGGTGGTAATCGTGCGTGTGTGAGAGAGAGATGGTTATGGGAGGGAGAGAGAGGGGTGATGTATGTGTGTGAGAGAGAAAGAGGTGATTATGGGAGAGAGAGCTCTTTTGAAAAAAATAAGGAAAGAGTTATTTTTTATTTGGGGAAATTTAATGAAGAGTTAACTCCCTCCTTAAAAATTAGGAGAGATGCTCCAAACATGATTTAGTCCACATTCTTTCCTCAAAATAAATTTTGAGAGAGAAAATATCTAAAAAAACGTAACCAAACACCCCATTAGGCCAAAGTCGCCCCGCAGATATTCTGCGTAAAGAAGATCCTTCTTCTACAACTTGGAATGACCAACTCTTAAAGTAAAATCTCCGGTCGGTCCAACAGGTCGGGCCAACAAACATATTGAGCAAAGCACTAAGCATTGATCGAGACAGAGCCCTGGATAAAGCCAGAAAGGCAAGACTCAGGAAGAAAATGTCAAATCAAGTTTTGGGCAAGGTCAGAAAGGCAAGGCTGAGGAGGAAAATGGCAAATCGAGCTATGAGCAAAGCCAAAAATGCAAGCCACGACGGGAGATTCCCAAATTAAGTTTCGGGCAAAGCCAGAAAGGCAAGAACCATGAAGAAAACTTTATATCAAGTTCCAGGCAAAGCTCGAAAGGTAGGCTTCAAAAGAAAAATCCCGAACCAAGATCCTGGCACGGCTAGAAAGGCGAGACCAAGACAGAGTCCTCTAAGTCAAATTCTGAACGAATCAGGCAACAACCCGGCAAGAAGCTCGAAGTAGTGTCAACACCCCAAGACTCGGGTCGCTACGTGGCTGACTTTCAAGAATTACCACTCAAAAGAATCGAGCAGGCAATTAATTCCACTTTCCAACTGCATCAAGAAGAGGTTGACTGGGTCAATGTGATCTCGAAGAAGCATTGCCAACCTAAACCTTCTAAAAGGAAAGCTCGGCACCATAATTCTAATTTCGGGGGCATGTCCCAACCTTCTCCAAAACCAGACACCTCTTCTCCAATTGAAGTAGTGCAAGCTAAGAAGCAGAAGAAGAACGAGGAAAAGAATTTAAACAGAAGATTGAAGAAGCAGGCCTAACAGGCTGCTGCCATGGAGGCTCACAAAGAGCTAGTCCCTCTGCAAAAGCTACGGAAGCTAATCGATAAGCTGAAAGAATATGTTCCCTCCATGCCTACTAAAGCTGTGCCCCTCGGCAAGTACATCTTATGGGAAGAATTGGAGCGAAAGACCCGACTCAAAAATTGGCTCCGTCAAATGCATCAACGGATATGAGAGGGCAAGAGACTCCCCATGCCAGAGGAGCTCTCTATTTTCTATAAAGATGAAGAAATCACCATGGAGAAGTTGGAGAAAATGTTGAAGCACTTTTTTTGCAACATGGTGTCAATCTCTCCACCTGAGAGTCCACATGCATCAAATGGAGCTGACATCGTTGTCCCTAGATTTGGGGGTAGGATCACTATGGCAACATATCGACGTCGTAATGTAGAGGAGCAGAGTCGTTGCTGCGGCAGAGGTCGGGGTCGTGAGCGAGGAAGGAATCCGAACCTCTCCATTGGTAGAAATTCTAACCCAACACACCCCCTCAGAGTGATAATCTTCCGAGGTGAAGAGCCTGCCCCAATTCCAAAAATTGAGGTATAGGGTGATTCCTTTTTCTTTGACCTCTCAGACGAGGATGAGGTAGTAATAAACCTCACCCTGTAGGAAAAACCTACTAATCGAGCTCAAGCAGGTCCCTCTGAGAAGGATACTGCTGAATTACCTCTCCCAGAGGATGATTCCCTGGCCTCATTATTCCAGGATGAGCCGAATGATCAGGGGAAGACAAAACAAAGCGGGAAGCTTAATGATCAACACAAGCCCCTTGCAGAAATAATCCCTCCGCTGGATCAAGCTCGTGCTTGGGCTGACCGCAAAATCATTCATCATATGAAGCGGTTTCCAACCACCATTACCGTCTGGGAGCCCATCGCTTGGAGTTGAGGGAAGCCCTTATAAAGTACTCTAGGAACCATAGGTCTACGAGGCTCATGCAGCTCAGCTTCAAGCTCAAGCCTATGAAGCATTCACAGTAAGCATCCCCTTCACGGATAAAGACATGCTGTTGTCCTCCCCATGTCACAACCATCCTCTATACATATAGGGGAAGATCCATAGCCACAAATTGAACCGGATCCTCGTGGACCTTGAGGCGTCGGTCAATATAATGCCCTTCAAGACTTTCAAGTCTTTATACCTCGTTCCCTATTTGCAAAGGGTGAATGATGCGAAGATCTTAGGGTTCAACCAGAATTCAGAAAGTGCCCTGGGTAAAGTAGATGTGGAGTTGGTCATGGACGACTTTGTCACCAAAGCCACATTCTATATCATTGACTGAAACACGTCGTATAGTGCCCTGCTAAGGAGATCCTGGTTGCATGAAAATTGCGTCATCCCGTCAACTCTCCACCAGTGCATCAAGTACGCAGAAGGTGGAGAGCAACACACGGTCTTCGCTGATCGAGCTCCGTTCCGTCCATATGAATGTAACTTGATGGATGCCCAATAATATTTTTGGGAACCCATTATTGAGCCTTCCACCAAGATAAAAGACAAATGAAAGCAAAAGGTTGTCTTTGGAGGAGAAGAGGAGGACAAGCTCTTTGTAGTAAACAAGAATCTCGCCAAGCTACATCGATTGAATATCCAAGCCAGTACTGCCAGTTGCCAGTGTTAAATCAACTCGGCCAGAAAGGCAGGAGATCAATTTTGAGGCTAACCTCATTAGTCGAGCCATCGACAAAAACATCTCCCTGCCTCCTATGTGCATGCAGTTGCCCTTTCAAAGTGAGGAACACAAAGTTGAGCAACTGAAGACTTTCATTGTCATATATCAAAGAAAGAAAAATAAAGCAAAGAACAAGGTGGCCAAACCAATCATCTTCTATAAAGGAGAATTGGTTTCTCGAGGGCCCCCCGATGACGACTTTGGTTGGAGCGATATGCCCAAGAACTCCCCCGAATTCGTCTAAAAATGGACGACATGCCCAAACACATCAAGGAGCTGTGTCGAAAGTAGAACATTCCGCAAATACAAGAAACCTCCCAGTGCGATTACTTCCGACAATTATGGAATCCATCGCAAGTTTGGGAGTAGCCTCCCTTTTCCGAAAAGGACAAAGGGACTTGGTTATGACTAAGAAGTAGATTTTAAAGTCTATTATGCTGTCAACACCATAGGGTTGTTACTCTCCCCCGGCAGCTCAAACTCTGGCGAGGAACACATGGCCCGCACAAATGGACATCAAGGGGAAGCATCGTTCGAAAACCATGACGAGTAGACTTGGTCGTCTGTCATCAACAATCTGGAATATTATGATGTCCACGTCGCCAGTTCAGATGATGAGGGGGGCTTCATCGATCTACAATCAGCTCTGCGGGAGTTTGAAGATGGCGGACAAGCGACTGTAGACGAATTAGTTGAATTCAACCTCGAGAGCCGGACGATCCGCGACCAATTTTCATTAGTGCTTTCCTCAATGAAGAGCAAAGGTAAGCATACAAACAACTCTTGCTAGAGTATAAAGATTGGTTTGCCTAGATAAATAAAGAAATGCTTGGGCTGGAACCCTCCTTGGCTGAACATGAGTTGGCAATACTCCTTACAGCCAAACTAGTCAAACAAGCCCAAAGACGTATGCGCCACGAGTTGGAACTCAAAGTAAATGTCGAGGTTGACAAGCTCCTGGAATTGGACTTCAGAGAGTCTTGTATATATCCAATTTGGCTCGCCAATATAGTCCTGGTGAAAAAAAAATGGCTATGTCCGAGTCTGCATCGACTACAGGGACTTAAACAAAACATGCCTGAAGGACGACTTTTCCGTCCCAATCACTGAAAATATAGTTGATACGACCATGGGACATGAAGTCCTATCTTTCATAGACGGATCATCGGGCTACAACCAAATCCGCATGGCCATCAAGGACAAAAACCATATAGTCTTCTGATCTCCCAAAGGGATATTTAATTACAAAAGGATGCCCTCAGCTTGAAGAATGCCTGTGCTACCTATCAAAGGCAATGGCCAATTTTTTTGATGAAATGGTCCATGACTTGGTCTAATGCTATGTTGATGACCTGGTCGTCAAAATCAAGAGACGGGACGATACCTGACCGACTCGCGTTGGGTTTTTTGAAAGGCTCCAATAACATCAACTCAAAATGAACCCGATGAAGTGTCTTCGGTGTCTCGAGCGGCAAGTTCCTCTGTTTCGTCGTCAGCTATCAGGAGATAGAAATAGACCCAGATAAAATCAAGGCAATCCAAGAGCTGTCACCTCCCTGGAATATAATCGATTTTAGATCTCTCTAAGGAAGGCTAGCCTACATTTGGCGATTCATATCCAACCTCTCCCGGGAGTTGCACACCCTTCAACAAATTAATGAAGAAAGGCGCACCATTCATATGGGATCATGAGTGCCCGAATGTCTTTGAACAAAATTAAAGAATACCTGCTCACTTCCCTAGTGTTGGGAGCACCGGTCAAAGGAAAACTGCTTTTACTTCACATTGCTGTCATGGACGTTTCTTTGGCAGCCCTATTGGCACAATCAACTGAAGAAGACAACGAGCAACCGCTCTACTATCTCAGCAGAAAGTTGGTCAGTCCTGAACACCGTTATTCCGCTTTGGAAAAAAATGTGTTTAGCATTGGTGTTTGCCGTCAAAAAGTTGAGGCATTAACTTTTGTCCCACAGGGTGAAAATAATCTCAAAGGTCGACCCGCTTAAATTCCTCGTCAAGCAATCTGTATTGTCGGGAAGGTTAGGAAAATGGGTTTTACTTCTTATGGAGTTTAACATCATATTCGTCCCGCAAAAAGCAATCAAAGGGCAAGGAATGTCGGAGTTCCTGGTGACACACCCGGTCCCAATGGACTCTCTGCTCAACATCCAACTCCCTGACGAAGAAACACTCTTGCCCCAATGAGTAGAAAATCAAATTGAGGATGACTCACCACAAAAAGAGGACGCCCTCGCAATTGACTTGCCATGTTGGGAGTTCTATTTCGATGGTGCTTCCCAAACAGTCAAAAAGGCTGACGACACTACATGCCTCATGTCAGGGGCTGGCATCGTCTTCATGACTCTTCAAGGAGGGGTTCTACACACTTCTTGTGACCTCATTAAGCCGTTGACCAACAACGAAGTAGAATACGAAGCTTTAATTGTTAGATTTCAAATAGTTCTTGAAATGGGCATCAGATGGATTAAGGTCTACAGAGACTCGTAACTGATCATACGACAGGTCGTAGGCGACTACGATGTCCGAAAGCAAGAGCTAATTCCTTACCATGTCGCTGTGAGTAGGCTTAAAGAGAAATTCTGTCTATTTGAAATAGGTCATATTCCCAGAAATAAAAACTTCCGAATAGAGGCCCTGGCCATGTTGGCTTCCAACATAAAGCTTCCACTCGAGGGGAAACTAGATTTAACAGTCAGACACATGAGGCTCATGTCAAGTGTCTTAGACGAAGAATCCAACCTCACAACCCACGAGATCAACACTCTCGAAGAAGACAATTCCGTGGAGGAAGAAGATTGGCATGAGCCAATTATCTAGATAAAAAATGACTGGCTCCCTCAAGATCGGGCTCAAAGAGTTCAACTGTTGCGCATGGCAACATCATACCAGTTAATAGGATACCAATTATATAGGCTTGTCCATGAAAAGGATAAGTATGTCCTGCTATAGTGTCTCTCAAAGAAGGAAGCCAAAGCAATAATGTGTGATGTCCACTCAGGGCTATGCGGCGCCTATCAAGCAGGAGATAAAATGAAGAAGAACGTCAAACTTAAAGGGTTCTATTGGCCCATCATGTACGTGGACTATAACCAATACGATCGCACATGTCATCAATGTCAAGCCTTTGATCTTGTGCCAAGAAAGCCTCCCAATTCATTGCACCCCATGACCCTTACATGGCCCTTTGCAGAATGGGGAATGGACATTGTGGGACCTTTCTCACTGTCCTCCAACGGCTTCAAGTTCATCCTAGTCGCAACGGATTATTTTTTACGATGGGCTAAAACCATCCCTCTTCGAGAGGTCACAGGAGAGGTTGTTGCCCGATTTGCCAAACATCATATTATATACAGATTCGGCACCCCTAGTCGGATAATCTCGGACAACGGCGCCCCATTCAGGAATAAAACCATATACCAGTTGACAGCAAAATTCCACGTCGCCTGGAGGACCTTAACAGTCTATAATCCCAAGCCAATGAGTTAGCCGAAGCATTCAACAAAACTTTTTGTAACCTCATTACCAAAATAGTTGGTAGCCGCAAAAGAGATTGGGGCGAGAAAATATATGAAGCTCTATGGACGTACCAAACAGTCTACAAGACTCCCACCGGATGCTCACCCTTTTCTCTAGTTTACGGGGTAGAAGCCATGATTATCGTAGAGATTAAAATGGCATTCTATCCGGTGGCACTACATACCGGCCTACAAGACCAAGAACAAAGTGAAACAAAGAGAAGACTCGAAGAACTCTTTAATTTGGAGGGTAAAAGATTGCAAGCTTGCAAACACTTTCAGGCATATCAAGCCCGAATGACACGAGCATATGACAAACTTGTAAAACAAATGGTGTTCAAAAAGGGTGACCTTGTCATGGTCAAGGAAAAAGAAGTGATGGCGGGCATGTCCAACAATAAACTTCATCCTAATTGGTGTGGGTCTTATGTTGTCACAGGAGTCTACGAGGGAGGTGCATATGTGGTCGTTGACCACAAAGGGAAAAATCCTCTCTCTCCACTTAATGGTAAACATCTGAAGTTGTATCATGCGTCAGAGCATGAGTTCACACAGCAATCATTGCGAGACGTCTCCTTTCTTGACGAGGATTAAAAAAAAGGAAAAAAGAAGAAAAAATAAAATGGAGCTTACAATAGAGGTGCCATGGCTGACTTAGTAATTTCTATTATAAGGATGTCTAATGGCATGAAGGCTTAAAATCGGCTGAGATGAAAAACTCGAAAGGGCGTCTCAGGTAAAAATGGGTAACCCTTCGACGTGAAAATCAACAAGGGCACGTCGGAAAAAGCTGAAGGGGGTCAACTCTGGCGAAAACCTAAAAAGGCATTGAGGTTGGTAATGTGAAAAAAAAGCTTTGTTACCGTCACTCATTATGAGCTATCACTTCGAACATTTTTGTTCAAATGACTGTGTCCCACTCTATGTAGTCTGAGGCGTGAGACGAGCGAGGCGACCAGGGGGTCGCCTCACGCCTCAAAGGCCTAGGCGATGGCCTAGGCGTTTGAGGCGAAAGTTTATTAAATATATATATTTAATTCAAAAAGTAAACTATATGTCTAAATATCACAAAAATGGCTATATAAAGTCAATAAATTTCCTAAATTCATTCAATCCTATGATTCAAATTATTATGATTCACTAAATAAAATGACACAGCATTAAACTGATAAAGATTTCACAATATAATAAGCATTATGAAAGAGAAGAAATTAAATAATGAAGAAACTAATTAATTCAGAAAATGTGGTCAGAGTGAGGCGAGACAGGGGGCGCCTCGCCTCACCTCAGCGTCTAGGCGCGGCGCTTTTAACTACATAGGTCCCACTGTGACGAACACTCTCCAAATTACCACTTACGAAAGTTCCAATTCTAAACTCCAAGCTCAATTCTCAGCTTCTGAACCACAAAGGTCTACCGAGTGTCAAGCGCCAACCCAAGACTTCCAAACCACAAATGTCAGTCAAGCCCCCAATCCCAAACACCATGCGTCATATTCCAAACCCTAAGTTCAATCCTTGGCCCCCAAATCACAAAGGGCAGCCAAGTCCCAACTCCAATTCTCAACCTCCAAACCGCAAAGGTCAGACGAGTCTCGAAACTCAAAGGTCGGTAAAATCCAATTCTTGGCACCAAACCAAAAATGCTAGCCAATTCTAAATCCAACTTTTGACTTCAAACCGCAAAGGTTAACCACCCACTCTCCTTTGTCCTACCAACACCGCAAAAAAAGGGGGGGGGTTAAAATAGAGATGTTTCGACGGACTTAACCATCCGGTTTACCAGTTGCTTAAGGGCCAAATGGTCTAAAACCTGGCTGAGGCAAAAACTTAAAAAGTTGTCTTAGGCAAAAATAGATAACCTCTCGATGTGAAAATCGCAAAGGTGCGTCGGAAAAAGTTAAAGGGAGCTAGTTTTGGTGAAAACTTGAAAGGGCACTAAGATTGGTAAGTTTTTTCTAAGCGAACATACAAAAAAAGATATTATTTATAAAAATAGCTACCATAATCACCGGGGCATACCCCTGCAAAGATACAAAGCAGAGCTTAATTAGGTTGGCCAAAAAACAAATTTACGCTCACAGTGAGCTTAGTATTGGACACAGAATAGAAGGTATGGACAGCTTGTCCAAAGTGTAGCATCCTCTGGCCCATCTTGGTAGAGAAGACTGGTTGTAGAATACTTGAAGCCCTTGAATTTGACACCCATGGTTTGCCATAGTGTCAGCAAGCTGGTTTCCCTCTATATATTTGAAGCGGCTGGGCTTGAAACTGAAGGATGATTCTGCAAATCTCTGGCCAGATCTGACAGAAACGCCACGGTGGACAGGGTGAACCAACCAGTAAATTCACCAAAACTCTGGAGTCCAGCTCTATGGAGTTGACAGGAATGTCCAGTCCAAAACAGAGCTGAAGGCCCACAGAGAGATAGTACTTCTGCAGAAAGACTGTCCATAATTCCTAGAGAACAGGAGTAAGCTAACCATAGAATGCCATGGCCATCCCTGATCATGCCACCTGCCCCTGCTGGTCCTGGGTTTCCTGTGGAGGCTCTCTCAGAGATCAGTTTTAGCTGACCAGGTGGCGGAGCACACCATTTAACAAGTGTAATTCTGGGCTTCAATGCCGTATATGTGACAGTAAGTTTGAGTTGTTGATGGATGAAAGCTTCCTTATGGCGTACCCTTTTAAAGTCTTCCCCATGGAATAAATTGTAGCATGTCCTGTCAACATGTTGAATGGACTGCAGCAAGCTAAATTTTCTGCCATGATGAATGGCCTCATTTCTTGAGTACCAAATTGATGAGATGATGAGGACTGGGATAAGACACAGCACCTTGAGAATGGAATTGGAAGCAGAATGTGAGAACCAATTGTTCAGGCAATTCATAATGGAAGATAGGTTAGATTGAATGCCGAACAAATGATGATAGTGACTCCATAAGCCGACAGCCCAATCACTGTGAAGAAACAGATGCATTGCACTCCGTTTGTGGAGCCTGACAGCAACGACAGCAAGAGACAAGAGGTATACCCTGTGTTTGGAGGCGCTTGTCAACAGGTAATCTGTTTCTTAAGGCTCTTAGATTAATAAAAGAACTTTGCAATGGAGCCCTATTGCCACGCCAAAGTCTGAGAAAAAGAAGCCAATGCTGGCTAGGTTGTGAAGTTGGGTTGAGAACTTTCCTGGCTGATGAAGTGGAGAAAGTTCCTGCAATGCTAGGTTTTCAGAAGTAGCAATCCTCTGAGTGCCGAACACAAGGAATTTGTAGGTATACAATAGCAGAAATAACAGTCGGAGGAAGCAATTGGCAGACCATGGCTTGTAGATACTCCTGCATAAACACTTCACGCACAGTATAGTGTTTATGAGGGAATGATTTCCAAATATTTTCCTGAATGTAAAATTTCAAAGCACCAAGACCAGCCCAATTGGAGGTGAAGAAACCAGAAGAGCCATCACCCAACTTAAACTGATTGTGTTCTTCAAGAATGTGTCTAATGGATAAAGTTTGTCTCCATAACAATGTAGAGGATTGTTTATACTCCCCAGCAAAGAAAGCAGCACCTTCACAGTACTTTACCGAGATATACTGTGTCCATAAGGAAGAATTATGGATGAGAGACCATCCCATTTTAAGTCTCATTGCCTTGAACATATTGAATAGACTATGAATGCCGATACCCATGTTTTCATAAGGCACCGCAAGCTCTTTCCAAGAAATCCAATGTTTCTTTGAATGCTGATCTTGGGAACCCCAGAAGAAGTTAGCAAAAATAACTTCCATGCGAGGAAGAACAGATTTTGGGGGAGCTGCAGCAGACAAAAGAAATATAGGCATGGAGGCCAAGACTGCTTTGATGAGGATGATTTTTCCCCCAAATGATAGTAGCCGGCCTTGCCAACCATCTACCTGCTGGCTGATCTTGCTAAGATAAGAGTCATAGTAGACACAGCGATTTCTGCCACAAAACAGGGGAACATCAAGATACTTGATTGGAATGGGCAGATATCTGAATCATGTTATGCTAGCAGCAGTGGTTTTTCTATTAGCAGTGGCATTGGGGGGCAGAATGAATCCACTTTTGTCCTTACTAACTGACCTGAGGCTTCTTCGTAGCTAGTAAGAAAGTTCATGACACCCCTCAAAGCTGCACCACCACCATTCATGAAGATGATAGTGTCATCTGCAAATAATAGGTGGGAAACTGGCAGACAATTTCTGGGCACCTGATATTGCCAAGATTGGTGTGGATTGGTAAGGTGATCACAAGAGAAAGAAAAAAAAGGGGAAAGAAAAAAAAGAGGAATGGTGATGAAGACAACATCGAGTTCATTGGCTTTGTCAACTCAGTCAATCTCTATCATTCATCAGCAAAATCAGAGCCCGAGACAAGCCCTCGGGTTAACCACAAAATTGATGAATGTTGAACAAAAGAAACCAATAAACAAATCAATGGGAAAAATACATAAAGTGTACTCAGAGGTGTGGAGGCTTTTTTCTTTAGCTCTTCAATTTGGGTTTGTGCGGCCAAGACTTCACCCTGAAGATCGGTGCTCCCCTGAGTGCGGGCTGCTTCCTCTACTTGCATTTGGCGTATCTTCCCGGCAATTGATTGTGAGGCAGCCAGCAAATTCTGTGACTTGTCCATCAGAGCCTTGCCTATATCATGAAGCTTTGATGCTCAAATCATTTTCATAGTCAGCTCCATTGTCAATACCTCTTTATGGCTTCGAGTCCTGGTAGCCTTCGACTGTATCTCTTCAAGCTGCCCCGTCAGCACAGAAATTGTAGCTTCAAGCTCCTGGATTTTTAAAGAATGTTCCTTCCATTTTGAAGCCTCACAAGGGTGGCGAAACTCCTCCCAAATGCTCTTCACGGCAGCCACCCACGGTTCCCTGGGTAGCCCCAATGCATGATAATTTTGTGTGTTGCCCTTGAGAGCATCTCATACAGTCTCTAAAGGGGGAGGAGCTTCCTGTTGAAACAGGGACCTGATGCTGCTCACAAGCATGTCAAGTACCATCTCCGTCTTTACAAGGGTTATAATCTGAGGAGTTTTCGGCCAAACAATTTCATGGCTTGGGAAGTCATCCAATGGGGCTGGCATGGGCTCCTGATCTGCAATCTCCAAGGAGGCAATGTCCTGTGAAGCTGCACAAAAAAAAGGGATCATCACAATTGCTCTCAAAGTAGAGGAGAACGAGAGAGTATGCAACTCTAAAAACAAAAGTGTATCTTTTTCCTACCCGGGGTGGCGACCGCCTCCTTAAAAGTTCCATCCCCGGGTTTGGACTTGGGTGTGCTCTCCTCTACAATATCTGAACTAGTGGGCAAGGGAGATGCTAGCTGATCTGCAATCAGCTCTGCTGTGCCTGGGAAAGCGCAAAGCACAATGTCTGTCAGAGGCTGAAAGCCGATTGTCCACCAATGGATGGGAGTGTACGTCCTTCTCAGTTGAAGCATTGATTAAGGCAGGAGCACCCGCACAAGTCTCCAAAGTCTTGGCATTTGGCTCTGTCACCAAAGAACCCCCACTTGCTTCTTCTGAATTATCAGGAAACCCTGTAGCGGAAGAATCCAATCCTATACAAGCTAAAGAGTCGATAAATAGATTAGATAAATTACTAAGCAGGGCGGAGAACCAAAAGGTTGAGGACCAGATTTACTCACGAGTAGTGTGAGAAATTTGGGCCACCATTAAACTATGGGAGGCAGGCAAGAGTCCAGCCTTGTCTCCTTGGGGGCTTGGCTGTGGATCCTTGTCAGCACAAATTTCAGCCAATAAAGCTTCGGAGTAAGTAGCCACCATCTCCCCTTCAATGGGAAGAGTGGCTGAAAACTCCAGGACATCCCCATTCAACTTAGAATTCAGGAGCGCAGTAAACTCTCCTACGAAGATGACTAGGTTCTCATCGAGGGAACCTGAAGATAGGGTATGTCAGGTTTACCTTCCACTAAAAAAAAGGAACCCCCTATCTATGAAGTCATGTAAGTGCTCGCCCAAGGAATCTGGATCCATCCCCTGTTCAGGAGGTGTTATCACACCTGCAGCCTCAAAAGTCCCTTCTGGAGAAAGAGGAAAACATAGCTTTAGGGGTCTATCAAAAACATATGCACAAGTATGTCCATTGAAAATAAACATTCCAGCCAAGGCACTATTAGTGAGCTCCCCACATGAAAAGTGCGGTGAGGCACACAATACCAAGTTGTAATCATCATTGATCAGGTCTGAATCATACAGTTCACCCTCCTCCTCAATTGTCCCGAATTCAAGGGAAGTGGTCTCGTCCACAGGCGGGAGATTCCCTACTGTTTTGACATTAGTGTTTGGAGGGCCTGGAGACAAAAAGCACAGCAATTTAATTCAGCGAATTGTCCTAACAGTCAAACAAGGATGCACAAAAATTACCATTCCGCTTCCCATGCGTAGTTGTCTCTTGGTGTGGGGACAGGATGTCCTGGCACCATGATCCTTATCCTCAGTCGACCTTTGCCTTTTTGAAGAAGTTGAAGCTTTCTTTCCCTTGCTAGAGGTACTATTGATGGTGACAAAGCTCACTGTGAATAAAGAAAGGGAGAAAAGAATTGATGAGCATCCAAGGTGAAATAAATTCAGCAAGTTAAAAAAAACCACAATGTGAGAACAAAAGGAGAGAAATAAAATTTGTCGCTACATACCGTTTGGAGCAGGGGAGAAAGTGGGTTGCATTACCACCTGTTCTGGTTGAAGGCCGATGACCTTGCCCACTTTTACAATGACATTCCAAATGTCTTGTAGAGTTGTACTATTCTCAATCAGCGAAATGTATTCAAACGGGGCAATGCTGACAATAGAGTTTATTAAGTGCTTCTCCCATTGTGGCCAGAGATCATTGTTAAACCCTTCAGGAAGAAGTTCAGTGGTCTTGGGAGCATTTTGGGCAATCTAACAGGAAGTGTTCCCGCCATGAATATACTCTCTGGATTGCCAGGGTTTTACCTTTCTCTGAGGAAGTGTCGGCTAAGCACCTTAGATGCTTGGTTGCCCCCAAGTAAGGGCGCCAATCTATCGTAATGGCTCCATTCTCAGCTTCCTACTGTGTGCGAAAGTCTCGAACAGCCTTAGCAATTCGTGGAAAGTGAGAATAGAGGAAAAAGTTCTCAGCGGCAAGTGGGGGTAGGCCTATTCTCCCCAAATTAGCTACCTCAGCTTCTTTCAGTTTCTGCGGGGGTTGCCTGAAAACATTACTGTGCTTGAACCAACAACGGGCATTATACATATAAACATGACCAAGTTTTCTCCTCTTTGGGAGAGTGCATCTCGGATCTGACTCACCTCTAAAGAAATAGTCCCACCAATTGCCTACAACCAAGTGGTGTCATGATTCTTGCATAATCTCCCTTCCAGGGCAAAGTCAACGTCTGGAGGGACTGATTGGTTATCACTGAAATTTCGCGAGAAGCAGTGAAGATAACAAGGCTTCAAAAAGGTAGTGTTGCCCTTCTGGAAGACAATAACGCTCGGTCTAATACAACAAAGCCAATCCTCATAAAAGAAATGACTAGAAGTTGGATGGTGAGCAAGACCATAAGACAAACCATTCAGGTCCTCAAAAGTAAATGGTCAAAAATCATATGAACTGTGGGCAAAATTCAGACCCTTTTGCCCCTGTGTGGGAACATAAATAACAACCTCTGTGCACCTGACATATGTTTCAGCGGGCCCTGATTTGGGCGGTTTCGGAACAAGAAGATCAATGGGGTCGTGGGATTCTCAAAATTGACATTCTGACACAATTTTGGCACCAATAAGCCAGCCCAAGTGCTCCAATAGTGAGTAGCCATCGATACACTCTTGTCCCTGAAAGAACTATGGGCTGTCAAATTTCTCAAGCCATGATGTATATTTGCCAAAGTAGCAGGTGCAATGGCCAATCTATGGCCGTCAACAAGAAGGCATACTGGGTATATGAGCTCAGGCTGCACAAGACTTTCCTCTCCATGGGACACAACAAAGGTGGCGAGCTAGTAAACGAGGTAGGCTGCTAGATAATTCTGATCTGGTAGTTTACGGGGGTTCACTCCTCATTTTCGACGCAGATAAATAACTTGTTTTCCTGTAAGTGCAAAATGATCTGGTGATATTGATTCAAGGGCCTTTCGTCCTTAGCAAAGCTCTCGTGAAAACAGAATGGCCCATTGTAAAAATACCATACCCATGCATTGAGACTGACTCTCACAGCACCAGAAGTAGCAGAGAGTGCCTTCTCCTTCCCAAATCGAGCTAGATCTTGCCAAACTTTCATAAAAAATCTGAAGTTGAAAGGTAGCCCATACTCTCTTGAGCCTGTGGAGTAGTTTCGGTACAAATCATCAAGGGTCACCTCTTCGTAGGGGCGCCCAGAAATGAGGAGACATGAAATTCTATGAAAACTCCATAAGTCAATGGCTGTCTCTCCCTCGACAGTAGCAGAAATGTTAAACCGGCGATTGAACTTTTCTGCCAAAACCTGAAGTAAGCCAGTGTACGATATAGGGCAAATGTGACTGCATGGCGAATACCAATGTGATTCGGAATCTTGCTATAATGATGTAATACTCCCATTTGCCACTCTGTAACTCTTAGGTTACCTCTGTGAGAAGAAATAATTGACCATCTGTCATACCAACTTGGCGCGGAGCCGCTCATAATTTTGTCAATGAGGCACTGTATCATACCCATCAGTGGTAAACTGTATACTTGAAGGAGCCAAAAATCAAACTGAAATAGAATTTGGAGCTGCTTTGTGTTTGTTGGATGTTTTACGCGGAATTTTCAAATATCCATTTCGTTGGATAAATATGCGTATATTTGGACATATTTGTTAATTCCGCGCTTTTGGGATTTATCAGACGATTTAGGGTTCGTGTACTGGATTTTTCTCCGCCGACCAGAGTCGGTGTTAATTTACATCGGTACACGTCCGAACACCTTTGATTAACTTGTCAAAGAACGCCTTTTGCCTCCATGCATTGTGATATCAATGATCTTGATGATCGCCCATGACGGGTACATACTCTTGCAAAGAAATTTGGAGACTTTATTTTTTTGGGACATGTACTTTGAATTTCAATCGGTCCTTCAAGACCTTTACATATAGTCCCGATTGTATAATTGGGTCTTCGAGATTATATCCGATTGCAACCAGAGCCTTTGAATTTGCTTCAATCTGCATTTGGATCTTTGAATTTGCTTTCGTCCTGATCAGGTCATTAAATTTACTTTTGTCCTCCGATCGGACGATTGAATTTGAATTTCATTACGAGGACTGTTGGATCGCCAAGATGATCATTGTCAGTTCCTCGGAGTTGCTTCATGCTCCTAATCACTCTCTTGATTGTGATCGGACCCTTAAGTTGCCTTGGTGTCCATGAAGGACATTCCTACTTGAGGCGAGATATATTTGTAATTTTCCTCCATCAGGATATTTCTGTAGCTTTTCCAAACATTGGGATGTTATTGGAATTTTTGACTTTTTCTGGCTCTTTCCACCCTTTTTCGAAAATAGCCCTGTCACTTCTTGGCTTCTTGGGCATTCCCATTACTTTTGACTTTTCAGAACATATTTGACATTTTTGACTTCTTGGAGATCACCCCGTCGTTTGACTTCCTGGGCATTTCTTGACTTCTCGGAAATAGCCACGTCATTGGACTTCTTGGGTATTTCTCATCTCATTTCTTGACTTCTCGGGAATAATCCCGTCATTCGACTTCTTGGGTATTCCTTGTCTTAATTTCTGGATTTCTCGAAATAACCCCGTCATTTGACTTCTTGGGTATTCCTTATCTTAATTTCTGGACTTCTCGGGAATAACCCCGTTTCTCGGGAATAACTCCATCATTTGACTTCTTAGGTATTCTGTCTTAATTTCTGGACTTCTCCGGGCTCCATGAAAAGATGCATGGATTTGGATGGTTAGCCATAAGTCGAACCAGGAGAGCGCACACCGCTTCAAGGAAGGGGCGTGGTCCCACTCCACCGAGTCGTGCAAACGGCGTAAACCAGAGCGAGGGTATTTTAGTAAATTTTGAGACCTCACAAATGGGGTATTTCTACAATTTTTCTGCCATCGGGAATATTTTTATAATTTTTCTGCCATCAGGAGCTTTTTTGTAATTTTTCTGCCATCGGGGGCATTTCTACAATTTTTCGTCATCGGGGATATTTCTGTAATTTTGCCGTCATCGGGGGTATTTCTGTAATTTTCTGAATAGAAGATGGTATTTCTGCAATTTTTGGACATTATTGGGTTCTTCTCATTATTTCCCGAGTTTCTTCATAGACATTGACTATTTCTAAAATTTACGTGGTTTCATCTTCATTCCAGCAACTTTGATGATCAAAAGATCATATCTCAAGCAACCAAATATCTTGAAATCTTCAAAGCACCAAGAGCTTTAAGAGATAACAAAACATCTTGGAGTTGAAAGTTTCTAGGTGCTCCTACCCGGTTCCTCCAAGCTCTTGTGCTATCTTCCTTTTTCTCCATCCCCTCGAATGTAGCCAACCTCCTTTTATAGTGATAGGAGGATGTCAAGTGAGGGTGCATCCCCCAATGGATTGTGCTGGGGGTGAGTTCTTTGACCCTTCATCTTCCCGTCTCTTCCCCTCCCCATTCTAGACTACCTCGGTGGTGCAGCACGAAGGAGAGGGGGGGGGGAGCCTCTACCGGTGGCGTGCACAGGCGGAGAGAGGGGGGAAGCCTCCCCCTGGTGCAGCAGCCCGGGGGGGCTCCCCCCGATGCAAGTGGACCGGGGGAGAGCTCCTCCGGTGCAGCGGGCCCGGGGGGGGGGGGGGGGGGCTCCCCTGGGTGCAGGTGGACCGGGGGGTAGCTCCCCCGGTGTAGCAGGCCGGGGGGGGGGGCTTCCCCCAGTGCAGCAAGGCTCGGATTGGGGGGGGGGCACCCCCGGCTGCAGGTGGAGATGAGAGGGAAGAGGGGCACGGGGGTGCAGGTGGAGATGATAGGGAAGAGGGGGAGGGTGGCTCCCCCTCCCCCCTTTTGTGCAGCCAAAAAAAGCTCCTCTTCTGGGATTTTTTTTAAATTTTTTCTAGCCTTCCTCGCAGCGAAGGACACGTGAGACTTTTTGTTTGTTTGTTTGTTGTGCTCTCTAGACGTCATCTTGCTGTCTCTTGACTCCGGGGTAATGACAAATTTGTTCAAGGCCGTGGAAATGTTCCACTGACATTTAAAACTTAAGCTTGTGCGGGTTTAAGCCTCTTGATACATAATTTCACACCGCATGTTCGATGTTTGACAAAACATCCACTCGTCATATTCGACTTAACGTGAACTTTAAATAATTGCGGGGCCTTATGCCGCCCGCCAGGCGTTTTATACAATGTCTAAGTGTAGACTTTGGAGTTGAAGACTTGACTTTGTAGAGTGAGTGTGCAAGACTTTGTGCCGCCCTTCTTGTATTTGATGAAATGCCCATGAGTATCTTTATGATGGCAATGGTCGAGCATCGCTTCATGTCATACCATAAAGCATCTTAATTTCTGAAATTTATTGTAATTATCTGAAATTATGAATTTTGTGAGGTTCAACACTGGATAATTCCCGTATCGTTGGTGTAAATGTCCGTGCTCTTGTATGACAATCGGTCTCGGTGCTAAAGTCTGGGTAGCTGCGAGAAACTGAGGCTGGTGTTTGAAACCCATGGGGAAGTTGGGATAAGAAGTAGCACAGGTGCCGAGCATGCTACCCCGCTCCACGAAAATAGCCCTCTCAAGTTGACATCATTCCACTGGCAAGTGAGCATTATTCTCATCCATGTCCTCGGGAACAAAGTTCTGAATGAACGGAAACAAGTACTCATCTAAAGGGAAGTGCTTCGGATAATCTCTTGGGCGTTGATATTTGTAGACGCTCCCATGCTTGACAATCAAAATCGAGTCAACTGCTCGTCTTGACTCATCGTTGGGAAGTGGCCCTTCAGCAATCACAATCAACCTTCGATTTGGAGAAAATAAATTCACCATGGTGACTCTTGGGGGACCCAACAGAGGGATCAACTTCTTTAAGACGATATGGATCGTCTCCCTATCTCATCCTGTGGACCCTCGAGTGCGACTCTCTTTGGCACGAGATATGTTGATTGTCTGCAAAATAGAGAAAAAAAGGCTGTTGATACTAACACATATACGAGAAAACAAGGAAAGTTGTAGGGGCTACAAGTCACAAAGGCATTAAGCTGTGGAAGCCAACAAAATTAACTGGTTGTACGAGCCTCTCGTCGTCCCCTTCGACTCCAATGGACTTCCAGTGAGGGGGCATTTGTTGAACCCCCCAAAATTTATAATATATTTCTGATATTTTTAGAAAATGTCAGAAAATTAAATGAAGTGTATGATGACAAGAAACGATGTAAAAAAAATCATCGCCGTTACATAAACAATCCTGGGGGTTCCGTCGGGCGGGGTTATTTACGCACTTGCATTGTATCAAGTAGATTGTGGGCGGCATAAAGCCATGTCCTTATGCAACGAATCAACAACAATTAAATTAATCCAGTCCTTTTGGACTGACCTTAGTGTCCGGGAAAATGTCACCTACACTGCAACAAGGCCGGGCATCAGGACGTCGTCAAAAGGAAACAAACAAAAAAGAGCCTCTGCGTGCTGCAGTCTGAATTCCCAGCAATTAAAAATTGCTTGAAAGGGACAACTCTGGGCTTTTATACCCTTCAAAGGCCGTAACCACCCCTCCTTCGCCCAATTTTTTTCTCTTTATGTGCAAAACCCACCGGAAGGAGTCCCCTCCGCTTGCGCAGCACAGGAGGGAAGCCCCTCCGGTTGCGCAGCTGGCCGGAGGATATGCGACCGGAGGGACATCCCTCCGGTTGCGTATTGCACTGGAGGGATACGCGATCGGAGGGACACCCTCCGGTGGCCTTGCACTGGAGGAGACCCCTCTGGTTGCGTATGGCACCGGAGGGACCTCCCTCCGGTCGCATACCATCGGAGGGACCCTCCTCCGGTCCCCTCTCTCTCTCATCTCTTACCAAAAAAAAATTATCTTATCGGAGGGAGGTCTTTTCTCCTCCTTGTCTTCCACCGGAGGCACTACACCAAGAGCAAGCTATCGGAGGTATCACTCACACCTCCTCTCCACTCCCCAATGCCTATAGAATGGGAGGCCGGCCAGCAGAGGAAAAAAAGAAAGGAATGGTGGGAAGAAGAAGAAGGCTTGGAAGAAGAAAGATTGGAAGGAGCACTTGGAGAAGAAGTGTTTGGAAGCCTAAAGCAAGGTTTGTCGACCCGGTCGTACCGACCAGGTATGGTATGGTATCGTACCATTGCGTATCGAGACGAAATAGGCCCTTTAACATATATATTTTAACTAAAATTATTCATATGATCTATTAGCTTAGTTGGTTAAGAGGTGTGTTGTTTAAGTCTAAGGTCTTGGGTTCTTCCATGTTTTTTTACAAAAAAGAAAAATAAAAACGCCCAAAACATGCGTGCCCCACATTTCGAATCCTAGTCATCACATAAAATTGAAACGCCTCCAACCAACTTACCTATTAAGTAACATTGACATAAAATAAAATATTTAATATTTAAAATAATTTGAATAGCGTACTAGTTGCGTACCATGCACCGGTTGTATCGGTCATTGGTTGGTACGATCCGGTCCGTGCAGTATCGGGGCGTACCGTACCGATTTGTCAAACCTTGGCCTAAAGACCTCCTTTTAAACTTGGAGACTTATTGGGAGCACCCCTGTTTACACGCGGAAAAATATAATTCTGTCCGGAAAGGAAACATGCATATGTGTATTTTGGCTTTTTTAATACTTGCATGTTATAATTTTCGCGCGCGTGTTTTATCAGACGATTTAAGAGTTCGTGTACTGGACTCTTCCCCACTGAATGGAATTAGTGTTAATTTACATCGGACAAGTCCGAATACCCTTGATTAAAACTGCTAAATGTTCCTTTCTTGCCCTCACAATATTGATTCTTTTCACCGAAATATTAGTTCGAGAGAAAACATTTCCTTTTTACCCCAAGATAGGGCATCCTTGCAATTATCCCTCCCTGCGAGGGTTTATTTGTAATTTTCCCTTTTGGAGGGGTTTTAATGCAATTTTCTCCTTTGGAGGGGTTTTGTGTAATTTCATGAACTTTTAGGATATAGCCGCACTTTTCAGATCTTAGGATTTGAACCTCAATTTTGATCATATTTAGACAAGCTTCAACATCTCCTATGAGGATTTCTTGAACTTTAAAATCTTCTCACACTTTGGAGGACATATTTGCCACTTTGAAAAGCATGAGGATGAAAATGTAATTCTCTGCCCATGTAAGGTTTTCCTCAGTTTTGAGCATGAAGAATGAAATCTCAAATCCTTGCATGACCAACATAGCCAGTTTTCATAACTTGAATTCCTTTGTGCTTCAATATACAATGTAGACTAACTTAAGGGTATTTCAGTCAAATACTCCTTTAAGTGTAGTCTTATATAAAGACAGGGCTCTCTTTTGTTTGTTAACACAAGGAAAACATCCATAGAAGGAGGTTGCGACCTGCTGCTTGGACTGATCTTCTTCCTTGCGGCTGCCTTCTCCTTGCTGCCTGTGTGTCCTCCCCTTGGTGCTTGGTTGAGGCTTCTTTATATAGTTGCTTGGAGGAGGGGCGGAGGAGCTTCTTTGGACCTCTCTCCGGTGGAATTTGAAGAGGTGACTTTTGATCTTCCTCCTCCCTGTCTCTTCCCATTCTTTTATTGCAGTTTTCTTTCTCTCCTTTCTCTCTCTCTTTTTTTGAATAGCCGCAAGGGCCAATGGACGGAGAGAGGCTCCTCCGGCCTGCCACAGGGCGGAGGGACCTCCTCCAGCCTGCAGCAGGGCTGAGGGACCTCCTCCGGCCTGCCACAGGGCGGAGGGGCCTCCTCCGGCCTGCAGCAGGGCGGAGGAGGTCTCCCTGCAGGCCGGAGGAGAGGTCTCCCTCCAGCCTGCACAGGGCGGAGGGGGCCTCCCTCCGGCCTAGTAGGTCCGGAGGAGTCCTTTTCAGTCTCTTTTTGCTATAAAAACACCCCTGTTCAGCATAAAAAAACCCACTTCAACACGTGGAGCTTCATTTGTCTGCAAGAAGGGCCTCCGTCTTTGTCTTCATCCTTTGAGAATATGTGGGTGACAGAGCATGCCACCATGCACACACGTTTCCCATACACTTAGCATTACACATATTTCTGAAAATTAATTTCAGTTTCTCCCAAGTTCCGAAAGCTGAGTCTCAGAATTGTATGCAAAGAAATAAGGAGACAACCCAATCTTTCGTAAAGGCACATTGGCCTCCACCTCTTTCAAAGCATGTCTTGCCTTTTTCACAAAGAACTCCTTTAATGTATATTTTGGCTTATGTGCTCTATGTTATTGGGTTATTGGCTTAATGCATTGGCTAAGTCATGAACTTTTGCAACTAAGTCCAAGTGGACAGGATGATCCCCGGTAACAGCTTAATGCTGTGTTGGATTGTCAGCTATTCACATATCTTCTTCATAGTTGAAAATGAGTACCAGAAATATATTGTCTTCTTGATACTCCTGACTGTCATTGACGACCCTTAGTCGTCCCTTGTTGCATACGTGCATTTTTCCTTCTTCAGAAGTTTTTGAAAATCTGAATTTTGTGAAAATATTTTACGGGGTCAACAACCCTCTGGACGAGTTCCAAGTTTTACCAATCTATGTAAAAACCCTTATAATAGGGTAGGTTGTCCAAGATACCGTCATGGGGGAAATTCTTGTACTTTATGAAATTTGGCATGAATGGAGGAAAAATCATGTAAAGTCCTGAAAGCATGAGGTTTGGGATTTTTGGTGTCAAATTAAGGGAAAAACCCTATAAAACCCAGAAATTGCAATTTTACCCCGGAGTCTTATGAAATTGCTCAAATGCTCATATAATTTTGGAAAAATCTTGAAAATTTTGAAACTCAAGAAAAATGTTCAAGTTTGCAGAAATGTTCTTCGGAATTGGAGAAAAGTCATTATTTTGCTCCGAAATCTGAAGGTTACAATTCTACCTTGGATCTTTGCATAATTGCATAAATACCCAAAACAATTATAAAGATGATTTTGTGAAGCATATAAATTTCATAGGAATGCTCTGATTGCTTCGAAATTGTGATTTCACCCTCACCTAAGCGAAAATTACAAATAAACCCTAGTCTGGGAAAAATTACAAATAAACCCTAGTTTGAGGGAAAATTACAAATAGGCCCTAACCTAGGAAGATTGCAAATATACCCGTACCTTAGGGCATGGGAGCATTGTTGGCAGTTTCGGCCGAAACGTATCGGTTTCGGCCGATACTGATCCGAAATCACACCCAAACACTGTAGCAAGTCCGAAACAATTAAAAAATATTATTTAAATGGTTTCGGACGAAACCATTAAGAATTTCGGCCGAAACTGACCTGTTTCGGTCCGAAACTGACTTGTTTCGGTCCGAAACCGGTCAGTTTCGGCCGAAACCAGACAGGATTATTACTTTTTTTAATTTTTTAACTGGTTTCATCCGGTTTCGGCCGAAACCGATACCGAAACCGGTACGTATCGGTTTCGGAACCGGCCGAAACCGGTACCGAAACCGATACTGCCTTCCTTGCATGGGAGTCCCTCATCGGATCATTCCCCAATGTCACGATGCAGATTTTAAGGGTTAAAAAGAGTCTTTGGCAGTGAATTAAAGGTGTTCGGACTTGTTCCGATGTAAATTAACACCGACTACAGTCGGTGGGGAAGAGTCCAGTACACGAACCCTAATCAACCCTGCGGAATTAATAATATGCCCAAGTATATGCATATTTATCCAATAAATGGATATTTCAAGTTTTAAATTTTTCGCATGTTAAACACCGACTCATGTTGCTATCCTTTCTATGTAACTTACAAACTGGTATATTCTGTAATATGAGTCAATACTAGGATTAGTGGCACAACTTTTACTCAGCTGTGGTACGTTTATGCCTACCGGGAAACTATTGACAAACTAGGCCGAGTATAAATCAGACATCTGTCAGTAGGGCAGCTCTTCAACCCGCCAAATTGTGTTTGTCGGGTTTGCCACAATGCGAGGTCAGTATCAGGCCAGCAGTGAGCCTGGTTGATGGGATTGTTATCATGGGCTTGTGGCTTTTGAAGAAGTATTTCTTTTTATTTTTTTCCGAAAGGATTTATGGCTTGTGACAACAATTTTATGAACTGTAAACTGTAGCCTTTGTTTCTTTGATGACTGATTATTCTATCTGATATGCGTTAGCATTAGGACATGTTTTACCATTGCGTGATGGTGTTTTCTTTTCTACAAAAAATCCTTACTTTTATAAGAACATCTTCTTTCGGAAAGGTCAGCACAGTAGACACATTTATGCCCACAAGCTAGTATATGAAGAGAAATGCTGCGATGCCACATTTTTTGCCACCTGACTTTTTCCACTTTTTTCCCACTGTCCAATTTGAAAATTGGATGGAGAGAAAAGCCAATCTTGAGTTTGAGGCCAACCTTATCTGGGCCATCCCATGTCAAGATTGGACAGCTGAGATGAGAGTGGCTTCTTTTATGGAGCAGCAAAAAGTGTCACCATTGCATTGCTCTTGTATTTAAAGAAGATCAAGTTTGCAGTGTGTCTATTTCCTTCCCATTTATCATTCTGTTTGCTCTTTTTTACATATATTTTCATTAAATTTTGCTCTGTTTGCATTACGCCTCAACCTTTTTCATTTATTCTTCTTTCCTCTTCCAACATTACCTGTTTTGTTCCTTGAGACATGTTTGTCTCATTTTCTGCGACTTTACTCCTTTTGTTCATTTTTATTCTTCCCTCTTGACTTAAATGATATTATGTCAGGAATTCCTCTGTGCGCTTGAAGTATGCAATTTACAGATGTTAGATGTCATGCTCAGTCCGGAAACCATCAATTACACTACGCATAGGATTGGATAATATATTCTTTCATATCTTTCTTCCATTTGTGTCACAAAAGCCCCTTTCCGACGTTCAGTCTGTACTTCTCACAAGGTAGTCCTCTCCTGCTCGCCTGCCCATCCTTTGTCAGGTTGTGGCTCATTCCAGTATGAGGTCAATGACGAGGTGGCAGCCAGAAAACTGCCCAATCAATTGGTTTTTTAATTCTTAAGACAAATAGATGGACTACTGATTTATAGTGGCAATGACAATTTCATGAATGACATGGCACAAAACATGATATTTACCTAGTCTAGCTTGGTAAAAAGAAATTGGTGGACTAGAGTGGTAATTGTCGAATTAGAAATATGCATGAAGACATGCCTATATATAAATGTGGAGCAGACACATATACTTTGCCTATGAAAGTCTTTTGTCCAACATAGACAACGAAATATCAGAGCATTCTGTTACAATGCAAGTGTAAGTGATCTTAAAGCTGGGGAGCATTTGTATTCTTTTTGAGGGTTTCTTGAAATATTCACCGGTATTTTACTGCTGTCATGGATGATATTTATTTGTACAGATGCTCTTTCTTGGGTTTCTGGCGGATTTATTTTGGGAACTTACAGGCACATATGCTTGCATATCCAACTTTTTGTGTTTACTGTAATTGTTGCACTGTCTACTTGAAGAAGAACTTGTAGTTGATGGTTATAGTTGAGATTAATGAAAGTTGCTGTTGTGTCATCCATATACCAATGTCCTGCCTTCTTCATCAATCATATGATTTTGCAGCAGATTGCATTTAGAGTAATGCAACAATGCTAAATCATATGTTTTTTTTTCAGATCATGAACGTGTGCTTGTATTATGCATATGTAGCTACTTAGACAATGTCCTACCCATTTTTTTTTTCCTTCTAGAATATGTTAGTTGGGTAATTGACAATTTCTGAACATGCAGCTTAGAAGCAATTGACAAGGACAGGAAGGTTGTTATGGTCTGCTTGTACTTTCTTGTATGGGGTGAAGCTGCAAATGTTCGTTTTCTTCCAGAGTGCATCTGCTATATATTCCATAATGTAAGTATCTCAAACTTTACATAGCATTTAGAAAATTTCTAAGTAGTCATGTTGTTGAGTTTGGTTTGGGCAATGAGTTTTTGTTTTTTAACTTTTTGGGGTGGAAGTTGGCAAAAATCTGGCTATTGCTTATACCATAAAAAGATAGAAAGTAAGCTAGAAATTTGAATTTCCAGGGATGTGTTGGGAGACCCTGTTTTTTTCTTTTGAAAGTGGGTATTGGCATACCCTGTCTAGATTGTATTCTCACCAGTCTTTGCAATACTCCTTAGAGCAGTGTTTTAATTGGGCATTCTCCTGCTCTAGTGTTAGAGCAGGTTGCCTTGCAGGAAGTTAGTCCCTTGTGGGTGTTGATCTTGATTTCGATATTGATCTGAGTTCTATACTTGATCAAGTTCATCAATGCAAGGTTGCCACTGATTTTGTGAGCATCAGGATTCTCGGGGACATTCGAATGTGTAACATCTGCATGTTCCCCATTTTGTTGTAACCAACTAAGTGCCTCCTTGACAGGTGAGTACTTGGCCTCTGGAGGCTGAGACAGTGATTTTTTTTTTTGTGGATTATCAAGGAGTGTCGCATATGGATTATAATGGTGAGGCAACTGTACACCCTAAATGCACCCTCAGTCACTTGAATTCATCTTTCTCTTTTATGGCACTGGATAAGAAGGTGCCCTAAATATGTTAAAGACTGAAACCCTCGATGCTTGCAATAACTGTTGATTAGCCATGGAAGGAGTTTGATCAGTGTCTTAGGGATTTGATTTATATACTTTTTTTCCTTGTGTACACCTTTCCTTTTTCAGCTGGATGCTGATTAGGAAATGAGTGCAGTTTGCACAGGCTGAGGTGCTTAAGATTGTTGCATTGTGTGGGATGCACCAGCCCTATCTTTCTTGGCATCCTTCTTGGTGTCCAACATCTTCATCACACGGAGGTTTTGTGCCTCCACCTTGTTGGCAGCCTTGTTGACGTTGTGGTTGCAATGGCGTCAGTTCTTTTGTCTCTTGCCACCATTTGAGGCCTTGTTCTGTGAGGTTTGAACTCTGCCTTGTCCTGTTGGACCTTTGGTGGTACCCCAAATTGATTCCTCGTGGGATGGTAAGGACTTGGCAGCCTCGTGGAATGATGGGTTCTGCTCCATCTAAGTGGATATGGAGATTCCCCTCCAGAATGGTCTTGTTATGATTCCTTCTACCTTGGCCCCTTTTGGAAGAGGAACCACATCAGACGTTGATAGTGTTGCTACTGAAGCTTCTTTGGTGGCTTGTTGCCATTAATGATGTTGTTGTCTCCTTTGCCAGCGCAACTCCTAAGTAGTAAGGAGAGTTGACAACAGCTGGAAAAACGCTGAATTGAATAAGCATTGAGAGGTGGCTGCAGTGAATGTGATTTGCCACCACAACGGAGCTGTAAATGACCTTTGCTATGGCTTCCATTGGTTCCTTTCACTTGAATCAATAAGGGGAGACTTGCACCAGACGAGATAAAGTTAGTGGTTTGTTGGTGAGGGCATAACCAAGCAGAGAGATGATGGGAAGGATGATGGTCCCTACTGGAATCGCCATTTGTTGGATGGTTTTTGGAGGGAACTCTCTGGATCTGAAAGATTCAGGTTTGTTTTTGAAATTTTGATTTAGCTCTAGCTAATTAGGTAAGTTGGCAATTAGGTTTCTAGATTGGACTGCCCCCACTGGCATGAGCTGGTGCTAATTTCATCATTCTAATGAGTGAAAATACTTGATTAATTGCCCACTATGATGCCCTAAGTGAAATCAACCACATAACTATCAATTTCACTCAGACAAGCATGATGAGGAATTAGCCCATAAGCTTTACCATGGCCTAAAAAGGATTTTAAATGATAGAAAGGCATTTGGGATGATTTGGGGCTGTTCAAGGCCAAAAAGATAATTCGCTAAATTTGGAAAGGGTTCCACTGTGACATGGCCATTTTGGGATTAGTTGTTCATTTTTTGTAAACTGGGGATGTTTTGGAACTTAGAAATGTGTTTGCGCATCATTTTCAGTGTTTGGCAGTGCACGTGTATTTTCAGAAGGTTTGAAGTTTCTAGAACATTTACTTGGTTTTGGTCGTTTTTACATTTTAGGAATTTTCTACGATTATTAATGTTTTTTAATGATTTTGGGATGTTTCTGCTATTTTTAGAAAGTTGGGGCTTTATGTGCATCTTGCATGTTTTAGGGGATGTTTCTATTTTTTGGTCTTTTGGCGGTGTTTTGATGAGCTAAGGACATTCTCACCATTTTTGGAACTTTTAGGTTTAAGGGGTGACTAAGATGTTTTAGGCAAGGTTTAGTGGATCATGGATCCACGTGGACTTGGGTTGGCCCTGATCTGGTATGAGTCAGATTGACTCCCCAATTCTGCCGAGTCACACAGTTGAGGCTATTTCATTGCATTTTTCTTTACAAAATCAAAATTGCATGAAATTTTAGGGCTTTTTACTCTATATTTTAATTTGTAAAAGTAGCATTTCAGCAAATACATCATTTTATACAATCTTTTAACGATCTAAACCTGTTAACACTTGTAAATACCTAAAAATTTAGGGAAAAACACATAACCACCTCAATTGGCACAAGATGCGGTACGATACAGTGTCCCCTGTATTTGGGATAGGTCTGGCCCAGATATGGTCTGAGTCAGCCAACTCGGTCCGAGTCCTTCCGATCTAGCAAACAATGGCTTTTAGGTGTTTTACATTTTTCAAGGATTTTCTGTAATTTTTAAAGGTTTTTATGTGATTTCAAACTTTGGGGGGTAGTTTGGTCGTTTTAGGAAGGTTTTGGTCCATTTTTGAAAAGTTTTCTTTGAAGATTTTTCTGATAATTCTTGAGGTTCATTTCTTGGTTTTGCAGTTGTTTCATATATATGTTTTTAATGATTGTTTAGGATGACCAGGCTATTTTGGTTATTCCCATGTCTTGGGGTTGCAAAGGGTTTGGATGACCTTCATACCTGTTAGTTTCCCATATTCTTGATTATATCGCGAACACGATCAGGCTTATGTTATGGTCTCGTTTGGGTCCATTGAATATAAGAATCTGACGGTCCACTGAAGGATACAACCTTAATGGATGTTAGTTTATGCCACGAAACAGTCTTGGGTTAAACAGGCCCAATAAGTATCCATTGAGGACCTTGATTAGACCCAACAGCAATCTAGTAAGAATCTTACATCCATCAAGGACCCATGGACATATCAATTGGAACTCATGAGATGTTGGATCCATTATGGATCCACAAAGAGCCGCACACCAATAGCCAGACCCATATACAATCTGTTAACAACACCAACACCAACAACTGGGGTTTTGGCGGTTGTTCTACCGCCTTGGTAGAACTTTTATTGTTTTTTTCTGTGGTTCCTTTGGAGATGTAACCCTTATTTCTTTTCAATGAATTGTGGTTATTACCACCTTCCAAAAGCAACAACAACAACAACAACAACAAAAGGGAATGATACAGGAAAAATGAATCAAAATGCTGCCTTCACTAAGAAAAGGTCTGATTAGAATGAAAACTATAACACTTCTTGATTGGTTGGGAGATTCAGGAGCCTTTCAAAGTCTGTTACTGAGCCTTGAGTTTGCCGCTGCTGCTTGGGGGGGGTGCTGATCCTTGGTATTTAATAGATCGGAGGGGGCCATTCATCCCCTTAGGCTATGCACTGGCAGCAAGACCCACTATAATGTGTGTTGATATGGTAGGGGGCTTTTGTCACTTTTCTTTTATGTTGACCCTCACCATGTCATTTAACTTAACAGTGACATGTTAGTTTTTTTGTTTCCATGTTTCTTCTCATTTTTTGCTCTTTTCAAATCCTTAACACATACATGCACAGAGCAGCTGCCAGCTTCCTTCCCTCTCCCGTTCCTTTTGTTGTGCGAGCCCTCTCTATTTCTTCTGTCTTTCTCTCTTCTGCCAGTGCCACACCCTCGCACCACCCCTTTTCTGATTTTTTATGTTTTCTTGCAGCAGCTGGCCCTACAAGGGCCTTGGAGATTCGCACCTCCTCCTCTCTTGCTTTTCCTCACAGCGTGCTTGCCTAGGAGATGCTCTTTTGGAGATGGCAATGTTCACTTCACTCTCTTCTTCCCATAACACATGGGAAAGCCTATAAAAAGATGATACCTGGACAGGCTTTTCTCCATTTTCATCACCATCTTTGTCTTCTTCTTCATCCTCTGCTTCTGTTTTATTCCTCCTGCTCTCTCTCTCCTCTCTTTTCTGTTTCTCTGCATTGTATGCTGACCACAAAACCCTAACAGTTGCATCTCCCCTCTGTTGCTGCTGATGCTTCTCTTCTGCTTCTTCCTTGTTTTGTGTGTGCATGTGTCTTTTTAACACTCACCTAACCTATAAATTGCAAATCATGATTCCTAATTAAATCTCAAGTGAAATGTTTTCACTCTTGAAATATGTTTGATAAGAGTTAGTTATATGTCTCATTAACCCCCCTTCTTTCATTTTTGACTTCTGTTATGCCAACTTATTGTACATAAGGGTAAATACATCTTGCCATTTTGGATGGGTGGCCTTTTTCTTAATAAATTATTCAAATTCTGACTCTGTGCGATGCAGTAAGTATCATTATTTTGATCATGTATTGGTCTCTCTTCTCTCTTCATTTCGTCTAATTGGTTTTAGGTTGATTTACTTTCTTTTTTCATTTCCTGTATTTGATATGATTTCCAGATTTCTTTTCTTATTTCATTTTAAACTTTTTATATCGAATTCTATGTGGATGATGTGCAGATGGCAAAAGAACTGGAAGCAATATTGAACCACCCGGATGCTCAGCCAGCAGGGAGCTGTACAAGTGTGAATGGTCCTGTCTCATATCTGCAGGAAATAATAACTCCTATTTATGAAACAATGAAAGCAGTAAGTCAAGAATTATTTGTTTACAGTTTACTTTTAGCCTGCTATGAGGAATCTACTTATCGTCAAAGCTGTTTCATCTTGTCATTTTCTATAAAAGTGGTCTTTCTTTCCTCTGCATTGTTAATTCCAATTCTATTGCAGTAACAAGTATATCCAAGTCTCAGTAGTATGGGTAATATTGACTGTTAATGTTGAACAGTGTTGCATCAATTCAGCTCACTTACCTGAGAAGCATATCTTGTCTATTCATGGAATGCAGAATCGGCCGATCTGGGTTGGAATTGGCTGACTTGACTTGGGATCAGTGGTGGCTGATTTGATTTCGGCCCTTAAGATTGATTCCACACAAAAGAATAAAAGAATAAAAGAATAAAAAATAACATGGCTCAGGTGACATCGGCTTGAAATCAGCCAAATCAGCTGTGGTTCAGCCGATTATTTTATGAATTGGCCGATCTTGGCTCATTAGGGTTTATTAAAGCATAATTTTTAAATGTACTTTTTATGTATTTTGTGTAAATTCTATTTTTTTAAAAGAATATACATTTTTTAATAAAAATACCATTTTTGCTTGTTAAATGGTGTTTCCTGACTTCTATTGGATCGGCTGATTTGGCCAATCGAACCCGGATTGGGTTGGGGTCGGGCATACCCAATCTAATTCAGAATTCCTCGTGTCTATTTGGAGGTGGCTTTCCACTTCCACTTGAATCTCGCATATGGTAAAACTTCCCCTTCAAGAGTCTCTTTATCTATCATCTTCTAGTTTCCAAGGAGGACAATGTTGTAATAAGTATGAATGCCCCACTTATCCAGAGGGACACCGGACAACCTGCATGAACACACTTCTCGTCAGGCACCACCACTGTGGCAGTCTCGTGTCTGCCATGGTTTCTAGATGAGACTGTTTGTCTTTGAATCTGCTTTGGCGAGGCACTGTTGCTTGCAACGTGAATTGGGGAGCTATACCAGAAATGACACATCCCTCAGTTCTCTCTTATCCACCAGTTTTCTGGAGGCCAGGTACTTTATCGGTACTCTTATATCGCTGATTTCTTGTCTTCAGTATCACCTTACATTATCACCACTCCACAAGATTGTAGCCTTCTTCTATCTTCTACCACCAAGCGCAGACTAAGGTATGTATATGTTCTTACCCTCTTCTTCACCTTTACTGACTCTTGAATTCCTAAACATCCTTCCCTCCTGTCTTTTCCACATCTTGCTGCATGCTCTCTTCTCTTTAGCCATTTAGTTGCAAGACTGCCTTCCAAGGAATGCCATATTGCCATATGAATCTTGATATCGTTTTGGAAGGCCAAAGGGAAGAGATCTTGGAGAGAAAAGTGATCAGGAATAGTCGCCGAAGATGATGATATTCTCTACTCTCTAGAAAGAGCAAACTTTAGATTTGTACATTTAGCTATTCAATGTGATTAAACTAACATAGTAATACTAAGGATAATGTAAAAATGCATTTTAACGTATATAAGAATTGCTTTTTTGGATGTGACAGCTCCTCATCCTCAATCCTAATAATCAAATTCTCTTTCTTTATCCACATTCTTATCTCCTCCTCCTTTATTATGTTCCTCCTGCCTACTCTGTGTCCCTCTTCTTGATCTTAGTACAAATTTCACCATGGGACCCTTGTAGAGAATGATTTTCTAGAGATCTTGGAGATGTTGGAAGAGATGACAAACCATGCCACCATATGCTGAAGGCATATGACTGCACTCTTGCAGTCTCTGGCCAATCACCTCTTTCCAAACGTGTGCTACATAAATTTGTTTGCAGACTACCCCTGTTCCTTTCTGCCTCAATAGATCACCCATCTGCACAATTATTAGCACACCTCTCCTTCTCTTCAGCTTTCCATCTTTTCCTTCTGGTCTCCTTCTAACTGCCGCCGTTTTCTTGATTGAGAAGCCACTTAACAGAGTAGTAGCAGCAGCTATTACCCAGCCTGGTTGTTGATCGGGAACCTGCTACCCTCCTTTGCTGGTTTTCCCCTTTCTCACCCACTGCTTTCTCATGGCTCTTCCTCACCTCTTGTTGCTCTTCTCTCTTTTCCCTTTATGGCTCTTTCTACTCCAGTTGCCCTGCTCTTACTTTCCATCCTTGGCTGTCTACCTCACTCCTCCTGCCTACTGTTGTTCCAGCCTTGTGTAATGGTCCCACTTTCACAGGATTCCAAAACCCACAATTCTGTGAAGTTGGGACTGCTATGCGGATCAATCTCCATTATGTCTTTGATCTGCTGGTAGGCAATGAAAGCACGATCGTGGGTCGGGCTCAGATTGGGGGCCCAAAACCCAATCCGGATCCGGTGATCTGAGCCCGATTTGCAGCCGATCCAGGCCAACTCTATTTCTTTTATATTTTTGAAGTTAATATGTGTTTACATGGCTTTACAAGGGTTTTCATACAAATGCTTTACTTTGTTGTGTTGGCCTTGCCTTGTTTGTTGGTCGCATGAATAGTCTATTGGGTTAGTATTCTTAAGGACCTATTATTGATACTGGATTGGATTTACAGTGGTATCTATCCTCCGTGGTCCTTAGGGGGCCTGCTTGATCTTTTATGTTCAAATTCTATGTATGGTTTGGGACGCTGGTTATAGGAGGTTTTTAATGATTTCTCATGCTCAGCCTGTTGGAGGCTGCTACTGGGCTGAAAATAAATTTCTCAGAGAGTCAGGTGGTAGGAGTTAATGTTTTTTTTTTGAAGGTGGATAGTACCACTATTGTATTAAATAAAAAAGATGTACAAGCATAGTCAATAAGCTCCTAAAAAAATGTATACACAAGGTCACACCAAGTCAGTGTGCAGCACTCTAACCCCCAACGAAACAAAAAGAGGGAATTTACATTACAAAGCAGCTTTCCCTTACTCTATCACAAATAAATGAAACAAGTGAGTCCTCAGCTCTAGCTTCCCTCCTAAAGATCATATTGTATTGTTCACCTCACAGAGACCAAAGAGTGACATGCAAGATCAGCCACCACACAATGCTATCCCCTCTAAGAGGCGACCTTTTGCCCCCAAGTCTGAATGAAGTGATGCACCTCTCTCTGTCGGTTGAGGACGCAGTGGGTTCTCATAGCAAGCCCCTCGCACACCTCCTGTGAGTAGGTATAGCCTACAAACATGTGGTCTAAGGTTTCGTCCTCCTGTCCACATAAGCAACAGGTTGGCTGGATGGCCAGAAGGAACTGGAGCAACCTGTCTCGATTGGGTAGCCTCCCTTGAGAGATCCTTCAGATGAGAATCTTCACCTTCAAGGGGCTCCTAGGCTGCCAAATCTGCGGGACGAGGCTGTGTCGGATCCCTCCATCAGAGATGATGGAGTAGGCTGATCGCACTGAGAAGGCACCCTCTTTCCCCCACCTCCATGTCCACTTGTCCTCTCTATCAAGATGAGGAGCAAACTCGACAAGGGGATGCAGGAGGTCTTGGAGCTGCTCCATCTCCTCAGTCTTGAGTTTCCTCTTGAACGTTGTAGCCTAGGTGCCAGTTGACAGTTGAGCATCAAAAGCCTGGTAGACTGACCCTTGAGGGGCAGCTGAAACTGCAAAGAGGTGTGGGAAAGAGACCTCTAGGGTGAAGTCACCACACCACCGGTCCTTCTAGAAAAGGTACTGATCTCTTTTCCCAAGTCAGATCCGGACGCTAGAAGAGATAATGTCCCTGCAAGTCAAGATATCTTGCCAGATGGGAGAAATATGGTGCTGAGAGGATGGAGCGAGATCTTAGACCCGTCCCCTGCCATAGTACCTCTGCTTGATCACCTACACCCACAACCCCTCCTCACTCGCCCCTAACCTCTATAGCCACTTACACAAGAGGGCCAGATTGAAGTGTTTGATATTCTTAAGCCCCACACCTCCCTCTTCTTTGCTAGTAGTCACTCTGCCCCACCTGATGTCATGCCACCCCCTGCACCTTCCTCCACTCCCATGCCGAAAAAATCTCCCCTGGATAGCTTCCACCTTCAGCACCACTGTCTTGGGAATCCTGAAAATGTAGAGGAAATAAGTGGGAAGGTTGTCCAGCACTGATTTGCATAAGGCCAGCCTACCTCCATAGGATAACAACCTTGCCTTCCAGCCTGCCAATGTAGACTCATGTCTCTGCACTAATAGCTGACAGTCAATACAATGAAGAGCACCTAGGGACAGTGTGAGGCCTAGATAGGAAACTTGAAAACCTATCTTGCATTCCAAGATACAGGCTGTCCTAAGGAGAGCCCTATCCTCCATGTTCGCCCCTACTAGGAGGCTTTTGTCAAAGTTGACATTGAGACCACTGACCTTCTCTAGTTATATCAACAAAATTCTGGCCATATGAACCTGATGCTCATCTTTTGCAAGGAAAAGAATGGTATTGTCTACATACTCTAAATGATACACCGATGGGCCATCTCTGCTCTGGAAACCCCTGATTAAGCTAGCAGCCTCTGCTCTCATCCAGACTCTGCTTAAGATATGGGCCACCAGAACAAACATGAGAGGGGACATGGGGTCGCCCTACCACTGTGGAAGAAGGTAGTCGGCTTTCCGTTGACAAGAACAAGAAAAGAGGCTGAAGAAATATAGGTACAAACTCATCCTATCCATCTCTCTCCAAAGTCCATCTTCTCTAGAACATTAAGGAGACATTGCCAATTAACCTTGGCATAAGCCTTTTCAAAGTCCAGCTTCAAGAGTACCCCTTTCTTCCTCTGAGATATCATACTATAGAGACACTCATGAGCTACCAAGAAGTTGTCCTGCATGTGTCTTCCCCTGATGAAAGCACCCTAGAATCTGATGACCAGCCTGCCCATCACTCTGTCCAGTCTACCTACTAACACCTTAGAGATGATCTTGTAAGATCCATTTAGGAGGCTGATGGGCCTAAATTCTTCGAACTCTTGTGCTCCTTGTTTCTTAGGGATCAGGACTAGTATGGTTTTATTGATACCCTCCTAATGAGCCCTTCCCTTTAGAAACTCTCTCACTGCTGCCAGAAGGTCCCCTTTGATAATGTCCCAGCACTGCTGAAATATGCAGACAGGAGGGAACTTATTGGTCAAATTTTGGGTGCGAGATGGGGAGCAAACCTTGGCCTTCCTCTCTCAGACGGACCATCAGGTCTAAGGAATGGACTGGTATAATTAAGAGAGTGGAGGCCAGAATTGCTTCTTGGAAAGGGAGACTCTTCTCAATGAGAGACAGACGGATTCTCTTTAAGGTGGTACTTACTAGCTTACCAATTTATTATTTATCCATATTCAAGATTCCAAGGGCTGTCTGTAAAAAAATTGAATCAATGAGAGCTGCCTTTTTTTGGAAGGGGAGAGGGCTAGAGGAGAGAGGTCATCACCCTATTGCATGGAAGTATGTTTGTAGATCAAAGGAGGAAGGTGGAGCTGGGATCATGCCTTTAAGCACAATAAATGATGCGTTGTTGGTGAAATGGCTATGGAAATCAGATATGGAGGGCATCTTATGGAATGACATTGTTAGGAATAAATATTTGCAAAAGGAAGGGGGATGGTTTACAGAGCAGGATTATAGACTCCATTTATCCCCAATCTGGAAGAATATATTAACTCTTGCAGACTTAAAGTGTTCTACTGTGATACAGGTTGGGGATAGTGTGAAAACCAGATTTTGGGAAGACATTTGGTTGAACAATAGGCCTCTTCATCATTTATACCCAAATCTGTATGATATAGCAGTCACAAGAGACATTAACATCAATTCAGTGTGGTCTTCCTCAGACAATCAGTCTCATTGGAATGTGCATTTTTGGAGGAATCTCAGTGATGTGGTGGAAGTCAATGACTTTATTCACCTTTCTGCCATCCTTGAATATAAACATTACTGTGGGAAAGTGGGATAGTAAATCCTGGAGATGGGAGAAATCTCGTTTATTTGCAGTTAAATCAGTAACTACTATGTATTTGCAAGGCGGGCAGAGACTGGCCTGGCATAAACAGGTCTGGAGTAGGAGGTTGCCAATCAAGATAAGGCTTTTCTTATGGAAAATTGCTCGGAACAGGATTGCAACTTCAGACAGGATTCACAGGTTCAGGCCAGATGTCAAACAATGGTGTATCTTCTGTGGCTACTTCAAGGAGACATCTGTCCACCTGTTTCTCAAATGTGGTATCACACATACTGTGTGGCTTCAACTATGCAAGGGCTTACATATTAAGTGGATGAACAGCAACAATGTCCATGACTTATTGAGGGACTGGGATAAGTATCCTTGGGAGGAGGGTGAGAAGGAAATATGGAGGTTTTGCCTACCAGCTATGCTGTGGTCAATTTGGAGAGAAAGAAACCTCAGAATTTTCAGTGAGGACTTCAACCATCCATCTTCCATTATCAATAACTGCATGAAATATATGCTTGTCTGGCATGCCAGTGCATATGGGTTTGAAATTGGGCAGTCATGTATTCTGCAGAAGATGAGGGATGGGGTTAACTATGTAACCTGTTTTCTTATTGCTCTGGTTACTGTAGTTATTGGGGGAGGGCTCTTATATCTACTGTCTTGGTAGTCTTTTTTCGTATATCATTTTCTTCTTTTTTCTTTTGGTTTCTCCTATGCATCTTCTTTATTTTCTTATTGCTCAATGAATCGTGGCCTGTTGGCCACCTTCCCCCCCCCCCAAAAAAAAAAAAAATCATGCACGTGAAGATGTTTTCTTTTCTTTTTTCTTAATGCAGCAGTCAACCATGTATTTTAAATGTCTGTGAAAATTAGTATTATGTGCTGCAGAATTGTTCATGGATGAATAAGACATGCCACATTTGTGTATAGATATGTCCTCCCAATGTTATGTTGTCATTAATTTCTATTTTCATTTTACTCTCTTCTTTTCCCCTTCTGAATGTTGTTATTCCAGGAGGCTGATAAGAATAATAATGGGAAAGCTGCACACTCAGCATGGAGGAACTATGATGACTTCAATGAATATTTCTGGTTTGCTTTCAACTTTGCCATATATATTTTCTGAAGTGTGTATGTATGTATCTATCTATATATTGATACCTTTCATCTCTTTGAAAATTTTTTAGGTCTCCTTCTTGCTCTGAGTTGGGATGGCCACCACGGGAGGACTCGAAATTTCTATTGAAGCCAAATAACTGGAAAAGGGTCCGTCTGAAGATCAGTTGTTTTTTTGTGTCTATTATTGCTGCTGTTGTTATTTTTAGATTTTGATTATCAGGTTCTTAACCTCTTATCCACCCACTCCCCCTCCTGAAAAGATGTGGATTATTCAGGTTCTTAATGCTTTTTTGAAAGTGGGTAGTACCACTAGTGTATAAAATGAAAAATGGGGATGTACAAGTATAGGCAAATGTTGAGCCCTCTAAATTTACAACATCTTCTGATATTTCAGAAGAATTCTAAAAAAAATATTAAGTCTACCATGTGATGGTTAAATGATATAAAATCATCACCGTTACATAAATGCCCTCGGGATTCTGTCAGGCGGGGTTATTCACAAAAGCCCTACGGATTCCATGCATGGGAATTTTATCAAACAGCTTGTGGGTGGCATGAAGCCACGTACCCACACTGTAAACTACCAACGAAAAGGACAGTCTGGTTTTTTAGACCATCCTCGGTGGTCGGGGGAATGGTCCCTGTGCCACAAAAAGGGCAGACAACAAGGGTTCCTTAGAAGAAAACAAAACAAAAAGCCTACATGTGCTGCAACCCTGTGCCCCCAACAATAAAAAATTGCTTGAAGGGGATGGGGCAAGGCTTTTATATCCCTTTGGGGGACAAGAAAACCCCGAAGTTCCCCCTCCTCTGCCTCTCTCTCTCTCTTCCAGACTGAAGCAGGACTGGAGGGACTTTCCTCCGGTTGCCTAAGCACTGGAGGGAGCCTCCCTCCGGTTGCGCGCAGGCAGAGGGAGACCCCCTCTGGTCCTCCTCCTCACACAAACCAGAAAAGAAGAAAAAGAGAAAAAAGGATGCTTATCTTCCTCCTTACCTTTCACCGGTGGCACATCAAAGAGATCACCCGAAGGGAGCACTCCTCCTCCTCCCTTCACCTCTCTCTCTAACTCCTATAAATAGGAGAGGCCGGCCAACACAAACATCAATTGGAAAAGATCCTTGGAGCTTGGAGCAGAGCTTGGAAGCTTGGAGACTTCTCTTGGAGGTTGAAGACCTGCGCAAGTTGCTGGAGGCGGCTTCCCTGTTCAAGACTTGAAGGATTTGTTGAAGACTCAATTATGTAAAAGCCTTCATTTTTTTTTGAAAGTGGGTAGTACCACCAAAATATATAAATGAAAGAGAACAGAGGAATGTACATGTATAGGCGGGCCAAAGCCCCAACAAACAAACCCCCAAAAAACCTATACAACAACAAAAAACTCACACCAAAACGGAGAGGAAGGCCTATCCCCAAAAGCCCCCAAGAAGAGAGGAACCACCCAAAGTTACATTAGAAAAGGAAAACACCCATTCCTTCACTCTGGGCCAAACAAACTCCACAATTGCATCCTTGGCACGTGACTCCCTTCTGAAGACACGTAGATTCCGCTCACCCCAAAGCTCCCATAAGGTAGCGTGGAGGATAAGCCACCACACCTTCCTATCCATCTTGAGGTGCCACGGCCTGTCTCATTCTCACAGTAAGTCACAAACCTCACTCCGCAAGACGATGACGCAGTCAGTCCTCCGAGCAATCTCCGTCCACACCCCCTGAGAGTAGGGGCATCCAACAAAAAGGTGATCAACGGACTCCACCCCACCACCACATAAGCAACAAGAAGGAACCACCTCCGGTAAAAAACGAGATAGTCTGTCCCGAGTGGGGAGCCTTCCATGGGAAATCCTCCAAACTAGAATTTTAACCTTGAGCGGACTCTTAGGTCTCGACACCTGGTCATGGAAGCCGTGACGCAGGCCACCATCAAAGATCATCGCATAAGCCGACTTGATAGTAACGATGTCTTTTTTCTCCCACCTCCACGACCATTCATCCTCTCCAGTCCGGACCTGGAACACAGGTAGAAAAGCAAGAGGCTTCTGGAGTTGCTCTTGCTCTTCTTGTCGAAAAGCACGCCTGAAAGTCGGTATGTTTACAAAAATATCTCCGACGTGAGGGAAATCTCTTGTATTTCATGAAATTTGTTATGAATGATATGAAAAATCATGTAAAGCCCACGTATATGAAAGTTATAGGAATTTAATGTCAAATTATGGGGAAAACCTTACAGAAATCCAAAAATTATATAGTTTTACCCCAAAGTTTTGTAAAATTGCACAAAAACCAATGTAATTTTGGAAAAATCCTGAAAATTCCGAAATTCAAGAAAAGTGGTCAAGTTTGCAGAAATGTTCTTCAAAATTGGAGAAAAGTCTTTGTTTTATTCGGAAATCCAAAAATTGCAGTTTTACCCTGGGCCTTTGCAAAATTGCTATAGTGCCCAGGAAAATACAATAAAATTCAGAAAACTTAAAAAGTTGCACCAGAATGTCCTGATTGTGTTGAAATTATGATTTTACCCTTATCTAAGAGAAAATTACGAATAAACTCTACTTTAGGAAAATTTGCAAGTAAATCTTTGCCTAGGGGAAAATTACAAACATACCCCCACCTTAGGGAGTGGAAGTCCCTTTCGGATTAAACCCTCAATATCACAACGGATATTGTAAAGGTTAAGGGGATCTTTGGAAACTAATCCAAGGTGTTTGGACTTATACCGATGTAAATTAACACCGACTACAGTCGGTGGGGAAAAGTCTAGTACACGAATCTTAAATCATATGTTAAATAGGAGACGAGGAAGTAATATGCATGCTAATTAATTAACTATAATATGTGCATATTTATCCGACAAACCGATTTTTTTTTAAAATTTAAAATATTCACGAGGGAAACATCAAACAAACCCAATACCGTATAAATCAGGTTCTTCATGTTGGACGCCATACTTCTTATTTTGGTTGCTTTGATGTCTTTTGTTTGGTTGTTTCTATAAACTACATGGCTGACAGTTATCTTGAGACAATAACTTGATGGCAACACTTGCACAATTTTCGGCCGCAGGATAAAAGTGGCAAACAATACTTTATTGAGGATAGTATAATTGATCTTTGAATGGCTTCTGTCTGGCTGGTTGTAAGTAGGATGTAGGATATTGGTTGCCTTGTAAATTTCTGTTACCCAAAAGATGATTAAAAAATCGGCCATTCCATCTACAATAAATTGCTCTGTGGCAAAAAACAGTATGAATTGTAAATTTTTGACATTGGAATGGAACCAGCCCGCCTTTACTATCCTAATAGCGATGGCAAGTAAAAATCAGCCAACTGCCCCAACTTTTTGCCAGATATTCTGTCCTGAATATTCTGGTCGCAAAAGAACTTTGGCACCATAGCCCAGGCGACCACTATTTCATGCATTTATCCAGCTGTCAAACCGGTGCATAGAGTTATAGGATCTTATCTATTGATGTGTTCATTATGTATATTTGAACATGTATGATCGTGGATTACCACAGAGACCTATCTCTTGAATGAAAACATGAGTCTAATAACCTAATAAACTGTCGCAACCTTCAGCAAATGAGGATTGCAAAACTGGAGGATGCTTTAAGAAACATGGTGATAGATGAGACTCTAAGATCAGATATTCTGCCCAGTAAAGTATGGAAAAGTTCAGGGGTCAATGGTGTAGGTTCACTAGACCTCTTAATAAGATTTTGAAGGAGAGAGGAATGACAAATGATTGGCGAAGAAGCATTGTGGTGCCCTCTTTGAAAAATGATGGCGACATAAATGTGTAGTAGTTATTATGGAATTAACTTTGAGCCACACTAAGAGGCCCTGGTAGAGGAAATTGAGAAGCTGTCTTAGATTATGATTAGTGTTTCTGAGAGTTATTATGGTTTCATGCTAGGTATATCAATTATAAAAGAATATATATATATATATATGTATGTATGTATGTATGTATGTATGTATGTATGTATGTATATAGGGATATGTTCACATGGGGCCGGTCTCATGGCAAATTGTCATGGTGCCAGAATCTGGGCCCTTAAATGCATGGGAGATGATCTCCTTATATGCTGGCCCCATGCATTTAACGGCCCAGATCTCGACCCCATGGTAAATTGCCATGAGGCCGGCCCCATGTGAATATATATATATATATATATATATATATATATATATATATATATATATATATATGGGTGACAGTTGACAAAAATGTGCAGAAGATGAAAATGAAGAAAGGTCGACCTATGCTTTTCATTGATTTCTGGTAGGTTTGAAGGCCTACAATTGAGCTCTATTAGGGCTGATTGGGTGGGCATTATAGAAGAGGGAAGTCTTCAAGGAATGTAAGATGTGGTTAGGGACATGTGTGAGATGGCAATTAGTAATGTGAGAAATTTTGATGGAGTGGTTGTGAGTTCCCTACTACTATAGAATTGCATAAAGGGTTAGCATTATGTTCATAACTCTTTTCCATTGCTATAGATGAAGTGATGAAACACTTGCATATTAATATTCATTGGTGGTTGATATTTGTGGATGATATTGCTTTAGTCTAGGAAAGCTTGATGGTTCAAATGCTATGTTAAAATATTGGAGTCTTCTATATATGTGAGTATGCTCTAGTGCAACACTATGGTCCTTCCATTTTGAACTAGTGGTCATGAAATCGAAACTGAAAACCACCTCTTTTTGGTGATAGGCACTAGATTGCGATTTCATTCTTTGGTTGTAAGGTACTTTTTCATGATCTTTGGAAAATGTATTGGATCATATTGGGGTTATTAGATTTGGGCCATCCAACTTAAACCTCAAGGTGTTGAGTGGAGAGGGCTCCACTATTATAAGGCAACTTGTTTTTGCCCATTTAGAATGATGGGGCCTCTATCCTCTCAATGCTGCGGTTTTGGGAGTGATGCACATGGTATCAGAGTCAGTTTATAATTTGGGCCACGCAGCCCATGTTTGTCTTGGTCCACGTGACAGAGCTTAAATCAACCTGTATGTGAGGGGGCGTGTTAGAATAGTCTTGTATAGAAATGAGCTAAACTAAGATGTGCTTATGATAGTGGACCCCCTCTCCACCTACTTGTTTTCAATCATTTTGTGTTCAGATGGGAGATCATTAACTCCCTTTCAATGTGTGCATCACTCCTAAAATTGTGACATTGAGAGGATGGATGTCCCATCATATAAGGACCAGACTGGTACTTAATTTACTGGTATGTCCAACACATCCCCACACGTGCAGGCCACCACCAGGGCACTATCATGTAGAGAGAGAATATGGGGAGTGTGGGCCTTGCTACCAGAACTGGAACTTGGCTTTGATACCTTGCTGGAGTTATTGGATTTGGGCCATCCAGCTCAAAACCTTAAGGTGTTGAGTGAGTGGGCTCGAATATTATAATCATATCCTATTTTAGCCCTTTCCAATATGGGACTATTCCAATAGATTGTGATTTGCACCATCAATTGCAAGACACTTTTTCTTATCTTTATAAATGTGATATAGGGTTAAGTTTATTTTGGGGATCATAAGATTTGTATCTTAGTTTGATTTGCACTTACGTGCTGTTGAATGTAAATCTTGCATTGTGTATGGAAAGATATTAACATCATCACAATACTTTTAAGTGGCAATCTTGAATGCATGCAATTGACCCCAAATAAAGGTTAGATGGGACATATGCTACATTTATGTCCTTTGTTCACAAGTCATGGAGACATGATGCATGGTATATACTTATTCACTTCGTGCAGTTATGCTCTCTTGTCAGGAGAGACATTAGAAGCACGAGGGGATGCATTTCATAATGTTCTGGTGTTCTCTCTTTGATCGCTTCATGCTTGCTGTTTTTTTCTTAATTATTTTGATGTTGGGTTTTTTATGCTTCTTTCTTAATTGAGCATGCAGACTGGAAAAAGCAGCTTTGTTGAGCACCGTACATTTCTTCATTTATATCGGAGCTTCCATAGACTATGGATTTTCCTAATCTTAATGTTCCAGGTAGAGGTCCTTCCTTTTTTTATCCATATATATATATATTTTGTAAAAACCAGTGTATAAATTGGACAGTTAGTTTGTTATCTGATAACCATGCAGGGATTGACAATTGTAGCTTTCAACCATGGAAAGATTAACCTGAATACCTTTAAGGAGGTTCTAAGCATTGGACCAAGCTTTGCTATCATGAACTTCCTTGAGAGTACGCTATTTTCTAGACTTTCTTTCTATGCAGATTTAATAATTTATTTCCCTTGCCCGTGCAAGTTTGTTACTGATTAGTTACATAACTGCATATGCAGGTCTATTAGATGTGTTACTAATGTTTGGAGCTTATTCTTCCGCTCGAGGTTTCATGATATCAAGACTGATTATTAGGTTTTTCTGGTTTGGTGTCAGTTCTGCTTTTGTAACATATGTCTATATGTAAGTTTTCTTTTGCAATTTTACACGAGTTTCTGTTCTCTCTTCTCTTCCCACAATACAAACAAAGAAAGCGAAAAGATAGTGTCTTATACTTTTTATTTCTTTCAATTTCTTTCAATTTCGAATCTGCTACTATGTCTTCTGCAGTAAAGTTTTGGAGGAGAAGAATAAACGAAACTCAGAGTCAACCTATTTTCACATCTATATTCTTGTTTTGGGCATTTATGCTTCTATACGCATTTTGTTCGCATTGCTACTCAAGTTTCCAGCTTGCCATGCACTTTCAGAGATCTCTGATCGATGGCCATTCTTTCAGTTTTTCAAGTGGATTTACCAGGTACTTTAACTTTTCATTTTTCTGGGCCATGATTGATAGCTTTTAGTGTGATTATGTGCTAGTTTTTGTATTTTTCCTCAGGAGAGGTATTATGTGGGCCGTGGTCTCTATGAGAAGGCTAGTGATTATGTCAGGTTTGTTTCCAGTTGCTTTATGTTGTGTGTGTGTGTGTGTGTGTGTGTGTGTGTGTGTGTGTGTGTGTGTGTGTGTGTAGATTCATTTTTACACATATTGGCTGTCTGAGATCTTGCTCATCTGATGTTTCTTTTGTATAGCTTGTTTCAAATTTGCTTATACTATCTCCCCTCGTTTTATATGCTATGTTTGTTCTTTTCAATAGTTTTATGTCTACTTTTCATGTTTCAATCCTCAGAGTTATGACAGTATAGCTCATTGTTTTTCTTTTCTTCTTTCTTCGGCTCATTTTTCTGTTGTAACTTCGCCTATCTATCATTACCATGCGTCCTTAGGGATCCAAAATTTGATTTGCAGCTTTCTCTCTCTAGACTTTTCTGGAGAGAGAATCTCCAGGAATGGCCTGGCAGGTGAGGGTGAACCGTTTCCCCTTGGGGAGCGGTGGCCCTCGCTGGACCTCTTCCGGAAGGTCTGCTGCATCTGGCTATGGTGGGACGGTAGGGGGAGATGGTGATAAAACGAGATGGAGGGGAGGAGCAGCAGGTGGTCCAGTCTGCTTCCATTGCCGGCAGAGGGGACATCTTTAGAGAATTTGCAGGATGCTGTTGGCTGTTCAATGACCGGAAGCGGGAGGTGGCGGGAGGAAAATGTCCTATGCGGATGCCGTTAGGAACTGACCGGAGATGCATTGGCACCCGGGGAGGCATGAAGCCCTCAACCTCGGAGGTATATCACCAGAGAGCTTGGTAGGGCGGCTGGAGTGACTCGCTAGGTGTCTTTGGATCACTTCTATTCAAGGCGGGGTCGATGAGGTGCTGGCGAGGGAGTGGCTGGAGGACCGGTGGAGAGCGGTGCCCCCTGGGGGGTTCGGAAAGTGCACAGAGGCGGCCTCCTTGCTATTGCGAGCTGCAAAGAAGGGGCTACGGTGGTGGCTGACGCAGGGTCATGGCTGCAGGAGGGGTTATTCTTCGAGCCCAATGCTGGAGCTTGGAGAGAGTGACTTTCGCTAGCCCTCGGTTTGTCCCAGTTTGGGTCAGATTCGTCAGAGTTCCGCTGTGGCTGTGTGATGCAAACGTCGTGGGCTTCCTGTCTGCCTCGTTCGGGAGGGTGAAGGCTGGGACAGTCAATCTTCTCCCGGAGGAATGGGTGATCACAGTCGAGGCTCTCATCCTTGCTTCACCTCATCTTGATGTCACTTCAATGGTCACCTTTGCCGTGAGGGAAGCCTTGTTTGTGGTCAGAGTGCTGCCTCATCCAACGGCGGGAGGTGCAGGGGACGTTAGGGCAACCCGTGGCCCCATCGAAGGTAGGCGAAGAACAGTGCGCAGGTGGTTTCAATTCAAACCGCGCCGCTACTAGGCCGGGTCGGTGGGTGGCCTATTTGCTATTGGGCCGCAAGCTAACTTTGTTGTGCCGTCGGATCCACTAGGCTGCATGAATTCGGACATGGTTCGCTGCTCATGGGTCAAGCTACGGGACTCGGTCTATACCTCTTACCCAATGACTCACCCGGCTCTGCAGTAAGGGAGTTAATGGGCGCGCAGGGGCTTGATTAGGGTCTCCCTTTCATAGCTTCAGCTCTAGCGGTGGCGGCCAGCTCTGGTACGCAGGTGGTTGCAATGGTGAGGCCGGTGGGGAAGAAACTTGTCTCCCTGATAGACCGTTTTCTCGACAGCTGGAGGAACAGAGGGCGGTGCAGTGCCCAGAGGGGCTTTGAGCGGCGGGGTCCTCTTCTCCGACGGTAGCGGCCAACTCTGGCGTGCTGATGGTAGCGGTGTCTCCGACAGGGAAGATGCTTCTTTTCCTATCTGGAAGGAGGGCGGTGTAGTCCCTGGAAGGGGTGGAACTTGTGGCTCACCATGCCCTTGGGCGCAGGTGGAGGGTCACATTCGGCCGGACCGGGCCACCTGGCCAACACTGTCGGAGATGGAGGGTCGACCCTGGGCTCTACAGACCGGACCACTCCAGCCAGCACCAGCAGTTCCAGTGGTACTGCCCTGGCCTTCCCTGTGGAGGGGTAGAGTCTGCAGTGTCATACTCTGTCGTAACCACTGGTTGTGGAGTCAACCGGCCAGCGGGAAATGGCATGAGTGTAGGAGGTCTAACATACGGGCTTTGAAAGGGACGACATGGAACGTGAAGCTTAAGAAGATGGGGAGGAGCTGTCCTCTGATGGCGAGGAAACTATTCCGGAGTGCCCGGGAAGGGGTGTGGTGGAGGTAGAAGGGCACCGGAGGGAGAAGAAAGACCTGTCCGCCAAAGGTACTTTGGGTAGGGAGGAGATGGAGGAGTTTGTTGGGGCGGTAGAGAGGCTAAAGGCACTCCAGTTGAGGGAGTTTGCGGAGAGGGTGGGCATCTCCTTCATTGGGGTGGGAAGAGATTTGAAAGGGGTTTTCTCTAGAATCCAAAAGAGGTGGTTGCTTAGTATGGCGAGAGGGGTGAAGGGATGGAAATCCCAGAAGATGGGGGAGAGGGAGTATGTCGGTGAGGGGGTGGAGAGGGACATCCTTATGCCCTTACGAGGATCGTCTCATGGAATGTGAGAGGGATATGTGGAGGAGAGAAGAGAAGGGCAGTGAAGGAGTAGGTGAGGAGATGCAAAGTGGATATCTTGTGTATACAAAAATCCAAATGTGAAGGGGATCGTGAGTCTATAATGAGGAAGATTGGGGGAGCCAGACTAACCAGAGGTGTAGCTTGCCTAGTTGAAGGAAGATTTGGGGGTATTATGATATTTTGGAATTTGTATGAGGTTGGGGAGCTGGAGCAAGACATGATGATCAGCAGGGGAGCAAATTCTCTACATTCCGGAGTGTAAGGGATGACTTCCGTTGGGACTTCTCGGGGGTTTATGGCCCTCAAAGCAGGGAGAGAAAGAGGTGTTTGTGGGCAAAGTTGGCATAGTAGCATCATAGCTCTGGCCGGCCTTGGTGTGTAGGTGGAGACATTAGTGCTGTGGTTGCATCTTGGGAAAGGAATGAGGCCCTGATACACACAGGGGAGATGGATGACTTATTTGAGTTCATTGAAGATGCAACACAGGTGGACGTCGGCATGACTAATGCAAAGTTCACCTGGTCCGACTTGAGGGTAGACCCCACTTGCTCTAGGTTGGGCATGTTTCTAGTTTAAGTTGATTGGGATGACCATTTCCTCATGTGCTGGTGTTGTCTCTGACGAGATCGGTGTCGAACCATAAGCCCATTATCCTGAAGACAGCCACACACATGTAAGGAGGAGAAGATTCAGACTAGAAAGGTTTTTGGTTTAGGGAGATAGTTTTCATGGAGACTGTGAGGAGTCCATGGAATGTACAGAGGAACGAGAGGTCAGTTATGGCAAGGTTTGTTGGCAAGATGAAGCATGTGGCACAGGTTCTTAAGGTATGGGGTGCAGAGAAAAGTCTTTCAAGCATAGTTGCTAAAGATAGAATATTGAAACAGATTGAGCGCCTTGACCACTTGGAGGAGATAGGGCTACTGGATGATTCAGATAGAAGACTCAGGGACACCCTCAGGGCTCATTTTGATAAGATTTTTATTAGGGAGGAGATTTACTGGTAGCAGAGGCCCAGGGAAAGATGGATTGAAGAAGGAGACATAAACATTGTTTATTTCCAGTGCATTGCTTTGGGGAGGAGAATCAACTCCATCTCTTGCATATGAGTAGGTGAGCACTCTTTCTCCAAGGTGGAGGACATCAGGGATCAGGCGAGAGTTTTCTACTTCAGATTGCTCACAGAGAATGATGTCAGCAGATCGAGGATTGCATTGGACCTTCTTCTAGGTCTTTCTTCGGATGATAAGGAGGCCATCTCTCAGTGCTTCTCATAGAAGTAGGTTTTCTAGGCTGCCTTCTCTCTAGCTAGGGCAGAGCCTGGGCCCACAAGGATTTTCGCTGGCTTTGTTCTGTAGGTGTTGGGGCATTATCAAGGGAGACTTCATGGAGGTAATGAGCAAGTTTCAGGAGGGAAGGGCACGCTTAGGGGGTATTAATAAAACTCTCTTGGTCCTTATCCCTAAAAAATAGGGTGCAGACCATGTCCCCTCTTTTTTGTGTGCTGGTTGCTCGTATCTTGAACTGGATGTGGTTGAGAGAGTGGAGACAACATACTTGATCAGGGGCTTCTAGGCAAGGAGTAGTGCTTCCATTACCCACCTATAGTATGCGGACAACACCATTTTGTTCTTGGCAGAGGATGAGCACTACCTCCTTGTGGTCAGACTAATGCTTGAGGTGTTGGAGAAGGTCAGTGGACTAACAATCAATTTAACAAGAGTCTCTTGGTTCGTGTGAACATGTAAGATAGGGCTCTTGCGAGGGTGGCATTCATAATGAGATGTCAAATAGGACCCTTTTCTATCTCCTATTTGGGCCTCCCTTTGTCCGTAGGGGTTCTTCTTTGCAATGGCGGGCAGCCTATTGTGCAGAGATATGTGTCTAAATTGGCAGGTTGGAAGGCGAGGCTTCTCTCCTATGGGGGAGACTAGTTTTTTTCAAGTTAGTGCTTGATAGCTTACCTATTTACTTTTCGTTCATGTTCTGAATTCAAGAAAATTGGATCTATTCAGGCTAGATTTTTCTTGCATGGCAGCGGGGAGCGGTGTAGGGGATGGCATGATATTTCATGGGTAGAGTGGCAGGAAGCAAGGAGTTGGGAGGTGTGGGCGTAAAAAACCTTGGAGATTTCATCCATTTGTTATGGCCTTATGGGCATAGGATGAGGATCCTGTTCAGGCAGGACAGCTAGTGTGGGGAAAGACCCATTGGCGGAAGCTTTTCTACATGTACTCCTGGAGGCGTATTTCAGATTTCTATAATTGGTGGGCTGCGGGATGGAGGTTGGGATTCTTCTTTCCGCAGGAGCCTTTGTGATGCAGAGATCAAATGGTCGAGCAGTCTCCTAACCTTGGTGCAGGATTCCAACCTGCATAATGATACTCAGTGTTGTCTGTGAATGCCACTTTCTCATGAGGTTTTGGGTCCTCATAGCCCAGTGATGGTCAAATTCATGCGGAGGATTTCTCATGCTAGGTTGCTTTCTTTCATAGATCGGCGTCATTTCTGGAAGGGATAAGATCGTAAAAAGATTCTCTACTTGTGTGACACAGTCCTGCAGAAGCTGAGAGCCTTGATCAATTGATGGGACACAGCACCTTTTCGCAGTCAGTCTGGAGGCTGTTGCTGCAGAAAATGGGATCACCCAGCTTCTGGCTTCTGACACTGTGGACTTGATGCCAGACTGGAGGAAACATTGGAGGCTTTGGATGGACAAGCACATATGGTGGCAGGTGCTTCAGGCTACTCTTCGGGTGCTTTGGGAAGAAAGATATCTTTGCATCTTCTACAAGTCATCCATAATGGCTGAGCAGATTGAGTCCTTCATTGGTTGCCTTGTGAGAGAGTGGGCGATGTTGTTTGGGGTTGGTAGAGCAACATTCACTTATTCTACCAAGCCTCTCTAGATAGCCTGGCCTCACCATCTCGATGGTCCCTGTAAGGATGATGTCTCTTTTGTTAAGAATGCTGTATCATACCTTGGCTTCATCTCAGTGACAGCCATAGATCATGATAAGCTTGTACTATTTAAAGAAAACTTTAGATCTTGTTTTTTGGCCACTCGATATGATTAAATTAGCACAATCATGAAAGGAGTAATGCAAAATGCAATTACACATGTACCATTGTTCGTCGTGGTACTATCCTCTCTCAAAGAAACATGTACCATTGCTAGAAAGCATTTACACATATATGGGTAAGGGGCAGCAACATATGGCAGATGCACAGCCTGCTTGTAGTGCAGATAGGAGATTAAAAAATAATGTTATAAAATAAACAGTAAAAATAAAAAAATACCAGTCTCATCTGTCAGAGGTATGGGCTGGCTGGTTTTTTATTTTTTTTTTGGGGGGGGGGTGGACAAGGGCAAAGCAAGCCAAAAATAAGTAAAATATAGAAAAATATCACCAGTCTCACCAGTTCTGAAAATAAATGACTAAAATGGTTGTGAAAATAAATAATGAGAAAAAACTCACACCTGTTGGACTGTGCAGTAAGGGGAGGCGGTAAAGGAAGCTGGCACTGTTGAAATAAAAAATCCTGAAATAAAAAATTATAAATAAAAGCCTTACTGACTGCTCAACAAGACAGTGGGAGCATGCCAACATGAACCGACATGCTCCCTTCTTTGTCTCCTCTTCTTCCTCTCTGGCTTGCAGACGGTGGCATTAGCCTGACACTGCAGCAGATCAGGATTGGTTGAACGATCTGTCGGATGGTGGCAAGTTGATAGTGTGGCAGTGGTGGGTGGCAGGAGTTGCAGGAACTGTGGCATGATCAAGGGGATGCAGGGAATTACAAACCCTATTCTCTCAGTCTTGCTGAATCTTTGCTGCTAGAGAAAGGGGGCTGAGGGTTCCCCTTGATGCAGAACCATTGATTTTAGATCCTGAAACTGGCCTGGTCAAACTGGCCCAGTCAAATAAAACTGCTGGAATTCCTTGTTCTGGCAGACTCGGACCTTGGAGTGAGACTGAGTTCTCGGCATTATGCAAAGCTGAGTTTCTTGCAAGATCTTTCAAAAATTTCACAAGATGGGAAACCATGCTTTCTGGAGAGATTTTTGCATATGGTGGGTTATTTTTTGGTTGTGTACTTTTTTTGGATGGGTGTCTGGGTGTATTGCTTTGGGTGGGATATTCTTTTCTCACCATACTGTACGCTGTTTCTTTTTGATTCAGTGAACTTGTGGTACAGTGCAGAGGGAGGGGGGAAGGTGGGAGGGGGAGAGAGATCACGGCACCAACCTGGTTTTATACCTCTCGTTCTTCATGAACTGAGTTCCTGTTCAGTGCATCATGATGTGCGTAGCCCTTTAGCATTTTTAAGTTTAATTGTTTTGAAAAATCCCTCCGGTTGCAGCACAAGCCAAAAACACATTTATTCTCTACCTGGTTTTGTTTGTTTTGAAATTTAACAAGGCTTATTTTTGTTATTGTCATTAGCTGTTTTCGTCACCTTTCAAGATTCAGTAATTTGTTCTTTAGTTAATGACGTGATATGTTTTTGTCCCAGTACAGATATGTGCTCTTTTGGTTGGCAATATTTGCTTGCAAATTTCCTTTTGCTTATTTCCTCCAGGTAAGAGACTGAATTATTTAGACAAACTCTTTTACTTAATTTTATTTTTTGTGATTCACTTATTGTTTCTGTTGTCTTTTATGATACATGTTGTTTCAAGTATTTTTCTTTCTTTTTCTGTCCTATTTGCAGATTAGGCCTTTGGTACAGCCCACCAACATAATTATTTCCTTACATGATTTACAATATTCATGGCATGATCTTGTCTCAAAGGGTACATAATCTAATTTTCTTCCTCTTCTCCCCCCGCTTTCTTTTGGAAGGTCGAACATTGATGATTGTTCTCATTTATTCTTTGAAGCTGGATAGTATTTCATTGTCTGAAATTGTAAAATTTGTTAAATTGTGGGCTTGGAGAATCATCTTATTTGGTGGCAGGAATGAACATGTTGTGAGGGCGATCATCGCAGCACACGACTCGCTGTGATTCTTTTTTTGGTTTTTTTCATATATACCCCTATAAAGTTTCTTATTACCAAATGTAGCCCTCATTTAGACATATTATCATGAATATCCTCCAAATACCCGGAATGGGTGAGGTTATGCTCTCGCCATAACTCTCGTGTGTTTAACCCGAGTTAAATATGAGTTAAAGAGTAAAATACCTAACCTACCCCTGATTAACAAACTAAAAATTTGCATATATACCCATCTAAAGTTCCTTATTGTCAAATATACCCCTCATTTATGCATATTATCATGAATGCCCTCCAAATAGGCATAAGCGTTGCAGTTATGTCCCTGTGATTTACTGCCGTTGACGGGAGGTGAATGGTCCGTGGAATATGCCATCTAACATCGTTAGGGTATGTGAAATACCCAAAATACCCTTAATGAGATAGAGAGAGAGAGCCCTCCCTCCCCTCCCATCTCCAACTAGTCCCCACTCGCTCTTCCTCCTACTTCGGAGAGGCCCCCCCTCCCACCGTCGACGACCCCCCCCGGTAAGGCCGCCCTCCACCTCCTGCTCTGCTTCCCCCCTTCACCTCTTGCTCCCCCCCCACCCTCCTCCACCGCCGGCCAAGCCCCCTTCCATCTCCTGCTCCGCCCCCCTCCTTCCACTTGTGACCCCCCCCTCCGTGCTACTCCCCCTCCCCCAACCTCCCCACTGTTGGCAAATCCCCCTTCCACCGCCTACTCTGCCTCCCCTCTCCCACCGCCGGCAAGGCCCCCCTCGCCTGCTGCCCCCCACTCTCCCCAACTAGGGTTTCAACCGAGGTTTTTTTTAATTTCTTATTTTGTTAACCAGGGGTAGGCTAGGTATTTTACTCTTTAACTCGGCGTAAACACACGGGAGTTACGGCGAGGGCATAACCGCAACCATTCGAGGTATTTGGAGGGTATTTATGATAATATGCCTAAATGAGGGGCATATTTGACAATAAGGAGCTTTAGAAGGGTATATATGCAAAAATCCATAACGGTATTTTAGGTATTTCACGTATCCTAAGGGTGTTAGATGACATATTCCGTGGAATATTTGCCTCCCGTCGATGGCAATAAACCACATGGACATAACTGCAGCATTACTCCTATTTGGAGGGTATTCATGATAATATGCCTAAATGAGAGGTATATTTGACAATAAGAAACTTTAGAGGGGCATATATGTAAAAAACCCAGCTTTTTTTTGCGATTGATTCTCTCTCTCTCTCTCTCTCTCTCTCGAATGGTAAAATTGAGGACTGGACAGTACCAAGTTCTTTTCATTCCTCAATTGTGCTATTCTTATGAGAGAATGAACAGTGCCCAATACTGTTCATTCTTCCATTTTACTATTCCTCTGCATGAATAGTACAACAGTGACGCGGTTGTCGAATACTTCTACCTCTACCCCGCCATCCTCGTCTTCGCCGTCACCTGGCATGCTTTGCGGCCTTGCCTTCTTGTCGTGGTTGGCTGGTGGGTCCACTGCTCCAGCCTTTGTGCGCATCAATTCTGGCCTCCTATTTGTCCTCTGCCTCATTTTGTCCACCTCCTCGATGGGCCACCGTGGCGTAGACGCCACCTTCATTGCGGTCACGCTCTCCGGCGTCGATGACGCCCTTGTCAGGGGGAGGGGGTTGTTACGCCCTGACTCTTTGCCCCCACTTGTGAGCGTCGAGGGCGTCGAGTGAGCCCCGACCCATCTCTCTATCTTGTCCGCACTGTATCGGTGACCTTGTGTACCGTTTTTCTCCCAGTACGGTGCGGCACAATTAGATTTCACCATTACGGTACGAATCGGCGAACCATGGGGCATAGTTTTTCATATGTCTGGCAAATGTCAACTTTCAACATTGTAGTACAAGTCCTAAGTCACTGGGGCAGGAGAGTGTTTGCTAGAGGTTTGATGAGATCAGATGGCGTAAAAATACACCTTACTGATTATGCAGTTCTAGACTAAGTAACCATGAAACATTTGCCTCTCTGATCTTGATGCCACTCAGGTCAGAGAGAAGAGATTTTAGAGATATTTCGAGGAGATCTCAGGGAGATCTTAGAGGAATGAAGATAGTTTTTCTTCCTCCTCCTCCTCCTCCCCCTCCCCTTCCATTATCATCCTTGTCTTCTCTTCTCCTCCTGTGTCTCCCTTTCTCCTCCTCCTATTTCTCTTTCTCCGTTTCCTTCTCTTTTCTCCTACTCCTCTTCCATCCTTCTCCTTCGTCCTCTCTTTTTTGTTCTGGGTAGAGGTTCTATCTTGGACCGTAGAAAGATAGGGATCCTGAGATATGCCAAACTTTGATAACCTGGGAAAAACTTTAGTTTTTCCACTGGATTTTTGGGTACATTCTAGATTCTAGACTGAAAAAAGGAAGAGGTAAGCTGGATGCAGGGATGTGCAATCTTCTCTAGGGTGATTAACAGTGGAGTTTGATTTAAAAACAATCTGTGTTTGACCTTGGTTCTAACCCTGATTGTAATGCCTAGACAATGAAAGAAATTAAGAGAAAATAAGAAGAGAGTAAGTGAAGAAGTGAAAATAACAGTGGTAGGGTCCATTATGGCCTTGCCTGTTACTATCATTCCTAACACGGTTTGATGCATTTGTAGAAACCAGTGCCGTAGAATGATGGTGGTTAAGGCAGCGTAGAGCAAAGATGCTTCCACCCCAGTGTGCCAGTGGTAAAGGAAAGTTTTTGGATTTGGAGGGAAGCAAAAAAAAAATAAATGAAGAGAATTGTGGGTGCTGCCATTCTATATATAATCCAATTTCAGGAAAAGAAAAAGTTTTTTATAGATGAAGACATGATGATTTGAAGGGATGCTGGAGACAAGATTATCTGTTACTCCTAGCTGTTGCTTTTGGTGGCTGTAGTGGGGGCATGTTGCCTGCGGGTTTGCCAGAGGTTTTCCTATTGGTAGTCTATTTTTGGTCCTATGACCCCCACATCTCCAACACCATAATCTCTTTCTTCCTTAACTTAGGAAGCATGAATTTGGAGCTCTTGCTTGGTAGTAAGAACACCACACAAATGGCATAGAAGGTTTAGGGGTACTATCCTTGAAATTGTTGGGCTGAGACATATGGAAGTACAAAAGTACTTCTAGTAGGAATTGGTGCCAAACAAAGCTAACAGTAGGAAGATTTTTGAAGCTCTCTTGTTGTTAATTGCATGTGTAAGTTCATTTAATATGGGATATGTTATGGCCTTCACTTGCAGATGTGAAGTGAATTTTATTGGATGAATTGCCTTGGCATTTCTCTGTTTAAGGACATTTTTCGATTTGCCATTACATGGAGTTTGTGGGGTTTTAGTTGAAGTTGTAAATTTGACAGCAAGTGTTGTTTTGGATCATATTGTTTACAAGAGATAGATAGAATAAAATAATGCAAGCTCTTTGTAACCACTATAGCGACAACCCAGTATAAGTGGAAGAGATTAGCATGTTTTCCATGAGACTGAAAGAGGTGACATTGTGAGGGTCATTGAAGCCTTGAGGTGGAGGTAGAGTCCTTGTTGCTCAGGTGATTTATGGGGCAGTGTCAACCCTTATGCCAATTGAAGTTCCAAGGTTGCACCCTCTCCACCTGGATTTTTCCTAAGTTCCAAAGTTCTGTCTGTCCCAGGACAGTCAGACATACAGGTGTTATTTGGTAATGGAATATGAAACTTGGGCATAAGAAGAAATTGGCCTTTGACTGACTTCATAAGACATAGCTTGTTCCTTTTTTCTTGTTTGGTTGGACATATAGTTCATCTCTTGAATAAGTTTAAATTAACGAACAGTAAACATAATGGATATGGTGTTTCCCTGATTTCTGCTGAGAGAAGAAAGGTAATAAGTGGCACATTTTTGTTCTGCCAATCAATGGAATTGTAATTCAGTGATTTTGGCTGTATAATAACAATCAGTAGACATCCAATTTCTGTGTTATTCCTTGTCTTTCCTTGACCTAACAGGATACCTGATGGGCCATACACATTTAATCAAGGAAGGCAGTATCGGTTTCGGTAACCGGTTTCGGCCGGTTCCGAAACCGATACGTACCGGTTTCGGTACCGGTATCGGTTTCGGCCAAAACCTGTTGAAACCATTTAAAAAATTAAAAAAATTAATGATCCTGTCTGGAACCTTTAATGCTTTCGTCTGAAACCATTAAAAAATTATTTTTTAATAGTTTCGGACCTGCTACAGTATTTTGGTGCAGTTTCGGATCGGTACCGGCCGAAACCGATACGTTTCGGCCGAATCGGTTTCGGCCGATACTGCCCTCCCTGCATTTAATGCAGGCTGAATAGGCTACCATTGCCTTTCCAAACATCTCAGCAGAATTTAGAAGATAGTTGAAGCAAGTTTGCTTATTTTTTCTGTTGGCTTTTTGGTTTTCAACTGCTGAAGCGGTCAAATTTGTATTTTCCGCATCTTCTTGCTGCACCTCTGTTACATCTCTTCATAGTTGTCAAGGCGGGCGTCTAGGCGCCGCCTAGGGGCCCAGGCACTCTTGAATTGGCTAGGCGGTCCAGCGCCTTGTTGACACTAGAAAAGGCGAGCTAGGCGGCTGCCAAGGCGGGCTAGGCGCCAGGGCGGGCGCCTAGGCGCCAAGGTGGGCCAACCCACTTGTCATCTTCCCTGTGGATTAACATCAAATAAGTCATTCTTAAGGATGGCACCTGTCATCTTCTCACTGGATTCAATCTACAAGCATGTATGCATATCATTGCTCTGAAATAAAAGAATAAGGATTCTACCAATGTGGATATAAAGGCGGGGAAGGTGAGACAGTTTAGCTTGTGACATGATGAGCTTCCCATCTGAGATATCTAATGGTTCACATATATAAGACATTGTTGATAGAATTTCTCAACAAAGCAAGGACAATGTGTGATAAACTTCAGGTTGGAAGCAAGGATGAAAGGATTAGGATCCCCCCCCCCCCCATTTAATACAAGATCCTGGCTGAAACAGGCTGGCATCGACCAGCCCAAATTGTAGGCCCTTTTCTTGAAAAAAGAAAATCACAGCATTTTTAGCATGAAATTAATATGTTTGATATAATGATCATTTTATCACTCGCCCATCATCATGACCACCAGATAGAGAAAAGTTATCTAACTCTATGAATCTCTCTAAATCATTGTGGGTGGGAAGCTAAACGTGAGGATGCCTCCTTTGTGTATCTAAACATGTGTACAAATGCGGATATGTATACAACATTAAAGCTATAGTCAGAGATCAGAGGCGACTGAGGCAACCAAGGGGTCGTCTCATGCCTCAAATGCCTAGATGATGGCCTAGGCGTTTGAGGCGATAATTTGTAAAAATAATATATATAATTCAGAAATATAAAAATATATCTAAATATCACAAAAAATGCATACATAAAATCAATAAACTTCCTAAATTCATTCATTCCTAAAATCAAGCAATGAAGAAATTGCTGTAAAATACAAAAAATGTGACCGAAGCCTTTTTTCACCTTCTGTCTCATTGTACCTTCTCTCCCTTTATATATTGGAGGATATATATTTTAGATTTTTTAATTAGTGGTCGAAGTGTCGCCTAGGCAACGCCTAAGCAGACGCCTTGTCGCCTAAGCGCTTAGGGACCCCGTGAACGTCTTGGGTCGCCTTGTCGCCTTGACAACTATGCATCTCTTTCACCAGTAGGGAATGAAGACTTGTGATGGAGGATTCCTAGTTACTAGAAAACATGTTTCAGGGTGCAGAAACATGTTCTTGGGAAATTCATTTAAAGAATAAATTCGTTTCATTTTGGAAATGCATGGGGAATGTTGAAAAGATGTGGAGATGCTATCTAATAAACTTCCAGAAAGAAAAGAAAAGAAAGGCTCTTGGAGAAAAATTCCCTTACCTGATTGAGAATTGTTACTGACGAACCACCAACCAAAAATTTGAGATGTTTGGTGGAGAGGCCTGGAACCGATATTAACATGAAGTGGCTCTTGAATGCCTAGTGTGGGACCAAATGGTTTCTGCCAACGCTCCCCCTTGCGAAATATTCAGGTAGGATTGTACAACAAATTGCGAAGACACTCCCTGAAACTGCAATGGCCAAACAGAAGAGGGTCTAAAAAACAAACATGGTACTGATACCATGTTACTTAACCAAACCACCAACCCAAAACTTGAGTTAGGGGGAGAGGCCCAGAACTGATATAGGCATGAAGTGGCTCATGAATACCCGGTGTGGGACTGTCGTTTTTCCTTGTTACATGTTTTTAACGTAGAGGATGCAATAGGGAAATAAGAGAAGAGGAGGGAGGAAGAAGATGGCTATGGAGGAGTGGCGGCTGTTACCCAGGTTGCGCTCCTCATCTCTCTTATTAGGTTAGACTAATCAAGACAATGACCGAAAAACCCCTGTTACAATAACCTAACCCAGGGCTATTTCTGGAACCATTTACCCAAGACTTAAGTTAACAGGATCCACCTTAATGGGTCCGGTAATGAACCTGCGACGCAAATCCCTTAACTACATTCGGTTCAGGCCCAAAGTGTCCTGAACCCAGTCTATCTTCTATACTCACCCTCAAGTTGAGCATAGATATCTTTCATGCACAGCTTGCCGAGGGCAGACTGGAGTGTGTCCCATGTGACTCCTTTGGTAAACACATTAATGCGCTGATCTACAGGTCAAATGTAGGGCAGACAAAGCACTCCTGAATCAAGCTTCTCTTGATGAAATGTCTGTTGATCTCAATGTGCTTGGTTCCGTCATGCTGTACAGGCTTATTGTCGATGTTGATAGCAGCCTTTTTGTCACAATAGAGCTTCAAAGGGAGTGTAAGAGGCAAGCCAATATCCTGCAACAGGAGTTTCAGCCACAATAACTCAACCAACCCATGTGCCAATGCCCGATATTTTACTTTGGTGCTGGAACGAGCACAAACGAACTGCTTTTTACTTTGCCAAGCGACTACATTGTGTCCAAGAAAGGCACAGTATCATGTAGTGGAAAGTCTGTCATCTTGAGAACCGGCCCAATCACCATCTGCATACCCTTGAACTTGAAGTCGAGTAGACTTAGTAAACAGAAGTCCTCTTCTTGGGCATGTCTTTACATAGTGAAGAATGCAGTTCATTGTATATGAGAAGTCCTTGGCGCATGCATGAACTAGCTGACAACACTGACATCATATGTAATATATCAGGGCGCATCAGAGTTAGGTATAGTGGTCAACCTAGAAGCCGCCGATATTTTCATTTGTCAACCTCGGAGAGGTCACCTGTTTGTACAAATAGACAATGATTTGTTTCATTGTGAGTTGCAACAGGTTTACAACCCAGCTTGCCAATGTCCATCAGCAAGTCGAGAGCATATTTCCTTTGACACACATAAAGCTTTCATCAGAGTAGGCACCTTTTAGCCCAATGAAGTATCAAAGCAGCCCCAAGTCTTTTATTTCAAATCTTTGGCAAGTGCCACTTTCAACTATTTGATTTCCTTCTCATGATCCCCTATACGGATCATATCATCAACATAGACTGGGAGGATGGTCACCTTACCTGCCGCGCACTTGACAAATAGTGTATGTTCGGCATTACTTTGTGTATAGCCAAACCGAACCATAGCAACCTAAAATCTGTGAAACCAAGCACGAGGAGATTGTTTGAGGCGATAGGGTGCCTTGCGTAATCTGCATACTTTTCCACCTGTAGAGTAGCCAAGAGGTGGCTGCATGTATGTTTCTTGGAGGTCATAATTTAAGAAGGCATTCTTTACATCTAACTGAAACAATTTCCAGGAATACTACATAGCAAAGGAGATAATGACTCGGACTGACTTCAGTTTGGCCACAAGAGCAAATGTTTCCTCATAATCCACACCATAAGTCTGAGTGAAACCTTTTGCAACCAGCCGTGCTTATCGATCAATCGACCCATCTAGCTTGCACTTGATGGTGAACACCCACTTGGAGTCGACCAACTTCTTTCCCTATGGAGGATCAACAAGTTCCCATGTTTAATTTTTTTGCTATGCTTTCATCTCCTCATCCATTGCACACAGCCATTTAGGTTCCTTTGCAGCTTCTGTGAAGGACTTTGGAACAAAAACAATGGATAGTGTAGCGACAAAAGCAGGACGAACTTTGAGATGGGATGTTTTGTCCACTCCCTAGTACCTTTTCTAACAGTGATGGGTAAATCAACAACAGGAGACTCAAAAGTCTTGGACCTGCACATTTGGCATGTTCAAGAGAAGGACATTCCATAGTCTGATCTGCAACTCTTTTCGGCCGTGTGGAGTAGGTGATCAACTCTCGAGGTGACTTGTTAGCAATAGAATGATCCCCAGCATCAAGTGATGATTCTCTTGTGGCACCAGTTTGAGTAGACAACTCCTGACACAACAAAGGAGGAGGGGTCCGAAAGTGCAACTCAGAAGTGTGAGTAATGGGATAATGCTACCCTTGAGAAGGTACCTGAGGAGTGAAGTAAGACTCTGATTCACTATGACATACTTCTGGCTAGTTTTAGGGTCAAAACATTTGTACCCGTTTGTGTTGGAAAATAGCCAAGAAACACACCTTTTGTTGCATGATGGTCAAGTTTAGTAGATCCTGGTCGAAGACAATGTATGAAAGATCAGTAACCAATAACTTTAGGAGGTAGAGGGAGCAAAGATCGACCACGGTATAGAAGCAAAATGGGTGCCCCGAGTTTAATCACTCTGGCTGACATTCGATCTTGATGACATAAGTACCAGTAAGGGCTGCCTCATCACAAAACCTTTTGGGAAGATTGTGTTAGAAAAGAAGAGCCCTAGCCGTCTCCAGTGTCTATTCTTTAGCCGCCCCATTCTGTTGAGGGGTGTAGGCACAAGAAGATTCATGAAAATTTCCTTTCTGCTCAAAGAAAAACTCAAGATTTCTTGCATGAAACTCTTTTGCATTGTCAGATTGAAGCACCCTTGGCACTTCTCTTGATTTCAGCAAATAAATCCATGTGTAATGAGTATAGTCGTCAATGAAGCTCACGAAATAGCGAAAACCATTCAGGGAAGGAACAAGAGATGGTCCCCAAACATCAGAGTGGGCGAGCTCAAAAGGAACAGAACTTTTATCCATTAAAGTTGGACATTAAGTATGACATTGTTTTGTAAATTGACAAACATGACAACTAAGTGACTTGAAAATCACTTGATAAAACAATGTAGGAAAACATGACTCTCAAGGACCTAGAAGAATGATGACCAAGGCGAGAGTGCCATAGTTGAATCTCCTTTATTTGATGGTTCACATCTCTCCCAGCATTGGAGTTAAGAGTTGCACTCTTCCCTGGCTCAAAGTAGTAGAGACCTCCTACTTCACATCCAGTCCCAATCTTTTGCCTTGTCTTCAAGTTCTGAAAAACACAGCTGTTAGGGAAAAAAGGTCACTGAGCAGTTCAAAGACTTGGTGACGCTGCTTACAGATAAAAGATTCATAGACAGTGTGGGAATGTGTATGGCAGATGACAAGATAAGGTGACTATCTAGTTTCATACCACCACGGCCTGTGACGGTGACTTTTGAACCATCTGCAACAGTCACTGTATCTTGGCCAGATGCAAGAGAGTAAGAAGAAAACAATGTAGAAATATTGGTCATGTGATTTGTTGTGCCTGAGTCTATGACCCAAGGAGAATGAACTTGAGGAACAGAAGTCGTGCTCAGTACAATACCAGCAGTACCTGATGGTGTATAAGTGGATGAAGGTATGGAAGGACTAGTTACGAGCTTTGACAAGAGCTTCTGGAGTTGAGCAATGTCCTGTGAGGACATCCCTAGAAGAGCAGAACCAGAGGAACTCATTGATCCATGATCAGGGGATGGAGCTGACTGACCCCGTACAGGGTGAGATGCCACTGCATTGTCCTTTGGCTGTTGTCCCTTCTTCACATTTCTGAATTTCATGGGTTTTTTCTCAGGGTGTTTGTCCCAACAATCATCAATAGAGTGATTCTCACGACCACAGTGACTGCAAACTGTGCCTTTCTTTGTTTTATCCTTGTGCTGAATTGGCATTCCTCTTCCACCTTTCTGTCCGGCACCTACTAGGGCTAAGAAGTCTCCAACACTCTGTCCGTTTGATGGTCTGGTAGACTCACTTATTGTTCTTCTGCGACTGTCTTCATTCAAGACCTTGAAGTGATGGGAATAGGTCCATACACAAAATCTGTCCCCTTAGGGCCTCTTTGATAACCGGTTAGGTTAAAGTCTAGGTAAGTTATTCTAGGGTTAAGCCTAACCGAGTTTGATAAGCAATTTCTTATTCTGCCTAGAATAAGAAAAATAAAATAGATGGCAATTAAAAATTAGAAAAAATAAGAAACCACATAACCCTACCAGAATAGTTAATTCGACCTTTTTGGTCGAAGAAGCTACTTGATCCTAGCCCCAGAATAACCAACCTGACCTCGAATAACCTACCCGTGCTACCAAACCCAATTAGGTGGAATAGCGGGAATAAGCCACCCTATTCTACCCTTATTCGGTTATCAAAGCCACCCTAGAGTTTCAAATTCTGGATTGACCAGCCAAGAATTTGAACACTCGAGTTCTTTGAACATACTTCCAATGCTTGTTCTGGTCTTCTACACAAGACCGGTTGTTGATGGCACAGAAGTCTAGTTCTTACTATTTACTTTTGAGAGTGCCGAAGTAAGCAGTGACAGACAGACTTCCCTGTTTCTGATCATGTACTTCATTTGTCAGGTGATACAGACAACATCTTGTTTCTGACCGAACATTTCTGCTAAGTGTACATGCGTCCATGCAGTTTGCTTCGAAGAATGATTGGCTGAATTTTAGAACCCACTGAATTCCGGATCCAAGACATGACTATGTTATTTTCCAGGTGCCATTTATTGTATCCTGGATCTTCCAGAGCTGGCTTCTTTATTTTTCCACTGTTGTTCCCACGCTTGCCACGTTCGACAATGTAGATTTCTGCAGCCACTGACCTCGCCATATAATTGGTTTCATTTAATTTCATAAGTGTGATCTGAAGTGAGATGTTCTCACTGGCCCTAGGAACAGTAGAGGAATCTTCAGCTCTAGAAAACTTGGATCTGGCTTCGGATTGTGTAGAGTCTGACATTGGTGTCCTACCCCATTAAATACACAGATACCGATGCAGAGCAGAGTGATTCCTCCTCCCTTTCCCCCTTTTTTGTTTGTTTTCTCAAACTCTGAGAAGAACAGCAAGCTTCGGCCTGTCACAGTGGCCCCCCTTTTCTGTGGGCAGCAGTACCCTGAAGCCTTTTTTTTTTGCACACACACTGGACAGCAGTACCCTGCGGCCTGTTGCATCAGAGGAAGGGAGACTCCTCTTCGCATGCGCCCAAGAAAAAAAGGACAACAGGCTGTGGTCTGTTACAGCAGAGAGGGGGGTGGACAGCCTGATGAGAGGTGTGGGGCTGTCGTTTTCCGTTGTTACATATTTCTGAAAGTAGAGGATGCAGCAGGGAAAGAGGAGAAGAAGCCACGGGAGGAAGAAGATGTCGATGAAGGAGCAGCGGCGGCTGTTACCCAGCCTGCGCCCTCCTCATCTATCTTATTAGGTTATACTAATCAAAACAATGACCGAAAAGCCCCTGTTACATTCATTGTTGGCAGTATCGGCCGAAACCGATACGTTTCGGCCGAAACGTATCGGTTTCGGCCTATACCGACACCGAAACGGGCATTTGCACTGTAGCAGGGCCGATACCAAAAATAATATATTTTTTAATGATTTCGGACCAAAATCATCCGGTTTCGGACCGAAACTGACCGAAACCTAACCTGTTTTCGCCGAAACCTAACTTGTTTTCGGGCCGAAACCTAACAATTTCATAGATTGCCCCCTTTTCTAACTGTTTTGAACCGGTTTCGGCCGAAACCGAAACCGAAACCGATACCGAGTCGTATCGGTTTCGGACCCGGCCGAAACCGAGTCCGAAACCGACACTGCCATCCTTGGTTACAATAACCTAACCATGGGTATTTCTGGAACTATGTACTCAAAATACATGTTAACCAGATCCACCTTAGTGGGTCCGGTAATGAACCTGCAACCCAAATGCCTTAACCAGACCTGGTTCAGGCCCAGAGTGGCCTGAACTGCCTATCTTCTACAGGGACTAAACGGCTTTCACCAACAAGGATGATTACTTCTACTAGTAGGAACTGAAGATGCATGCTGCAGTGCGGTCGGGGAGTGCCTGATTTATGCTGGAGGTTGCTGTTTAAGCTAAAAAGGGGTTTGCCAAAGATGTCAGTTTGGGTGGAGAAGGCTGATCACGTCAGGGAAGATTTATCCATGCCATAGAGTGGCTGGTCTGGTTTTAGAATGCCAAAGAGTGGCTGCTTCGTGCCAGTGAGTGGCAGATGTCGCTTCCATTGTTTTTTGGAAGGTATTTTTTCATGCTTTTGTTTTGCACACCATTTCTTGCTTCCATTTCCCAACTTGGCTAGCTCATCATTGTTCATTACTTTTGCCAATGTTAACCTTGTTTGCTTTTGCATGTTTTTTTTGGTAGGTGTAAAACCATAGATTGCAAAATCAGTGTGCTATGATGACCCTTCTTCATTACTTATTTTGAAATTGCCGATGAATATTATATGTGAAATTTTACTTCAGTAAAGTTTAACTAGTGCTCTAGAGCGTAACCTTTTGGTTTTTCATTTTTATCCTCACTTTTTCTTTCTTTGGGGTGTTAGTGGGAGTATGCCTTTTTGGAGGGGTTATTTTTTGTAAAGGGATTTTTTTTGTTAGCAGAGTGCTCATACTTGTACATTCTTTTCTGTTATTAATACATTAGTGGTACTACCCACTTTTCCAAAAAAAAAAAACTTATCTGTTCATGCCAGATGTGGAATGAATGGAGCTCGTTCACTGTTGAATTGTAAGTGAGGAACATGGAATCTAAACACATGCACACATAAAAGAAATTGGTCTATGGGCAAAATTTGTTCAAGTTATGTACTTGTCCGATTTGTCTTGATAGCCTATTCACCATGTTGATTATAATTTTTAATTTCTTAAGTTTATCCAAACATTGCTGGAAATATTTCTTAGTAGTCTTTTGTGCACTCCCTGTTTTTTGATACTTAGAGTCCTGCTACCTTTGAACTCCCCCTGCACCCCCCCTTCCAAAAGAAAAAGAGGAAGAAAGGAAGAAGTGGATATATGTAGAATCCTTCTTAATCCTTCAGGGGCTGAGCGAGGGGAAAAGCCCCTGCAAACTTCCCTCCTATCCTGCCAAAAGAGGACACCTGTAGAATTCTCGTTAATCCTTGTTCCAGAAAATAAGGGGACACTTATACAATTCTTCTTAATCCTTGTGCAAGGAGGCAGGGTTGAAAAAGCCCTTGTAAACTCTCTTATCCCGCAAATAAATAGGATACCTGCCAATAAAAAGAGGACACCTGTTGACCTGTGGAATTCTTGTTAATCCTTGTTCCAGAAATATTCTTCTTAATCCTTGTGCAAGGTGGGCGGGAGAGAGAGAGAGAGGCTTCATCTGTCTATATTTAAGGAGTCCAGAGTGAGAATATATTTATGCTTTTGTCAATTGCTCAGTGAATTTTGTGTGTACTTACGCCAACCTCTCTTCAAAATCTTGACATTCAGTGGCTTACAAATGTTTAACTTTTTTATTTGTATAGTGTTAGGTAGATGTGTTTTTCTGTGGATGTTGATGTCTGTTTTGTATGGAGAAATGTGGTCTGACACTCCTGATGAATGTGTTTGGCAGGGAATAAAAATGCTTTGACTATTGCTAGCCTTTGGGCACCTGTTGTTGCTGTAAGTTGCTATTACTGTGCTTAACCTTGGGTGTTTTGAATTGTTAAAGATGATTCAATTTAGGGTTTTTGCATATAAACCATTGTTAAAAATTAAATTGCTGATTCATCAGCCCTGCATTTGCATTTACATGAATGTCATTAAAGTGATGATTTTGTGCAAAGCTTTTGCACCACCTTTTTGTGCAAAAGCACTCCTCCAACCTTTGCAAAATGGTCTGTTTGCACACTATTGACATTTCTAATTGTATGCATGGAGAATTGCATATATAGTAGGAATGATAAATCTGCAGTTTTAAATTTAACAATGCTTTACATGCATAAAGCCCTTTAATTTATGTAGATTTAACTTCATTGCACGTGTTGAATTCACTTATCCTTATTTGTTTCAGATATATCTCATGGATATCCATATATGGTATACACTGTTTTCTGCTCTTATTGGTGGCATAATGGGTGCTCGAGCTCGTCTTGGGGAGGTGATTACACCTGGCGTTATGGATACTTTTTCTACTCTTCATTTGATCATTACCTCTTTGTTAATTTTCCCTTGCTGCTTTCTCTTCCCCATTATTATGTCTAAACTGTTATCTGATTGTTTTATTGACTAATGCAGATCAGGTCAATTGAGATGCTCCATAGGCGCTTTGAGAGCTTTCCAGAAGCTTTTGCAAAGAATCTTGTGTCCTCCTCTCAAGTGAACAGGTCCCTTTCTTGTGCCTCCTTTCATGTTTTTTTTTTGTAGCTTGACTTTCTCTTTGAAATACATTTTTGCTTCTTTGTTGTTTGTAGGATGCCTCTCAACAGGCAAGCTATCCAGGTGAAGCACCTTCCCATTATTTAACTGTTTTAGATAGTACTGTTGCATTATGTCTTCCGTAAAAAAATGCATCAGACTGCTTCCTGTTTAGACTTTTGTTGTTTGGTTATTTTGTTGTTCTACTAGGCAAAGAATAAGGAAGCATCCATTTCTTGGGGGAATCTTGTGTATTTCTTGTGCTTTGTTAGAAAGGGCCTGTCTGAGGTGTATATAACTATGTGCATATCTGCCACAGACAAAGTGACAAGTCTAGTGCAGATTCAGGATTTTGTGCTCTTTGTTCCTCATCTTGCTTTTTATCATCTTCACTCTTTTGTGAGGGAAGACAAACAAGTGCCTTTCCATCTTCTGTTCTTCATCACTGAGGTAGTTAAATTTTGCTGACCTTTTAGTGTTGTAGTTTTCATCTCTCTAATAATGCATATTGAAGCATCAATTCCATTTCATCATCATCATCATCATCATCGTCAGAGCCTTATCCCAATTATTTGGGGTCGGCTACATGAATCCTGTTCCGCCAAATATTTCTATCAAGTGCAATATTCATATTTAAACTCAAGGAACTAATGTCCTTCCTAATAACATCGCACCATCTCATTTTAGGCCTTCCTCGAGCTCTTTTACTAGCATCCACTAAGATTTGGTCACATCTTTTAACCGGCGCTGAATTAGGGCGACGAAGCACATGACCAAACCACCTGAGTCTATTTTCTCTCATTTTACTATCAATTGGGGCTATCCCTAAATCTTTACGGATGTGCTCATTCCTAATCTTGCATTTCTTAGTCTTGCCACACATCCATCTCAACATCCTCATCTCTACTACACACATTTTGTGAATGCGTTCCTTTCGTACTGCCCAACACTCGGTACCATATAACAAAGCAGGTATCGCAGCCGTTCTATAAAATCTCCCTTTGAGTTTCACAGGCATACGACGATCACAGAGGACTCCTGATGCGCTTCTCCATCTTAACCAGCCTGCCTTAATCCTATGTGTAATGTCGTCATAAATCTCCCTATTCTCTTGTATGATAGACCTTAAGTATCGAACGCTACTATTCTTCGGAATGTTATGCCCATCAATTAGAACCATGTCTTCCTGAACCACTCTCCCATTACTAAAATTACAATGCATAAACTCTGACTTACTCCTACTAATTTTAAAATCTTTAGACTCCAAGGCAAGTCTCCAACGCTCTAACTTAACATTTAAAGCATCAATACTCTCATCAATTAAGACAATCATCATCATCATCATCATCAGAGCCTTATCCCAATTAATTGGGGTCGGCTACATGAATCCTGTTCCGTCAAAGATTTCTATCAAGTGCAATATTCGTATTTAAACCCAAGAAACTAATGTTCTTCCTAATAACATCGCACCATCTCATTTTAGGCCTTCCCTGAGCTCTTTTACTAGCATCCACTAAGATTTGGTCACATCTTTTAACCAGTGCTGAGTTAGGGCGACGACACACTAGTCCAAACCACCTGAGTCTATTTTCTCTCATTTTACTATCAATTGGAGCTATCCCTAAGTCCTTATGGATACGCTCATTCCTAATCTTGTCTTTCTTAGTCTTGCCACACATCCATCTCAACATCCTCATCTCTGCTACACACATTTTGTGGATGTGTTCCTTTCGTACTGCCCAACACTCGGTACCATATAACAAAGCAGGTCTCACAGCCGTTCTATAAAACCTCCCTTTGAGTTTCACAGGCATACGACGATCACAAAGGACACATGATGCACTTCTCCATCTTAACCAGCATGCCTTAATCCTGTGTGTAACGTCATCATAAATCTCCCCATTCTCTTGTATGATAGACCCTAAGTATCGAAAGCTACTACTATTCGGAATGTTATGTCCATCAATTAGAACCATGTCGTCCTGAACCACTCTCCCATTACTAAAATTACGTGCATAAACTCTGACTTACTCCTACTAACTTTAAAACCTTTAGACTCAAGGCAAGTCTCCAACGCTCTAACTTAGCATTTAAGTATCAATACTCTCATCAATTAAGACAATATCATCTGCAAAAACATACACCAAGGGATATCCTCATGCAATTGTTTAGTTACTTCATTCATAACTAAGGCAAAGAGATACAGACTTAGTGCAGAATCTTGATGCAAACCTATAGAAACGGGAAATTCACCAAGTCTCTCCAGCAATAGTTCGAACACTAGTAATAACACCGTCGTATATATCCTTAATCAAATCAACATATCCTTGAGAGATTCCTTTCTTTCTTAATATCCACCAAATCAATTCTCTCGGTACTCGATCATACGCCTTCTCTAAATCAAGAAAAATCATATACAAATCTTTTCTCATCTCTCTATACTTCTCCATTAGCTGCCGTAGTAAGAAAATAACTTATGTAGTAGATCTATTCGGGATAAAACTAAACTGATTTTCCGATACAGTAGTCATATATCAGAGGCGTTTTTCGATTACTCTTTTTCAAAGTTTCATAGTATGACTCATAAGCTTAATTCCACGATAATTATTGCAACTTTGAATATCTCCTTTATTTTTATAGAAATGAACTACAACACTTTCTCCAAACTTCTGCCATTCTCCGTTCCTTTAAAATTTTATTAAAAAGTTTAGTTAGCCACTGAATACCAATGTCTCTTAGGCCTTTCCATACTTCAATAGGTATGCCATATGGTCCTAAGACCTTGCCCACTTTCATTTTCCTTAAAGTATCCTTCACTTCTGACATCTTAATACGCCTGAAATATTGATATTTATCAAATTTTGTGGACTCTTGGGTACTTTCTAAAGAAGAATCCTAGACGCAATCTTCATTAAATAACTTCAGAAAATAACTATGCCACCTCTCTTTAATCTGAAGATCCTTAGTTAAAACCTTTTGATCTTCACCTTTGATGCAACGAACATGATCTAAATCTCTAGTTTTTCTTTCTCTTAATTTAGCAAGTTTAAATATGTCTTTTTCACCCTCTCGGGTTCCTAATTTAGTATATAAATCTTCTAACGTCTTTGATTTAGCTTCGCTAACTATTTTCTTAGCCCTCTTTTTAACAATTTTATAAACTTCTAGGGTTGATTATTTTTGTTAGTTTGCCAAATTTTAAAGCACTCCTTTTTTACTCTAATGGTATTTTGGATTTTCTCACTCCACCACCAAGTCTCTTTTTCTAAATTCTTTTTACCTTTAGATTCGCCTAAGAGTTGTTTTGCTACACTCGTTATACAATTTGTAACATTGTTCCACGTTACATTAGTTTTTTGTTTTAAATTCCAAATATTTTTCTTTAATAGATGATTTTCAAATGTTTCTAAACTTTTACTTTTTAAATTCCACCATTTAATCTTAGAACAATTATTTATAATGATCTTTCTTTTGAATTTAGGGATAAAGACATCCATTACTAACAACCTATGTTGAGGGGCTAGACTCTCACCAGGAATAACTTTGCAATATTTACATAAAACTCTATCGGCCTTCCTAATAAGAAAATAGTCAATTTGACTTATATGTGTTCCACTCTTGTATGTTATTAGGTGTTTGTCCCTCTTCTTAAAGAAGATATTAGTAATTGCTAGATCATAGGCTATAGCAAAATCAAGAATAGTTAACCCATATCATTTCTATTGCCAAAACCAAACCCTCCCCGAATCCTCTTATAACCTCTATTATCTTTACCCACATGACCATTAAGATCCCCTCCAATAAAGATTCTCTCTTCACTAGGAATATTTTGGATCAAACTATCAATAGCCTCCCAAAATTTCTTTTTAATACTCTCTTCGAATCCTACTTGAGGTGCACAAGTACTAATTATATTCAAAATATCATCACCTAAGATAAGTTTAATTAACATCAATATATCCCCCAATCTATTAACTTCTACAACTCTATCTTTTAAGTTTTTATCTATTATTATAGCAACACCATTTCTAGAGTTATTATTACCCGTATACCAAATTTTATATCCATCAATATCTTTAGTTTTATGTCTTTTCCACATAGTTTCTTGTAGGCAAGCTATGCTAACCCTCCTATCTTTCATTATCTTAACCAATTCTAAACCCTTACCCGTTAAAGTTTCTATATTCCAAGTAGCTATACGGATCCTATATTTTTGGACTAGTTTCTTTACCCGTGAGCGTCCAACCCCACACGGGAACCCTTGCCTATTTGACATCACAATCGGACATCATTGCGGCGTGTCGCTTACGGGGAACGCCCTAGTTAGCCTTTTGCTCACTTATCATTCCATCCGGGTTCCGATGTAACGCGTCGCTTCCGGGGAACGCCCTAGCATTAGCACAAAATGTATTTAGATCAGAATTCATGTGGGAGATGTGACAATTTTTACTGTTGGCTGTCAACCTAACGCAAACCCTCCTCCTTTCTCATCCGGGCTTGGGACCGGCCATGGCAAAGTTGAAGCATCAATTCCCTTTACCTTCTAAAAAGAATGCTGATTCTTTCTTTGTTCAATAGCTTACAAGTGTGTTTAATATAGTTATGTAAGAGCCGAAAATATATGCCAAAATTTTTATGGTCTGTCGATTGATTTTTTCATGAAATTATGTGATGATGTTATGTTGCCATGCAACTTGGGCTTGACCAGCCTGTTACTCAGGCCTGTGAACTCCTGTCCAATCTGAAATTGGGCATGCCTATGCAGGTCCCCACCCACCTCACCCAACTTTCATCATGCAATGTTAAGTTGTGGATTGTAGGCCTTTATCATGCTTTATCTTAGATCAGATTTTGATGGTAAAATTCTAAACTGTGCATGCAGATTTGACCAGAGACCAGAAGTTATAATATTTTCTTATGGGGGATTAGGCATGAAAAGTCTTGTGCCAAATTCTCACTATCCTGCCTACAATTTGGCCAGGTCTGGTATGGCTGTTACCCTCGCCAACCTACCCAAGTTGCACCCCAGGTTTATCTGCCAGGGATGAGGGTGGAGATCATTGTTGTATGTGGTGTTACAGAGTTACTGTTACTCGCTTTCAGCTGCCGCATACTCCTGGTATTTGTTCAATAGATGGAATTTTGCAAAAGTTTGACAGAAGGCTAGTAAGATGGGACATTGCTGGGGTCATTTTTTTTCTTGTGGAGAGATGTGGTGTGCATTTTGCATTTATACTTTCCTTTCTTTATTCAGAATGCCAGTGGGTGTTTCTAAATAATTACCATGCCATTAGTGAAAATTCCTCTGATGCTTTACTTTCCTCTTCCCTTTTCTTTGAAGTTGGGGGGGGGGGTTGGGGACTATCCTGCAGGACATTGGTATCAGTGGTGTTAGGCTTTGGAACTTGAAGAGCTTCAGTCTTGCTTCTTATGCAAGTTATGGTCAATACCGTGCATGAAAAGATGGGGAGGGGGCATTACGCATCGCTATAGGGAAGGACTTGGGACTCTTAGGACCGAGTGGGAAGAATGCAATGCATAATAATGGATTTGGGACTGTTAGGATGTGACGATGAAGAGAATGCAATGAGCATTGTTACTTACCTCTCTACTCAGGCAACAGCTCAATATGTACCTATGCAGTCAGAGGTGAGAGGCAATCGAGGCAACCACATGGTTGCCTTAGAGGTGATTTTTTATAAAATATAAAATTTAGTTATATAAATGTGTTTCAATATCATAAAATACATAGATGAAACCTATAAAATTTTTAAATTTATTCATTAAAATTAGTCAAATTAGTGTAGATCTCACCAAATTCTTGTAATACTTGAACAAACCAGAGAGACAGGGAGGGTGGAGACTCCATCCTTCAACCCAATTGTGTGCATGTGTGATTGGCTGAGTTCAAACCCCATCAACCCCCCACCGCCCAACTCACACCTATTGTGTGCGTATGTGTGTGACTACGACACATGGAAACAGAGGGGAGAGAGAGAAGTGAGAGAGGGAGAGGGGAGAGAGAACAGGGAGAGCATGGTCGTCGTTGTTGGATCACTTGGATGCTAGGGCCGCCAAAGAACTTGTCTCCAGGGTTGATGGTCGCCAATGTCGCTGTGGGTTGTCACGACTAGGGTTAGGGATCAGGGGTGGGTGCAAGTTGATGTGCTTGTGCTGTTTTATAAGGCAAAATGGGCCGGGGTTAACGAGTCACTTGGTGGGCTTGGGCTAGAGCAGGGTGTCCAAGGTTGGACATGGAGTTCTAGGCATGCAGAGGCACTTGCCTGGGTGAGCTAGGTCATTCTCATGATCACCTAGGTGAAGGAGGCCAGAGCGAGGTGACTTTTTATTGTCTTGCCTCATCACCTATGCGAGCACCTTGCTCAGCTGTGATAACATAGACATACACGAGTCCAAGGCAGTAATATTATATAATTAACCATGGGGGTAAATGTACCACCTGTAGGGGCATATTTACCACTCCTATATATAACACTCTCCCTCAAATGCGGGGTGCATCACAATTTCAGAGTTTGGCAACCAACTTCCTGACGAGCACAGTGACCTGAGATTTGGTGGAGAGGCCAGCAAGCTGCTTAAAGGAAGAAACATAAGAGTTAAGTGTGCCGGAGATGAAATGATTGTAATCATAGTTTTACTTCATCTGCTTATGGAAGACCAGATTTGTTGCTATCTATGGAGGACTCTGGTTATCACGATATGATAGGGTAGGGGATAGTGAAGCAACACCAAGGTCATGGAAGAGATTGTGTAGCCTAACAATCTCGGTAAAAGCATCAACCGTAGAACAGTACTCACCTTGATACTAGAATGAGAAACCACTTCCACCTTATTATGCTAGGAGATAACAGAGCTACGTATGCATATGTAGACACATGAAGTAGAATTGTGAGTAGTGGTAAACTTGCTCAATCTTTTTAGAGAATGCATATAGCTACAGAGAAGTGGCAGACATGCATAGAGATCACTGGATAGTGCCACAAAGATAGCATCATGAAATACTCAAGATTGATACATATTGAACTGTGCTGGAGAATTGACAAACTTACTGACAACATAAGGTGGATGGGCAATGTCAAGGTGGGAGATAGTCAAGTAAACAACTGTGTTAAGAAGCTGTAGGTTCTGTGTCTGTGGGATTAATTTTCACCTCAAGCTCCAATGTTTTATCCATTGTCTGTGAACCCGAAATAGTTACATGTCTGAGAGAGGAAGTTCCCATGGGAGGAGGAGCCAACCTCAAGACCAAGAAAGTAATAGATAAAGCCGGGATCTACCTCAAGCTGTCTGTAAAGATGTTACATTAGAGAGATTTACTTTAGAGAGATGATGGTAGTAGTGTGATTGCTAGTGATGTTTGTGCTGTCTACATAAACAGAAGGATGATATAACCCTGCAAAGAAGGCTAAAGAAATATGTCTAATTATGAGCACTCTGAGCTAAGACAACATTAAGAAGAAATAGCTACAAACAAAGATATCTGAATACCTCCTAAGAGAGGACACCATGAAAAAGGGTATTTTTCATGTCCAATTGATATAAAGTCCAACCATGAAATCAATCATTGGAGTCAAGGTGTGCACAAAAATCATTGCCTACAGAGACAATGATCTCCTGAAGTTAATTACATAGTCTTGAGTGAATCTGTGAGCAACCATTCTAGCCAAGTTCACTTGATAGACCTATCCCCCTTCTTCTTAATCTTGTAAACCTACTTACAGTTAATGGGCACTTTGGGAACTAGATGTAGACATTGTTTTCAAGGTGTCGCCTAGGCGACAAGGCACTCCATGCTGTCCAAGATGACCAGGCGCCTAGGTGAGCAGCCCATTTTGGCACTCACCTCGCCGCTTTGGTGCATATAGGCCACCTTGGGCCTGCCTAGCCTGCCTTGGCAGGGTATCCACTCTTTGTTTTGAGGTATGTTTTCAGGGGCATTATGGTGTGCATGGCAAATTGCTTGAGCCATTAGGCCCTGGAGCATACCGTTTGTCAATCTGCGTTGTGACTCCGTTAAAGGTATGCAGTGACATGATGAAATGATGCTTGCCCTTCTTTCCTGAAAAAGGCCATAACATGAGTTTGACCGAGACTGTGACTTCATAAGCTTTGTGATTAATTTGTTATTGTTTGTCATTTATTCTGTTTTTACTTTTTAAAATATAGGTATATGTTGAAGATTTGTGAATATCAAATTTTCTATTAACTAGAGATAGAACTTATATGTACTAATTATTTAGTAGTAGTTCTCTTTACTTAGTTATATAAACTAGGCTTCGCCTAGGTGCCTTGCCTTGTCGCCTAAGCAATAAGGTGGTGGGCCACCGCCTTGGTATCCTTGACAACCACGGATGTAGATCAAGATCCCGATCCCAAGTGTGAGTTGGCTTAAGAGCATAAAGCTCTTTTATGCAGCCTACCGCCAGTATGGGTACATTATTCCCACATTAGTTTGGGGCTCTTGATGGGCGTGAATGGGTACAAGCAAGGCAAAAAATTGTGGGGAGCAGGAATCATGCGTGACAAAGCCAATGTGATTAGGAGGTTGCTGAATCTATTAAGGATAATGAGGAATCTGATCCACAAGAGGGTAAACTGGACTAGGTGAAGGCGAGGGCACTGGATGCCACATGTACATGTGGGCACAGCAGAGCCACTAATAGGCCGGGATCGAAATGTGTAAACCTGGGTAAAGGAGGATGAATATGCTAGATAGAGAGACTTATGCACTGGATTCAAAAAAGGCTCAGTGGCAATGAACCATAAAACTCAGGAGGGTGAGGCAAGTTTGGTGTAGTAGGTGAAGTGGGAACATGAGTTTAGAATGGGAAGAGCATGATAATGCTACCAATTGCATTTGAATCATAAAGGAAGTGAAGATCCTTGGAAGAAAAGGCATCATAGGGTACATTTCCAAAGAATGTGACTTGACGTGAATTCTAAAATGCAGGAATCAACAGCGTCACGAGAACTATATCTTTGAGTCTGGTTAGCACATTACTAATAATTAAGATTTGAAGTCTTGAATCCTTGCAGGTTTGTATGTGTTAGACTGATATGTATTGGTGTCTCCGGATTCCAATGCTGTGGTTATTTATGTGTTCATACATAATTGTGAATCTCTTTAATCTATTTTTTTATGTTTTAAAATGATTCCTTTTCCTTTTAATGGTTGTACACTTTGTGTAGGGAACTATCATGTTAGACTCAAGTATTTATTATTTTTATCCTTTAGGGGCATCAAGACAATAACAAGATGAATGCAATCACATTCTCCCCATTTTGGAATGAGATCATTATAAGTCTGCGAGAAGAAGACTACATTAGTAATAGGTAATGATAAATCAATGACAAATAAATATCTGATTAATACTCTGTTGTTGTGTCCTCCACTGGATATATAACTTGCTAATCTTGTTTTCAACTCCTTGAGCATGCAGGGAGATGGACTTGCTTTCCATGCCAAGCAATTGTGGGAGCTTGGGGCTAGTTCAGTGGCCTTTGTTCCTTCTTTGCAGTAAGGTCAGCCTTCTTGCTCTTTTACATGCCTATCATTTGCAACATCAGTGTTCTCTAGCTTATGCTTACTACTTTTGACCTTGCCAGATATTTTTGGCAATAGACTTGGCTTTTGACTGCAAGGACACACAGGCTGACCTATGGAACCGAATTTCTAAGGATGAATACATGGCATTTGCTGTTAAGGAGTGCTATTATAGTGCTGAAAAGATTTTACACTCTCTAGTTGATGGTGAAGGAAGACTATGGTACAGATCTGGGAAAATTTTGCAAGATTTCTTTTTTCTTTCATGTAATGCAGTTTCATTTTGTTATGGGAACTTTTATGATAATAGAAAATTTATGCTGTGGAGGCTACAATGTTGCAGGGTTGAGAGGCTCTTTCGTGAACTTAATAACAGCATTGCTGAGGGTTCACTTGTGGTCACTATTAATCTTAGAAAGCTGCAAGCAGTGTTGGTCAAGCTTACGGGATTGACTGGACTCCTTGTAAGTTATCTTTTTTTTTTTTTTTAAACCAGTTGGCAAGGTAGAAAAACCTACTTTAACTGTGCAACCATTGTTGTTCATGCTGCTCACAAGGATGTCACTTTGTCCCCTGGATATTACTTTGTCACATGTGCAATGAAGTCCATGGGTTTATAGTCTTCTTACAGCGAGCGATCATATTGTTATGACCTTTAATCAGGGCAGGCAGACATTTCTGGTGAGGTTGAGGGGATGTTTCCCCATCCTTTAAAGGGGAAGAATCATGTTGTGCTCCTTGAACATGGTGGGCTGAGGCCTGCTGGAGAGTGAGAGGAGCTTTTGGCTGTCCCTCAAAGAAAATATATCTATCCGTTTGTGTATGTATGTAGTATGTATCCATGCATGTGTTAGTTGTGCTATTGGCAAATAGTTACTAATTGGAAAGTAAATTTGTGTGTAGGTGAGAAATGAATCTCCTGAAGTTGTCAGTGGTGTTTCGAAAGCCGTGTATGATCTATACGATGTTATCACCCATAGCCTGCTGACATCTAATTTAAGGTTCAGTTGGTTGTTTTATGCAGACGTGACATACGAGTTGTTTTTTGTTCCCTATGATTTTTGCTGATTGCTTAAAGAACTTTTACTTAAAAGGGAGCAATTCGACTCATGGAACATATTAGCAAGAGCAAGAAATGAAGGTCGCCTCTTCTCCAGGATAGAGTGGCCCAAGGATCCAGAAATTGTACGCATCTTGCCTGCCTCTGAGAACAAGTTTATAAAATTTCATAGTTATAAACAGTTTCTTCTCCTTGCAGAAGGATCAGGCGAAACGATTGCATTTACTTTTGACTGTAAAGGATTCTGCAGCAAATATACCAAAAAACTTGGAAGCACGGAGAAGATTGGAGTTCTTCACCAATTCACTTTTCATGGACATGCCCCCTGCAAAGCCTGTTTCTGAAATGCTCCCATTCAGGTTGTTTTTATTTGGTGTTTTTCAGCTTATTGGTCTTTCCAGTGATACATATCTAAAATGGTTCCACTCCCTCTGTAGTGTATTCACTCCCTACTATAGTGAGACTGTACTCTATAGTTCTGCTGAGCTTCGGGCTGAAAATGAGGATGGGATCTCTATTCTTTTCTATCTCCAGAAGATCTTCCCTGGTAATATATGGCTTTCATTTACTTTTTACTTTCTTTTGGTTTCCTTGAGAATATGACCAGCCAAGCATGTTGAAAAAACCCCTGTTTTTTCAGAATTGGTTAATATCAAACTGTGTAATAATTTGTTTTGCCGAGCAAGCATGATCTTTGTTCTCAGTTCACATTTAGGTTGTTATAAGAACTTTATTTTCTTGTTGTTTTGTCGAGCAAGCATGATCTTTGTTCTCAGTTCACATCTAGGTTGTTATAAGAACTTTATTTTCATGTAGTTTATTGGTTTTGGTTTATGCTTATGCTGATCCAAAAGCCTGTTGTTTTATGTCTGTTGTTTTATGTTGCTGTATGTGCATGTGTATGCAGTGAGACATTAATACTCCAGTGTCTGTCACAAGATCCCATATTTTCATGATGCTATATCATTTATTGCTTGTCAGTCTTATGACTTTTTTCATGATTCCATCTCATCTTCTCTGAGAGATCTTGGACAGGTTGCATTGGACTTGCAACTGCCAGTTTGCGTGAAGGGTGTTGCTTGGTTTTTCATTTAACTGCATGGAGGTAATAGCAAGTTGGTTGTCATGTATCTTGTCAGGGGGCTGTCATGCAAGTCGATTGCCAGGTGTGGGCCTTCCTTTAGATGGTAGGTGGATGATGGTGCAAAGTGCCTTGTTAACTGGCTGTGGAGATTGGGTGAAGATGAAAAATGCTTTGTGGTAGAAAATTGTGAAAGCCAATTGTGGTAGAAATTGTAGCAGCTGGCTGCTGGTTCAAGCCAACAGTTCTACTCTGTCTCAGGTGTGGAAGAATATCTGCAAGAACATTGCTTTTATTGTTCCCATAGCCTTTCATGCAGGCAATGGGATGCGAGTTAAATTTTGGGAGGATGCATGGTCCTCTTGCATTTCCCTGGAGCAGCAATTCAATCACTTCTATGATATGAAATCCAAACAAAGGCAACGAGATTTGCTGTTTCTTTGATAAAACATCTTAGGACTTTGGAAACTTGTATTCAGAATGAGGATGACAGGGGAAGAAACAATGTTATAAACTCAGCTCTTGGAAGTTTGAGTGGCATGACTTTGAACATAGAACTAGAAGATTCACGGTGTTGGAGATGGGAAAAATATGGAGTGACATTAGGGTCCTACATTAAAACTATTCAGGATGGTGGCTGTAGGATTAACTGACAAGCCAGGATTGGATAGCAAAAGTCCCAAATAAATCAAGTTTTTTGGCTAGAAATTAGCTCTGGGAAGACTGCCAACAGCTGATAGACTGAAGAGGTGGATTTCAGATACGAGGAAGAAGTGTCTTTTCTGTTCCATCTTCAATGAACTTTTAGATCACCTTTTTGTTTCATGTGGACTTATGAAGGTTGGCTTTGTCTCATTTTTAAAGGCTTACATGTCAGAGATTAGGAACCAGAGAACGTGGTGGACTTGATGGAGCAATGAAAGTTAGGTGTCCTGATCAAATGGAGATTATATGCCAGTCTATTATCTCATCAGCAATCCTGCGGACTATACTGGGAGAGAGAAACAACAGTCTTTACGTAGAATTACGACAATATGTTGATATCTTGAGAGAACAGTGGAGCTTGTGGAAGATTGGCTGCTACATTTGAAGAACACAGAAGATTTGGCCCTTGTATGGAAAACCAAATGCTCGAGGAATTTTTTTCGTAAGATATTCTTTTCTTTATCTCTTTAAGGGAGCTGTATAAATGTGGGTTGATCAGCAGTTTGGGTTTATTGGTAAAGGCCAAATCTATTGTCTTGATAATAGGTCTACGCTATTTTTTGTGGGGCAGGGTTCAAGGAATGTCATATCGGATCTCAACTTCGTCTTGGGGGGTGTCAAAGAAAAGAGATCTCAGAGAATTCTCGGAAGATGATGAATGGCAGTAGGATCATGATAAGCTTACCGTTTTTAGTGAAATTTTAAAATTGGGATTTTTGCATATATATATATATATATATATATACCTATAAAGATCGCTTTTGACTAACCTTCCCTCAGGTTAGCGTGCTCGCGCACACACACACACTCTCTCTCTCTCGCTTGGTGGCAGGAGAGAGGGGGTCTGTGAGCGGGTTTGTCGGAAATCATCCCCTGTTGGGTTTGCCGGGTCCTCTGCTTGCTGGTTGGCGGGGGTATCATGGGTTGTCGGGGTTTTGGCGGGAGAGGGGGCCCGCCAGGGGTGGAGGAGGGGGAGGCAGTGGCCAGGGGTGGGGGAATGGGGGGAGAGGGCCCGCGATGGGCGTAACAGCCAACGCCTCGCCGCCGACGCCGTGGAGGAGCCTACTGCGGCGAGCATTGGAGCTATTCCGACAGAGGGGCTCCTATTGCTGGCCGCTACTAGTAGGTGTGACCCCGGCGGTGACGGCAATTTGTAGGGTTTTGACCTGCTGTCGGATCCGTCTGAGCATGGCAGAGCTAGCAGCACCAGCAACAGAAGACAAAGAAGAAGATCCCATTTGTCCTGTTGCCGAATCGTCAACCAGAGCTCCTTCTTGAAACTCTCCCTTGAACCCATCACGTTGGCGAGGATCCTCTCCAACATATCCATATCAGGCACGGAGGAATTCGGCGATTGCATCCGTGACAGCACGGGGAGATCGATTCCGACGGCTGCGTCCGTGATAGCACAGACAACATGCGGAGGCAGTGCCACCAGGGCAGGGTCTTGTTCGGGGGGGGGGGGAGTGGTCGCCAGGCTATAGGGTGGGGGGAGAGTGGGAGGGGGGGAGCCGGGGTTGGGGTAGAGGGGCTGTCGAAGGTGGTCTCTCTCTCTCTCTCTCTCTCTCTCTCTCTCTCGGGCTATTTTGTGTATTTCGTATATTTTAACGCTTTCCGTGGCATATTCCACCAAATATTTGCGTAGCGTAGACGACAGAGAACTATAGGAATATAACCACTATCATTCGAGCTATTTCGAGGGTTTTCTTGATAATAAGTCTAAATGAGGGGTTTATTTGGCAAAAGTGATCTTTATAGGGGTATATATGCAAAAATCTCTTTAAAATTTTGTTCATTTAGACACTCAATTTGATAAATTGAAATAACATTGATAAGAATAACACTACATCATACACACACACAAACGAAAGCACAAAAAGAGAGACCCTTAGTAATGATGAATTCAAGCCTCCAGGATCAGTGGCCATAAAGTATCATGCACAACAACAATTAGTATTGTTGGCCCAGAATAGATGGCGGACAAGAAGGGGGGTTGAATTGTCCCCCAATCGAGATGGCGAATTTTAAAAACTTTCTAAACTGATTACAACGGAAACAAATTTAACTACGTTAATTAGCTCAAACAGATGTGAGATTAAAATATTATCTCAAGCTTTCCGATCTCACTCGAATAAACTATGCACTAGATGGTAGAAATAAATTCTAACACGGATAGCGGATGCAACAATGTGCGATGGTGCAGTGAATAAAAACCAATATAATTGACCTGTGAATGGAGATAGAGGAAAAGGACAAACACACAGGCACTCACAATGAACACAGAGATCTTTAGGTGGTTCGGGACCACGACGGACTCCTTACGTCCACCCCTCACCCAACCCGGTGAGGCTTCACTACCACACTACGAACCGTAGCAACACGGGGACGAGCCCCAACACCACACACGCTGCTTCCGCAGCAAAGCACACACACGGGGCCTGGCCCCAAGACGCTGCCACTGCAGCACACACACACGCAGTCGGGGAACACACCCCGGACGCAAGAACCACACGGAGACGCAGCTCCGTCTACACTCACAAACTCGGGGAACCTTGCCCCGCAATAAAACCAACCTCTCGGAGACGCAGCTCTGCCCACAAACGAAAGTATATCAAGTTCTATGAAAAGAAAGGATATACAATAAACGCCCACAATATGATTCTATGTTCAAATAAAAGAGTAGAAATGAGTGAAGAAAGATTCCCCCTCAAATCTGCAGTAAAACCCGTCCTCTAGAGTAGTAGGGTGCGCTGGAGATATTTTTCCGCAGAGTGGAAGCCGCTCAAGCTCGTAGAAGACGCCCTAGGGAGAATGGTTCAATGACCTTGCTCCCAGTTGATTCAGATCGGCAGATATAGGCTTGTTGATGGCGTTCTCCTCTTCTTCCTCTTCCTCCTCCAGGTAGTAGTCTCGCCCCTTTCTCCTTTCCCTACAATAATAGAAATTATTAGCCCTCAAGGAATGTTCTCCTTCGATGGAGATCGCAGGGTATATATAGCAGCAGAAGGATGAACGAAAGACCACAATAGCCCTATCAAAATCCTCTGAAAACAACCCTTAGACATGTATAGGAACCCTAAGGGTAAGGGTGTAAAAACTCAGTCCAATCGGATCACAAAATGGGTCTTTCGAAACCAATCTGGAAAAACACGATCCGGATCCGACTGGGCAAGTGTCGACTCTTGGAGTCGACACATTGTTTAGCCAGTTCTGTTCCGGTTGAATAAATCAACGCACAGGCTGAAGTGCACTTGTGTAGGACCAATTAAGGTCGGTGCATATTGTGTAAAACACAAATTCAAAGTCAGTGCACAACAAAAGTCATGTGTACAGACAAGGTCTGTGCAAAGAACCCATGGTCGATTCATATGAGAAGGTTGGGTCGGTGCAAGTTGTGTAGAACACAAAAGACAAAGGTCGGTGCATATATGAGCACTTGTGTAAAACACAAAGATCACAAAGACAGAAGTCGATGCACAAATGGATAGGGTCGGTGCAAGTTTTTGAAACTTGCCAAATGACAGTCGGTGCAAGTTATGTAAAGACAAACACGGTCGGTGCACTTTTGTAAAGCACAAGGGTCGGTGCACATTTGAGAATCATCAGAGGCAGGTCGGTGCTCATTTGAAAAGCACTAAGACAGGGTCGGTGCATGTTATGACTCGGGTCGGTGCACATATTGAAATAGCCTTGACAGGGTCAGTTCATAGGAGGACAAGGTCTGTGCAACTACAAGGTCGGTGCAAACTTTTAACAGCTGCTAGGGAAAGTCGGTGCAATGCCAGATGTGGTCGGTGCAAGTGCCAAAGATGCAACCACGGGCGGTGCAATTTTGGCGAGAAAAACAACTCCCAGGGGTCGACCCTTGACCATGGACTTGGCAAAATGAAATATATAATGAATTAAAGTCCAGAGGTTTGAAACCCCAATCAAGGAAATATGAGTGAACTTTAAACTTAAATTCTTACCAAGGATCCAATGAATTGTAAGCAAGAATGGAAGCTTACCATGGACCCAATGAGTTGATAGCAAGATGGAACCTGCACATTATGGAAATTCAATTCATATGAAGGTTAAATCAATGCATTTGAAATACATAATCACTATCCCATTTTCTACACAAGTTTCACATATCAAGATTGATTCAGCATGGAAAACTCAATACAACTACAACTCAAGCAATTTCATATTCAGTCCAAGGGATGAAAACCAGCAAGTTAAGGTTCCTTAAACCACATTCTAGAACACTTAAAGACATGCGTTAAATAAACTTAAACCCATCATATAAACCTGGTTCAAGCTCAAGAACACAACTAGAAATGTGCATGAGTTACATCCAGACATTATCAGATTTCTGCATGGATAAACCCATGACTATCATTAAGAGACCAGCTGAACAACAAAGCAAAAACCAAGGCTCAAAGAGCCAGGGGTCGACCCATGGGGTCGACCCTTGCAAAGGGGAATGGAGAAACTGCTTTGGTAGTCCAATGCAATCTGAAACCGCATCAAGGGCACTTCAACCCCATTTGAGAAAATGATTTATCTAATAGAATAGCATGCAAGTAGGGTCATAAAACCAACACCCTAACCGATCTTGTCACATTGAAATGCAGTCAATATAAGGCCAAAAACATGAATCAAATTCACAAGAAGGTCTGAGCATGACAAGCATAGGTCGATGCATGTAATGAAAGAGTAGACTCCCTGAGTAGCGAGGTCGACTCCTCAAAGCACATATTGCATCTAAACAAATTATGCATCAACCATCCAAACCTACAAAACAAGATCTTAACATTTAGCTCCAGAAGAATCAATAAGCATTTTCCACAATACTTACACACAACATATTGTTATCATCAAAACCATCACAAAGGACAAAGAGGGAGCGCATCGAACCCAACGAGTATGAAAATCAATAGTCAAATTATTTTTTAAAATTCAGTCTTAGAATGGACAATCAAATTTCAAATATTCAGGCAGGCTAAGAACCCCCATGAATCGGCTAGTTTTAGCCCATGACCCTTATGATCAAGGTATTCAAAACCGGTACTGGTTTTGGTACCAGTCAGGGCTGATTCCGGTACTAGTATGAACCGGTATAATCCGGTACGGTTCCGGTTCGGCAGCTCCCCATTTCCCCCGGTTCCCCCACCATGCCCCGATAAAGGCTGACTTGTTTGAGCTTGACCGCCTTGGGTGGTTGGGCCTGGCTTGCTTCGGCCCAACTTAGCCAGACCAAGGCGGCCCGGTTAGCCAGCCCCATAAAAGAGTGCCTGTTCCCCTCCTCCCCAGCCCCTCCATTCGACTCGAGCCTAGCTGCCTCTCGCCCCCCTCTCACCGTCTCACGTCTCCCCCTTCTTGTGTCTCCTCGGCCAGCACCAAGTGGCGGATGGCAGGTTCTTGGCGAGCGGTGGACGGCGGACAGCGGCGAGCGGCGGTCTTTTTCTCTGTACTCTCTGTCTCTCTCACACACCAAGGTTTGCAAAACCGTAGCCCCCTGTCTCCCTCTTTAGGGTTTTAGGGAGAGATCTCCCCCGAGCTCCACCACCGTCTCCACCGACCCGTGCAGCCACCGTCACCGTTGTCTGCGGCCCCCTTCGCTGCTAATGACCGCCACATTGACACCGCGAAGGTTCCGCTCTCTCTCTCTATATATATTTGTCTCACAGTCCCACCCATGCCCCCTCTCTGCCCCGCCCCTTTCTCTCTCTCTCTCTCTCTCTCCCTCCCCCCTCAATCTCTCTCTCTCTCTCTCTCTCTCAACAGAGAGATGAGAGACCAGAGGAGGCAGCCGTCCAGTTTTCTTTTTTTTTCTTTTAATGCCTGTGCTACCTGTTACAAGTATCAAATGGGCCGAATCATACCGGCCAAGGCTGGTACCGGTATGTACCGGGCGGTACTGCATACCCTGCTCATGATCCTTTGTATGTTTCGGCTGGCTGTTTCGTGAGTTTTGGTTCTCAGCATGCCAGAGAGTCAGAGAATCTCTAGAGACCTTGAAAGATTCTTGGGGCATTGCAAACCATGGCTGGGGATCATGTCTGGTCATGTGCACTTTGCTGTATCTTTTTCTTTCTCACCCTTCAACCTTCCAAACAAGTGGTAAGAGACCTAAGTAACATAACAGTCCTGGCAAAACCGAAACCTGCAGTCAACAAACAAGCTCACTTTGCTCAACACTCAACAAAACACTGCCCTATGATGGGGATCCATGCATCAAAAGAACCATACAAAACCAGAACTTAGCCCCAGTACAGATTTAATCCAGACTCGCTATATGGGAAGTGATCACATTGAAAAGGACTTTAAAGACATTGGCTGGGTCATGAAAAGCACACTGAATTGTAGTCCCAGGTTACTTCTAGAAGTGGAAGAAAGCATAGGAAACTGGAATGGTGACAAGGAAGAACTTAAGCCATGGAGCTTCACCTCATGAAGCAGTCATCCTCATGCTGGAGCTTCTAGGAAGGGAGGAAGATGCTTTCAGTAATGTAGATTTTCCAGGACACTATCATCAGGCCCCCCATTAGAATTAAATCATCTGAGTTGTCTTTTAAATAGTACATTGTCATGCAATGTGTCCCAAGGCCTCATTACACGTAGGTGAAGCTTCTAAGCTGAAACACCTCGAGGATGATGAGAACTTGCATCCTTGATGAAGGATGCTCAGAGCGATGGCATGGTCACATGGCAGTGGACAGTCCTTCCTTAAAGAAGTCTTAGATCAGATTCCCGTTAAATGGCTGTTGTAGTTTTGTAGTCTTATTTGGATGTCTCTGTAGCAGGAGGTTCTTTTTTGTGAGGAATCTCTTGTCCCTTTTTGATTGTACTACCTCTGTTTATCTTGAATAAAATTGGTGGTGTCATCCACACTCTTTTGAAAAAGAGGCCTGGTTACACATCAAGTGAGTCAAATACCCTAAACCATCTTCACTATCATCATCGTAATTATTATCCTCAACTTGTCAAGGGCTAAAACACCGGTTTCAAGAGCTGTTCTGGTCCTGACCAGTAGTAGTTTTGGTTCTGGCTGTGTTCAGAAACTGGCTGGTTCTGACCCTATACAGCCAATTCTGATTGGTTCCGTGTTTCCATCTCAGCTGTTGAAAAGTGTTTAAAGTTCTGAAAACTTCCAAAAATAAGAAAAAACCATTCTGTTTTTTGTAACATAACAATCAAGAAGAAGACAATGTAATGATGATTGTAAAAACAACTGATGATAGTCATTTGGCATTATGTGACTATGTCATTTTTAGACCTGGACCTGAATAAATATGTCATTTTTAGACAAATCCAGATTCACATCTGCTGGGCTTGTACGGCCTCCTCGATTTCCTGACCACCTAGTTGGGCTGCCCCCTGCAGCAGCAGCACTTTGACGGTGCAGGCCACCACCAGCTGCTGTGTGGCAGCATTTCTCGTTGATGGCCACCACCATGCAGCAGATCTGTCCTTGCCCTACATCTCCTGCTGGTGATCCATCAACTTCAACTTCACTGGCGATGGCGACTGCGTTGCAGTCAGCTGCTCCGATTCTTTAGCATGCCGCAGGTGGGTCGCAGCGTGGGCAGGAGAAGAAGAAGATGAAGAGGGGTACTATTGCAGAGGCATAGGCGGCGGAGGAAGGAAGTGACATGGTGGCCATGAGGATCCCACTGTAAGGCTTTGTGGCTCGGTAAAATGAAATATGAAATCAACAAGACTCTCTCCTCCTTTGGGAGCCCTGCCATAATATTACACAAGTTGTCATATACAGTGGTGTGCAAAGCATGGAAAGATCCAAGTAAAAGTCATGGGAGAGAATTTTTCCATATCTTTCCTCATGCAATTGTCACAAGTGCATGGGAACAATCGTAGCTGGAGTAGGATCCACTCGTGGATGGGAGGCAGTCATAGCTCGAGTTGGATCTGCAGATTTCCCGGGATTGCTTGCACTGTTATCAGAGGGATCCTGGCATCCCTCTTCAGCTGGAGTTCGAACCGGAATTCGCAGCCGCCACCATGCCCCACCACACGGGATCCTGGTTCTTGGATCTCTTGTAGGGGAGGAAGACGTTGCAGCAGCAGCAGATGAGAAGAAGAGAAGAAGAACCTCTCTTGATTCTTTGACTAGGCAGAGATGTCAGAGGAAGAGAATGGAGCAAGAAAGGGGGCCTGGCAGCAGGAACACAATTATGGGGGCGGGGAGGACGACCCACGTCGGGGAATGAGTACTCAACAGGTAGGTGGCAGATACTAGTGCCAATGCTAGTGCGGAAGCACATCTCTTCAGCGCACAGGACATTGTCGGTGTTCATTGTCTACCTCAGCCCGCTGGTCTGAGCAATCCCGCAGCAGAGGCAGGTGGGGGAGAGGCAGCAGGGCTGTTCCCTTGCATCAAGTGAGAAACATTGACTTTAAATATGGGAAAATGGGGACTTGAACCTTCTGGTGAGATCTGGATCGCATGGCGGGGTCCAGATATTAAATGTGGGTCGACATCTGCAAGAAGCGGGTATGGTCAGGTCGGATTTGGGATACTGTGTCCCCACATGCAGTCCTAGGTGGCAGCAGGCCAGTATGTGTATTGTCAGTCATATGTGGTTCTAAGTTCCTGTATAACTGCAGGCTGAACTCTTAAGGTGTGAAGCAAGTCTCAGCAGCTTCTTGTTGCCAAAGCTGTTTCAGGGACTCACTTCTGATATCTGTTCAGAACTTTGGCATATCTAGATTCCATGTTCTCCTGCAGATCTCACTGGATTCCTATAGTACTTCGATGCCAGCCATTCAACACAACATGTATCCCATCTGGAGAGGCATCTTACAGGACATCATTTTCTCTAGTATCCAGATCTGCCTGAGAAGTGGACAGAAGTGCCAGTTTTGGAGAGAGAGGTGATATGGAGACTTCACCCCGGAGGCAACCTTTCCGCTCTTTGTGATCTCAACTACACCTTTGGCCTCGGTCTGCTAGACTTTTGACACCCAGCATCAGGGGGAGCATAGGCACCGACTTTTAGGAGGAATCTTAGGCTAGAGGAGATGGACCAACTAGAGAAACTCCTACTCTTCCTCCTAGACTATGTGCCAGACCTAGGTAAAGTCGACCGGTGGACATGGAGGTGGCAAAAAGTGGGATGCTAGAGAAAATGAAGGGGTGCGCCATCACTTCGTCTCGTAGATTTGGACTCCAAGAGTCCTTCGAAAGTAAAGTTTCTGATTTGGAGGACCTCACATGGATGGCTGTCAACATGTGACAAGCTTGCTCCTTTCTGACATGACATGCGTACCCTATGCTGTTTGTCTAGAGATGAGAAGACTTTGAATCACCTTTTCACAAGATGCTCCTTCTCTTGGGTGATATGGGCAAAGGTTGCCAGCAGGATTCAGTGTACTCTTGGCCCTTAGGGGAGTGTGCAACAACTGCTTAGGGATTGACATAGAAAGTGGACTCTTAAGGGGGATAGATTAATCTGGTGGCTTGTTCTCAGCAAGATGGGCTTTGATGACAGGTGGGTGGACTGGATCCCGACTTGCATCCACTCATCCACATTTGAAGTCCTTGTCAATGGGAATGTTTCACCGTACTTCCACAGTGGTAGGGGCCTCAGGCAATGGGACCCTATGTCTCCCATTTCTATTCCTCCTCGTGGCGCACATTTTGAGTAGGATGTGGTATAGGGCAGAATCTCTAAACCTAATTAAGGGATTCCAGGTGGCACCTCGAGGCCAACCATAACCCATCTGCAGTGTGTTGATATACCATCCTGTTTATGGAGGAGGGGGAGGAGTCATTGTACACTATCAGGTTGATGTTGGAACTCTTACGGGAAGTCAATGACCTCGAGGTAAATTTTGACAAGAGCTATGCTTTGGGAGTCAACATGGAACTAAGGGTTGTTAGAAGAGTTGCTGTCATTCTTGGTTGCAAGACCGTCGATTTCCCCATCACCTACTTGGGATTCCCCCTAACTCCCAACAATATCAGATATAGGGATTGACAGGCAGTGGTAGATAGGTTCCACTCGAGGCTTGCAGGGTGGAAAGGAAGACTACTCTCCTATGGGGTGGCATTGGTGCTGTGTAGGTCTATTTTGGATAGCTTACCGATATACTTCCTCTCCATCTTTCGTATCCTGCAGTCGGTTGCTAGGAAGCTCGAGTCCGTTCGGGCTACTTTCCTTTTGCATGATAGTGAAGGGAGAGGTATAGGATGGCACGACATTGTTTGGGGGAGAGTCTGTGAAGGCAATGAGGAGGGTGACTTGGGTATTAAGAATATCAGAGACTCCAATCATTCAACAGAGGATTAAGCGAGGAGGAGGCAGAGGATGGCGGTCCCGAGCAAGTGGATATGGGGGTTTGGCAGAGAGGAACAAGGCATTTGGACTACAATCATTCAACAGAGATACTGCAGCAGATCCAGAACATGGGACTTGGCTACTCCTCAACACCGCATTTCTCATTTATGGAGGGATACTACAAAGCTTGGACTTTATCAGGTGCAAGGTCAGAGTAAAACTGGGGAATGGGCTGAGATGCTTCTTCTAGGAAGACAAATGGTGTTCTGATTACACATTAAAAGAGAGATTCCCACAGTCTTTTGCAGTAGCATCAGAACCCTGGGTTGTGGAAGCCCAGGTGTTTATACCTTTGGAAGACATTTGCATGAGGAGGAGATCCACCTATTGGGGGAGATGCTATCCTTGCTCTAAGGATATAAACTTGACCCAAGCAATTCAGATGAGTGGAGGTGGAGATGGGGCTGGGAAGGATACTTCTCAGTTAGGTCACCTTACAAGGCTATAGCAGATGGTGGCATGCGTTTCTCCCTTCAGTGGCAAATATGGCAGTCCAAGAGTCCGTTGAAAGTTCAAGTGTTGATATGGAGGATTACCCATGGAAGGCTACCAACTTGTGACTTGCTCAATTACTTTATAGAGGGCATTCAAACTCTTTGTTGCTTATGTGGGGAGGAGGAAAATATCTAGCGCTTGTTCACTAATTGCCAATTCTCTAAGTAGGTTTGGTCCCATGTGATGAGCAAGATTTAGAGTAGCCTATAGATTAAGGGGAGTGTACATCAGCTGTTGAGGGAGTGGCACAGAAAGTGGTCTCTCAAGAGCGACATGTGTATTTGGTGGCTCATCCTCCATGACAACCTTGTGGGCCATCTGGGGGGAACATAATAGAAGAATGCTTCATGGTATTCAAAGCTAACCAGTACGTATTGTACCGGGCCAGTTTGTACCCGAACCGGCCCGTCGGTCCGGTTATTCTTATTTTATAGATGTATTGGCCGGTACTATTTAAAAAAATAAAGAAGGAAAATCGAGGGAACCGGGTGGTGCCGGCTGGTTCACACATCAGGACCGTCCGATAACTCATTGGGGTTTCTCTCACGGGTTGCACTGTGTGACAAACCGTGAGTAAGAGATCTTGTCCCCCACCCCCCTACCCCCACCCCCCCGCATGCTCCCTCCTCAGTAGCCACCAGCTGACTGCTTGAATGTCGGCCACCAGACGGCCGTCGGAGCTCGCCGCCATCGATCGTAGGCTCGTAGCAACTGCAGCAGCTCGTCTCGTCCCTGCACAAGTGCACACAAGTGGCCGCAGTGGAGCAACCAATCCCGATCTGCCTGACCACCTAACCCGCAGACCACCTCGACGCCGCTAGCCACTAGCCGTTGACCCAAGCCATTGTCGCTGAGCGCATCTGGCCCCCGGCGACTAGATTCGGCCTTTTTCTAGTTGGAAATCTCAATTTTCAATTGTTGAAGATAATTTTTTTAACTTAAAATTTTAAATACTGTTCAATAAAATTGTAAATGGCCTCATTGGGGTTAAAGACTGTTCATGGCACTCTGATTTAATTGCAAATCAAAAAATGTCCCAAATTGAGCCCTAATTAGGGTTCAAAAATTGGAGCTTTTATTAATTTAACTTAATTTAAATGCAACTGAAGATCAGATGCATCTCATGTGACATAATTAGGATTAATGAGTGCTCAATTACACTTCAATTAAATTTTAAATCAGAAAATCCCCAAATTGAGCGTTAATTAGCATTCTAAAATTTGGGCTTTTCTGAAATTGAGTGTTTTATCTAATGTATTATTATTATGCATGAATTTTCTATAGATATGACATGCCGCGAGGATATAGGGTGACAATATGCACTCTAGTTAATGTAAAGATAGGGAGGGTGAAATGTAATATTTGTGGTAAGGAAACATGCATAGGAATAACAAGAATCAAGGAGTACCTAGTAGGAAAAAGGGGAGATGTTGCACCATGCACTAATGCATCTCTAGAGATCATAGCAATGTTTAAAGATCTTAAAGGGAAGAAAAAAGAGAAGGAACAAAGGGCAAGCCAAGATGAACAAATGAGGGAAGAGATCTTATCTCAAACTCGGCAAGGTCCCATAATTAAAGCACGTGGGAGTCGTCTTCATACATGAGATGATGACAATAATGAGCATTAGGATCCAGAATATAGAGTTGTAGTCTCTAAGAGTTTTGAGGCAAACACATGAAGATGAGGCACGCAGATTTGGGCATGACACGTCTGCTTCTGAATAGGAACATTCCAGGAGTACAGTAGGAGTAAGGTAGCCAGCATTCAATAGAACAAATACCATGTTTTCTACTCAGAAATCATCTTTACTTGGTGTTGGGGATGATCTAACTTCTCCTTTCGATCCATATGTTGTACCAATGGATCATTATGTGCATAGGAAAGATGATGCTCAGTAACAAGGTATCAGTACTACTTTGAAGGTATTGAAACATGTCAAAAAGGTTGCATCTCAGCAATGGAAGCACATTTCCAACTAGTTTTTGTATGCAATTGTTCCTACCAATATTGTTGGTAAACCCTACTTCCAAACAATGGTACCCTCTATTGCACGAGGTGACTTAGACATTCCTGCACCTAAGCCAAGGGAAATCTATGACCCTTTGCTTGATGAGGAGGTTCGTGAGATACAAGAATGGATAAAATCATTTGAAACGATGTGGGATGAGAGAGAATGCACCTTAATGTGTGATGGATGGACAGGGACAACTAAAAAACAATTGATCAATTTTCTTGTTTATTGTTTGTTTTCGACATGCGGAATTGTTCGAAAGTATAAATGTGCGTTTGTAGTTATTTAAGTAGCATGCTCATTATTAATTCTGCGAATTTAGGTTTATCAGACGATATAGAGTTCGGGTAATGTACATTTCTCCATCGATCGCAGTCGATGCTTAGTTACATCAGCGTAAAGTCTGAATACCCTTGATTAAATGTAAAGATACATTTTCGACTTTCACAATATCTGCTGTGATATTAAGGGTTTTATCTAATGGACTCGATCGAAAGGATCGTCAATTAGAGATGCATGTCTGCGGGAGAAAATCAAATATTTCATTCCTTTTTGGGTATGTTTGATATTTCAAACCCTTTTTGGGGTCATTTGCGATTTCAAAACCTTTTTGGGTTTATTTGAGATGTCAAACCCTTTTTTCGGTTATTTGAGATTTCGAACCCATTCTGGGTTTATTTGTAACTTCATACTTTTTTGTGTTTTTTTTGAGATTTCGAACCCTTTATGGGTTTATATGCAATTTTAAACTCTTTTTGGGTTTATTTGTGATTTTGAACCCTTTCTGGGTTTATTTGGAACTTTAAAACCCTTTTTGGGTTTATTTGAGATTTCAAACCCTTTCTGGGTTTATTTGAAAATTTCAAACCCTTTTTGAGTTTATTTGGGATTTCAAACTCTGTGGGTTTATTTACAGTTTTCCTTTTAGTAGATGTTTGTTTGTTTGTAATTTCTGAAAAACTTCAGGGATACTCGTCTAATTTTAGACAGACCAGTGGAATTTTGTAATATTTGAACTGAACAAGGGTTTTTGTGTAATTTTGGATAGGCTAGGGATATTTTTGTAATATCTAGACTGAACCAAGTTTTTTGTGTAATTTTAGTAAAAGGCATAAGTCCCTCCTTGGTAGAGGTGCACTGGGCAAAAACACTTAAGGGATTGTTTCTCCTTCTTGAACTCCCATGGGCAGCGATCCATCTCCATGCGTTCATCAGCGCACCGCTGCAGATCGACCCTTGATTGAGGACCTCTATGTAAACAAAATCTCTTCAAGCCTTCAAAACTCCAATCTTCAAGCTCCTTGCGTAGGGTGCTCCTTAGTGGGTGCTCCTCCGGTTGTATTCTTCTTCTCTTTCTTCTTTTTTGAATGAGGACCCCTGAGGGGTTTTTATAGCAAAGGATGGGGAAGGGGCTACCCTGGACCGGGTGCACCCCTTAGAGGGGTCACCGGGACGGTGTGCATTCCTTGGAGTCCCCCCACCCGACCGGGTGGTGAGCTTGGCTGGGCCACCTGGACCGAGTGGACCCCTTGGCAGGGCCACCCGGATCGGGTGCACCTCCTTCTTTTTCTTTTAATGAAGAGAAGGAGGGGAGGAGAGAGAGAGAGAGGAAGAGGAGTACCCGGTCCAGGTGGGCCTCTTAGCGAGGTGAGGTGGATCAGGTGGCTTCCCGGGGGAGGGTACCTAATTCGGGTGCTTCCCTTCCCCCTTTTTATCATTTTTCAGGTTTCAACAAATGCTCCCACGGGATGTCCGTTGGAGCTGAAGGCGACGGATGGCGGCCCGTGCATTTTGCCACTTTCGTCGCTTCCTTGAGTCTTGGTGACGTGGCGGAGAATATTGTTGGTTTTTTTTTTCTTTTGCCCCTGTGTCTTGATGACGGGAAGGAGTATGCTCGTTTGAATTTTGCCTTGGACTTGCCTCTCTGGCTTTGTTTGAAGTTTAATTTGGGATACCCTTTTTGGTCTCACCTTTTTGGCTTCGAGTGGTTCCTGGTTCGAAGTTTCCTATATTGAATCTTGCTTTTCTTGCTTTACTCAGGGGTTAGTTTGAAATCTTTCACCTGAGTCTTGCATTTCTGGCCTTGTCTGGAGCTTGTTTGAATTCTCTACTTTTGTCTTGCCTTTCTGGCTTTGCCTGGAGTTTTATTTGAAATTTTCTATCTGAGTCTTGCTTTTCTGGCTTTGCCCGGAGCTTGATTTGAAATTCCTCCCTTGAGTCTTGTATTTCTGGCTTTGCCTAGAGCGACTATTTACTTTCTTCTCGCAGTTTGATAGACACATCGTCGTTGGTTTATCCTTTGCTGGTGATGTCTGGACCCATTGAGGCAATTGGTTTTCTGCCAATATCAAGGAAAAAGGCCATAGGGTGACAGTAATTTGAGCATGTTGATTCTTCATGTCACGCCCTGATTGCAGAATATTGAGGTGTGACGAGTTTTAAACAGGTCGATCGAGATATAGATGACAAACATGAACATCAAAATGGACAAAGCCATATATTTATTGCAAAATTTGACATTTCCTACAAATGACTTTTTAAAGTTTTTCTCTACTATCCAAACTCAATATATTTATTCTCTAAGTAGACAGATAGGGAATAAAATCTTCTAAGATTCTCGACGCTCTTAATCACGCCAGCTCATTTTCGTCATCTTCTGAATTTCTTGAAAATTATAAAAAATATGTAGGGTGAGCTAAACGCTCAATAGGACTTATATCTCTTTACCAGGCAAATTCATGTGATTAGCATATTGGCTAGTCTAGATGCTCATGAAAAAATAGGTGATAAAACATGTGATATGTGAAATAGGAATCAAGATCAGGAAGTCATGAATTTTAAGAATAGATATCATAGTATTCAATTGTAAGTATGAAGATCAATAATATGTAGAGAATATAAATTTGACCATATAACAAGGATGTTAACTCTTACGATCAATAATATCATATGTAAATTAAACAAGTCAAGTATGTAATAAGTGAATCGTCCAGTTCAATCTTGCATGTCAGTTGGTACAATGCCACTCCTGATCATTCAGCTCCCACGGACACAAGTACTTTCGGACTTTACTCGCCCAAGATCAGATCAGGGTCCCAAAATTGTCAGGCATTGAGTGTCAGGTGGACCCAAAGTGTCAAGCAATTTCTAGAACAATTCAGTAATAAAACGACCAACCAAATTTCAAGAAAAAGCTCATGAAGTGTTGTATAGCACACAACTAAACATTTAGCTATGCAGGACGTTAGAGGTGACTCTTACAGGTTCAAGTGGTGGCTCCCGCTATGTAACACTTTGCTATATTCCTGCCTCAAGAGGTGGCTCTCATAACGTAGCACTTTGTCCTGCATGGCACTTAGCTCCTACATCTTCGAAAGGCAATTTATGGCTAAAGTACAGATCTAGTATAATTTTCCATCCAAGGATATGTAGTATAAGAAGTACAAGTGTAGTATACAAGAGAAGTTCATAGATGATTTAAAAGATCATATTCAACGACATTAAGATAATAAAGAGAATGAGTTACTTGTCAAGGCATGATCGGCTTTCGCAGAAAAATTTATAAAAACAAGTTTAGATCAAGTTTTTCACAATCAGGCGTTTGGCAAAAAATCAAGGAAAATCACGGCCAGGTAAGAGGTGAGACATTGAGGCTTTCCTCGCATTTGCGAGGTCCTAAATAAGTAACCACTTACCCGCCTAATCGTTTGCCTGTTAATCTCTAGCCTTAGACACCGATCTTTCTTGGTTAATTGCTATACATCTACAAAGCTTGTCGGAAATGCATAATCAGGTAAAACAAACGGAAACCATTATTGCATAATCTAATATATTCGTCTGCGAAGGAATTTGAAAGAGAATTAAGCTAACATGGATAATTCAGGTCAAGCAGATAGGGTCAATCATGTACATAATTATGAGAATTAAAGCATAATTGTTTGAACAATTTAAATATAACTTCACGAGTTCATTATCTAGTCAAATTCATTCTCGATATTATTTTTTAAGGCAAGAACATCATTTTAAATTTCAAAAAAATTAATGTTTTGAAATAACACGTAAAATGAGGCAAATCAGACACAGGTTTGAACGCGGTTGCGTAGGGTACCGCATTCAAGTCGCGGTCCCTGTGTGATCCACGTTCTCAGACAGAAAATCGAAACTCGTTCTTACAGTGGAAATTTCATTTTTTTGACTTTAAATCTCAAAATAAGTCACAAATACATGCTCATGATGAATAAAATTTGCATAGCATCGAAGTACACATGCAAAGGAACAAGTGTAAAGTTCTAATTTTGTTTAGCCTGAGAAAACTTAATTGAAGATCAAAGGAAGAAGAGGAAAAACGGGAAGAACACTTCTCCAAGCTTCAATTGTCCCTCTACTCACCCCCAGCTGCTTCGAGTTGGGTTTGGCTGGGGCGAAATCATGTCCTATTTATAGGCTAGAGCCTCCAATTTCACCAACCCTTTTTTGACGAAGAACACTCCTTTCGGCGCAGTTCAGCGCAACAATTCGTTTTCCCACCTAATGATGTATGCAGTGACGTTTTTGACTTAATCAGGATTTGATTAGGGCTAATAGTTAACCATCTTTAATCTAATTTCTACAATGCCGCTACAATGTTTCTACAATATCGCTACAGTATCGACGACTTTGCCTTCTCAAAATCGAGCCGCAAATCTCGTCGGTCACGTTATCTTGTGGGATTAGGATTTGTGTTAATTATTTTATACTTTATAGACCTAAAGAAGAATATTTTATAATTTATTTTATTTTTATCATTCTTCGTTTCTTTTCATACATCATTTCTTTTCATATATATATATATATATATATATATATATATGTATGTATGTATGTATATGTAATTCTGAGTTGCTACACTTCAGCTGTCTGGTAGGATATGGGTGTCGAGCCATTTTCTACGTCAACTTCGTTTGGGAAGTTTGAGCTCTCTTGTATGATGAACGAAGATTCTTCACAAGTTTTTTTTTGTTTTTTGGCGGAGCAGGCTTCGACATAGTCTTAGACCTCCCAAGTCTTGAAGTTGATTTGCTCAGTACTCCACGGACGTAGCTCTTTGTGGGATCTGGGACGACTGACATGCTCATTGTCGATTTGCACATTTTGCTTCATCAAGAGCCTTTTCCTTCCATCAAGGTTTTGTCGGGTGACCTTGTAAGGCACAATGTAGTTTTGCATTTGATGTATCCCCTTTCATTTGGCTTGTGGCCCCCCCCCCCCCCCCCCCCCCCCCGAGAGCCTCCCACAGGCTCTTGACATGAATTCATAAACGATCTAGAATACACTGTCTTCGTTGGGTTCATGTTGTCCCTTTTTTTTTGGGACACTTGTGGTGCCGGTGGGACGAGAAAGATTTGTCCTAGTTAGCCTTCATAGTTTGAACTATGGGTTGGCAGACCTTCATGGTTTGCAACCACAAATTTGGAATTTAAGCTAATCGATCTTGATGGTTTGAAAGCTAGGGACTTGAAATTTAGGTTGGCCGACCTTTGTGGTTTGAAGGCCAGATGTTTGAAGTGTACGTTGGCTAACCTTTGTGATTTGGAGGCCATTTTTTTTTCTTTTTGTCTTTTAGGTTTAGACTGGCTAACTTTTGTGGTTTGGGAGCCGACGATTTGACGTTTAGAGGCGTCTAACCTTTGTGGTTTGGAAGCCAAAAGTTTGGAGCTTAAGGATGGCTAACCTTTGTGATTTGGAAGCCAATGATTTAGAGCTTAGGGTTTTGGGAGCTTGGGTGATGTAATCGCCGTGGTGGGATAGTGGGAATTTGTGAATCGGATTAGGCATGGCTTGAGTTGGGGATTTGGGTTGGTGTCTTTTAAGATAACTGACTTTTATGGTTGGTGTCTTTTAAGATAACAGACTTTTATGATAATTGGGAATCGATGGTTTGGCCTTTGGGGCGTGGGACGTAGGTTTAAAATGGCATGGCCTTTGTGGTGGTATGTGCTAAAGGTTTGAGGTCGCTCGACCTTCATGGTACGGGCCAGACTTTTGAATTGGGGTAGTTGACCTTGGTGGTTCGTGGTTGAACTTTTGGACTTCGGACTTGAACTAACTGACCTTTATGGTTTGAAGTCAGTGTTTGGACTTTGGGATTGGACCGGTTGACCTTTATGGTTGGAAGTCGAAGGTTTAAGGTTGGCTGACCCTTGTGGTTTGAAGTCGAAAGTTTAGACTTTAGGTTTGGGTTTGACTACCCTTGTGATTCGAAGTCGGTTTTCTGAATTTGAGTTTGAACTAACTCACCTTGGTGGTTTGAATAGCCAGAGGTTTAAAATTGGCTGACCTTTGTGGTTTGTAACCAGAAGTTTGGTAATTAGATTTGGATTGGCTGACCTTTATGGTTTAAAGCCAAGATTTGAATTTGGGGTGAGCTAACCTTGATGGCTTGGAAGCCAAGAATTCTTGAATTTTGGCTGGCTGACCATTGGGGTTTAAAGCTAGTTTTCGAAAATTAGGTTTGGATCGGCTGACCTTTATGGTTTACTGCCGAAAGTTTGTGATTGGCTGACCTTAATGGTTTAAAGCCAAAGATTTAGGATTAGCTAACTTTTATGGTTTACAAGCCGACGGCTTCGAATTTTGATTCAGCCAAGGAATTTGGGACTTTGATTTGGCTGACCCTTATGGTTTGGAGTCGTGGTTTGGAATTTCCCCCTTTTTCTTTTGGGCGGCTAACCTTTGTGGGTTGGAGCCGAAGGTTTGAGTTTACTTCCAGGTGACTAACCTTTGTGGTTTAGAACCAAAAGTTAGAATTTATAGTTTAAATGACTGATGTTTATGGTTTAGAGTCGGGGATTTGGAATTAATGATTTGAATGCCTGACCTTTATGGTTTGACGCCATGGATTTGGCAATTAGGTTGACTGACTTTTTTTTTGGGTATGAAGCCAACAATTGGGATTAAATTGGCCGACCATAGCAGTGTGCCCGAAAGTTGTAGATAGGATTGACAAACCTTTGTGGTATGGAGCCGACAGTTAGGGTAGAATGGCTGACCTTTTTGGTATGAAGCCAAAAGTCTAGACACAGGGTTGACAAACCTTCGTGGTATAGAGTTAGTCGTTGAGGGCAGAATGGTGGACTTTAGTGGTATGACCACTAGTTGAAGATTAGGTCTACCTTCTTTGTGGTATGAAAGTCAACTGACTAGAATCAAAATGGTGGGTCTTTTTTGGTGTGAAGCCAAGATTTAAAGATTGAATTGCTGACCTTTATGGCTTAAAGTCGGCTATCTGAAAGTTTTGGCAATTTGAGGTGGTTGACCTTTATGGTTTGACTCCAATAATTGGAATTGGGGTTGGCTGGCTTTTGTGGCACGTAAGCCAATATCCGACGATTAAAATAGATAGGGTTGACAACCTTTATGGCATACAAGTTAACACCAAACGTAGACACGAGTAGAGTCGACAGCCTTTGTGACGTGTAAGTCAACACCAAAAGTAAATACCAGTAGAGCTCACAGCTTTTGTGGCGTGTAAGTTAACACTCTAGGTGGACACAAGTAGGGTCGGGAGCCTTTGTGGCATGTCACCCAACAATACGAGTGAAAATAACTGGGGTTGACAACCTTTGTGACATGTAAGTTGACACCAAAAGTAAACACGAGTAGAGTTGACAGCCTTTGTGATGTGTAAGTCAACACTACGAGTGGACACAAGTAGGGTTGGGAGTCTTTGTGGCGTGTAACCCAACACTACGAGTGGAAATAACTGGGGTTGACAGCCTTGGCGGCGTGGGAGTCAACACCAGAAGTAAACACCAGTAGAGTTGACAAATTTTGTGGTGTGTAAGTCAACACTATGAGTGGGCACATGAGGTCGACATCCTTTGTGGCATGGGAGTCAACACCAGAAGTAGTAAACACACGTAGGGTTACATGCCACAAAAGCACCTAACTCTACTTGTGTCTACTTGTAGCGTTAACTTGTCGCCTTTGTGGCATGGGAGTCAACATCAGAAGTAGTAAACACACGTAGGGTTGACAACCTTTGTGGTGTGTAAGTTAACGCTACAAGTAGACACAAGTAGAGTTAGGTGCTTTTGTGGCATGTAACCCAACACTATGAGTGGAAATAATTGGAGTTGACGGCCTTTGTGGCATGTAAGTTAGCATCCAAAAGTAAACACCAGTAGGGTGGACAACTTTTGTGGCATATAAGTCAACACTGCGAGTGGGCATAGGTAGAGTTGGGAGCCTTTGTGGCATGTAACTCAACAATATGAGTGGAAATAATTGGGGTTGATAGCCTTTGTGGCATGGGAGTCAACACCAGAAGTGGAAATAACTGGGGTTGATAACCTTTGTGGCATATAAGTCAACACAGTAAGTGGACACACGTAGAGTTGGGAGCCTTTGTAGTGTGTAACCCAACTAGGGATGCCAAAAATACCCGCAAACCCGATTACGCGCATCACTCGACTCGTGATGGGTCAGGTAATACCTGAATAAACGGATATAGATTCGGGTTTGGATATTTCCATTTTATATTCGGATCGGGTATATGGATTTAGTGCACCCGAATCCATACCCGATTCAAACCCGTTCTTAATAACTCACTATGCATGTTGGCCCTATGATTTTGACATGAACTCAGCCTGTTGCCTGCCTTGTTGGGTTTGTGAGTTTGACCTTTTTGCTAAAATTGTAAGCACATTTTTATAAAATATAAAAATTACTTTGGAAAGCAAAGAATTAACCGGACTTCTCTTTTCCTACTTCTCACAAATCCCACCTTCTCTTGGATGTGGCCGTGGACTCATATTTTATAGACGAACACGGATATCTGCCGATATATTCACACCTGTGACGGACATACTCGTATCCATACCCGCGAAAATAATAGGGTATTATTCGGTTATGGTATTTGTAAAATTGTTGTGGATAGGATATGATATTGGTCTATCCGAGCCGAATTCGATCTATTTACATCTCTAAACCCAACACACTACGAGTGGAAATAACTAGAGTTGACATTCTTTGTGGCATGGGAGTCAACACCATAAGTGAACACAAGTAGAGTTGATAGCCTTTGTGGCGTGCAAGTTAACACTACGAGTGGACATATGTAGGGTTGGGAGCCTTTGTGGCGTGTAACCCAACACTACGAGTGGAAATAGCTGGGGTTGACAGCTTTTGTGGCAGTAAGTCAACACCCAAAAATAAACACCGATAGAGTTAACAACCTTTGTGGCGTGCAAGTCAGCAGTACGAGTGGACACAAGTAGAGTTGGGAGCCTTTGTGACATGTAAACCAACAGTCTATGAGTGGAAATAACTGGAGTTGACAATTTTTGTGACGTGGCAGTCAACACCAAAAGTAAGGGCAGGGCGGCTGACAAACCTTTTTTGGCATGGAAGTTGACCGAAAGAGATGGCCAACTTTCTTGGTATGGCTCCAAAAGTCGGAAATAGTGGCCAACCTTGGTGGTATGACGCCTTAATTTGACGATGGATGACCAACCTTGATGGTATAAAGCCAAAAGTTGGATGTAGAAGTGGCTAACCTTGGTGGTATGATACCTGAAACTTGACTATAGAGGCTAACATTGACGGTACGAAGCCAAAAGTTGATCGTAGGTGGCTAACTTTTTTGGTTTGAAGCGACCTGTTGACGATGATGTCGAATGATCTTTGTGGTATGAGACCACAAGGTTGCGGATAAGGCTAGTTGATGTTGGTGGTATAGAGCTAGAAATTTGGGAATAGAGTTGGCTGACGTTTGTGGTTTAAATAGCCAAGGATTTGGATTTGAGTTGGCTAATCTTGGTGGTATGATAACCAGAAATTTGGAATTAGGTTGGCTTACCTTGGTGGTATAAAGCTAGAGTTTGGAATTTTGTTTTTTTTGGTGGCTTACCTTCATGGTTTGAAGCCTAAAGTTGAGCTTTAGGATGGCTAACCTTCTTGGTTTGTAGTCGAAGGTTTAGGTTTTGAAGTGGCAAACTTTCATGGTAGGAGGTCATGAAGTCTCGGGATTTTTAACTTTGGATTGGCGAACCTTTGTGGTATGAGGCTAGGGATTTTGAGAATTTGAATTTTGAACTAGAGAACCTTGGTGGTATGAGGCCAAGGATTTTTATTTTCTTCTTTCTTTTTTGCATCATGCCATGTCTTGAGGGGAAAATGAGTATTTTGTCTGGGGGTGGTTGGAACATGCCTTCAGGATTGAAGTGCCTGCTTTAAGTTCTTGTCTTAGAAGTCTTGGACTGATGATGCTTCTTCGAGGCCACTTTAACCCAGTCGGCCTCTTGTTGCTGCACCTGTACAGTTTATGCTGCTTCACTAATTTGTTGTTTTTTTTTGTTGACATTTTCTTTGCCTGGAGTGGCCTTCTATATCTTCGGATCTGCAACACATTTGCTTAATGCCTTTGCTGTTGTGTATGGTGACGTTATCTTACATGGTGTTTACAGAAACAAGAATGCCCCCGTCTACTTCTGTGGGCGGCTTCAAGGCATGCTTTGTGCTTTTGTGTGTTTTTTTTTTCTTATGGAGCTCCGAGTCTCGGACGAGTGAGTGCCCCTAGCCGATCAAAGCCTGACACTTGGAACGAGGAAGCCCGAAGATAGTTTACTTTGTTTCGGATTGTTTTTGCGGACTGAGGGATGTCACTAGGCTTCTTTATGGATTCCATCGTTTCCCTTTTTTACTCCCGGGATGGGAGTTTGTGGGGTGGACTAACCTTCGTGGTCTGTAGTCACTAGTTTCGGGATTTAGTTGGCGGACTTTTTTGGTTTGGGAAGCCAAAGGTTTGAAATTTAGAGTAGTCGACCTTTGTGGTTTGAGAGGTTGAGGATTGGGAGTTTTGTTTGGCTGACCTTTGTGGTTTAATAGCCATTGTTTTGAATTGACTTGGCTGACCTTTGTGGTTTGCAGCCATGGAGTTAGTTTAGAGTTTGGGTCAGCTGAACTTTGTGGTTTGTAGTCGAGGAATTGGTTTAGAATTTGGGTTGGCTGAGTTTTATGATTTGTAGCCAAGGATTTCACGGTTTTGATTGGCTGACCTTTGCTGGTTTGTGAAGCCAATGGTTTGAAATTTGATGTCGGCTGACCTTTATGGTTTGTAGCCAAAGAGTTTAGATTTGAGTATGGGTTGGCTGACTTTTGTGATTTTTTGCCAAGGAATTTGGATTTTGAGTTTGGGTTGGCTGACCTTTGTGATTTGTAGCCAAAGAATTTGGTTGGCCGACCTTGATCATTTATGAGGCCAAGGGTTTGTTTCAGATTGACTGACCTTGATGGTTTAAATAGCCAAGGACTTAACCTTTGTGGTATAAGAAGCCAAGGACTTGATGGTTGAACTTGACTGTTTCTGCGATGGACTTGCCATGGTGGGGACGAAGCCTTGGGGCGGGGATTGCCCAAATTGATGGCTTGTAACGAAAGAGAGATTTTCCATTTTTTTTCTTCACCTTACTAACCTGGTGCCCTTTCAGGTTTTCGTCCAGATCAGCCCTCTTTAACATTTTTTAGTGCGTCTTTTCGAGTTTTCACACCGAGGGATTATCCATTTTTGCCCAAAACACTCTTTTGAGTTTTCACTCCAGTTGGGTTTTATGACCTTTTTACCCTTAAGCAGCCAGTGAGTTGGATGCCTGAGTCCATCGGGGCACCTCTTAAGTCCCATTTCTTCTTCTTCTTTTTTGGCATACTATTGCTATTGTTGTTGGTGGTGGTGGTGTTGACTGCTTGTTACTTGTAGTTGATTGTCGCTGGTCATTGTCATTACCAACGGGGTAGAGTGTTTAGATTTTCTGTCTTCTTTTGAAAAGAGCTTGTAGATGAGGTTGGGCTTTGGAATGGTTACTGACCTAAATCGAGTTTTGAAGCATGAGCTCTTTTTTTTTTCGGGTGATCAAATTTTTTTTTGGGCAATCTAAGGGTTTGTCTTGGTGGTTGCTAACTCGAAAGGGGTTTTGAACCAAAGATTTGGGTTTTGGTTTGTGGTTGTTGACCCGAAAAAGGTTTGGGCAACAAGGATTCAGATTTCATCTTGTGGTTGTTGACTTGGAAAGGATTTTGAACCACAATTTTTTTTGTGTGGCTGCTAACCCGAAAGGGGTTTGTGCAACAAGGGTTTAGTTGGGTTTTGAGGTTGGATTTTGGTGGTTGTTGAGAGGCTTGAACAAAATTTAGTTTTGGTGGTTACCGACCTGGAAGGGATTCAGAATCAAAAATCTAGTTGGCTTTCTTCCTTTTCTTCCTTTTTGAGCGAGGGGTCGCTTCTCCCTTTTAAGTCACGATGAGACGAGATTTTTGAATGGAGGGTGACCACAATGCTTGCTGATGACGACATTTTTTTTCTTTTGTCACATTACTAACTTCAGAGCCCTTTCGGGTTTTCACCGAAGTTAGCCCCCCTTTTAACTTTTTCCGGTGCACCTTTGGGGATTTTCACATCGAGGGGTTACTCATTTTTACCTGAGGCGCCCTTTCAAGTTTTCACCTCAGTTGAGTTTTAGGTTTTTTTTTACCCTCAACTATCTCTTGGATGGGAATGACTAAGTCCGCATGGGCACCTTTATTTTAAGCCCCTCTCTCTTTGTTTGTTTGTTTGTTTTTTTTTTAAAGACCAGCGAGCCCCTATGACGATGAGCTTGCCGAAACGGGTAGAGTATGGCAATTCGAGTTGTTGTTACCCGGCCACGAATATGACACGAGGATTGTGGATGAGTGGGGGTTGAAGATGACGGAACCAAAGGATTGGATTTTTGGTGGTCACTAACTCGGAAGGGATTTGGTTTGGAACCAAGGATTGAAATTTTTGGTGACTACGAGCCTTAGAGGACATGGAACCAAAAGATTGAATTTTTGTGGTTGCTTGCCTGGAGGGGGTTTGGAACCAAGGTGTGACATTTGTGGTGGTTGCGAGCCTTGGAGAGCATGGACTCAAAGAATTTAATCTTTTGTGGCCGTTAACCCAGATGGGGTTTGTATCCAAGTTGTGGATTTGGGTAGCTGCTGACCATAGGAGATACGGGGCTAGTAGAGGTGTAGGTTTTTCAAGGTATGGAGGTATAGAAGAGTGGCTTTCAGTATGAGTTGTTGTGAACTCCTAAAAAGACATGGGATCAAGGAACTTGATGTTGTCCCTCCTCCCCACCCACCTTTTTTTTCCTTCTTTCTTCATTTTTTATTTTTTATTTTTTTTTCACATTATCAACTTCATTGCTCTTTCGGGTTTTCTACAAAGCGGGCCTCCTTTAGTTTTTTCGGGTGTGCCCTTGCGGGTTTTCACACCGAGGGATAACCCATTTTTGCCTGAGACACCCTTTTGAGCTTTCACCTCAGTCGGGTTTAAGACCTTTTTACTCCTAGACATCCCCTTAATGGGAATGCCTAAGTTCGTCGTGATACCTCTATTTTAGGCCCCCTTTTTTCTCTTCTTTTTTTTGGGCAGCCTATTTGACTTAGCCCCTTTGGCGCTCAATGCGTGGAAAAATCTGAACCTGTGTTGCTTCGATGCCATCCTTGATCGGTGACTTCCCTCGAGTGGAGCCTTGTTGTGGAATGACCTCTGGCATTAGTTTGTCATTGTCCAATAAGTGCTTCATGTGCTCTCGGACCACTATGCATTCATGGGTTGGATGACACACCCTGGCATAATATTCACAGAAGAGGGGATGTCCCCTATCCGCATTTGTAAGTGGTTTTGGGGTAGCATGTGATATTGTGCGTCCTTCCCTTACCAGTATGTCAAAAATTCCTTTTGTATCTTCTTGACGGAAGGAGTATTCATCGGACGCTTGCCTACTAGGGTTCCCTTTGAAGGGTCTAATTTGACTTGGCCCTGCTTTTTTTGCCTCAGATTCAGAAGGTGTCGATATGGCCGAAGCATAGGTTACTTTGGTCGAAGGCTTTGGTGGGGCCCATGGATAGGGTTATGGGGGATTAACTCGATAATTGTTCATCTGGATCACCTTGGACTATATTAATTCTTCCATTTCCTCTTTAAAGACATTGCAGTCCTTACTAGTGTGGCCTACCATGCGATGATACAGGCATTAGCTTGGCTCTTTGATTCTACTTTCCTTAGCTGACTTCTGGGGCTCTAGCAGAGTTATAAGCTCTTGTGCCATGCAAAGCTCAAATAGTTCTCTGGTATGCTCTTTGATGAAAGAGTATGGTGTTTTCATCTGCTACGCTAGCATTCTCGCGAGTGATTTACCCTTGGCATGTTTGTGGGCCTTACTCAAGCCAACTTTTTCTCGGGGATGGCTATTTGAAGTAGAAAAGTCGACAACATTTGCCTCCTTCTTAGTGACATAGTGATCCTTGAAGGGCCTGACCTCAACAGCTGGTGCCTTGGCCATTATCACCGAAGGATCGACATCTGCTGGAATCCCATTGTTTGGTTGATTGACGACGATCTGAGATGCATTAACAGGGTATCGCGCTTTCGCAACCATTCTTGTAGAAGGGACTTCAATGCTTGGTTCTCCCCCTGCAGACCCTCTAGAGTGATGCATTTGGTATTATCTTGGGGAGCATTCTCGAGGTTTATGTTGCTTTCCCCATGAATATCGTGATGGTTATCCACCATGTCATCCGGTTGAGGTAACTCTTGTCGAGATGACGTTTCAACGGGATGGTTCTCTTGGGTTGAATAATCCCTAGTCTTGAGGAGAGTCATGGGGCTATCCTTGACCAAGTGGGTCCGTTGAGCTAGACCCTCCGGCATTGTGGATTTATCTTTTGCAGAAGAGTTGCCACTGTGAATCTCTACAGTGCCTTTAGGAATCTGCATCAATCTTTTCTTGCGAGGATATGCATTCGGACGGGTAGGTGCCCCCAGTTGGTCAAAGACTGACACCCGATCAGGCTTATGGTCTTTGTCCAGATTTACTTTGGCATCAAATTCAAATGGGGGTTCACCCCTAGGGACTGAGCGAGTTATTCCAACTCTCTCGTTAGATACATCGCGAGGTGAATCTCTCGGCAGCGAGTTATCTTCTGCCAAACTTAAAATAAATGTCATCGGATGCTTCTTCTGACAAATTTAATGAAGGCTTCGGACTTTGTGCTTCGATCATCTCTTCGGGCCATTCGATCGACTGCTCGTTGACAGAGGAAACATAGTAGGTAAACACCTTTATAGAGTCGTAATCAACCTACAACATCATTCTTTTCTTTCGGAGTTGAGAACTCGAGTGATCGAGTGTCTCGAATCGGTCGAAAACTGACACCCCAGGTGATGCATGGATTGCAATTTCGGCGAAACGTTTCGGCCGAAACGTATCGATTTCGTCTTTTGAAAACTACATCTTTATGTCAACCCTGAAACGTGTCGATTTCATCCTTCGGAAACTACGTCTTTCTGTCAGCTACACTACTTTGGAGTCCAGATGCAAACTTGTAAAATGGTGCCCACCGCCACTTGGCTAGTTTAAATTGAACACCGACGGCGCCTCTAAGGGAAATCTGGGACCAGCAGGTGCAGGTGGCGTGATCAGGGATTGCCTTGGCAATCTCTGCTTAGCTTACTCCTATCCTTTAGGTATTATGGATAGCCTTTCTACGGAAATCCTGTTTCTCTATGTTAGGCTTCAGCTCAGCTATAGATTGGGTATTCCTGTCAACTATATAGAGTTAGACTCCAGAATTTTAGTGGATTTAACGACGGGGCGTCTTGGCCCACCATGGCACTTCTGTCAGATTTGGCCGGATATATGCAGTACCATGCTTCACTTTCGTGTTCAACAGTTACTAACTTGCTGACACTATGACAAACTATGGTTGTCAAATTACTGGGCTTAAAGTTTTTAATAATCACTCTTCCCTTCCAAGACAGGGTAGGGGATGCTACACTCTAGACAAGCTATCCATGCCTTCTATTCGTGTCTTGTATTAAACCCACAAAGGGTGTACTGGTCGTCCCATCTGCTTTCAGTTGTATTAATTTAGCTTTGCTTTGCACCTATTCATGGGTATGCCCCGGTGTTCACTGTCATTTTTTACATTTCAATAAGATTTCGTTTTGTATGTTCGCTAAGGTCGAGTGAGTCCATTCCCATCCTTTGGATTGAGGGTGCACTCTCCCTTGGCTACATACAAAAATTCTTGCTTATTAAAAAAAAGAAACATATCGATTTTGGACCTGGACGATCCGAAATCATACACCCGAAACTGGGCGAAATTGGGTGCCAACTCCCCTCTTAAAAAGATTATTTTATTATGTTTCGGACCAAAATTGAAACCGATACTGTTTTGGTTTCGGACCTCGTCGAAATTGGGTCCGAAATCGAAACTGCCAACCTTGGGGTGATGGGTCATCCATCAGATAAGTCCTGCCTTGCTAGGTTACTCCCATAGATTGTCTAGCTTTATTGTGTTTTTTTTATAAACCCCTTTTCTTTTCGGTCTTTGAGGGCGAGAGACTTAGGATTTCTGGAGCAGCCGGGTCTTCAGTTTGTCCATAATCTGGTATTGGGACAAGGGGACCCACCCTGGCGCTCCCAGTGGCCCGAGCCTCCTCTTTGGTGACCCAGACTTTCTTCATGCGGAGTTGGTGCTCCTCCACCGAGTTGCCTCTTGACTTGGGCTGAGCTGTATCGACGTGCCTATCCCCGGCTTGCCGTCGGTATGTTGGATTTCTTCAGAGCTGCCTTGCCCTCCTACATTTGTCGCAGAGGTTCGAAGCTGTTGGATATAGGAATAGTTGGGACATGCCTGTCTCGTGACTTACTTGGCTCTCACCCATCAAGCCGGAGGTGATCGGCAAGGACTTACTTGCCAGATTTAGATGCGACTGCAACGGGCTTTCTGCCTTCATGTTGATGGCGTTGCCCCCCGTTGGAAGGAGCGACTTCGAAGTGGCCTCTGTTGACTGAGAAGTTCGGGGATGAGGCTTGGGTATTGATGCCCCCAGCAGTAGCATACGTTGTTAGAGCCGTTTCAGTGACAGGGACCACCCCTACGAATAAGGGGGATCCGACTACTACTGGGAAGTTGCTGAAGATGATCGGTATTGCCAGGTAGCCGTGCCTGGCATGGTTGGCGACGACGAGCGGACCATAAGTCACACCGCCCCCCCCCCCTCCCTGGTGAGAGTACGAAATATGTCACAACCTTTGCGAAGGTCGGAGTATCTTTTGACAGAGATGAAAGACAGGAAACGTTCCACCGTGCGTGCTAGTCTGTTTTCGACACACGAAATTATTCGAAAGTATAAATGCACGTTTGTAGCTATTTAAGTAGCATGTGCATTACTAATTCTGCGAATTTAGGTTTATCATACGATTTAGAGTTCGGGTACTGGACATTTCCCCATCGACCGCAGTCGATGTTTATTTACATCGGCATAAAGTCCGAATACCCTTGATTAACTGTCAAAGATATCTTTTCGATCTCCATAATATCCGCTGTGATATTGAGAGTTTTATCTAACGTACTCGATCGAAAGGATCATCTATTAGCGATGCACGCATGTAGGAGAAAATCAAATATTTCATTCCTTTTTGGGTATGCTTGATATTTTAAGTCTTTTTTGGGTTCATTTGCGATTTCAAACCCTTTTTGGGTTTATTTTAGATTTCAAACCCTTTTCGGGTTATTTGAGATTTCAAATCCTTTTTGAGTCTATTTGCAACTTCAAATCCTTTTTGGGTTTATTTGAGATTTCTAACCCTTTTCTGGGTTTATCTGCAATTTCAAATCCTTTCTGGGTTTATTTGTGATTTCAAACCCTTTCTGGGTTTATTTGGAACTTTAAAATCCTTTTCTGGGTTTATTTGAGATGTTAAACCCTTTCTGGATTTATTTGTAATTTTCTATTGAGTAGGAGTTTGCTTGCAATTCTGAAAAATTTCACGGGTATTTGTGTAATTTTGGACAAATTAAGGGTATTTTTGTAATATCTGAATTAATTAAGGGTTTTTGTGTAATTTTGGACAGACCAGAGATATTTTTGTAATATCTGGACTGAACCATGGTTTTTGTGTAATTTTAGCATAAGGCACAAGTCCCTCCTTGGTGGAGACGTGCCGTACAAAAACGCTTAGGATATTACTTCTTCTTGAGCTCCCCATGGGATGCGATCTATCTCCATGCGTCTGTCAGTGCATTGCTATTGATCGACACTTGATTGAGGCCCTTTATGTAAACAAAAATCTCTTCAAGCCTTCAAAACTTCAATCTTCAAGCTCCTTGTATCTTTTTTTTCTTTTTTTTTTTAGAATGAGGACCTCTAAGGGATTTTTACAACAAGGAATGGGGAAGGGGCTACCCTGGACCAGGTGCGGCCCTTGGAGGGGTCACCCAGACCGGGTGCATCCCTTGGAGGGGCCACTCGGACCAGGTGGTGAGCTTGGCAGGGCCACCTGGACCGGGTGGACCCGTTGGAAAGGTCACCCGGACCGGGTGCACTTAGTGGAGGGGCCACCTGAACCCGACGGACCCCTTGGAAGGGCCACCCGGACTGGGTGCACCCAATGGAGGGGCCACCCAGACCGGGTGCACCCCTCCTTTTTTTTAAAGTGAAAAGAGGGAGGGGAGGAGGGAGAGAGAGAGGAAGAGGAGGAGGGTGACTTGATCTTGGTGGGCCTCCTAGGGTGGTAAGGTGGACCGAGTGGCCTCCCACGGGAGGCTACTTGGTCCGGGTGGTTCCCTCCCTTTTGGTAATTTTTCAAGTTTCAACATTGTCCACATGGGACAGTATTTCTGAAATCATTTGATGTTTTAGATAACTATAAAAATGTTGAATTCTTATGCAACCTGATGGATCAGATTGTTGACTAGGTATTAGAGGAGAGGGTTGTCCAAGTTGTCACTGATAATGCAGCGAAGTATAGGAGAGCTGGTCAGATGTTAATGGAGAGACGAAGGCATCTCTATTGGGTTTCACGTGTAGCATACAGTTTGATCTGATGCTAGAAGATGTTGGAGGATAAATAGAAGTTGAGGCAGTCATTCATGATTCATAGGTAATCAACATTTTCATTTATGGCCACTATCATATTTTTGCAATTTTCTAGTAGAAACAGGTAATCTGAATATCAGTGGACCATGCCCAATTAGATTTGCCACACAGTTCTTGGCATTGGAGAGTCTGTACAAGCATAGAGTGGCAATCAGAGAAGTCATGAAAGATAAAGAATATTTGAATGATGTGAAGTCCCTTGCTGCTAATGCAAGGAAAATTGCAAAAGTTGTGGACAAACTTGTATACAATGACAGTTTCTGGGAAAGTGTGCAAATGTATGTCCGGTTGGTTGAGCCTATTGTACAGGTTTTGAGGATGGTTGATGGCGATGATAAAAATCATATGGGATACCTATATGAAGCTATAGATACATGCAAGGAAAGAATTCAAAGAAGGTTCTCAACTGCCTATCAGAGGTGGTGGGACATCATTAATTCTAGATGGGAAGACATACTCCACCATGAGTTGCATGCAGTTGGTAAGCTGTCACTAATTTAATTTTTTAATAACTTATCATTTTATATCTTTAATTCTCATTACTGCTAATTTTGATATAGTATATGCATGATATTTCTTAAACCCCCATTATCAATATAGTCCAAGATTTCACGTGGATGATGAGGTGATGTAGGGGTTATTAAGTGTCATAGCAAGAATGTCAAGAAATGAAAACATGATATTTGAAGCTGAAAATCAAATTGATGAGTTCAAGCTGAACATGGGTGTTTTCGGGTTATCAGAGATCCAAAGTACTGTTATGAAGTATAACCCAGGTATACTATTATTTGACCTTAGCCTTATTACAAACACCATGTTTGCTAACTTTGCTTTTTTCTTTTTTTATAATAGTTGATTGATGAGTAGCTATAAGAAGTATGGGTATGAATGCTTTAGCAGATATTGTCACCTGTGTTTTAAGTCAGACTAGAGTTGCAAGTGAGTGTGAAAGAAAATGGAGCATCTTCAATACTGTGCACACAAAATTGAGGAACAGGTTGAAGGCTCAAAAATTAGAGAAATTAGTATTTTGTCACTATAGCATGAGACTCGGGATGAAAAATCAGCAGAGACACCAAACGTTGTAGGAGAAGAGGGTGCATGAATATGAGGGGGCAGAAGAAGAAGTCGCAAGAACAGGAACTGAAGGGTAAATTGGTTTAGATCAGCTATTTGATGAGGAGTATCTATTGAGTGCATGGGTTGAGACTAGAGATCAATTAGATGAACCATTATTTAACCCCTCAGATCATGCTTGGGTAGAGAGAGAGTTGGATGATGTTGAACCTGACGGGGAATTTCAGGAGAATCTAGCTTCTGAGCCAGATGTCCAGCCTTACATCCCACATCAGCATTCTGTGCGCATTCCTAGCAGACAACATGATGAGCCTGAAATCCAGCCACCAAGGATGTCTGAGTCTACTTTTGCATTCAGATCTCAAGATAGGGGAATACAAAAACAAGTAGAGACACGGCAGAGCCATGTATATAAAAGAAAGGGAAGCACACGACATCAAGACGAGGGCCATCAACCCAAATCACCTCATGTTTATAGACGAGGTGATGATGACAGTGATGATGGATGCTCAGGACCTGTACAATTTGGGGGAGGTGGTCTAGCTTTTTGAGCAATACATGCTACTAGACAACAAGATGAGGGAAGTTATGGTACTTATGGAGGCACATCTCATTGGGACACTTGAGGGCAACAAGCAAACACACCATAATATGATTGGCAGTCATGGGCACAGCAACAAAGTACATCCCATTATCATGGCGGTATGGTCTCAATTTGGTGATTTTTTAGGTTACTCTTATTCTTCTCATGTAGCATGACACAACACTCTAATGAGGATTCTTATTCTTTTCAGGTAGCTCACACACTCCTTGGGAGTCATGGCTACAAGACTATAGCACACAACCACAACCCCTTGGGGACAATTTGTACAAGAGCAACCTCATGTAGGGGGCTCTTATTCTTCTCATTGGGAGTCTTGGGGAGGTCAAGTTGGAGAATCTAGCACTAGGACCACTAATGATGCATTGTTCTTTGGTCAATGGAATGACTTGGTGTATGTATTATTTAGTTATGGATACGCACCAAGAAGGGACCAAGATGAAGATGGATCTTCAAATAATCCCTCACATTAATATGGCTATTATTGAGTATCTAACGATGTATTTTTAATTTTCAAACTTTCAAATTTTCAATGCATTATGGTGAAGAAATCATGTTCGTTATGGTTCTAAATGTTTATTGTGTTCAATGATATTCGTCTATTATGTTTTCCTATCTTTCTTGATTTTTACATATTTTTTTTCTGATTTTTAATCACATATAAATATATAATTTCATATACTTATATGGCGGGGATAGGCTGGATGGTACCGATTTCGGCCATGCCCACTACTAAAACCGGTACTGGTTTTGAATACGTTGGAATTTTTAGACATGAGGCTGTGATCGCTGAAATCGGTACCGGTTTTGAATATCTTGGAATTTTCAGACATGAGGTTGCGATCCCAGAAAGGACTGGGTATTTTGTGGGGGACAAAGTGAGTCTTTTTTTGGAGTCACTGGAGGGGGTCACATCTTATGGATGTACTTTTGTACAGGGATATTTTTTGTGCTTATTTCTTACATTTGTAAATCTCTTTCTTTCCATTTTATACGATGGTACCAACTACTTGCAAAACAAATCGTTCATGCCACTCTTTGGGCATTATGGGGAGAAAGAAATAACATAATTCTAGGAGTGTAGCAAGGGCATTGGATAGACTTGTTTCTTTCATTTGCGAGAGGGTGAGAGATTGGGCTGAACATGTATGTAAAGTGGACTCACACAACTTATCTATTTTTGTATTGTTGGGGGGATTAGTGTGTGTCACACCCTGTTATTTTCATTTAATGCAATTGTGATACCATACACTTACAAAAAAAAAGCTCTTTCTTCAGTGGGCAACTTTGTCCTTGACTAATATACTCTGTCATATCCGCTGTCCTTCACTTTCCCATCAACTTCTTTCTAGTTCTAGCATTCTGTTGCACTCCCAGGGAATCCTCTATACTTTATGTTGCCTTGTAAGTATGGATCACTTTATCGATATTGTTATATAGGAAAGTGGTATGTACTATTTGATGTTTCTAGCTCCCATCATTCTTGAACCTCTAATCTTGTTTCTAATGCTTGCACTCTTATGATCCTGTGGTGTGTATGGTAAAGTGCTGTATATTGGATCACTGATGCATTGTGCAACTTGTGCATTAATACTTGAAACATCTTTACTTTTAGACTCTTTATATTTTAACTCATTTGATTCAGCAGTTGGCAATTGCCCAATAAAATATCCTGAATGAGAAGATAGACATGTATTTCAAAATCTATTAAAGAACTAAAAATAAAGTTTTTACTGTATTTTATTCTGTTTTAGATCTAACTCAGTTTGAGAGTTATCAATTACCATTTCCATTGCTTGTGATATTTGGATGTGGTAAAGTGGTACGAGTTTTTTTAATGAGGTTATAATTCTTCGAGGAATGTCTACTCTTCCTGAATATCGTGCCAATTGGAAGTAAATTTGTCTAAAAAGTTTAATTCCAGTATATTGCATAGCCTTTTCTATTTAAGATAATTACTGTGTTAGGTTCTGCTTACCTTCTGAATTTTACCTCGCTCAGATGAATGGGAAAACTTTTTGGAAAGGATTGGACGTGGTCTGTCAACTGCAGAGTCTCTGCAGGACAGTTTGAGTGACAGCCTAGAGCTACGGTTTTGGGCTTCTTATCGTGGACAAACTTTAGCAAGAACAGGTTTGAGCTAGTGCATGTGTGAAAATTTGGCTCAAATTGCTGCCACATTTGCATCTTGTGTCTTGAAAATTTTGTTAATTATGTCTTGTCTTTTATTTTTTTCTACCTTGTTATTTTTGCTTCTTCATGCAGTACGTGGTATGATGTACTATAGAAGGGCCCTAATGTTACAAAGCTACTTGGAAAAGAGAGCACTAGCAGGTGCATGTTGTGGCGCTTCTCAAGTCAATTTCATCTATTGTAGTACCATGTCATGTGCTGAATCTTGCAAATAATCTTGCAGGAATCGAGGATGGCTATTCTTTAGCTGACTATATTAACACAGAGGGATATGATCAATCACCTCTATCTCGTGCTCAGGCAGATTTGAAGTTTACATATGTTGTTTCATGCCAAATCTATGGTCAGCAGAAGCAGAAAAGAGCTCCAGAGGCTGCTGATATTGCTCTCCTGATGCAGAGGTACAGAGTGTTCTTTGTTATTTTTTTCTTAAGACTCGTTTTTTTTTAACTCTCTTGACTACACTGAATATGTAGGGTTTTAAATCTTATGTATGGACTTATTTTGTTTGGCTATTTAGGCCGTTTAGATCATGGCCATTGACCTATTTGTGGATTTTGTTTTGCTCTAAATATTAAATATTATATGCCAATGGGATTTACTCATTTGGACTTTCCCTCCTGCTGCTTCATCCCCAGAAATGAGGCTCTTCGTGTAGCCTTCATACATGTTGAGGAAACAGTGATGCATGATGGTGTCATTCAGAGGGAATTTTATTCGAAGCTTGTTAAAGCTGATATACATGGGAAGGATCAGGTAGATTTTTTTTATAGTAAACATGTTGTACTTGATGATCCTACTGTTTTGTATATTCATTCTGCATTAATCATTACATGAGTGATGGTGCCTTGGGCTTCCCGTACATCAGTAATGGTTTTCTTTTACACCGAATTTTGCTTGCAAAAGAATTTCCACTTCCCTCCCAAAAAGCAATGGAATGAACTAAAAAGTTGAAACCAGATTTGTTTTGACAAGCTTTGACTGGTGCACCTGTGCCACATTAGTGTTGCATAATTCGCCGCACTGAGAAGCCTTGTGAACTCCAGCAACTTGATTAGGACATCAATTCCCTTCCCTACAATAAGACTGAATAATTGGTTAAATTTCTCAGACCATTGGGTATATGTGAAGTGATGATACTGTCTGTTGTGTAAGCTTCCCCTTAACAGTTGAATTCTTGTTGAATTCTTACAGAATAAGTAAAATAACTTGTTTAATAAAACAAGACAAGGATTTTGTCCAAGTTAACTTATTTCCAGTCAAAAGTGCAAAAAGAAAAAAAGGAAGAAAGACACTTTCCGACATTTTCTCTTTTCATGGAAAAAATGACGGCGGTGCATTTGCAAATCAGACTTAGACATGTCATAATTTTGTGGACAGTTGCTAAACACAACCTTCCAGTTAGCCCTGTCAACGGATCGGATCCGGGTCGGATCCTATACGATCCGAATCCGATAACTTTAAATCTGAATCCAATCCTAATCTGAAATATAAAAAAATTTCGGATTCAGATCTGATCCTAATCCGAATTTCAATTTTCGGATTCGGATCTAACCGAAATCCCTGTGTAGAATTTTTTTTACATTGAATGCCCAGAGATATCTGAATACTTTTCGGATCCATTTTCGGATCCACACATTAAATACACATTATGTATACATTTTTTTACATGTAATGACATAGAGATACAAATTTGCATATATATATATATCCATTTTTTTTACATTGAATGTGCAGAGAGATCTGAATACAGGAAGATCCATTTTCAGAACTTTTTCGGATCCATTTTCGGATCCACACAGTTAGCACACATTATGTATACAAGCTCCTCAGTTCCTCTGTCATAGACAAGCCTCATACCTGAGAAAGTAATACCAGTAAGTCATATTCCAGTTTGGGTATAACAACAAAACCTAAAAACTTTTTGAACCATCTTTGAACCCATGATTAGTATTCTAGAAACCAAATAATTTGAAAGAGCCAACACATTTTTTAACTAGTAACCAACAAAATTTTCTGATAACAGATTTTAAAAGATTAAATAAGCACTTCCCTTCAAACTGATATATTCATATGCAAAAATCTGAAAAGGAAACAGGGTCTTATTACTTAGATAAACAACTTTCTTGCATGTGCTGTGATATATCATTATAGTAGACGGTTTGGATTTTCAGAAACTTTCCACTCTATTGCACTTTCATCGGGTCCCCATAGGCTTAATGTAAACGTTCAGAAGTAAGATAACCTATTCAATCCCATGTAAATAAACTATTGGACCACATTATGAAAACACATAGGACCTTCTTTTAATCCAAATCATCACCAATATATCCAATCTGTAATAACAATAATATCAAATTCATACAAAAAGATCCTAGGCTTGGTCTCACTTTTCAGGAAACAGGGATCCTTGGGAATACCTGTGGCATTTTTGATGATTTTAGAGCAAACATGTTAATATTCTTTCAAGTTGACATAGATACAAGTTTCTCTCTTTTTCCTTCAAGTGACCAAATCGTTATAAGATGAAAGGTAATTCAAATTGATTAACTGAAGTTTATACAGCATCTAAAGGTTTCCATATATGATGGAGTTTTCTCAAGAATCATCTACCCCCCAGCACAGCCACTATGTACAACCATGCTCTCGAAGCTAAAAGGGGACCCTTATCTTTAAGAGTGCATATGTTTATCTTCCTCATAAAAAGTCAAAGAAATATTTTATGCAACAACACGATTTCAAATTTAAATGACAAATTTTCCAATGCCTGAAATGAACCAATTTAAGCAGCAAGTCTCAACCAGAAGCATCAAAAAGCAGAGTCAAACATGATTCTCTGCACCACCTTCCAAAAACATGATTTTCTGCATGTGTTTAAAGAGAATGACTAGATTTCCAGAAAACAACAAACATATTGCACAATGTAAAAGGCGATACATTGTCTATTTTTTGGAAGGTGGTATAAACCACATTTCATTGAAGATAAACCTCCAACTGAAAAAGGTGATATAGTCTTAGATACACAAAAGAGAAAAAATGGTTAAGCTCATCAACAAGTCAATTAACAATGAAATGGGGAAAAGTAAACTTTAGTCATCAGGAGATGGGTTAGTTATCATTTGCTTCAAACCAAATAGAATTCCCATCGATTCATCGGTTTTGTTTGCATACCAAACTGAATTATGTAATTTGTTTTGTGAATTTATTTCTCGACCTAGCATTAAAACATAACTCTGTTAAATTATATATCCACACAAGAAGCGGAAGAATTCACATCTTGGCGCAAAAGGTATGTTTTCTCATGCATTCTGCCTCCCATTTATGGGTGATGGGCTCCAAGAAACAATGCCTAAAGATTAGTTCAGGGGGTGCAATCTTCAATTCATATTTCCTGTAGCGACAATACAAACCCCAAATCCTAATTTAAAGCAATCAAGATACAGTTAAATATCCCCTCTTCAATCTGCATGGTGTCACGGTTGCTCTCAGAACTGGTAGTGCACAAAAAAGGTTTGGGTTCAAATCCTACCTGTTATACCTCGTGCACAGGTTAGCAGGCCTTACTGGCTCTCATTGTTCTGTCATGAACTAGGATCCTCGTTAATCCCAAGAAATCCTTGAAATGGAAAGGATGATAGACTCTTACACGAATCCTATCAGGGCTCAACTCTAACCGATTGTTGGGAAGCATCAATGCTCTTGCTGTTAGTCACATTTGATCCAATATTTCAGCGTGGATAGAAGATTAAAGAAGAGACAGAATGCTAGCATGAAATAAATAAACCAGAAAAAAAAGCTTCTAGACTTCTATAGAAAACTTTACATGATAAATTATAAGGAGAAAATTCCAAGTTCCTAAAAAATAACAACAGAAATGTGTTGCCCTCACAAACCAGCATCCTAGTAATCCAGAAAGTTCAGACATTGGAAAATGACAAAAAGGGCATCCTCAACAACTCCTACGTGATGAGCCCAAAAGGAACAAAAGCATTCAAAAAGGCAATAACTCACTGCAGCCAATAGTGAAACACTAGAAATGAGTGACTAATACACCATCCCTCTTTGCTTAGTCTCGTTCCACAGATGCTCAGAAACCTAAGTGCCGCTTTTCTCCTCAATGGACTGAATGACTACTATGACCACATAATGTCCAGATCAATGCTGTGAGAGATGCATATGAGAGGAAAATAACAAAAGTGACAGTCACATGTACAGCAAGCAATTATATTCAATGGAACTGCTTATGGTTGATTAATTGATTGGACATAAGCTGCATTGCTGCACGTGAATAAATTGAAGGCCAGTAACGCATATGGAAGACCTACATTGAACCAAATATTTTGCACTGCAAGATCAAGTATATCTGTGGAGAGGTAACTTTGATACCTGAAGAGTTGCCTCCTTATTTAGGACTCTCTAGACTATAGGGCTTCACAATGATTAACCCTGTGGAACCACTCTTTATCTGCAATAGATATTAGACAAGTCTTGAAATCTATCATTTCAAAAAAAAAAGAAAAGAAAAGACAACTCTTGAAATCTATCACATAGCTACTTCCTCTCACATATACCAGCCTTTCTTTGTTGTCTCTCCACTTTCAGGCCCATTTTTATCAGCTTAGCAGAAGTTGAAATGCCATCCAAGAATCAGATACCCCACATGATTTTGAAGGCAAAACCTCCCATCTTCTTCCCTTTTCAACGTATCCACTCCAAAAAAAAAAAATCAGACATCCTTACCTTCTCAATAGATTATTCGGTGACACTTTTCCCTCTTCTCCAGGGGCTGTGTCAAAGAATTGCTTGCCCTCAACACCTTCAATAAAGAATTGTATATTGGGGATACATATTTTTTAGGTTTTTGAAGAGGCGCCAAGGTGTTGCATAAACGCTTTCAAGTCAGCACTTTGCTGCAAGCAGGACTCTTTCTCTTTTAACAGAAGGTAGGACACACCCCAATATGTTAATAACAAAAAGACAAATAAATAGATTTGAGACCTTTGAAAAAAAATGGCAACTCTGAAACCGGAGTAAAGGCAAGAAAACTTTGCTAGTGTTTAATAGAAGAATGGAAACAAAGAAAAAAACATGAATCTAAAAAATAAAAAATCAGATAATGTAAACCCAAAGAACTTTTGGAATACAACATCAGCAACCAGACACAACGATAAGAGCAGATCCACACACGAAACAAGTACCCCGAAAGAAGCCACCTAGAGAAAAGGTCACGCAGATCCACACAAAAACCCCAACAAAACCCTAATCACCACACAGACGCAAACAGCAGCGAAAAAACAGAAAACAAAAACCCGTCAACACACACATCGAACAGATAGCAATCCGCAGCAAAGAGCAAAATCGAAACTTTCCGCAGCAAATAAGCCTTAAAGAAAAAGAAAAAAAGGAGAACCACAAGAGAACAAGGAGGCGGCGACGGGTTCCTACAGTCAGCTGCGGGGGCGACGGCCGCCATGTCTCGCAGAATTCGCAGATCTCCGAAGGCAAAGAAGAGAGGTGCGGTGGCGCCCCTGCTCTGCTGCTTCCTCTTCCTCGTGCGAGGTGGAAACCTGATGGGGATATGAACCCGCCCTAAAAGCTTAACCCTGCCAGGAGATCTTGTCGATTGTCGCCGCTAGAGTCTGGACAAAACCCTAGAGGAAGGCTGGAGGGGTTCGAAATGGCCAAATGGGGAGAGCCAAAGGCGACGTCGATCGCCACTGCTGGAGTCGAAGAAAACCCTAGGGAGGGCTGGAGCCTGGAGGAGTTTCAAAATGGAGACGGCGCCCCGAAATGGAATGTCTTACGGCGCCCCGAAAACATGACCCGAGATCAACACTTTCGGATCAAAACAGACGCGCCCTTGATCCGTGAAAACACATAGTAGTGGGTCAAAAGTCCGATCCAAATCTGAAATTATTTTTGGATTCGGATCGGGTTTTCGGATCTTACTGATCCGTTGACACCCCTACTTCCAGCTATGTCTCCCTGTAGTAAAAGCAGCAGGACCAGGCATACCTTCTCCTTCAGTCTCTTGCACTCCTGTTTAGGGCACTAATGACTTAGTACTTAATTGTGACACTTTACAAGTAACCCATACCACTGCTTTTGCCACGAGTACCCTTTCTATGAAGTAAAATATTTACATATGTAAACAAAGGGCATCATTAATTCTGGCTTGTTGACCACTTAATCTATGGATTTATTGATTTCATTAGTTTGTAGCCTAAGAACGGCTGCTTCAGGGGAGAAAAGTGTAGGTCAACCGAAACGGTTTCGGCAAATGTCCCCTTTCTGTTCAACATTTGTTCACCAGAAGATTACGGTCATTGCTTTTTTACCCTTTTTTCTCTAACAAATGTGTATATACGATTGAGTTTAAAGTGGGCATATGTTCATCTGAAAAACTCAACCAGTTCTTCAAATCCATGAGGTTTTCATGGTGGAGGTTAGGATGCAATGCCTTTTTTCTGCTCATATTGATAAAGTCTTTATAATTTCTTGAGCATACTTGAAAAGAGCTTTTACTGTTGAAAGAAAAGATTAGTATTGGTTTAGTATTCAAATATTCTATATTGAAACTTCAAATAGTCATCTGGTTCTGCAAAAATAACTGAAATTAAGTCTAAATTTGAGATTTTTTTTCTCTTGTTGAAGCTGATCCTAGATCCTTGCTTAAAGGGCTACCTAAAATCTAGTATATCTACCCAATTACATTTTATAGCACCCTACCAACTTCTCATTTTAGGTTTCTTGGACAATATGTCTGATAAACAGCAATTTGATTAAACGTTAGTTATAGGGATGGTGGGATGCCTCATTTACAAGTAAAAAATACATGATATATACAAATAAAAGAGAACACAAATGTTATTAATTCAAGGATCAGTTAGCAAGAGATGGATTGCATCATATCATTTGATGGTGGGAAATTTTACCACCTTTTTCTGGTTTGTAAATAGTGATAGTACCCGCCTTTGAAATTGGACATGATGTTTCTATCTAAAAAAATCAAAAAAAGATAATTACAAAGTTTTACATAAGCCAGTATATGCAATTTTCAGACTCCTCTCAGTCCTTTCCGTCCTTCTGTGCCATTTGCTTCTGAATACATCAACCTCAAGACAGGAAGACCCACAAACTCCAAACTCAACCCAAACAGAACTGCACCTGTCAAGTAATCATACCAACAATCTGCCCTCATCTACTCTTCCCTTGTGCTGCTTACAAACAGGGTACCCTTTTACATAAGAAGGCTCTCTTCTGAGTCCTAAACTTCTGATTAAAGGCCCTCTTCTTTTAGTGGCTATTTCTTTGTCTGAGTGTACCTTTGTGGAAGTCTTGCCCTTTGGACACATGCACTATGTCTCAACTTCCTAGAGTCAACATAATCAGATGCTTCCAGGCCTGATGTCATCCGTTGTTTCTTCCAACAGCCAGTTTAATGTCATCCATCGATTCACCATCCTCCATTACATATCTGCAAGCCAACAGCCCCTTCATCTTCATTCCAAGCGCTGGTCACCTCCTCAATGACACCTGCAATTATATCCAACCAGACAACTTGAAATCGAGTGCTAGCTGCTTTTTTCTTCAGTTTTTGTATTTTACTGGAAGAACGTAAGTTAATCTAATAAATTACCTAGGGATCTGATATATGTGCTTTCTTTTGTTTTCAGACTTCTCCCTTAAAAAGTTCCTCCTCCTAATTGTTCTATACATCTGGCACCGTTTCTTTTTGTAATGGCTAGACTGGCTTGTTATTTTTTTAGTTCTCATATTCTCTCCGACTTGATGAATATGCACCAAAGAATACGGTCATCTAGGCATAGAAAAATAAGATTCACAGGCACAAACAGAGATGCTGAACTATGGGGGAAGGCATGAAGAGATGTTGAAGCATCATCCCCGGTGTATCAATTGAGAGAACTGTAGGGAGGGAGGGAGGGAGGGAAGGTTGTGGTGGTATTGTCTTTCGTATATTGATTAAGAAAAGTTTGAACTTAATGATTGTGAAAGCTAATTACTCCCATACTGGGTATTCTCAAGCCCTCTATATCTATGCTAGTCTGGGCCTTTTCACTAACTAGAGTTGTGGGTCGGCAGATTGGTTCAATAATATGGTGTCAGAGCCATTTTGTGCATTAGGCTCTCCCTCATTTGGCTTGTAGTTTCACGAGTGTCCTAGTATGGCTCATAGGGGTGGTGCTGGTGAAAGTCATTTAGTCTTTCACCGAATCTTCACTGTCTACTCTCTGCTTGTGTTTGCTCTAGGGTTTTCCACTAACTCTTAGTTTCAGGTCTAGGTAGTCATTGCCATTAGTAACGTCAACCATTTCATTTTATTGGGGAAAACATTGGTGGATGACCTCTTCCTAACCATTGCGATGTGGTTGGAGGATCATTGATATCCAGTTTTGGTTGCATGCTTTATTGTTTATTATCATATTTACTTCTTGATGGTATTTAGTTAAGTTTCCTGGTCCTGTCTAAGAGCAAAGGTCTTGAGTAATCTTTGTGGAAGTTTCTTCATAGTGAGAAATGGACTAAATGTGTTGCAAACTTTCTGTTGTCATGAAAGAATTTGTTAGCTTTAGTTTGACGAATGGCTTCAACCTAGCATCTATCTGTTATAGTACTTAATTGAGGAAATATGGGGATAGGTTTGAGGGTAGGACATAATGGTATTGGCTTATTCATTACCACATTTGAAACTGTGTAGAAATACCCTTAAGATTATGTTTGTGTCAATTGTTGTATGGCATTAAATTTTGCAAGTACTATACAAACAAAAATCTGTATTGTCTCATAAGAATATATCAAGTTATCTACTATCTTAAATTCTGATTTAGTCTTTTTCTCTTACAATGTGATTCATTGCTTACCTCAGACCATTAAGCTTTTCTGCCCTATCACCCGTTGCTGATCTTCCTTCTTCCCTGTCTGATAAAGATAAGATTTTTGTTTTCTCATAGGAAATATTTTCCATTAAGCTACCTGGTGATCCCAAGCTTGGAGAAGGGAAGCCTGAAAACCAAAACCATGCGATAATTTTTACCCGTGGAGATGCCATTCAAACAATTGACATGAATCAGGTCATCTCTCAAACTTCCTTTTTTTGCTAGTAGTTTTTATGTTGCATACAAAAGTTTACTCTTTGTGATAATTGCATTTTGTTGGCTTTCTTCAGTCAGACTGACTTCTACCATTAGGGAATTGACTACCCTTATTTCTGTATCATCTGAGCTGTGTTATGCATGTTACAGGTAGTTTATCATTCACTTCTCTTTGTTGTCTTGAAAATGCTTTATTCATCTTCTTACTTATTATTTACTTACAATCAATGTTGGCCAACTCAGCAGTCCAGTCCAACTTGGGCCAAAAAACCTCTTCTCCATTATCCGCCAGCTTGTACTACTGAGAGATTTTGATAACTATTACATATCACATTTTACATTTTAAGTTGGAGATAAAAGTAGCAATCTAGTAGATGAGGAGTACACAGCTCTTTTGTGTGGCAGTTGCTTTCATAAGAGAATGGTAGGAAACAGATAGCAATTAACAGAAGACAGGAATTAACTTTATATGTAGTTCATCCATTTTCTATTTTCAGTCTTTCTGCATGCCAAAGTTTGCTTTCTGTTGTTCCTGTGCTTTTTTGTCTTTGAACCTTATTTCTGGTTTGTTACCGAAAGTTAAAGGGTTTCTGGATATTGAGACATTTATGGTTGCACAGTTCTCATTAGAAGTTGTTCTTTTAGTTGTGTTGTTTTCTGGTAAGTATTACATTCATGTTAAATATACTGGTTTAATCTTTTTCTGTGCTTTAGCATTGTTTCCTGTTCAATGATAATGATTGCACCAGTTTAACTAGAGCTAGTTTATGCTAATTCAAAATTCTAGCCCAACATTGTTGTAATACTCATGTTCCGGTCCACCATCTGACATTCAATAACCAGATAGTTCTCTTTATTTGGTAAGTAGGATAACTACCTTGAAGAGGCTATGAAAGTGAGAAACCTTCTTGAGGAATTTCGACGAAACCATGGTCTTCGTCCACCAACCATTCTTGGAGTTCGAGAACATGTATTCACTGGAAGGTTTTTCCCTGCATCCTCTGTTCCAACTACTGTTCACATTTGAAGGTCTGTATTATCCATTACTTTTTTTTCTTAATTTCAGTGTGTCGTCACTGGCCTGGTTTATGTCAAACCAAGAGACTAGTTTTGTTACATTGGGTCAACGAGTTTTAGCATATCCTCTCAAGTAAGTAACTACATTCTGAAAAGTCAGATTTTGCCTAACCAATTTGTTTTAGTATCTATTTTCCTGCTTTTGTCCTACACTGGTCTCATTGGCATATCCTCTTATATCTTATTCTGTTTTTATTTTTTAACCGGCCAATCTGGGATCTGCCTTTATTCCTTTGGTTGGCCAACCTGGCAAACTCTTTCTTGTTTCCATCGGACATGACTAACCCAGTCTTTTACTCCATTGCTGTGACCTATAATTGAGTGGGCATGCTCTCATGTGGTCTTAAGCTCATCTTTCATGGAGTTGTGCAGGATATTGTTAAGATAATGTACTGATGTATTACCCCTTTCTGCTTAGATTGCTACAGACTATAGATATGTTGACTTTCTTCCAAATAAAATTCCTTTGATCTGGTCTGGAGGGTGCCATGCAGATTCTACGTTATATTAATGTGGGAAATGCAATAATTACTTTGTGGCGGAGTTGGGATGGAGAAATTGACTTCAACCTTCACTGAGAAATTGGTTGTGGGACTGGCACACAAGCAAGCAGCTTTGGTTTGCAACATGTGAGAACTAAAATTACATGTGGGTGATTTTGGAGGCATGGGATGCCATGCAGATAATGTGTCAATTCGATCCTTTAAAAGTGACTACCCAGTACAAGCTCCACAGTGGATCTTGTACTAGACATAGTATGGTCTCATACTTGCTCATTTTCCCTGAAAACTTCAAATGTCATTGTTCTTGACCCTGTGTTGTATATGATGTTGAACTAAACACATATATTACTGGTCAAGCATTTGAAGGTATCCTTGTAGCTAAATTCAGCGTAGCTTATGTACATGATCATACTTGGCAGGCTGTTTACCTGTCCTTGGGGAGGGGGGGGGGGGAGGATAACACTCGTCAACTCTGTCCTCAACTCTGTATCTCTACATTTCCTGTTGGTTTGTGTTATGCCTGGGACAGTAGGAACCAAATTGGATGTCTTCAGAAGGAAATTCCTATGGGGGGGAGGAAAGATAATGCAAAAGGCATTCCTCTTGTTACATGGAGCCTGGTTTGCAAACCAAAAAACAAAGGTGGTATGGGTGTTAAAAACTTATGCTATATGAATTTGGCACTGCTTGGAAGGTAGCTGTGGGAATTGTTGAACCAAGGTGGACCTTTATGGAAGAATCTGCTTATCATTAAACACTACAGCAAACATCAGCGCTTTTATTTGGAAAATGGACGGCTTGACTCAGGTTTCACCTATTTGGAAGGGTGTCATTCAAGCCGCTCCCTACCTGGAAAAAGGACTTGTTGTCCAAGTGTAATGGTGAGCACACGCTTTTCTGGAATGGTAGGTGGTGCGGAGATGTGTACTTGAAGGCATTGTTCATAGACTCATATCATACTGTACCTGGGGAAACCTGGGTCGGCAGGTCACTGGTATGGTACGGGTTGCGACGGAGGCGGCGGTGGAGGGAGGGGGGCCACGGCGGAGGTGATGGAGGAGGATAGGGAGGAGGGGGAGGCCGTGGCTGAGAGGGAGGAGGCCGGCGGAGGGGGGGGGCTGGAGGAGAGGGCGGAGGGGGAGGAAGGAAGGGGGAGACGATGTGCTTGCACCTTGCAGAACCCCGAAGGAGATGCGAGCCTTGGCAGGAGGAGGGGAAGGCCAAAAAGAAAGGGAAAAAAAAAGCCTGCAAGAGCTGAGCTGAAGCGGTACGGTACTATACCATACCATGTCGCCAGGGAACACGGTCGGCCCGACCCGACGTTATGGCAAACCTTGCTTGAAGGATAGATTCCCTGGTATTTTTGCGCTTGCCATAGACAAATGGAGCACTGTGCAAAAATGTTACATGCAGCAGGGCGGTACAAGGCAGTGGCTTATCAGTTGAGAAGGGGCCTTAAGGAGGAGGAGAATGAACATTTCCTGTTAATAGAGCACCTTCAAGATATTACTCTGGACTTCAATAGGCAGGACTTCTTTTGGTGGAGGAAAGTTGGCACCCCATTCTCTGTCAAGGCTTTCTATCAGTTTCTTGAAGACCTGGACCCACCAACCCCGGTTCCAGATTGGGCTTCTGTTTGGAAGGTGAAATTCCCTTTGAAGATTAGAGCCTTTCTCTGGCTCCTCTCCAGAAAAGGACAGTGACAAAGCTTTGTAGACAAATGGAGTCAGGATGGTGATGTGTTGTGTGCTTTATGCGGACAGGAAGAGGAGACTCTTGATCATCTTGTCATCACTTGTCCAGTTAGTGCTGCAGTCTGGGGAATTATTGCTGGTATCCTTGGGGTTCCTTTGCAATTCACCATTGTGCCTGATATGTGGGGTTTCTTTCACCCACCTCAAGCCCCGCGTGCCAAGCTAGAACTGCAGATGTTCAGACTTGTCCCTGCTACAGTCTGCTGGAGCATTTGGAAGGAAAAGAATGGTGTGGTCTTCAGGGGAGCAAAGACATACGTGGACAATGTTTGTTCGAGGACCCTTGCTTTTCTCTATAGTTGGAGCAAGCATCTCGTTAAAGCTCCCCAGCATGCATTCCTTTTAAACCTTAACTTGTTTAGAGGAATTTAGGTTGCTTTCTTTTGAAGGAGGAATCTCACCTCCTTTTTGATTGTTCTGCCTCTATTTATCTTAATAAATTTGGCAGTGAAATCTACCTTCTTTCGAAAATGGAGACTCCATCTAGTTATAAACATGCATTTGGTGTTTCTTATATTTGACTTCCCCTTCTTTGTTGGGCTAGTAGTGAATGCCATGCCGTGGTCATTTAGGTTCTCTCCCTTTTCAGTGTCTATCACCATAATTCGGAAGCAGCCTCTTGGCTATGATGTCTGATTAGTCATTCCCTTTGGAACTGTTTGTGAACTAGTTAACTAGAGATGGTTGTCATTATCATCAGTGTCTTTCACGACAGTTCATTTTTTGGTGAAAACCCTTCTATTTAATCATTTCTGATGAAGATCGCTGTTTGGCAAGTGGGTTGGAACTCTGATACCTTCAACATACTTTTTGATTGTGTTGGGTAACGCTTCTGACATTATTCTTAAGCATCATGCCATCAATCTGTGATGATTTAGTGTTTCTAGAACCAAATCCTGCTGACAACTTGTGATAGGGTCTCTTTATAGATTCGATGTTCAGGACATGCTATTTAGTGAAGCAGGAAGCTGAGTCAAGTAATGGTGAAAGGGTGTGGAGAGTCATGCTCCATGCCCCAATTTGGGTTGTCCAGTATAAACAAACTGGCACTTTTTTGGGGGATAAGCATAGAATTGGAGCCTCTGTGAGGAGTGTTATCTTACATAGCTCAGCAGCCATCTACATCACGCATGCTGCTTATGATGGTTTGATAGCTATGACTAAATTTGCAGGGCAATTCCTAACTCAGGCACCTAGTTTCTTGATTCAATAGCAACTAGCATTGTCTGTAGAAACTCTCTCTTCTCCTGTATACATGCATCTTTTTGCCTTTCTTGCTTGGTGAATCGTGGTATTACCCCCCTTGGCCTGAGGTTGAAAACTGAGGATCTTCTGTCTTCCTTCTCTGAGATGTTTGGTCCTCTCTTTTAGACCAAACCCTCGGCCCTCATTCTATTTAGAAAAATGTAATATGGAATTAGATTGTGGTAGACCTGATGGAATGGACTTCTTGGTTAGAGATCAGAGTGACCTGGGTGAGACCATGTTCTCCTTTGTCACTCTCTTTAAGTACCAGTTCTTTAGTTGTAGCGAGATGAGTGAGAGCAGGGGCAAGGGCAAGAATGAGGGGGGTAGTGATGGCCAAGGAAAAGGCCAGTGATGTCTTCCGCAGGCTTCGGCTGGTCGTGAGGTGTCCATGTGGCAGCCGGATCCTCGGTTAAACTTTTGCTGTCGATGCTTCAGCAAAGGGCATCAAACGCCGTCTTCCAACAAGGAGGATGTGTGCTTGAGGTGTAAGAAGCCAGGACATTGGAGTTTTCAGTGCAACTCTGGTTTGCTTCCTGATGTGTCCTAGCAGGTTGAGAAAGCAGTGTTTGTTGCAGAATATAAGTAGCGTGTCAAAGATGAGCCTTCAGAATTTGTTCAGATTGAAGCACCATGGTCCCCTTGTACGATTGTAATATGAAGGCACCGTGTTGTGTGCTGCTGGGTGTGTTTCAAGATTGTTGTATTGAACGTAGTGCTGTGTCTAATTCCATGAGAATGAGGTGGAAGGAGGCGGCCTTATGGTCTGTTAGTTCTTTATCTCTGAACTCTTTTTTAATTTTCTTTGCTTGCATGGAGCTTGAGAGTGCTTTCTCAAATCTGGGTTGCTTGCTGTACAAAATTCTACATTAGGTTGGTCAGAGTGGTAGGAAGGGCATGGTACGAGGTTGGTGTCCAAGGGTCCTGTGAGACGGTGTTGTTTGGCTGGTGTGCCTTTGCATTATGGAGTGTGAAAGTCTTTTCTAGCTTGGTGACTCCTTTTGGTTGCTTAGTTGGTGTTAGATGACGATACAAAAGCATGGCCAATGTTTACCATGTATGGCTACAAGTTGAATCCACAATTTGTTTTAGCTATGGCTTGTTTTGAAACTGTGATGGCGTAACAATTATTATTGGATGAATGCTGAAGTTGAGCTGTCCACTCAGGATCAGGTAACCGGCCATTTGACGAAGTCCTACAAGAATGCTGTGGCCGCGTTACCAGAAGTTAGGGTTTTCGATTCAAAAGCAGCAGTTGTATCAAGCTTGAAGACAGCTGAGTCTGCTGAGTCATCTCAGCATAACTCGCTTGACTGTCAGCTGATTCTGAATGTTAGCAAGTCTGCACAGCTATCATGGGTAAGCTTACCTAAAGGGGGAATACAATCGCCGATCCAGCCTGTTGACGAAGGTCTAGAGTGAATCTTAAGTAATGACTAATGAGCTATTAGCAAATTCAATAAATTCAAAAATGGATGGAGAACAAGAAGTTTCCAAACAAGCTAAGGCAGATTGCGGAGAGTCCATCTTTTGGGGGGAAGTGGCCTGTCTGGAGGCTCTCTTGCAGTTGGCATCCAAGATAGTTGCAGATCTTTGGAGGGAAGGGGGTTGTCGCAAGAAGAGGGTGGCTCTCCAAGTATATCGGTATCAAAGATCTCCCGAGATCTCAAATTAGACTGTGATTGGAGAGGATCTCGATCCAACTGTTGGCGTTATGATTCCTGTTCCGGAGGATGGGGAAATTTTGGCACCATCCTTGAAGGAAAGTGAGTTGTCTCCAAGGTTGGAAGTCTACCCTCCAAGGATTTCTGTTCACAGGTTCGTAGAGGAATGCCATGTGGACCTTGATGGTCATGATGGCAGGTTCGACCTCATGGGGAGGAGTCTCTCACAAGCGGTGGTGGGTGTTCCTTGTCTGGATGGCACCATGGTACTTGAGGACGGCAAATCACAGCCTTCACCCAGGGCATCACAACAATCAAAAGATATCCCGGTTGGTGAAGATTTTTGGTTTTTGTGAGTAATGAAGAGTTGATGCAGAAAGCTAGCATGTTAGGAATTCAAATAAAAGACAGTCCAGCACAGTTCAGGAGTTGCTAATGAATCTCAGTCATGATGGGCCATCTCAACCGAAGCCATCCCAGGAGCAAAGAGAGCTTGCCTCTATTTATTTTGAATAAAATTTGTGGTATAATCCACATTCTTTAAAAAAAAACTACTATTTCTCTAGTTGATTATTCTGGCCTATGTTCACATAGTGCATTTTGTATGTTTCGTAGTATTACCTGCTCTATAAAGGGTTTTACTATGTTATGCTTGTGCTTATGTTCACAGGGTTCGTATGCACTATGGACATCCGGATATTTTTGATCGAATATTTCACATATCAAGAGGTGGTGTGAGCAAAGCTTCCCGTGTCATCAATATCAGTGAAGATATATATGCTGGTGCGCTAAAAAAATTTACAGCTTTCAAATCCTATTGCATTTCCTTTTCTAAGCAAGAATTCAAGGCCTGGCATGAGGACATGGTGTGTAGTGTGAAGTGCTGTCTCTCCACTTGTTTGGATAGATATATGCATGCTAATGATATGTTTTTTAAACTGATAAGCTTTGATGCCCATAAATCTTGATCATGGAAAAACTTCTGTGCTAATTTGTACCTCAAAGGGCAATGTTAAGAGTTTCCTTTGACTCCATCATGACTCACATTCATGCATTGACATGGATGTGACTGGTATAGCTATGGTGTTCAGCACTCATAGATTGCTTTGACTCTCTGATCAAGCAGCCTAGTTTTGCAGAAAGGGTGGAAGAAAAATATCCAGTGTGTTGCTTATGAAAGATTTTTACTATTATTAGACAACTTCATGTGCTATAGTAAGCACATGGACCCTCATTGCCAATATCTTTATCGACAGGTGTAGGTACTTGGTTGTCTTAGCTGTGTCTCCCTCTAGCTTGCTTTTCTCATGATGTTCATAGATGGGTGGTCTATTAGTGATTGGAAGAATGCTGCTGAAGTTCTGAATGAGAAACAAAAATCTTAAATAAGTGTCGCCATTAATTTTCATCAAATGACATTGGGTGTTCCTCAACTTTTTCGTCGTCTTTTTTCTTTGGAGTGGTGGAGGTGACAAGTAGCATATTTTCATATACCTGTAGAAAAAAGAATGGGTGTTGCACATTTTGTTTCTCTAAATTACTCTGGATCTGTAGATATGTCAAATGGTATATAGTCAATAAGTCTTGATCTGTTCATTTGCAAATGAGCCCTCAATTAAGAAGCATTGGACCCTTAGTAGGTGGTGTCTTCAGTGTCACAATATGATGTGGTGATTCTAGAATGAGTGGAGAGGCTTTTAGGAACATAAATCAAAGAGAGGACCTAGGGAATAGTATGGTGGAGCAGAAAGAATGGTTTATGTTGTAAAATCAATAATCTCTCCATGACATGATCGTAGGGGCCAGGTATCAAATAGCTAGAGAAGTATGAAAGGTTATATGACATATATCACCCTTGAAAAAGTTCAATTTTTAAGGATGTGCTCTCCATAACATGATAGGAGGGGGCAGGTATCAAATATCTAAAGTATGAAAGGTTATATGATATATATCACCCTTGAAAAAGTTCATTTTTTAAGGCATGTGGTCAGGTTTCTTGTGATCTCTTGTGGAAACATTAACTTCAATTTCCAAATGTCTGGTTAGATCATAATGAAAATTGTGTGGCAGTTGCCAAGGAATTCCTTATTGGATCTCGGTTTCATCTCTAGGATGTCGGAGAAATGTTGGGAGATCGGAAATCGTGGTAAGGTCATGATAAGCTGATAGTTTTTAGTGAAGACTTAAAATTTTATTTGTTTAGTTACTAATATGATAAAATTAAAACAACAATGGTAAGAACAATGCTACACCATCTACAAACAAAAGCACAAAAAAGAGAGTGATCCTTGTCAGTGATGAATTCCGGCCTGAAGTTTCATGCACAAGAGTAATTAGTCTGAATATGAATAAGAACATTTAAATTTTGTTTTAGAATGATTAACGAATTTAAAAAATCAAAATGGAATAAAAATCCCCCATGAACCAGCTGGTACAACTGTCTCAGTGTGCGACGGTGGTGACGACCATGTGTATTTCATTGAGGTGGGAGTTTTGGATCCCTGCAAATCGGGGAGACAGAGTTTCGAGAGTTTCTTGTGAGATTGCGATCTACAGCAGCTGCTGTCTGTGAAGGTTTGCTTCTTGAGTTTTGAAGAGGGGGTTCCAGACTCCCTTGCCTTTCCCTGTTGGTTGCAAACTTGAGAGCAGCATCTATGAAATAGCTGATGCAGAAGGATGGGTGAGGGTTATGGATTAAAAGAGATATGGACAAATCTCATATTTACAATGTTCAGTCAGCATATAGTTGTCAAGGCAACAAGGCTCCCAAGGTGTTCTTAGGAACCTAAGCACTTAGGTGGTAAGGCATCTGCCTAAGTGGCACCTCTTTAAAATCCAAAACTATATGTCCGTAGTATACAATTTAAGACTAAAATATATGAAAAGATTGCAGATATTCGTATAGAATTGAAATATATTAAGTATGACAATTGCAGAAAATTGAACATAGAATTAAAAAATAATTTAAAATGAGATAATTAAAAATAATGTTTTGTGTGTATCTCTCTGTGTGTGTGGGGGGGGAGAGAGAGAGAGCAGTCACCTGATAGTCAACAGTGGTAATTGGCGAAGGTGGCCATTGATGTTGGTGGAGGTGGCAATGTCGAGGTAGTGATCGATGACGGTGCATGTAACTGCATCATCTGACAATGGCCGGTGAGAGAGGAGGGCAAAAGTCATCCGAAGTGGTCAGTGATAGTGTTGCAGTCTCCGGCAGCAGAGACAATAGCCCTCCTTATCAGAGGCAGCAGTGAGACTTTGGTAGGGTTTCCTTGGAGGGGGTCAGGGGATGTGTTGGGGGCATGGGGACCATGTTTACAGTTAACTTAAACAGGATCTGAACTGGATCATTTAATTGGACTGGGACCATGGCAACCAGGCGCACACCTTGGGCTTCTTGGACAGCCCAGGTACCCACCAGCCACACCTTTTTGGTGGGTTGTTGGTTGGAGTGGTTGGGGGCCTGAGCGCTTGGGCCTTTAGAGCCTGTCTCACGTAGCTAGTAGGCACTGCCTAAGCAGACACCTTGACAACACTGGGTCAATATTATAGGCAGTTTAGGAATGTAGAGAGGTTTTACTATGTTGTGAAAAAAATGGCTGTTTCTGGTTTGAATAACAATGTTAAAAATAGTCCTCTGAGTTGAAACAAAGAATGTACTAGAGAAGAGGAAGGAATATACAAGTGGCAGCAAACATCGGCAAGTGGTAGAGTGGCTTATCAGATATCTGGGTCTGCCCCTTGTTTGTAAAGAACTGAAGATGGTAGATGGGTAATTTTGACCAAAAAAGTGCCAAAAGAAGTTGACAGTGTGAAAAGAAAATACCCTATCCTTGGTAGGTAGGATTACAATTTGTAAATGCAGTGCCATCTTCTGTTCCTTTTTCTCTTTTTCAATTTGTAGTGCCCAGATGTTGCAGTGAGAATGTTCTGGCAGAACTATAAACTTCTTTGTGCAACTATCAGTGGGCATTCGGTAATGGTTGTAGGTTTTTTTTGGTTCCAGGCAGGTGGGGAGTGGATGAATCATGTCATTCTGGAGATTTCTTTTTAATCAGGCTGGAGAGGACATGCCTAATCCCCAAGTGGCAGATTCTTGGAGCTGGTAGAGGTGGGAGATCAATGGCAAGTTTTGAGTGGTCTAGATTCATGATAAACCCCATTTGTCACCTTTGGCTCCACAGAAAGTTTTTGATTTGGAGAACAGATGAGTTCACTGAGCTGTCATCAACTGGCTGAACATATGGATGTGATCAGGACTGTAGTAACCTAGTCATGACCTGTGTATCAGGAGAGGGCTGCCCGGATGTCCTAGTGTGAAGTCGCCACAGCGTGCAAATTTCCACTATATTTTGACCCTAGAGTACAGATGAATCGGATGCCTTTTAGGGACAATTGTGCAGACTTGGTCCAAAGTAAACAATACTTCACCAAGGTTAGATCATGCCAAACAAGAACTATTTGATGATGGTTTGGTTAGGCTAGGTTACGATGACATCGAGTTGGCTGCAGAGGAAGACTAGGCATTCAGGTGAGCTGCCCGGTGGTGTGGTACATAGTGATAATATAGGGGGGGGGAGAACACATTTCTGGAAGATGTCCATTTCTCACGTTGTTGTTGTGAATATCTTCCAGAAAGTGCAGCTTGGATGGAGTACATCAGACAGCAAGGATCATTGCTTCTAGGTGAACTAGATATTGAGAGGATAAGATGTGGTAGCTTTCTTATTGCAGGGTCCTGGGGAGGGTCAATTGCATGCTACCTTACCATTGCTTTTCTGGAAAGAGGCTGTCTCCGGTTTTGAACCCATTACTTCCAGGTCATACTGGAGTAACCATATTGTTGCATGAAGCCTCCCCTCTGCAAGTTCATCTAACATATTATTGATAATTAAGATTCTTAGAAAGAAAAATGTTGACTTATATGAGTCGTTACAAAATACTTCACAAGTCAGTTAAAGTTCGAACAATATGCATTGCTTTTTAGGATTTTGTTAGGGTTTTTTACATAAATACCCCTCTAACTATCGGTTATGCCAAATATACCCCTCATTTGAGCATATTATCAAAAATATCCTCTATTTAATCTTAAATGTTACAACTATACCCCTGTAGTTTACTGACGTCGATAGGAGGTGAATATTCCGTGGAATATCCTATCTACCACCGTTAAGTGTAGTGAAATGTCTAAAATACCCTTACTCAGAGAGAGAGAGAGAGAGAGAGAGAGAGAGCCTTCCCCCTCTCCCCCCACCCTTTCACTGTCGGCACCCCCTTCCCCTCTCCCCCTCAACGCCGGCTCCCCCTCCCCCTCTCCCACCTTGCAGAGTCGGCACCCCCTCCCCCTCTCCCCCTCATCGTCGGCACCCCTCCCCCTCTCCCCCCACCTTGCAATCGGCGTCTCCCCTTCTGCCTCGTCACGGGAGAGGACCATTGTCGGCTCCTTCCAGGGCAGGGGCTTGGGGACATTGAAGTGCTTAAGCTCCGCCCACGCCAGCGCTTTGGTCGTCCTGTTGGCGAAGGGCACGAGGAGGGCCTCAGAAGGTAGCAGGAGGGCCGGCGCAGTGGTGTTGCAGGCGCTCGCATGGCCACTCCGGAACACTCGCAGGCATAGGTTTTGTAGGGCACCACCGACTCATTGTAGAAGGCGGAGAAGGAGATGCAGCACCAGGGACTAGGGCCGCTCTTCCAGGTGATGTTGCAGATTACCTGCCAGCTCGCGATGGCAGAGGACGAGGTCTGGAGGCCGCTGGAGTTCGGGAAGTGCGCCGAGGTGACCCGGACGGGGGGCCCGCACTGGTAGTCGGGGTTGAGCATCCCTGGGGCAGAAGCAGCCGTAGGCGGTGGTGGTGGGCCGCAGCCTCCCCCTCCGGTCCGGTGGATCCCCTCCCCCCTCCACCGTCCCGTCCCCCTCCACCTCTGGTCAGAAACCCCCCTCCTGTCCCCCTCTGCATCTCCCTCCGACGGTCCCCCTCGCCCTCCGGTTCCCCTCCCACTCCCACTCCGGCACTCCCCCTCCCGTCCCCCTCCACCCTCCTGTCCCCCTCAACCTCTGGCGGGCAACCCCCCTCCCCCTCCCGTCCCCCTCTGCTTCCCCCTCCGACAGTCCCCCTCGCTCTCCGGTCCCCCTCCCTTTCCCACTCCGGCACTCCTCCTCCTGCCCCCCTCCACCCTTCAGTCCTCCTCCACCTCCAGTGCGCAACCCCCCTCCCCCTCCGGTCCCCGTCTGCCTCCCCCTCCGACAGTCCCCGTCCAGTCTCATGAGAGAGAGAGAGAGAGAGAGAGAGAGAGAGAGAGAGAGAAGGTAAACCGAGGGTAGGTTAATAATTTTACTGTTTAACTCATGTTTAACTCAAGTTAAATCAACGAGGGTTACGGTAGGGGTATAGTTGCAACATTTAAGATTAAATAGAGGATATTTTTGATAATATGCTCAAATGAGAGGTATATTTGGCATAACCGATATTTAGAGGGGTATTTATGTAAAAAACCCATTTTGTTATGGTACCCAATGTTAGTTGGCAGACCTTGTGCTGTGGTGTGTGATGTGGTAATTTGTGATTATTAGGTTAACTGACAGGGCCTGAGTTTTGGGTGGAACAGGAGCTCTTAACTTTTATATAAAAGGATTTTTGTTGACAGAGTGGACCTAGTCTTGTGTAAATCGTTGCAGTGCCCAAAAGAGTGATCAAGGCATTGGAATCGATAAGGAGAGGCAGTTGGAAGTGAAGGTGAATCCAGGGTAATATGGGAGAACATTTGCACAGGGAAAGGGTCTGACAGCCTAGAAACCTCAGAGTCTTGGCCCTGTACATAGTGTTTCCGGATTCATAAAGAAAGTGAGTGGGAGAGCTTGTGTCTGGGATGTATCCACTATGGAAAGAGGTAAACAAATGAGGCACTGTCAAACTACACAAGAAATTTAGTATCCGCTGCTGTTTTCTATTTATAAGTGGAAAGAAAAGTTTCAGGCTAGTGACAGCTGCGATTCGCTGTTTTTGATGGATAAATGGACAGACAGTAGAATGTGATGGGAGTATACAGATTATTTTAATGTTGTCCTGAATAAATGACAGTTAGTATTAGGGGTACCTGGATACGAATGTAAATAAATGAAGCATATAGATCATTATAAATAATTATTCCAAGATTAAATTGTGGAATTTAAAAGGTAAAAGTTTAGAAACATTTAAAAATCATCTATTAAAGGAAAATATTTGGAATTTAGAACAAGAAACTAATGTAATGTGAAATAATGTTACAAATTGTATAACGAGGGTTGCAAAACAACTCTTAGGTGAATCTAAAGGTAAAAAGAATTTAGAAAAAGAGACTTGGTGGTGGAGTGAGGAAATCCAAAATACCATTAGAGTAAAAAAGGAATGCTTTAAAATTTGGCAAACTAACAAAAATGATCAAACCCTAGAAGCCTATAAAATCGCTAAAAAGAGAGCTAAGAAAATAGTTAGTGAAGTTAAATCAAAGACATTTGAAGATTTATATAATAAATTAGGAACCCGAGAGGGTGAAAAGGACATATTTAAACTTGCTAAATTAAGAGAAAGGAAAACTAGAGATTTAGATCATGTTCAGTGCATTAAAGGTGAAGATCAAAGGGTTTTAACTAAGGATCTTGAGATTAAAGAGAGGTGGCATAGCTATTTTCAGAAGTTACTTAATGGAGATTCCGTCAATGATTTATCTTTAGAAGGTACCCAAGAGTCCACAATATTTGATAAATATCAATATTTCAGGCGTATTAAGATGTCAGAATTGGAGGATGCTTTAAGAAAAATGAAAGTGGGTAAGGCCTTAGGACTAGATGGCTTACCTATTGAAGTATGGAAAGGCCTAGGAGATATTGGTATTCAGTGGCTAACTAAATTTTTTAATAAAATTTTAAAGGAACGGAGAATGCCAGAAGTTTGGAGAAAAAGTGTTGTAGTTCCTTTCTATAAAAACAAAGGAGATATTCAAAGTTGTAACAATTATCGTGGAATTAAGCTTATGAGTCATACTATGAAACTTTGGGAAAGAGTAATTGAAAAATGCCTCCGATGTATGACTACTGTATCGAAAAATTAGTTTGGTTTTATGCCAAATAGATCTACTACAGAAGTTATTTTCTTACTACGGCAGCTAATGGAGAAGTATAGAGAGATGAGAAAATATTTGTATATAGTTTTTCTTGATTTAGAGAAGGCGTACGATCGAGTACCGAGAGAATTGATTTGGTGGACATTAAGAAAGAAAGGAATCTCTCAAGGATATGTTGATTTGATTAAGGATATGTACGACGGCGCTATTACTAGTGTTCGAACTATTGCTGGGGAGATTGGTGAATTTTCCGTTTCTATAGGTTTGCATCAAGGTTCTGCACTAAGTCCGTATCTCTTTGCCTTAGTTATGGATGAAGTAACTAAACAATTGCATGAGGATATCCTTTGGTGTATGCTATTTGCAGACGATATTGTTTTAATTGATGAGAGTATTGATGCTCTAAATGCTAAGTTAGAGCGTTGGAGACTTGCCTTGGAGTCTAAAGGTTTTAAAATTAGTAGGAGTAAGTCAGAGTTTATGCACTGTAATTTTAGTAATGGGAGAGTGATTCAGGAAGACATGGTTCTAATTGATGGACATAACATTCCGAAGAGTAGTAGCTTTCGATATTTAGGGTCTATCATACAAGAGAATGTGGAGATTTATGATGACGTTACACATAGGATTAAGGCATGCTGGTTAAGATGGAGAAGTGCATCATGTGTCCTTTGTGATCGTCGTATACCTGTGAAACTCAAAGGGAGGTTTTATAGAACGGCTCTGAGACCTACTTTGTTATATGGTACCGAGTGTTGGGCAGTACGAAAGGAACACATCCACAAAATGTGTGTAGCAGAGATGAGGATGTTGAGATGGATGTGACAAGACTAAGAAAGACAAGATTAGGAATGAGCGTATCTATAAGGACTTAGGGATAGCTGCAATTGATAGTAAAATGAGAGAAAATAGACTCAGTTGGTTTGGACATGTGTGTCGTCGCCCTAATTCAACGCCGGTTAAAAGATGTGACCAAATCTTAGTTGATGCTAGTAAAAGAGCTCGGGGAAGGCCTAAAATGAGATGGTGCGATGTTATTAGGAAGGACATTAGTTTCTTGGGTTGAAATACGAATATTGCACTTGATAGAAATGTTTGGCGGAACATGATTCATGTAGCCGACCCCAATTAATTGGGATAAGGCTCTGATGATGATGATGATATATTACAAAATTGGGACAACCCTGTGAGGTGACGAGATAATTCTGCTGGCTGATTTGTCTGTGGGTGTGAGGTTACTTATTGTTAGGAGCACAGGTGGGAAATAATGCCATGTCTATATTGAACATTGGGGCAATAGCTCAATTTATATATAACGTGTGCAAGATGCTTCCTAATACAAGTCTGACTTGGACACCTCCCAACACTAGTATAACTAGGGCATACATAGAGGACGTACCTATTACAAGTTTGGTAGATGTGGCTTAAGGAGACTGGATGTGAGCATAAGCTAAGCACTGGATCCAAGGTCTTTAAAGACCGGTTTTGGGGCCAGAACCGGTTGCAGCCATTGATTTCTGTTCCAGTTCGGGTTCTGGCCAGTTTTGGCCCTATTGGAACTTATGTAGTCAAAGGCGTGAAGCGACCGAGGCGACCAAGGGGTCGCCTCAAACGCTTAGGCGATGTCCTATGCGTTTGAGGTATTTTATTTAAAAAATATATATACAATTCAAAAAATGTAAATATTTGTCTAAATATCGCAAAAAATACGTCCATACAATCAAGATTTTCAATAAAATTAACAACAATCAAGATTTGAGGCGAAAATACATACATGCAATCAAGATTTAAGGCAAAAATGCATAGGGTAAGTCAATCAAGATCTCCTGGGACTAGCCCTTCTGAGAGTGAGGCGTTTGAGGTGAAAGGGGGGTGGTTTGGGGCCACCTGGTCTCAAAAACCACCTAGGCGAGCACCTAGGCGCGCTTTTGATAACACAGATTGGAACCAAACTGGTTCTGGCCAGTTCAGGTCCGTTCAGCCAGTTTTTAGTACCATGCTTGGGTCTAAACTATGGGTCTGCAGACCTGATACCCAATCCTGGTGTTTCATCTTATCCTCTCAGACAAGGGATGCCCTAAGACCTTTGAACACCAATTGTGGTGCGTCTAATGATGGAATGCAAAATCAGGGTATGCAAAACCGGTTCCGGTTCGGAGGCCAGTCAGGGCCGGTTCCGTTATCGGAACCGGTATGAACCTGTACCGGCAAGTTCAGTCCCCCCCCCCCCCCCGCCCCCGCCCCCATATAGGTATATACTTATATCAAGGTTTGCTAAACAATCATGACTAGGATCATCATCATCATGACTACTAGCCGAAGTGGAATCCTCCGAGGTTTGATAAACAATCGTGTCATTTGGAGAAGGTGTTTCATCCCCCTTTTGTAGTGTCCAAATCTGTAATGTCCATAGGAGTCATGCTGACAACAGAGAAGCACTGGTCATGAGTGCTGCTGACAAAATGATGCATAGACCATTGGAGGGACTGTTGGCAATAGGGTGCATATAGTGTCAACAGCAGCAACAGCAGGAGCTAGAAGAACCCCAGATTGAGTGCGACTACCTAATCTGGCTTGCAAAGATTCTGGAAATTGTCAAAAGCATCCAGAACTGCAGAGATGCTGGAATTTGGAAAAAAAAATGTAAGAACTTGCAGAAACACTAGAATTTGTGGAAATGATGAATGGTGACCAGAATTGAAAAAACTGCAGTAGCTGACGGTAACCTCCATGACAGGACTCCCTTGATTCTGTTTTTCTCCAAACGAACGTGGATTGCACCATCAATTTTGATTGTGGATAAATAGAGAAGGTACAATCAGATCAGGGAACAAGAGGTTCCTCCCGTACTAAAAGTAAGACATCCAATCAGCAAGGAGGGATGCCAATAATTTGCAATTACCTCCTCTACTCCCTATCTGAAATATGAAGAACTGATCTACACCATGAATAGAAACATGACGTAGCCCTTAAACAGACATTTTCTATGTGGACTCTACCTCCCCGGAAAACATGATCAATTTGCTCCTTCCAAATGCTCAAGAAAATGGCATGAAGAATAATAAGAGTGATTTTGGTTATCCTGTAGTTGCTTTAACAGGTTGTCAAGGTTCTGAAATAAGCCCACATTTCTACTGAATGGAAATTCAACTCAAAAATAAAGCACGTTGCTAAAGATTCTCTACACCTCACAGGTGACGTCACAGCTAGGTGATCAACATACTCTGCAAGCAATCCACAAAACGAGCAGAGCAAGTTACTTTCCTCTATTTCTTTTTGTATACTTTGGTGACTAAACACTTGTAAAAAACCAGTCACATAACTAATTGAACCTTGAGCAGAGCCTTGGCCTTCCAGATCTTTCCATAAGGTTAATAGATGAACATTACCCTCAAGAAGAGTATAAACAGATTTCACGGGAAAGAAGCCTATTATTCCTGTCCCATACAAATCTGTCAATTGAATTAGCTGAAATCTGATTGTGAGATAACAGCACCAGTAAGGAAATATAATTTTCCACTGCTTCTTCCTTACGCCTCCTTCTCAGCACAATTTGGGCTTATTGCCTAACATCTGTAGACACTGATTGTACACTCCCTTGAGGCTGCTATCAGTGTAGAAACTCGTAAGAATGGGCTCAAACAGAGGAGGAGATGGTGATGCAAGGAAGAAGTTCCAAATGTGACAGAGGGAAAGACATCACAGGAGAAACTCAATACTGGAGAGAAGATTGATGTCTGCCATTGAAGGTGAATGGAGAAACCTGATTGGGATGACAAGAAATATTTTCAGGCTCGGATGACACTTAGGGGCAAAGTTGGGATAAAAACAATTAAAGTATACCCCATTGGAGCTGGAATTACTACAGCTGGGGGCACCACACTTGCCCTCCAATGGATGTTTGTTAAGTGAAACATTTGCAGCTCTCTATTCAAGATCAGAGCAATAGCTGAATTATCTATCTATATAAAGGGTGAAGACTGTTCCTAATACAAGTGTCACTTGGCCATCCGGTTAGTACCAGTGTAACTAGGACATATATACAAGATACTGTAATCCAAGTTGAAGTAGGACATTTCTACAATATATATGTCCCAATGTGAAAGAAGACGAGCAGAGTTTGTAAGTGGGAGGATGGGGACATTGCAAAGAACTTAATGTATCTAGTAGCTCTAATATCATTTTAAGGGCATATATATATATATATATGTATGTATATATATGTGTGTGTGTGTGTGTGTGTGTGTGTGTGTGTGTGTGTGTGTGTGTGAATCACAGGCTGGGTGTATCGCCAAGCCCATCTGATCCTGATTGGATAGCTGGACATTTGCCCACCTGTGCACCTCACAGGCCTTTGGGTTTGTTTTTTTCCCCTCAAACCTGGCCGTCTGATCAGGATCAGACGACGTAGGGTGGGGGTCACATCCAACTGGATACATCCTTGAGGCTCATCTGATCTGCCCACGGGGAGGGTTCTGTTGCCACTGGTGGCAAACTAAGAATGGCACCACGTACTCTAAAACCACTGATTTGATCTCTGATTTCTGATCTACACCATTAAATCTTCTCCACTACACTACTTATAAAATTCATATACTTTTGATACTTATTTCTTATATGTGACATGAATATAAAATGAACAGCTTCGATAGTGTGATTTATGGTATCATGAGATATGCGACTTTTTTGTATCAGATTTGAATGATTTTTTTTTTTAAACTTATTGCTAAGTTAATGATTCTAAAGAAGGTTTTAGCGGTGTAAATCAAAAATCGAAGATCAAATTATATGGTTTTGGAGTAGGTGACACTATTCTTAGTTTGCCACAGGTGGCAATGGAACTCTCTCTCTCTCTCTCTCTCTCTCTCTCTCTCTCTCTCTCTCTATATATATATATATATATATATATATATATATATATATATATATATATATATATCCTTGTGCAGGATCTCTGCAATTCATCATGCAGAGATACTATGATTGTGGTAGGGCATGGGACTTAGTCCCCACGTCACGGCACCATATCTCACCCATCTGGAGGGGTGTTCTGTTGTGCAGGGAGGCCATGCTAGCCAGTGTTTGGGTCCGCTTGGGCTGTGGTGAGAAACGCCTCTGCTGGAAGGGTAGACGGTGTGGGGATTTTACTCTGGAAGACTCATTCCCGAGTCTCTTTGCTGTTGCTTCAGCCTCGTTGGTGTCAATTGCTCAGTACTTTGAGTATCATCCTTCAGGAGGCACCTGGACCCTAGTCGTCAGAAGGAACCTCAGAGCAGTGGAGATTGGTCAGCTTCAGGATCTACTAGGATTCCTCCTAGCCTTTGCACCTCAGCCTGATAGAGAGGATCAGCTTTGGTGGAGATGGGGCAAGGAGGCATCCTTCACTGTGAGATTGGCTTATAGCTTTATTTCTGATGGTGGACTACGGCATCAGCTCGCACCTCAGATTGAGTCTCCCAAGAGCCCACTAAAGGTTAAGGTGCTGGTGTGGAGGATCTCTCATGGCCGACTGCCTACTTCTGATAGGCTGCCCTCCTTGCAGGGTATCACTACCGCCTGCTCTCTGTGTGGACATGAGGATGAGGGCCTGGGCCTGGACCATCTCTATGCAGGGTGCTCTTACTCGCAGGAGGTTTGGGGAGAGTTAGCTTGCAGGATTCATGTTACTTCAACTTTACACAGGCATGGTTGGCAGTATCGGCCGAAACCGATACGTTTTGGCCGAAACGTATCGGTTTCGGCCGGTACCGATCCGAAACCGGACCCTAACACTGTAGCAGATCCGAAACCTATTAAATAATAGTTTTTTAATAGTTTCGGACGAAACCATTAAAGGTTTCGGCCGAAACTGACCTGTTTCGATCCGAAACCGTCCAGTTTCGGCCGAAACCAGAGAGAATTACTAATTTTTTTTTAATGGTTTCAACCAGTTTCGGCCGAAACCGATACCGAAACCGGTACGTATCGGTTTCGGTACCGGCCGAAACCGGTACCGAAACCGATACTGCCATCCTTGTACACAGGAGTGCGTGCCAGTTGATTGGGCAATGGGGCAGGAGATGGTGCTTGAAAGGAGACAAGCTAACTTGGATCATCCTTCATGCTACTTTGTGGGCTATTTGGGGCGAGAGGAATAATAGAATTTTTAGAAGAGAAGCCAGGGCGATGGAAGGTCTTGTTTCTTTTGAGGCTTTATGTAATGTAAACGCAACCTGCTCCTCTACTTTGGCTTTGCTGGAGGGTTGGTGCCGGGGGACACCATCTTGGTGTGGGCTCTTTTTTGGTGTTTAGTTTTTTTTTGTTTGTGATCTCATTGACTACACTTGTGCATCCCTTCTTTCTTTAATACAACAGTGGTACTGCCCACTTTCATATCTATCTATCATCTAGATAGATAGATAGATAGAGAGAGAGAGAGAGAGAGAGAGAGAGAGATGGATGTGACCGTCCTGTTCTGCCATCCAATCCCAGTCGTATGGCCAAGTGTAAAAATAAACAAATAATTAAAACAGAACCATGCACTGGGCACGTGGAGTGGTTGGGTGGGTGAACAGGGCCACCCGTCAAGTCTTTGATCATTTGTTCTAATGGGGAGAGCTTCTTTGATCATCTTGGTGTGGGCTATTTTTTGGTGTTTAGGGGTTTTTTTGTTTTTATCTCATTGACTACCCTTGTACATCCCCTCTTTCTTTAATACAACAGTGGTACTACCCACTTTCATGTCTATCAATCTATCTATCTATGTAGATACATACATACATACATACATACATACATAGCAAGAGAGAGAGAGGGAGAGAGAGAGAGACACACACACACACAGATGTGACCGTCCTGTTCTGCCATCCAATCACAGTCGTATGGCCAAGTGTATAATTAAAACGGAACCATGAACTGGGCACGTGGAATGGTTGGGTGGGTGAACCCAGCCACCCGTCAAGTCTTTGATCACTTGTTCAAATGGGGAGAGCTTCTTTGAAGGTGATTTTCTGTTTCCAACCCAGCCCTCATCCCCGCCCCAATACCTCCCTTTTATCTGATTATGTTGCTTAGATTTATCTGATTGCCTTGGTAATTTCTGTCAATATGGGGGCAAATTTGATAATAACATTTAATAATTTTGCAGGATTCAATTCCACATTGCGGCAAGGAAATATCACTCACCATGAATATATTCAAGTACTCCCTACATTTTCCTTTTTGAATATTTCAGTTGTGATTTTGAATTTCTTTTTTGATATGGTTGGTTTGCCTTTGCATAGGTGGGGAAAGGGAGAGATGTTGGTTTGAACCAAATCGCATTATTCGAGGGCAAAGTGGCTGGTGGGAATGGGGAGCAAGTCTTAAGCAGAGATGTGCATCGGCTCGGGCAGTTTTTTGACTTTTTCAGAATGTTATCATTCTTTTTCACAACTGTTGGTTACTATGTATGCACCATGGTATGTTTCTTTTCCTGTTTTTCCTTTTTCTCTTAAACTTCTAAGAAGATGCTGCTGAGTTTTTAGGAGGATCCAAATATAACCATCCGTGAAACTAAGACTATGCTATTAATGCAGATGACTGTCCTCACCGTCTACATCTTCTTATATGGAAGAGTGTACTTGGTAAACCACCCTTTAGCTTTCAATTTTGCATTGTTGATTTCTTTTAAATTGCTATTAAGCATGACTCCCTCAATGCTTTCACGGGGGTTAACTTTGCTTTCTAGTGCCATTATCATGTAGTTTGCACCTGGATGTTTCCTTATTTTTAAATGATGCCAAATATTTCAGGCATTATCAGGGCTTGATTCTGCAATTTCACGGCAAGCAAGAATGCTTGGTAACACTGCACTGGATGCTGCCTTGAATGCTCAGTTCTTGGTCCAGATTGGTGTATTTACTGCAGTGCCAATGATAATGGGATTCATATTGGAACTTGGCTTTATGAAGGTCTCTATATTCATCATCTTTGGAAATTACTTGACTTTTTTTGTTTTTATTGATTGCATCTATGGAATAAGTATTCATAAGCTTAATTACTCAGCATATTGCTATAGATAGTCTTGCACAACTTGGTAAATTTAATTTTGGTGCTTAGCAGCATGTGCTGCTTTCTGATCTTTTCCAACCCTCGGTCTCCTGCAAGGCTGTTTTCTTTCTTTCCGTCTTTTGTTTAACACAATGTCCAACCATGATCAGACAGTTCTATTACTATGCAGCTGGTGCACACAATGGCATCTGAGCACATAGTAACAGAGCTGTCTGATCATGATTGGACACTGTGTTAAAAAAAGAGAGAAAGAAAGAAAACAGCCTGGCAGGAGGCCAGGGGGTTGGAAAAGATCAGAAGGCAGCACATGGTGCAGCCAACCGGCTAGTCTGCTATAGGACTGCAAGAAGGTGCAAACAGCGCATGCCAGTCAGTCAGATGCATGTGCAAAGCACTGTTTCTTTTTTAAAAAAATAATCAGAGTCCAGATGGCTGAGTTGTGCCAATCGGACATCTGAGGTACCGTGTGGCTGGTATGTGCACCTGCACCTGGTTGCATGGTAGCAATCCTATTATGTAGCGAGCATGGACACTGTCACTTGACCGCTGCATGGTATCTTTGTGTCTGTGTGTTTGTTTGTTGCTGGGGGGGTGGCATTTGTACATAGATACATAGATTATACAACTTCATCCATTTTGTTTGTCATCTTTCATGGACATAAATTTCTACCTAGTGTTGGGTACTTCTCTTCCTCTGACTTATATATTCTCTATTCAGGCTATCTTTAGTTTCATCACCATGCAGTTCCAACTCTGTGCTGTTTTCTTCACATTTTCTCTTGGAACTAGGACACATTACTTCGGGAGAACAATTCTTCATGGAGGTGCCAAGGTATATCATGATAGTTATTTTTCTTGCTGAAATTTAAATGTTACATTTATTTATATTCTTAATTATTGATGATGCACTGATGAACAGTATAAGGCTACTGGTCGGGGCTTTGTTGTCCGGCATATCAAATTTGCTGAAAATTACAGGCTGTATTCACGAAGTCATTTTGTCAAAGCGTGAGCGCCAGTTTTACTCGTCAAAGAACCTTGCTTGGCATCTGCTTTGAGTGATTTGTTAATCATTTGTTTCTAATGATTTCAGGCTCGAAGTTGCACTTCTTCTGGTTGTTTACATAGCATACGGTTACACACAGGGAGGTGCATCTACCTTTATACTTCTAACAATCAGTAGCTGGTTCCTTGTCATATCATGGCTCTTTGCTCCGTATATCTTCAATCCTTCTGGTTTTGAATGGCAGAAGTAAGATCTCAAAGATGTTTAATTACTTGTGCACTTGCTTTTGAGATTCGTAGGGTTGACAAAATGGGCCTCTTTTTCTAGGAATCAACCTGTTAGTCTCGACAATAGAGCTAAGGTGTTCTGTTTATCCAGTAATAGACCCATTTCTCATTCTTAACTGAAGCCTTTGATCTTTTGTTTTTGTTTTTGTTTTTGTGGGGTGGGGGGGGGGGGGAGTTGGGCCTAATATCTGGCCCATTGCAACTAAATTTGTAGTTTTATGATGGAGTTCTTTTTGAGGCCCTTTGGAAGTCCAATCCTTACTAAATAAAGGGCAGACACAAAAGCTGATGCCATTTACCCATTTATCGGTAGTATGGTTTGGTCTATTTCGGGTCTGAATCTACCCAGACTGGTCCAGTTATGCCCTACTTGAGATGTCAAGGCTCTTTTATGGTTTTGTAATCCATTTTGTTTCTGTTGTAGCAATGATGGTATTCTCAACGTGGCTGTCATTGTTTTTTTTTTTTTTTTTGGTTTTTGAATATCTGGTTTTATAATATTATGATTATTGATACATTTTAAGGTCTAAATACGATCATAATCTCTGATGATTAGATAAGCCACAATATGCTGAAATTATCTCCCAAAAGAAAAAAGTAGTGTTATTTCAATTGTGTGGCACAAAACTAGATGTTCCTTGTTTGTCAAGTTTTGTTGTCATAGATGTGGTTCAAGTGCATCAAGTGCTTATATTTGTTCAGTGACTCCCAATGTCAAACATACAGGACTGTTGAGGACTTTGATGATTGGACAGCTTGGCTTCTTTATAAAGGTGGTGTTGGTGTAAAGGGAGAAAACAGCTGGGAGTCATGGTTTGATGAAGAACAGGTCAACCATCTAACAAACCTCTTGTAGATTTGAAAGCCTTTTCCAATTCACAGCTAACTGTTTGACATTTCTCCATTGCTTCATATCATGTGTATTGACTTCGAGAATCTCGTCCAAAGAAGCCCAGTTTGCATGAATTTGATTCTGCTTGTCATCATAAAATTGTGTCCTGATTTTCCGTCACCCAAATGTGCAGTAGTGACCATAGTTGTCAAGGCCGATGATTTATCGAATGGCAAGCTACTGTGCCTAACTGCAGGGCATTTTTGCACATATGCTTATGTAGTAAGATTATATTAATCAATATGTATCTAAGATTGGCACTTTTGTAACTATGCATGTAACAGGTTTATTTTGTGATTATATCTTGGATAAAGAACACAAATTTCAATCTAAAATTGAAAGATAATGAATTAAACATGTGAATTCCAGCATTTTGAGTATAAAATTAGAAAGTAATTGAATTATAATGACATAATATGCTTGAATATATAAGAAAAATTAAATAATGACAATCGGAATTTTCTAAAGATAAGGCAACAACAAATAACGAACAACAGTGAAGATATTATTTAAAATCAATTAGAGAACAAATAAGCAAAATTGTTTAACAATAAATAAATAATGAATCATTTAAAGTCAAATTAGAGAATGACAGACGTGTTTGTGTGATTATGTTAGAAAGAGAAGGGGAGGGTGGCTGGATGGGGTCTTTGTGGCTTCCTGTTTCAGGCAAGTGATGGCAAGGCAGTGGTGAACTGGAGGATTGGAGGCCCTAGGGAATGTGAGAGGGGATCAGGGGAGTGGGGTGTTCAAGATCATGCTGTTAGTTGGACTCAGGCTGGGCCAGGTGGACCCAACGCACCTAAGCAGCTGCCTTGATGGCCACAGGCATGCTGCAAATGTTATATCACTTGAAAGATCCAATGTTTGTTATAATAGATTAACACGTCAAGTACAAAATTCCAATAAAATAAGGCTGTTGAGATTAAAGCAAATGCACAAACAGAGAACAAGCAGCATTTGGTATTTCACCTGTGCCAAACTTTCTTTAAAATTTAGGGGTATTTCAATAGAGTTTTCAATTGACTTGTGCAAGTTGGTTATTATCCTTGATCTGTCATCAGGTGTGGAGCATGAACGATGCATTGTGTTGAGTTTCATATCTGCATCACTGTCTCGAGTTTCATATCTTCCTGGCTTGGCAACTTGTTCTGAGTAAAACCTCATTTCGTTAGAGATGCTTCTCTATAGCTGTTGGTGATATTCTATCACGCATGAGCATTTCTTGCTACATGTAATATGTGGCCTCTGGGTTTTGCTATCCTCAAGTTACTTTGCTATGCTGTTGAAATTTCATTGCATCACAAACTTTTTGCCATATGCTGTTTGAGAAGGCTTGTTTTCTGAATTTCATTTAGTAAACATGGTATGTGTGTAGTTTGTAATTTACATAGGTTATATTCTAAATATATCTATGATGCTTTTTGTACATTTCTTCCTCCCTCTTCTCCCTAGTTATGATAAGTGTTCATTGCAGAAAAAGAAATTTTTATGGGTTGCGAACTTTTCAAATATGAGCTTTGTATGATCGATCCTTTTTTATGTTGCTTCATTGATATAGTTACTGGCACTTTTTTTTTTGTTCCTCATAGAAAAGAAACCTTGACACCTATAAAAGAGAAGTGCTGAACTTGATTCATAAGGAAGCTTATTCTTTTTTGATAATTCATTGGAAATAGACACCTTACTTAACTTCATATTTCAAGTCTGTTAAAAGATCCTCATGGGTACTCTGGCCTCTGCAGATGCATATCCAAACGCTGAGAGGACGCATATTGGAAACAATATTAAGCTTGAGATTTTTCATGTTTCAGTATGGAATTGTCTATAAGCTCCGTCTTACTGGGAAAGATACTTCTTTAGCGGTAACAACCCACTCTGAACTTTTGAAGAACAATTATTGGACTACACTATTATGGCTGCTCAAGTGATACATCTTACTACCTGTTCCACATGTCATTATTTTTCCTGTGGAAGTTACTTACGGTTTATCAATGAGTCATATAGATGAAATGACTTGTGGAGCTTAATCCCTTTTTTGCAATGTTCTTCTAGAAGACAGTGGAATGCTTGGCAATTTTTTACACAAGGAAACTCGTGGCACTTGACATTACTTATGCAATACTTGGATTTTTCCTGCCACTTTATGTAACACTGTTCTTCCAAATATCCTTTTGCTTATGTTTATCCTTCTGCATTTAATTTTTACATTTCAAGATCTAGAGCATATAAGTAAAGCTGTGTTCTCCTGTTTCAACATTTTTTACAGATCCATGCTTTCTCATTTCCGGATCAGTTTATATAAACCATTTGTTATAGCTTAACAATCATATTGCCTTCTCTTCCAGCAGCAAATAGCAATGGATCTTTTATGGGTCTGCCTTTTGCCACAGACTGCAGGCAGTCATGAACTCTGTTGAACATCATGCATTTTAGCAATCACCATCATTTCTGGGGCATCACCTTTTCATTACCTAGCAAAGTAGAGATGGGAGAGCAGGAAGCTAGCAGAGGAAATAGGAAGCTGGGGGATGCCTTCAATTAACTTGTCATAAAATGGGGTGTATAGGAACTTGGGGTAAATTGCTCTGAAAGTTAAAGGTTTGGATTAGGCCCATTCATCATTATTTTGGATCCATCACCCATCAACCTCAATCATTGTTAACTACATAGGTGATCATATCCTGAAAAAGGACAATAAATCTAAGTTGTAGACTCCTGAAGAATTGTATCACAAACCAGAAACTCATTAGCATAAAAAAGGCATTTGATCTTTTTCTAAACTGAGTGATGGAAAGAATAAAATTTAACTCATATTAGATGTTTTAAAAGAGAAGATCAAAAAATTTCTATTTAAAGACTTTAAGTTTTAAAGAAATGTGGCACCTGTTATGAAGGTTGCAAAATGCACATTACCCTGGAGACTGCTCTTTAGAAGGAATTGATGAGTCATGTAGGCTAAGAAATCATCATTACTTTTAATGGATAGGAGTTATAGTGGATGTTGTATTAAGGAAAAAATTGGTGGACGGTAGAGGAAGAAAGTCTCCAAAGGATATTTGAGATGTGTGTAGAAGATGAACACATGTACAGGCCGATCTGGCCCTATTTGAGTCTAGTTCAGATCTGGGTCATGAGTCTGGGTCGCTGGTTCATTACCGGACCCATTAAGATGGATCCGTTTAACTTAAACACTTTTACTCTTAATACGCCTGATTAGAGTCATTGCAACAATTCTTGTCTTGTGCTGATTAGGGCTTCATATAAAACTCCTATGGAGGTGTGCGGCCAGTGGTATCAGCCATCATCTCTCCTCTTTGCCCTCTCTCCCTCTCTTCATCTTCTTTCCTCTGCTCTCTCACCCTTTTTCTTTCTTCCAGCATCATGTAATCAACTAATCTGTCATGGTATCAGATCAGCAAAGGGTCTGGGGCCTGTCTAGGGCCATCAGTGCAGCAAGGTGCTGATGTGGAGCAGCCAAGCTGTGCTCCTTTCTGTCCTGTTCTTTGTGCAGCACCCTTTGGGTCTTGTTGACCCCGAAGTGTCAGGGTCTGTCCACATGAAGAAGTGTGAGGCAGCACCCGTTCTCATATCCTGTTTGATTGAAGTTCTGTCCAGAACAGGAGGTACCCTGTCCTTTCCAGCCCAGGCCGCCAAGAGCAGCCGATCTGTCCAGAGCAAATCAGATTGTTCCTCCCAGCCGTGAAGACCAAGGTACCTGTCCAATTGAGGATTCTGTCCAGAACAAGGAGGTATCCTGTTCTGTCCCGCGCATACCAGCTGAAAGTTGCTGATCTGTCCATAACAGATATGATTGCGGTATATTGTGCAGCAGAGCCCCCTCTTGTGTCTGTCCGGTTCTGTGAAGAACAGGGAACCGAGACGAGTCCTTCTTCCAGCTTGAAGCCCAAGGCAGCACAGAGGCACAAGGTCAGCATCGCTCCATTCAATAAGAGCACACAGTGTTTGAGAGGGAGTCACCTCCTTTTTCAACCAGAAGCATTTGCCTTCCAATGGAACAGTCTACACAAACAAAGTGCCCCAAGCTAGAAGAAAATTCTCACACCACCATGGGTAGTGAGAACATCTCTCTTCAAATCACTCCGATGAACTTGATGGAGCATAATTATACGGTGTGGTCGGTGGCAGCAGAAATTTACATCGCTGGTCGTGGCAAAAGTGGGTATATCTGTTGCAAAATTAAGAAGCCAAGCCTTGAAGATCCTGGGTATGACGATTGGCACCTGGAAAACAACATTTTTATGTCTTGGATTTTGAAGTCTGTTGGGTCTGAGATTCAACCAATCATCCTTCGGCGCAAGACTGCAAGAGAGATGTGGACAGTCCTTGCCAAGATGTTTGGACAAAAGCAAGATGTTGTCCAGGTATATCAATTGACAAATTAGATACAAGATTTGAAACAGGGAAGTTTGTCTGTAACGACTTACTTTGGTACCCTCATGGAGCAAGTAGGAAGAATTTGACTGCTATGCTATTGATGATTGGTCCTGTGTAGTGGATCAGAAGAAGCATCTGCATTATGTTCAGAAAACTTGAGGGTTCAAATTCTTGGCTGGTCTTAATCAGAATTTGATACTCTCAAGGGGACAAATCATGAGCATGGACCCATTTCCCTCGTTGGAACTGGTGTAATTCAAGGTCCTGAATGAAGAAAGTCGCCCGGAGAGCCATGCATGATGCTACAAGTCACCAAATAGTCCTGAGGTTGGAGAATTTTCAGGCTTGGTTGGTGCTAGACAAAGGAATGGAAAAGGAGCAGCTAGTCAACATAGGGACAGACGGAAGACATGCCGGGTTTGCAGTCACTGTGGCCCCGAGAATCATTTTGTTGATGATTATTGGGACCTGCACCCTGGAAGAAAAAAAAGCCTTGAAATTCAAGGATGGAAAGAAGGGACAACAAGCAAATGACAATAGAGTCACTTAGGGCTTGATTTGATAGGCTTCATCTTGCTATGATTCGGTTTGGCTTCAACCGTAGCAATGCAGACCACACTCTGTTTGTCAAATGGAAAGCTGGCAATGTGGCCATCTTTCTTGTCTACATTGACGATCTGGTCATTACCGGAGATCACGAAGAAGAAATCAAATAGCTGAAAGGGGTTTTAGCCAAAGACTTTGAAATTAAAGACTTGGGACTGCTTGCATACTTTCTCAGACTTGAGGTTGCTTACTTCAATGAGAACATTTATATGTGTTAAAGGAAATATGCCCTGGATCTGTTGATGGAAACTGGCAAGCTAGGTTGCAAATCTGCAGCAACCCCAATTGAGACAAATCATGGTCTGTCCGCCCAGGTAGGGGAACTACTCTCTGAGATTGACAAGGGTATCAGTGGCTTGTTGGCCGACTGTTGTACATGATGCTTACACGTCCAGATATAACATATGCTGTGAGTGTTGTTAGCCAATTCATGTATGCATCAAAAACATCTTACATGCAAGCAGTGATCCGTATTCTTCGTTATGTGAAGACATGTCTAGGAAGAGGACTTTTGTTTACCAAGTCTAGTGGTCTACAAGTTGAGAGAGATGTAGATGCTGACTAGGTAGGTTCTTGGGATGATAGACATTTCACTACAAGATATTGTGTCTTTCTTGGCCACAATTTGGTGGCCTAGTGTAGTAAAAAGCAATCACTGTGTGCTCGTTCTAACGTTGAGGCAGAATATCGTGCCATGGCACATGGCTTGGCTGAGTTATTGTGGCTGAAACTTCTATTACAGGATCTGGGTCTATCTATTACACTTACCATAAGACTTTATTGTGATAATAAGGCTACCACCAACATTACCAACAATCATGTGCAACATGATAGAACAAAGCACATCGAAATTGATCGCCACTTAATCCGATAAAAAATGGATTTCAGAGAGCTTTGTTTACCCTACATTCAATTTGGTGCTCAGCTGGATGATGTATTTATCAAAGGAGCTATATGGGAGGCACCCAATTCTATCTTGGGCAAGCTGTGCATGAAGGATATCTATGCCCAGTTTGAGGGGGAGTGTAGAAGATGAAGACATGTACAAGCCGATCTGGCCCTACTTGAGTCTAGTTTGGGTCAGGGTCTGCCCACTCGGTGTGAATCGTCCCGGCTCGAGCGTATCGTACTGTATTTGGGAAAAAAATGGTAGGCGATCTGCCCCTAATCGCCCAAGTCAGGGCGGGTTGTCATAGGCTCGTGGAGGATCGGTCCAACTCGTGCGATGCGGCCCGAGTTGGGTCCGATCCAGATCCGATATGCAACGGTATCGCACAAGTCGTCCTGTCGTGCCACCCCCGCTACTCGGCGTCAACATCCCTAGTGGTTTCCCCGACGAGGGAGCTCCTCTATTCAGCCTCCCACTCGGGGGTCACCATCTACGACCTCGGATCCTTTCGCCTTGTGGAGGCCTTCTAGTCCGTCCCTGCCAAAACCGTCAAAGCCCTCGCCTTCTTCCCCAATGGCCACGTCTTCACTGCTCACCAGAACTCCAAGATTTGCGTTTGGAGGGTGCCTTCTCCAGCAGCTGATGCGGTTGTCACCACGGTGCAAATACCTTTTTTCATGGGCCAATACTCTTCCAGGTGGCACTGCTCTTGGCTTCGCTCTCCTTTACAATGCCCTCGAAGATGTAGGTGGTGGGGATGACGAGAGCGACAGCCACACCGAGGAGGACGTAGAGGTCTAGGGTGTGGTTCCCCTCGCCGAGGACGGGGTGCTCGGGGGTCAAGGAGGGGAGGTGGGGAAGGCGAACCAAGAGAGGAAGTGGACATAGGCGAGGGAGGAGGCAAAGTCCTCAACGGCGACCAGGCTGGTGCCTTGGACATTGTAGAGGAAGGGAAGTAAGCAAGTGCAGAGGAAGGGAAGTAAGCAAGTGGGAGCTGCTGAAGCGACTCGGCCCGAGTCGAACCAGGTCGGTAGCAACTCGGGCGTACCGTACCGGATCAAGGAAAATCCAATCTGGTACGGATCAGTGAGTCGGCAAGCCCACCCATTAAGATGGATCCATTTAACATAAACGCTTTTACTCTTAATACCCCTTATTAGAGTCATTGTAACAGTGGTATTTTCATGCTGATTAGGGCTTCATATAAAACTCCTAGGTAGGTGTGCGGCCATTGGTATCAGCCGCCACCTCTCTTATTCACCCTCTCTCCCTCTGCTCTCTCACCCTCTTTCTTTCTTCCAGCTTCGTGTAATCAAAGAATCCATCAGCATGCAGAGGGCATTTTCTAGTGTGGTAGATGGGTGTGTGAATTTGTTGCTGCTATAGGATTACAAGGGATCTACCCTAAGTGTGTACTTGCAAAAATTGTTTAGCAGAGATAAGGATGTTAAGATGGATTTATTATTCTAGAAAGGATAAGATTCGGAATGGCGATATATGTAGAGGCTTTGGTATAGCTTCCATTGACATTAATGTTAATGAAAATAGGCTCAAACTGTCTGGTCCTGCACAGCAGGAATCAAGTTTGCTGCTGGTTGGAAGGTGTGATCAATTCAAGTGGTGGCAGGCGAATGTACTCAGCAAAGGTCTTCCTAGGTTGGAGTGGAATGAGGGGACTTGACCTTCCTTGGCTTGACTGCAGAATTGTGTTGGATATATTAAAATGATGGGACGGGATTCACGTAGCCAACCCCAAGTAAATGAGGCTTTGATGATAATGTACATGTACCTTTTGTATCTTGGTTATAGTTGGAATGATAAAATATTTACATGATGAAACTCCTTGGTGCATGCCATTTACAAGTGATATGTTTTTGTTGACGAGGGTATAAATGGTTCAAATACTAAGAATGTTGGAGAGATGTCTTATAATCGAAATGTTTGGGGAATCACAGTAAATAACATAGAATGTTGACCTAGTGGTGGGAAAGAGGTTTTAATAACAATTGATGGATTAATGATAGAAGTAGTGTTTGGTTTAGGCTATGCTATTTAGGAAAATGGGGAGATCTAGGAGGGTATTGCATAAGGTTAATGCAAGCTAATTGAAAAGGACAAGTGTCTATGGAATCACTTATGATTAACAGATACCCTTGAAGCTTAAGAGAACTTATCAAACTGTTGTGGGCCAGTGAGACCTGGTATGTTATGTTGTGCGGAATGTTGGGGAGTGAGGAAAGAAGACATGCAGAATGCTTGTGTGGCAAAGATGAAAAAGACATTTTGGAATGAATGCATATGTGAATGAGGTGACCTCAGTAAATATTTATGTTGCAGAAATAGGCAAAAGACGAAGTCCATTAAAAGGTGTGAACACATTCTAGTGGAAGAAGGTAAAAGGATGTGGGGAAGGCCTAACATGTGACCCAAAATAGCTGTATAGCAATGGACAAAATAAAGTGGTGGGATAGGATTCATGTAGCTGACCCAAAAATGAGAAATCTGTAATGATGACATGATGATGATTTAGCAATAATTCATTTACTGTTGTTTTTTCTTCTTTATCCATGTTCATGATCACAAACTGACAGATATCTCTGTTCTCCAGATTTATGGCTTCTCATGGATTGTGCTGTTCTGCCTTGTTATCATCTTCAAGGTTCAAAGCAAACAATACAAACTCCTATATTTTGAAAAACAAATGATTTTTTGTTTTTAATTTCTGTTCTTACAGTGCCTTTTTATATGGTCATGCAGGTCTTCACTTATAGTCCAAGAAAATCAGCCAATTTCCAGTTACTTATGCGATTTGTACAGGGCGTGACATCCATAGGGTTCATTGTTGCCCTTGTTTTGTTTGTTGCACTCACTGATTTGACCATTCCTGATTTGTTTGCGGGTGCATTGGCATTCATTGCCACTGGCTGGGCAATATTATGCGTAAGTAAAATAACCCCATACTTTCATGTTCTTGTTTCCGGGATGATATTCTACAGTAGATGTTGTACCAGAACAGGCTGAAACTGACATATGGAACATTCTATATGCTAAAAAATGATGAGCAAGTAAAAGAGCATTTGTTTCTTTTGCTTCTACGAATGAAAATTATCTAGAATGTGGAATGCCTACCATCGCAGTATAAAACCTGCTTGCAGTTCTATATTTTCCCCCAATTCAGAGGGGCATATACCAGATGATCATCTAGATACAACTAGGTCCCAGTGGTTTTTTCATTTCGGCTACTATTGTCTGCATGCTTTTGCCCATTTAAGGTCCATGTTGGCTGTAGGATTGTTACTCAATTATCATTGAATGTTACTGAGCCTCAGTCCCACTGTTTGAGGTAACCCTACTTCATTGGACATCATTAAGCCACCTTGACTACTCTGCGCGTCAGTTTGAAATCCATATTTTCTCCAGTATCTACGTCAATGTTTTAGTGCTTTCCCGGTTTCAAAATTCTGTCTCTCAGCTTAGGGATGATTTCAATGTTTTTGGCCTTGTGAACACCATGGCTAACTTGTTTTTGCTTTCCACAGCTTGCCATCGCTTGGAGACGATTTGTTAGAAGTTTAGGGTTGTGGGATTCAGTCCGAGAAATTGCACGCTTGTATGATGCCGGGATGGGGATGCTTATTTTTGCGCCAATCGCCTTCCTATCTTGGTTCCCTTTTGTGTCCACATTCCAGTCTCGTCTTCTATTTAACCAAGCATTCAGCCGAGGATTGGAGATCTCACTTATTCTTGCCGGAAACAAAGCGAATGTTCAGGCCTGAACAATCATTGACTCGGCTGCAGCTACGTTTGGTCAACGTCCCTTTTTTGCGTTGTGTTTAGTGAGAGAATCTTTGGGAGTTATCTGTCAGCCTGAGCGCCTTAGCATGTTAAAGATACAGGCAAACCATTGAAGAGGCCCGGAGTTGACCTCAAATGTAAATCTCTCTCTCTGTAAAACTTCCTCTTTTCTAACCCCCAGCATCACCCCTTCTTCTCTTCCTTTCGTTTTGTCTTCCTCTTCTTAAAAGATACTTGCGCTTACGCAGAGGAGTGGATACGGGAAAACATTGTGTGCTTGTATGTAATCAATCCTTGATTTTTTTTTTATTTTTTTGCTGCCTTGCCCGATTATATTGTGCCAGTAATTTACAGTTTCTTGGTGAACGCTGTTAAGTTAAAAATCTCGCCGGACTTGCAGGCAAAATTTCGTGACGAGCTCTCTGTACGTTAATGGCTCTTTACTTGCAGTAAGAGGAATGCATGTCCGGAACATCCGAGTGGTCCAAGGCTCTTTGAATCCCTAGCTCTTTGCATGGTGAGGCAGAAGTCCTCCACCGACAACTCTCTGACATCCGACAAATCTGCGCAGTCATGTAAATGTGTTGGTTGTTGTCGGAGATGAGTGGACGCACGTATCTTTGTTCGGTTTGATTATTTTTAGAAATATTTATAAAATGGTAAGGTGACGTGTGCACGGTCGCATCCGGTTCTGGGCGACACAAATTCTAGACTTGAAAATTTCCAACAAAAGACGAGGTCGATGATGGGCATGCTCGCGTACGTAATCTCGGTGTCAGCGACCACCTTAGGGGACGTCACAGGGAATGGCGCCTTGGCGGCAGTCAGCGAAGGCTATGGCGGATCAGCATGGGTGTTGCGGCAGCGGTTTACCTGTGGGTGGCCCCCGTCATCATGGTTGACAGTTTCGGTCGAAATCGATACGTTTCGGTCGAAATCGATACATTTCGGTCGAATGTATTGATTTCGATCAGATCTGATACGAAAACTTCTCTGGTCACTGTAGTTTAGTCGAAACGGTATAAGTGTATCGGTTTAGGGTGAAATTCATGTGAAGTTGAGTCCCCCCCCCTCCCCGATCGGGTGTTCTCAGGCTCTCAGTTGAAACCCTTCGTCGCTGTTGTTGCCTGCCCTGTTGTTGCTACGAGTCGTCGAGGTCTGCTGTTGCTGCGTGCGTGCGCCCACAGGAGGTGGTTGTTGTTGCGAGCCTCTTGCTGTTGTTGCTGTTGTGCCCGCAGGAGGTGGCTGCTGCGAGCTGCTGCTACTGCTACGAGTCTGTTGCTGTTGCGAGTCTACTGTTGCGCCTACTGCATCTGCGGGTGGCCGGGTGTTGGTTGCTGTTGGAGGTGGACAGGAAGCCAGTTACACCTGCGGGACTAGGGAGATGGAGTTGCTGTGGGCTGCCAACAGCTTGAAGGATCATTCATCAAGGAGGGTAAAATTTTGGCTGTCATAATTTAATGTTTGATTGTTTTGTTTGAGGTTATTTTGACCGTCATAATTTAGGGTTTGATTATTTTGTTGTGTTATTTTGTTTGGGTCAAAATTTTGGGGTGAGCAAGGAGGGTAATAGCTAATGAAGTTCTAATTATTTCATAAAAATTGGTGTTTTTGTCTAATTCAAGTTTCTTAGTCACAAATGAAGGTTAATTAAATTTCATTGACGAATTTGGAGTGAGATCATATTGGGATTATATTTTCATGAATGGTAATTAGGGTTTAATTAATAATTAAGATTTAATTAATTTATAGAAATTGAGACTTTTATCTAATTCAAGTTTTTTAGTCACAGTTAAAGCTCAATTAAGTTTCATCGACGAATTTGGGATGGGACTATGCTGGGATTTTTTTATGAAGGGTAATTAAGACTTAATTAGTAATTAAGGTTTAATTAGTTCATAAAAATTGAGACTTTTATCTAATTCGAGTTTCTTAGTCACAATTGAAGTTCAATTAAGTTTCATTCAATAATTTGGAGGTCTATCACGTAGAATTACCTTTTTTTCATCGTACTTACAAAAGATTGCCTTTGACTATCATAATGCAGCATCATGTCTAGGGGCATCGGGTGGCGGAGGGTGCAGTGCTCCTTCTAGATCAGGGTGACGGTGCTCTCGAATAGGAAGGGAGGTGGAGGGCAATCTTAGTGATGACACGACGGTGAGAGAGAGGGTCTAGAAATGTGGCTGAGTGGGGCTAGGGTTTCAAGAGGTTTGGGATTCATGATAGAGAGGAGGGTGATGGTTGAGGTGGGGTCACAGAGGCATAGGGTGGTGGTGATAAAACAAGAAGAAGATGAATGATAGGGGGATGGGGCCATCAGATGGAACACTAGGGTATGGAGGGGGAGAGAGAGAGAGAGAGGCGGGGAGGGAGAATGAGAGAAGCGAGGATGAGCCACTAGAGGGGGTATGGAGAGCGTTTGATCCTGACTAAAGTTTGTCAAATCGGTCTAGTACGGGACGTTCCTCCTGTACCGGATTGTACCAATCATAGAGTCGATATGTGATACGTAATCGATACATAATTTATATTTTTATAATATATATATTATTTAATATTAAATATAATTTTGTAAGTAGTTTGGTTAAGAGTCTTCATTTGAAAGTTTAAGATTTGAGTTCAAAATATACTAGTGATATTATTTTCTTACTTTTTATTGTTCTTTAAGGGGAAAATTAGTCAAAAAATACATAACCTTTGTGAGATTTGAACCCTTTATCTCACAAATAACTAACACACCCGTTGACTACTAAATAACACATACTATTTTATTATATTGTATAATAATATATATTTATTAAATAGATTTTAATATTAACACATTACGATACGGACCAGTACGATGTCGTATTATATCGTATCGGTAGAAAATCGGTACGATCGGTACGATTGGGCCGACAAACTTTGATCCTGATGGCTCCACCGTCACCGTCCTTGACCGCTGTTGTGTCTCCCTTGAATGGAGAGAGAGAGAGAGAGAGTAAAATGAGGAAAGAAAATAATTAACAGCGAGGAGAAGGCATATTTTTCACAATATTCTAATTTTTAGACGGTCATTAGTCGGTAAGAATTTTTTGTCCGCGGTTAGAAGATTTTGAAGATTAATGAATAAATAATTATATTAGGGGGACTTATGTATAATATAGTATACGATTGCAGTGGTCGAATTCTAAATAGCTCATAAATAAAATACTCTGTTTCCTGATAGTACTGGCGCTTTACCTCCTTTTTCCGCCCTCCCTGCTGTCTCCGAGCAGTTCAAATCTATAAGCCCTCTCCAAGATGCCGAAAGATCGCAATCCCAAGATGAAGAAACTCTTGTCATCATCCGGGTATCTGTTGATCAACTGAGGAGGCCATCGATGGGGACACTCCTTGTGTGTCCCAGAGAGGAAGAAGAACATTGCTTTCTCCCATACGCGGCAAGATGCGCTGCAGCGGCCGGTTTCTGCAGCTCTCCCGGCTGGCTCTTTCCAACTCATCAGACTGCAACTTCCTTCTCGCCGTCGGCAGGGCAAACCCATAGACACCCATGACCCAGTTCGGGGTGGAACCCAAAAAAATGCCGTCTTTCTTTCTTCTGCGCTTTTAAAGTTTAAATCATTTGGCTCTCTGTGTCGGTGATATTTCTTCACCGCTGGTACCTTTCGTTATAGGAGGAAAGACGGGGGGGGGGGGGGTTGGTAGGTAGTGGAGGGGGGCAAAACCATGAAGCATTTGTGGGTTCTCTTCTTCTCTGTTGCGCTGGTCCTTGGAAGGAGGGTGAATGGGTTTGAGTGGTGGAATGCGAGTGGAGTGTCGTCGGCTGTGGATGGGCAGGACGTCGCAGGTGCCTTGTACGTGGGTCTGACTCTGATTCGATCTGCTGCCGGAAAGGGAGCTGGTATGCTACCACCTCTTGTTCCATGGTCGGCTGGTCCTTGTTTCTTACTCATGAGTGTGACTCTTGCTCTCTCCATGATTGCCATCCTTGTCTCTTATTTTGCATTGTTAGCCACACAGTGGGATCTGGTCTTTAATGGTCGCGTAATGATTGGTTATACAAAACACTGTTTCTATTCTTTTTGCTATATTTTGGTGATGTCGTAATGATTTTCACGGGTTATCCTCTCTGTTGGAAAACTATGATGGTTGCTGTTCACACTTGTTGGAAAGAACCCTCCAATCTTCTAAACACTTCTACGGATTCATGTGCTGAAACGAGGAAACTAATTCTGTTGTGTCAGCATTTCCGATTTATCGTTTTCTTTTCCTTTTGTTTTACATGATTTATTTTGCTCTTACCATATTATTTTTCTGAAGATGTTGTGATAGTCTGCTGAGTCATGTAGCAGGTCGAGTGATATTTCGGAAATTGCATGCGTTCTTTTTAATGCTCCAAAACTGATTTTTTTGCGTTTTGATTTGGTCCACATTTTTGGTGTTTTGATTTGGTCCAATGATAAACTGTTTTTGACGAGGTGGATTTGCTAGAATTCATTTTATCATTGCCTGGAGCATCTTTTCCTGATGCTGTATTGAGCTTAGCTCAGTCAAACCTTGGTTTCCCTTCTTATTTGACTTGATGGATGTCTGAGCTTTCCACACTATAAAATGCGCCCTATCTCATGGAGATGCCTCACGGTCATATTATTCGGCTGCTTTAAGAGAAACAGAAAGGTATCTGTATTTTATGCTTGTCCTCGGTGCTCGCAGTGTGCCTGGATGGAACATTACCTGGCTATCACGTACATCGTGGGTATGGATCAGGAGCGAACAGTTGGCTTGTTCATCTAGAGGTAAGAGCACCATGTGCTATGAAAAATTTAGGCTTGGAGTATGATGGATACCGCTTCATATGTTCTGAAGAAGACTTTGATGCTCTCATGTTATAACGTTCTAAGAGTACCATCAAATCAGTCTGCTTTTTATCTGAACCATTTTCCTGCTTGAAGTCTTGATTTTGATAAGCATTTTCCGTAGGGAGGAGGCTGGTGCAAGAATGCCGGGATGTGTACTTTTCTCAAGACAACTCATCATGGTTCATCAAAGCACATGGAAAAATGGTTACCATTCACTGGGATTTTGAGCAACAGAGCCGAAGAAAACCCTGGTGATCCTCGAGCTACCTTGTTCTTTTTGCTGTATTTTTTTCATAAATATCTACACTTAGTTGCTTAAGACCAGATCTGACCATATTTTCAACTGTTTAGGCCATGAGCTTCTCTAACCTGTGGAAAATTTGATTCGAGAAGTATCATTTGCTATGAATCAACTTACTGCCATGGGAACTGGCTGATTCTGTAGCCTCTTAAGTTCATTACATCAATATGGTATTTTAAATGCACCATGACCCAGTGGTCTGTGTCAAGCAGACCTCTGTGATATTTCTGAACATAGTTTAAAAGAATTTGATGTGGTAATGTGGTGCTTTCTTTAAGTCTCATAAGGCGTACGCCTTAAGGCACAAGGGAGCGTAAGCCTCAATAGTCCAGAAAAATAATCATAAAATTATCTGAAGAGCTAACCAATGACGGTGAGAGCCGCCCAACATCCACACGGCCCAGGAGTAGCCGTCCAAACTCACAACCACAGAACCGAACCAACCAATGACGGTGAGAGGCTCACCGCTCAAACAATCAAACGGGCCTCATCGGTCCGCTCTAAAACCTGTCAACAAAGAACCATGCGGTTCCTATAGGACCGCCCAACCTTCCTGCGGCGCAGGAGCGACCGTTCGACACTAAGAAGCATGAGGAAAGAACGGTGCGAGATTACCCGTTCAAGATAGGAATGGCCCACACCGGCCCGTTCAAAACACAGAACGTAAGGAGTAAAACTGTGCGCATCGGACCGTTAGCGGGAATGAGCGGCCTGTGGGTAACCGCTCTACTGACAGAGACTTAAGCTATGATGGTTTTATTTAGAAATGAAACAAAATACTTAAATAAATTACTAAAATGCATCTAAAATGAATGAATGAATGCAGGGAAAGCGCAGGACTGCACCTCGTGGCTGCAGGTCCGCGCAGTGTACTTAGCACTGCCGGACTTCCAGAGGGAGCTGTTGGCGGAACAAGATTCATGTACCCGACCCCAATTAATTGGGATAAGGCTCTGATGATGATGATGATGTCTTAATGCTATACCAACTCAATGATAGATCCATGTTATCTCAAAAGCACTGAATCACATTTCAAGGACAATAAAAGAAGCATGAGTTTTGGGTCTACCCTACAACACCTCGTTAAATCACCTTCTCAATTGATGCACAAGTCTCAAGTATATGCCTTGAGGCGGTGAATATGTTGAGGCATACCAGCTCAATCTGCAAAAGGCGTAAGCCTCAAGTATTCCGAGGCACATGCCTCAAGGCGTTTTTTTGGTGCCTTACCTTGAGGTGCCACCTTTTTAAACAATATTTTTGAAGGTGATAATGCCAAATTCCTTTAAAGAAAAGGAATACAAGTATAATGCCCTATGCCTTGCCCGTCCGCACCCCCACCCCCCAGAAAAAAGGGGAAAAGGGAAAGAAAAAGAGAAAAGGGAAAGAAGGCCCAACGCCCATTTTGTTGCTTGTCCCTTAAGACATACATGAGAGTATGAGAGTGGTCCCCTCGATAAATGCTCTATCTTTCCAGCTGATCATCTTCTTTCTTGTCTTGCTGTGAAGCTTCTGCATGCACTGTTGTTTCCTCAATCGCGGTCTTTCCACTTTGATTTTAGGTTAAAGTTTCAGCTGACAGTTCATCAAGGAAAAATATACTCTCTGCCTGCTGGATCATATCATGTCATATTCAAGTTATTTTGGAATATAATATTTGAGGGAGAGGGCAGTGACTTTTCTAATAGCTTTGATTGATACTTGCAGACTTTTACAACTGGAACAGAGTCAAAGTTCGATATTGTGATGGTGCATCATTCAGCGGTGAAGGTCATGATGAGGTTGGCAATGATATTCCTTTCATTACTTCCCTTTTTTCTGCTGTGAAATTAACCATGACTTGTTTATATTGACAGTTGTTAGATTTGTAAAGATTTTCTTGTATCATTTGTAGAGAAATCTCTCAGAAAAAGACCATTTGTTGAAAAAGAATAATATTATGGCAAATCACAATCCAAAATTCTATTTGTGATTTGTTACGAATATAGTGGCATCTGCATCAGCGGAAATCAACGTTCATGTCAAATGTATGTGAATCTGTAACAGATTGTAGTCAAAACCGGGGAGATGACACTCATGATTCATTAGTTTATTGAGCATACTCTTACAAAATTGTGCCCATTATGTCAGTCGATTGATTTTATTTTAAGTTTTTTATGATGCCATCTCTTATACTTATTTTTCTTTTTTTTTTTGGAAAGTGGATAGTTCCACTATTTGTATAAATAGGGCAAGGTAGGGGGTAAGGACAAATTCCCTCTACACATAAACCAACCAGTGAATCGTTATACCCTTTCCAACTAAGGTAAAATAGTGGAATTAGGACAGTTGGGCTCGGCTCGTGGTGAGCTGTCAGGCACTGTTAAGATTGGGGCAGTTGGGCACCGTTAAGACTGGGGTAGTCGGGCCCCGTTGAGATTGGGGCAGTGGCGACCGGCTTGAGAAGGTTGCGAGAAGTGCGCCAACTCCTCATGATGCCCGCGAGAGGACTTGTGACTTGGCCAAGTGAGCGGCTTGAGGAGTGTGCCCCCTTCTCATGACGTCCGTAAAGGGGGCTGGTGACTTGTCCAAGTGCGTCATCTGAGGGGAGTTGATGGGGATGGGGTTCGCTGGCGGAACAACCCGCGGCCAATCCTCAGGGCTTGAACGTGGTCTCTGTCAGTGGCACGTTCTCAGATGAATGCAGTCGTCTTAGTGGCCGCATTCTGGTTGCGGCTTCTAGGTGGGGTGCATTCTTCAAGACAGAGGCCCCACGCTCCGTCTCCCGTCAATGCTTGTGTAGCATGCCTTCGGCGTGGTCGTTGGTCACGAAGCTGATGTAAGCCAGGTCGTCTCCCTCATCGGGTGTTTGCGGAATTGTCTTTTCATGATGTCCGTTAGGGAGTCTGATGGGGAGGCTCGTGTCTTGGCTAGACGCCGTCTGAGTGATGATTATGTGACACGCTCTCGACATGTGATTGCTAAGCACAAGACCAACCAACACAAATCGGATCGCTGTTCTCGTCGAGGGTTGTCTGCGAGTTGTGTATTGCCCCCGTATGGCTCAGCCCGTGTGAAGTGTCTGTGACCCTTGACCTTCCGTGGGGTTTTATAGGCCTAGGATTGGAGGGGGGTTATGTTGGTCCGGGTAAACCCCCAAAAATGTATTGTTTATTTTTTTTGTGAAAAATTAGCAAGGTGGTTCGGGTAAAGGGGTTTACGTGGACCAGCCGACCAGGCCCCCCTTAGGGGTTTACCCGGACCAATGGTCCGGGTAAAGGGGTTTACGTGGACCAGGCCCCCCCTTGGGGGTTTACTCGGACCAAGTTGGTTCCGATAAACCCCCCATTTTTTTTGGTTAATTGACTGGAAGTTTATGCGGACCAGGTTGACCGTGGAAGACAGAGAAGAGAGGGTCGCCCCCAGGAGCTGTCCCATTCTCTTATTTTTGGCGAGGGTCTCTAGCTCCTCGCTGCATGTACGGAGGAGGATTACGACGCTCTAAGCTTTCGAGGCCGCTTTGATCGGCCCGCTCCCGCTTTGCGTGTGAGCTCCTCACAGGTATCGTAAGGCATCCTCTGCCATGCATGTGACCGTATGCAGAGGTCCCAAGACACTTTTTGCCCGTTTACTCGTCGCATTGGGCTTATGTAGATTGTGCCGCTCGTCGGCATAGTGCCTCAGGGCCTAGGATTGGCACGGTGTTTGGAATGCCCCCCGTTTGTTATGTTGTGCCATTTGACACGACAAAATGTCCCAGTTTCTGGGCTCGACCCGGCCGGCAGAGCGCTTTCGGTGTTATGCCATCTTGCCCTGTTTAGGGAGTAATACCCCTTGGTTTAATCTCGATTAACTCGAGAAAATAGACCGGTACAACAAGCTTCCACTCACAGTCTCCAGTATTATTGTGTATGCTTTTCATCTCCCTGCAAATCTGATTTCAGTAAGACAGAGATAACTAATAGTTTCTGAGGCTATTCTTTCTAGAAAATTTGGGCACATGATCTTTATGATCATCTTCTCTTATATTTACTTCCTCTTTCTACTGCATTTGCTCATTTTCATTTTCTGATCCAAGCCAGTTGGCTGGTTCAGATATATTGTCTTAGTTCTCCCTATAATTAGGTTTGATTGTGCTATTCTTTTGTTCTGTCAAGAGTCAATTGTGATATATTCTTCTGTTATACTGCTTATTTTGTTTCATTTTTCTAATGAAGTCACTTTTGGGGCTCCTATGATCCTATTCCCAAGTTGAAGTATTCCATCCACCACTTGATGAGTCATATCTTATGTTATCAATGGCAAATGAGGTGACTGCTGTGCTATGGGCTGGGGCAAAGAGCCTTGTTAAGCTTTTCAGGCCTTATTGCCGAAAGTTGTGTCAGGCAAAGGGCCCTTTTGTTGATATGCTGTCAATGCTGAAGCTTACAGATTAATTATATCAACATTTCTATGCCTTGCGTTTCCTTGTCAGAAAATATCTTGAAATCTCATATGCATTTGCACCTTTGAACAGAAAGACCTCCCCTCAAATTCCTGAATGATGGTTTGTGTTACCACCTTCGTTGCTTTACTCCATAGGAGTGTTGTCATACTTTTGGAGAAATGTTTTTGAGATACTTATACTCAGATGAAGGAGGTTGTTTCTTTTTATTCCAAAATGCTATGTCTATAAGGATTGCAAACCTGGAAGCTGGTCAATCCAATTCCATTTCACACTCTTAACCTAGACAGGGAATATAATGATCCCCGCCAAATCAACAGATTCAAAAACCACAAAAGGGAAAAAGATGAAAATTAATATTCCACAGCAACCACCCCTCTTATGTATCTGCCTAATGGTGTTCAATTAGTTTGTTACTTTTATGGCTAGGCTCATGGCCTTTTCTTCCGGGGACAACGCATCTGGTTAGCTGCCATGGAGGAGCTCTTGTCAAAAGGGATGCGTTATGCCAACCAGGTATTTGGCTGCCTCAGAATATATTTTTGCTACTGCCTTTGGTTTTATCATGATATCTGGAATTGTTTCTACAGGCTCTTCTTACTGGTTGCTCTGCTGGTGGTTTGTCAACAATACTACACTGTGATGAATTTAGGGCACTCTTCCCATCAAACACTAAAGTGAAGTGTTTTGCTGATGCTGGCTTGTTTCTTGATGTGTATGGGCATATTTTCTGTGTTTTATGGGTGTTATTTAGTTTATCTATGCATTTCTAATTTTGATATATAAATCTTTTGTTTGCTTACATAATAATTCTAGTGTTGATATTGCTGGTGCACGGTCCCTAAGATCAATGTTTCAGGATGTAGTCAACTTGCAGGTACATTTTTTATTTATCCTTGCTGATGTAATTCTTTTATGCTTTATATGGAAAAAAGTGGTTATGATGTCCCAAAGCAAAACAAATTACATGCTTTGATGGATGATGTGGAATGACAGTAAGAACTATTGTATTTCAGGTTTTTCCCTGCAAGGCTGATTGTTAGTGCACTCCTTATTTTTTCAGTTTTACTGATAAATTATTCTAACAGGGAGTTGCAAAGAACTTGCCTCGAGCTTGTACCTCCAAGATGAATCCGACTTTGGTAAAACTATCTTTTCTTGTTATGGAAAAAATTGGTGACAATAATGTACAGCGCATAAACAGTCTTGCATTCATTGTAAATAGAATTTTCATTTTTGCAGTGCTTCTTCCCACAGAATTTAATCAATCATATTAAGACCCCAATCTTTCTTCTGAATTCGGCATATGATTTATGGCAGGTAACTTCCTATCATTCATGTTATGTTTATAGCCGTGTAGTGTCCAAGTATTTAAACTTAAGTTTTGAAAATTTTGGTGATTTTGTTTGATTTTACATTTCTGTGAGTTATAGTCCATTCTATCACTGTATGGCTTCTCCATCTATTTAGCTTCTTCAGGTGCTACTATCGGAATCTTGAAGGTTGTGGTAGGGATTGCCCAAAAGATGAGATATATTATAGTGTTTCCTTTTCTATAATTCTTTCAGATCATGGATGGTATAGCTCCATCATCAGCTGATCCCCATGGTCATTGGAGACTATGCAAACGAAGTCATGCAAGTTGTAATGCAGCCCAGATAGCAGTTCTTCAAGGTTTATATACATGCAAACTCATGCACACTGGCAAAACACACACGCACACATGCATGTGCATGTACACATGAATACATGCACACTTGCATGCCTGTCTGCGCATACACAAAGATACACATGCTTAACCTAAATCATTGGATCAGCATGCAAGTTGGTCACAACTATGGTACTTTGTGCAGGTTTAAGGAACCAAATGCTGCATGCTGTTAAATTATTCTCTACATCTTGGAAAAATGGGCTATTCATTACTTCTTGTTTCACCCATTGCCAGTCAGAGTATCAGAGTACATGGTTTGCCAACGGTTCCCCTGTGCATAGTAGCAAGGTATATCTACTTCTTAGCCATTGGCATTCATTTTTAAGGTTGATAAATATCCTTGCGAAAATCTCTGTTACTTCAATGTTTATGCCTCCAAAATTCTTTGTTGGCAGCCAAAATAAATTGTCTTTTGAAGTCTAGTTTTGTGCGTGATTCCTGTATTGTTCTATTAGCATCCAAGGAAGGTGGAATTGGATCAGATTGGCCCGGATCGGCCAATCCGATCGGTTTTGGGTCAAGCCGACCTGACCCTGACCCCCCCCTCTGATCTTGATTCTTATTGAGGATTAGTCGGATCGGGTGTATCGGCCTTGGATTGGGCTGGATTGGCCAATCCCGCACTGGGATCAGTCGATCCAGTGTGATCCCCTGGCCAGTCCCAACCAGGTTTTAAAAAGAAAATAAAAAGAAAAAGAAGAAGAAAAAGGAGAGGAAAAAAACTGAAACGGAAGAATACTTGCCTACTGTTGCCATCGCCGTTGCCACCTGCTATTGACATTGCCATTGCTACCTGCCGCCGGTGCCATCACGGTCACTGCAACCCGCCACTATCTCTGTCATTCTGCTCCACTGGAGCCTCCACCTTGGAAAACTGGGAAAGCACGGTTGAATGTGTAAAGTGTGTTGAAAATTTGTTTGAAAACCCCTAAAATTACTGGTGCGTGCATATTAACCTTAAAAATTTTTAAAAAGGGCTCGGTCTAGACCAGCTGCAGATCAGGCTCAGATTGCCCGATCCGGCTGATCCAGATGGGGTTTTGGGCCCCCGATCTGATCCCGACCCTCGATTCTGCCTTCCTTGCTAGTATCTAGCTTTATTCTTTGGTTTACTTAGCTCTACACAGTTAAAATCACATGAATCCTTGTTCAGGGAGGGAGGGTGGAGGAAAGGAGAAGGGCGAAGGGGGAGCCCAAGGCCTGCTGCCAAGAACTTGGTCAATTTCTTCATTCTCATGTCTCACCTTGAATCCATATTCAGTTTGTGAAGACTCGCACGATTCTGATTTGTTTCCTTCTTCCTTGAATGATTTTGTGAGATAACAATAATTTATTTCTCGAATGACTTGGGGTGGGGGGGGGAGGACAGGTGGAGGGAGGTAGCACCTTAAGCCTGCTGACAGGAACCTGGTCAATCTTTTCATTTTTCATGTCCACTTCAAATTAAAATTCATTTGATGAAGATTTGTATGATTTTGATCTAAGGGTGGTGGAAGGAGGAAACAGCCTGCTGAGAACAAAGAGGTTATTTTTTTCATTTTCACATCTCACCTCAAATTCAAATTCAGTTTATGAAGACTTGAATGATTTTGATTAAGGGTGGGGGAAGAAGGAAACAGCCTACTGAGAACAAAGAGGTTATTTTTTTCATTTTCACATCTCAAATTCAAAGTCAGTTAAAGAAAGCTTGCATGATTTTTATTTCGTTGGGCGGGGGGGGGGGGGGCTGCTGAGGACAAAGTGGCTATTTTTTTCATTCTCACATCTCACCACAAATTCAAATTCAGTTAAAGAAAGCTTGCATGATTTTTATTTTGAGAGAGAGCTCTATTTTCCGCATGTGTGTGCGTTAGAGAGAGAGAGAGAGAGAGAGAGAGAGAGAGAGAGAGAGAGAGAGAAACCCAACTTTTTAATCTCAACCCACCACAAATTCAAATTCAGTTTATGAAGACTTGCATGATTTTAATTCACTATTTTATTCCTTGAATAATTTTGATTCACTTACTCCTTGAATAGACCGAACTTTGCTGAAGATATGAGAGTAGTCCTGCCGCTCGTGATTTTTCATAATAGTGTCATGTCTATCTTGTGAAATGGATATGAACAGGAAAATAAAAGCTGACAGTGTCACATCTCCAGGCATGCATTCCTCCTTCCCTCACAGATCAAGTTTTAATGCTAAACTGGGGGGGAGATAGAGGGGGGACGTGGGAGGGGGAGGGAGGGTGGACTCTAACCATGAATTGTTCATTTTCTTTGACGAGGATCTCTGCTTAGAAAGTGAAGAATGTCAGTAACTATGTTGGATATTACAAAGCTATGCCCTCATCTTTGTTCACGAACCTAATATCTTGGAGTTGTTCTGTGTGCAGCAAATTGCTCACTCTGTTGGAAATTGGTTCTTCGACCGGTCTGCGTTTAAGGTGATTGACTGTCCATACCCTTGTGACGAGTCGTGCCGTCATCAGAATTGAGTGATACACATCATCATTCATGATTCTCATTGATTTCACCTGAAAATAAAGTAGCAAAAGTCAGTTACCAAGGTGCATGAGTTGCTTATTATTTTTCAAGTCAGGCATTTGTCACATTGATTCTTTGCTCCACACATTGTTGGCTGTTCCAAACTTTGCCGAACATCAAATAGAATTTGCAGAAACATTGTCATTACAATTAACTGAAGCATTCTCCTCTGTGGGAGGACTTCATGATGGCTGAATGGTAGCTCATGGTTGGTTGAATAATCGTCGTCTCTACCCGTTTGGGAAATAAGTTTAACTCTGTCTATGAACCTGTAAAATATAAGCTCTTAAGAGGGTACACAAAATGATGTGAAAGATTATAGGGGTATACATGTCACCATTGTAATCTTGTAAGAAGAACAAATAAGAGGACAGGAGATGGTTTGGTTTGTTTGCTTCCCCTGTTGAGGTTACTTGGAGGATGGAGCTCCCTAACTTGATCAAAGATTGAAAACAACAAGGATACTGTACATATGGAGTCACTGACCAGTTTAGTTTTGTAGATGGGAGCAGGCTTGGGTCCCCCACATGGATTGTAGGTTGAGATAAAGGATTGAGATGGGCCGTTGTAGATTTTAACATGTTTTAAATTTTAATTTATTAGAAGAATGTCTCATATATAATTATTAACATAACTTGATTATTATATTGATGAAGGGAGTGGTATTTGTCGCTTTTTGTTCCTACTTCGGAAACAAAACTAGATGTAGAAATTGAAACAGTCATTTCCCCTTCCATTCTCATTTCTCACTTTCTTTTTTTTTCCCTTCATTTTCTTTAATGAGAAATGCTAGCTGCACGTATAGACGGGTAAAAAGTTATCCGTCCAACGTGCTATTGATTCACTCACTGACTTACAGGTCTCACCAAGTTGACTCTTTAAATATTTTTTAAATATTCTTGTATCTTTTTTCATAAAATTAAGGGTGACAAATATCTATCTAAGAGTGATAAATAACATAATAAGAGAGATAAATAGTTATAGAAGGATGACAAATAGATATTTAAGGGAGATCAATAGTCAACTAAGAGGGACAATTATGTCCACGAGTAGTCTCCGTTTAAGGGTGACTAATAATAAAATAAATATTATAAATAATTATCTAAGGGTGACAAATAATCAACTAAGAGGGACATTCACGAGTAATCTTCAGTTATGGATGACAAATAACATAATAAAGGTGACAAATAGTACGACGAGAAATGTATCATTCGACATTTTCGGCGTTATGATGATTGTACGGTATTGTCTCGGAAATATGTGAAATCTTACACACTTGTCGCTCTACGTGGATCAATATGATTTCACACTGTGGTTCTAACAAAATATTACTACCCAGCTATCCGGATAATAGGTATTTCTATTCTTTCATTCTTCTAATAAGTAATCATATGGCCGAAACCCTCCGGTCCTAATCTTCCTCGTCCTCACATCTTTCTTCTCACTCTAAGATTTCTTCCTCCTGTTCACATCTTCTCCCTCACCCATGCGCTGCCCCAACCTGCGACACCCTGAGTAGGGGTGTCAACGGGGCTGAGCTGGGTCCAGGGCACACCCATCCCAAGTCCAATGGGCCCAAGTCCACAAACCCCAGTGCAGCCCTTGAGCCCATTTTGCCAAGCCCAAAGAGCAAATGTAATATTGTAATTCTATCTTTTATTATTTATTATTTATTTTAAAATATATTCGAGATAAAATAGAATAACTCATTCTATCTTTGGACTAAAACGAGTTATTACAGAAAGATCTAAATTAGGGGTGAGAAAAATTTACTCATCTTATCAAGTTATATTTTTATTTATTCTCGAGATCAAGTCTCCTTATTTCACTTTTTTATTCCATTATCAAAGATATATCATACTATTTATCTCTCAAGATAATATAAGATATGCTACTATCTTCTACAATTAGCTTCTTTAATTACTAACTAGTACTCTCATCTTGTGAGGTAATTTAATTAAGATACACTATACTGTTATCTTCTAGAATTAGCTTCTTTAATTATGAACGAGTCCTATGCATCAAAGTGATTAGTGACGAGACCAGATTAAGATGCAAACAAGTCTAAGCCTACATTAAAGTTAGCGTAGGAGAACGTGGAAAGGTAGGTAGCCAGGAGAAGTACTTGGTGAGGAATGAGACATGTGACGGGGGAATATAATTATAGTGTCCAAATTACATATATATATATATATATATATATATATATATATGTTGGCGTGAGCATCTCCTAATTAATTAATTAATTAATTAGTTTTCTGGGATGATCATGTATTTCATGTACCCCTATAATTACTAGGGTGCGACTCATCCTCGTGTCTCCATATGTAGGGGATGACTGATGAAGGTCTTTTGTCATGTCGATGGGAAGAAGCCAGAGGGCCGCCCAACGGGTGCATGCACCTACTCCTCCTTAATTAAGGAGGTAACAAATTATTAATTGTTATAGAGAAATATTCATTACTAGAATAGTAGGATAGGAATATTTTGTTGGAATCACGGTGTGAAATTGCATTGGTTTACGTAGAGCGACACGTCAGTCAAATTTTACGTATTTTTGAGGTGACGTCGTACCGCCGTCGTGACACGGAATGAGATTTTGATTTTTTTTTTACTACTTTTCTAGTCACGTTATTTGTCACCCTCGTTATGTTATTTGTCATCCTTATTATATTATTTATCACTCTTAACTGGAGACTGCTGGTGAACATGTGAGTGATTTTGTGTCGTTCGGTTAATTATTTATCTCTCTTAGATATCTATTTGTGACTCTTGGATAATTATTTGTCTCCTCTTATTATGTTACTTGTCACCCTTCATCGAAGATCGTTCGTGAACATGAGTGACTTTACGTCTCCCTCAGTTATTATTTATCTCCTTGGGACGTCTGTTTGTTACCCTCCGGTAGCTATGTCTCCCTTATTTTCTCCTTTTTTTTTTATACAGATTCACGTTCTCAATACAGAAAACATATTTGTTACCTTTAATTTGTTATTTGTAACTCACTCTTGATATTAAGAGTGACCGGTGATAAGTTAAAATAACAAATAATTTTACGAGAAATAACACGGGAGGAACATTTAAGGAGCCTGTCGGATGTGGTTTACGCATCATTGCGTGGAACAATAGCGATGACGTCGAATGGTTAACTTTCACTATTCATTCAGATGTGTATTTAATATTATTATTATTATTATTATTATTATTATTATTATTACATAAGTCGACGGTAGGGAGGGGCCGGCGGGCTGCCCCCTCTTCCTCCCATCTCCATCAATCCATTCCCATCCCCTCCAAGATCGATATCGGAGATAAGGCTCAGGTAGCTTCTTCTTCCTCGATTGGGCAGAGGCGCATGATCGTCCCATATCTGTTTGTAGACGATGACAAAATTAGTCTGGAATACCGTCTGCATGCACAGCCATTCTTAATCATTCGTTAACTGGTCGATGGTGGAAGACAGGGCATGCCTGCTAATTTGCATTTGTCTCGTAGTTAAGAGTACTGTCGGGGTTCAAGCCACCATCAGACACGTACGTACGCCTCATGCATGCTTCGCATATATTATATTAACATGTTTGGCTATAGCTAGCTAGCTATGTTATAATTATCACACACACACACACACACACACACACACATATATATATATATATATGTACGTGGTGTGGGGAATGAAACGTCTCAAGTTTAATTCCAGGTCTTTTTAATTTGTAACATCCATCTCGTGCATGACATGACCTAACGATGATCAGAACAAGTTTAATAAGAGAGGCAAGTTAATCAATTAATTCTTAGTCTCTCGATCCTGATCGATGCATGCATGCATGCATGCATGCATGTGCTGGTACTGTTTCCTTATGTGCCACCTTGAAATGTCGTAAAATTAAAATTAAATCAATGATGCCACCTTGAAACTCTAATGAGAAATGTGTGATGAACTAATACTTTTTGCGCAGCAAAGATATGTCAAGATTGTTGGTGCAAATATATATATTTAACAATATTTATAAGGTAAAATGAAGACAAATGGCAGGAATTATCTCATTTGGGAGAATCCCAATATAAGAAGAAGTGGGGAGGTGGAGGGCGACGACCACGACTCCATATCACCAACTTGATCGTGACCCCTCTCTCTCTCTGTGGCTCGCTCGCACGCACACAGTACACCCACCTCTTAAATCCATATCCGTCTTCTTTTGCTCTGCTTCCTGCAGCAGTCCCCAGCCTGCAACCACCGCAGAGAAGGAAGAGGAGGCGGCCCACTCTCCCCTGCAGGGGGGGGCATTGCAGCCCGCGCGCCCTTGTAGATGATATTTAGTGGTGATGAGGCACTCCTGCTGCTACAAACAGAAGCTGAGGAAGGGCCTCTGGTCCCCAGAGGAGGACGAGAAGCTGGTCAGGCACATCACCAAGTACGGCCATGGCTGCTGGAGCGCTGTACCCAAGCTAGCAGGTATATATATATGAATCTACACACACACAATTTTCCTTCCAATTAAGATCGAATATATTGCCACCAGCTGGTGCGCAGTGCAGCAGATGATCATCATGAAGATTTTATCAATTCCTGCAATTAATTAATCAATTAATCTTTCTTACTGCATGGGCGCAGGTCTTGAGAGGTGCGGGAAGAGCTGCAGGTTGCGGTGGATCAACTACCTCAGGCCTGACCTCAAGAGGGGAGCATTCGCACTGGAGGAGGAGGACCTCATCATTGAGCTCCATGCGGTCCTCGGCAACAGGTGGTGGTGTTCATCATGCATCCCTCTTTAAATTCTTCTGCTCTCGGATCTCCGTCTCTTCCATATATATGTATACACATAGATATCTATATATCTATATGTAATTGATTTCCTTCTCTTCTGACACAAGCTGCTCCTGTTCCTCCTCCTGATCAATACCCCTGATTCTCTTTCCTTCAGGTGGTCTCAGATTGCAGCTCACTTGCCGGGGAGGACCGACAACGAGATCAAGAACCACTGGAACTCCTGCATTAAGAAGATTCTCAAGCAGAGGGGCATCGACCCCTGCACCCACAAGCCAGTACTACTCTCCGATGATGGCAGGGTTGGCAAGCCCACCTCCAACAGCAGCCACAAGACGACCTCCGGGGCCTCCAACAACCCCGAGAATTCAAACCCGGCAGCGGCGGCAGCGGCGGCAGCAGCAGCAGCAGCTGCAGCTCCCTCCGTCCCGGCATGGGCGCCGCTCGCGCCACCGGACCGATACCAGGCCAATGTCCCCTCTGCCACCGCTCCCACCAAGGACAACTTCTTCCTGGACCGCTGTATCCCCGAAAGCTCCTCCTCCAGCTGCCGACCGTTGGGTTTTCCGGTGGGCCACTTCCATCTGCCGCAACAGCACCTGGGGTCTGGCAACCAGCTGATCAGGGCCTCTGCAGCGCTATCGGCGAATACGTCCATTTCACTTGTGTGGCTCAGTCAGAATTGCAGCGGCCCGTTCGACGTAAGTCCCGACTTCGACTGCAACACGGCGTCCATGGCCAATCTCCCACACTACGACCACACCACCCCACCGGATTCTGCTAGTGTCATAGATGCTGTTACACACGATGCTGTTACAGTCATAATCAACAATGGAGTAGTCGAGTCGTGGGAGAATGGTGGCAGCTCTTGCAACAGTACCAGTGGCAGCAGCAGCGGCAGCGACAGCATCGAGTGGCAGAGCAGCGGCACTTTCTTCGACGGCAGCATGCTCCGTTGGCCGGAATCGGCGCCGGATAAGCAGCGGGCGCCGTTTAATCACGTTGGCGGCCAGCCGGATGATCACCTCAAGTGGTCTGCAGCCTACCTGCACGGCAGCTTCCCGGCGGCGCCGTCGGCTGCCAGCCAGCTGACGCAGAGCCAAGTACAAGGTGATCTGTACAGTGAGGTCAAGGCAGAGACCGGGCAGTTTGCGGTGGAGGAAGCGAGTGCTCAGCTGCAAGACGGCCAGCAGCAGCTGCTGCTGCTGCTGCAGGGCTCAGACATGTATGGAAAAGATTTGCGTAGAATTTCCCAGGCTCTCCGACAGATATAGTTCAGCCGATATATATCATTCTTGGTCAGACGAAAAAGGATGTACATATGAAAAGATTGGAAGGGAGAACTGAACACACTTAATTGTGACACCTGGGGAGCCTTTGTTCTATGTGCAGGAGGGAATGAAAGAAAAAGATACAACAGTGGGATTAATTGTGTCTTTAGGAATCAAGTTTAAATTTTTTTTTTCATCTTGGAAGGGCTTGAGATATATACATATATATATATATATATACATAGTTCAATTGGAGGTGTGTCACATATTATTTTTAAGCATTAATGTACATAGGCTTGATCACCAAACAGGATGATCAATTACCCAGAAGGAATAAGAACACTCAGCTCTTGTTTTTGGGTCCTTATAATAATAATTAATGCCTTAAATATCTCTACTACATGGCATATATATATATATGCAGATCGTTAGAAAGACACTTCCCTTTGTTTAACTGTCAGCGTCCGAAATCAGATGCAGATGGTGCGAGATCTCTTCACACTTTAGGTTTCTGAGCTAGCGTCTCTACCTAGGTTTCTGAATAATTATGAGATGCAGTGGATCATCCCTTCACTTGTAGATCGACAAGAGAAAGGAACCATGCACCCACAATTTCCACGGGCAGGCACTTGGACCTAAGCTCAGTATAAACCATGGCTTGTGACTCGGTGCGAGTCGAATAGACTCGGATGTACCGTATCATGTTTGGGCCATATTGAGATGGTTGAGTCGGTGCTAGTGGCTTTGAGTCAAGTCAAAATCTTTAATTCTAAATTAGGTCGCATCGTATCGTATCTGAACTAGATCGAGTCAATATGCATCACTAAGTCGGCAAACCTTGGTATAAATATATAATGGTCTTCTCTATTGTGCAGAAGTCTAAACACTGACCATGACAGGTTCACACAAGCACAGGCGACACGTCTTCTTACTCCATGGGACCAAGCAAGAGAGAAATTCACTACATAATATAGAGAGAACACATCGGCTCCGCTTCACAAAATATAATTTGAGAGTCACCCACACTCACATAGAAGAAGCCCTAAGGAAAGATCGAGTTATTCAAGGAAGCCCGGAGGCGCTAATGCCCTTTGCGTTTCTTATTCTTCCTTTTCTTATATTGCTCTCTTGCTCTGGTACGCCAGATGCCCTTAGTTTCTCTGTTCCTTCAGATCTCTCACTCTTCTACTATTGAGTTCCCGATCACGATCTTGGTCCAGTCCTCCGGTGGGTACAATGAGACTATCTATAGACTATCTATGCTCCCAAGCGACAATAGGGTTGTTCCACAACCTTGCAATTCATTGTCATAAAAAAAAACATATATTGACAGCACATCAACGGAGGAGTATTTTCACAATTGTGTCTTTGCAGTACGTAGGGTTATCTTAACTCTTATATTTACGTAGTAGTAGGGTTATTTCCACACTATTACATTTATTTGACATCAAGATATGGCACTTAAGAGAAGAGACATTTCTCTCTCTCTCTCTCTCTCATCCTCCAGGTGATTCTGTACAACAACAACCTATATCTCAATCCTTATCCCAATCTGCATCAATTAAAGTATCCTCCAGGTAACCTAAACGTACGGGGGAAGCAAACAAACCATCTCCCGTCCTCTTAATCCAGTTTCTGGAAGAAAAAAGCTCGTACAGCCTGTTCCACACTATCCTAGATAATGCCCAAATAAGGACATGAAACTACAGAAGAGGAATAGCTATTAGATAAGATACACATGAAAACTATATGTGTGTATACGTGTATGTATATCCACCATTTAGAATGATTTCCTGCGAACCCCTTCCCATGATCAATTCATGTGTCCTCTTCCATGCATGCGCCAAGAAGCTTTGTGGATTTGGAGGACGTCGTACAAAAGCGATGCAGGACAGCTAGAGTTCTTTTCATTGTCTCCATCTAATTTGATGTGGCGATCGATGGAGCCGCAAAACAATAACGCTGGTGAAGACAAAACAAATTGGAACCCATAACTGATGTTATGCCACCAGAGAGACGGGTCAAGATCATCATCTGGTATATATATAGATAAATGCCCTTATTGAGCTACCTGCTCTTCTTGTCCGTCCGTCCGTCCGCGCGGATGGAGAGACAAATGGAGCAATCTCAGTGCATGGAGGCTGAACAGAGAGAATCCAAAGATGGCATTCGACACGTACGTACGTCGAGCCAAAACTATCTATCTATCTATCTATCTATCTATCTCTCTCTCTCTCTATATATATATATATATATTTACATATATGGGTGTAAACATACTGGAAGAGTCGACAGATCTAGATTACAACGCATGGCAGGCTTATAATAATTCAACTTCTTCTTCTTCTCATTTGTCTCCTTTGATTCTGTAGCAGCGACGGCTGAACATGAGCCCCAGGTGATTCACAAGCAAGCAATCTTCATACATCATTCGTACGTGTTGCACTAAGGATGTAGTCAACATATTACCTCAGCACCCACAATACTATTTATTGTTAATGGGCTAAGGCCCATTTGGGCCGGCGCATGCCACCTCTTCCTTCTCGTTTCTGCTCCTCTCGCCTCCCGTTCCCACCGTCCTTTGCCACCTTCATCCACGTCTTCTTACCTCTTTAAGTAACCCCATGTTACCATGGTTGCAGAGGTTGATTGGAAGAAATCTTACAAAAGGTGAAAATGAGAGGGAATAAAGCGAAACAAGGAATTAACTACCAAAAAAAGCGGGATTTCAGACGGTCATATCCGTCTGAAATCCGTCTGAAAATCCGTCACAATACGTCTTTGTAACGGATTTCAGACGGAGTCGGTCGTCACATATTCTTGGTCCCAAATTTCGAACAGTTTAATAATCCATCACAAATTCCGTGTGAAATTTCACACGGAATATTTTCCGTGTGTAGTACCATCTGAAATTCCGTGTATAATTGTATATTTCAGACAGTATTTCAGACGGAAATTAATCCGTCACAAATTTCAGACGAAAATTTTCGTCACAAATTTCCGTCTGTAATCGCGCTTTTTCTTGTAGTCCCGTGAGTGTGTGCCGAGAAGGAGACCCTATTGTGGCGAGCCATGTTCCTTGTGTCAGCATCGGTCACGGAGGCACGTCACCCTCATGCTTAGGCTTTGGAGCATGGTAATCATGAAGGCAATTCTGGTAGCCGTCTTATTACCTCTGTGGAAAAGCTCATTCTCGTTTCCGTTGTGAGATATGTTCTCGTATTTTGAGCTCTGTTATTTTATTATTATTTTATTTCGGGGTCCACCAACATTGCTCCCATTTAGGGTAGACAGTGCATGTTCTTCCTTTTTAATTATGACATGATCTCAACGGTCATACATGAAATAGAGCTTGCGACCTCTGTGAGTTTATTGAGCAACCAACGAGTGTTCCGTTGATCACTCAACTAATCTTGGTATGTACTTCAGGTACTTAGTGTAAACACCGGAGATCACCCCCGAAGGAGGGAACAAGGAATATGAGTGGAAATAAACGCAAGGAAGAGAAAGCAAAAGAGAAGTGACAGTGATCGTCACCAAAGATTAATAACACAGAGCATAGCAAATAACTTACTGACCTACGCTACTCACTTTGGAAAAGAGGTTCAGTCAGAAAGAAAATTTGAATAAGCCTTGGCTACTGAACGCAATCCCTGTAGTGGCCGCGACCTGATGAACGCTGTCTCTTGGTCAGTCGTGTTCTGTCATAGAATGCTGGGAGTGAGTTCTATTTCTCCTCTCTCCTCAGTCGGCCAAAGAGTGAGGGCCTCACGCTTGCTTACTGCATGTACCTACCTGGAAAGATGAAAAACACATAAAAATATCCAATTAGCATGAAATTAAGAGTAATACCTATTCTTCAACATAAAGAGACCCATAAAAGGAAGAGACTTTACCTATGAGGTTTTGATTTTTAACCCCTCTTTGAGGAACAAAAATAGGTGGTGTGTGTGTGATATGCAGTGAAATAGAGAGCATAGAAATGGATTATTATGCTATGCTATGATGAGAGTTAAGAGAATTAAGAGAAAACTAAGAGAGAACACTAAGAACAATGAAGAAAGGACTTGAACGGAGGAAGAAGATAAAAATATCTGATTGAAATTTGAATGTAGATCGTGATAGCATTTCGTGGCCAACTCTATACGTCCTCCTCTCCCCAACCCTAGGGCGAGGGGTCTATTTATAGGAGTTCAAAATTCCTAGTTCGGATCTAAGGATAAGCAAGAAAAACAAGAGCCCTAGAATGATAATTCTACAAGAAAATCATAGGATAGAGCCCCCAAGGTGGATAAGAAGTGATTTGGAACAAAATCCTCGGGGAGGAATCTCTAAAGGACTCTAAGATGATAAATATTAGAAGAAATGTGTTCTGGTCGGGCAGAAAAATTTTCTGAGAACGAGGTCAATCAGGCGACCGCGACCTGATAAATGCGGTTGGTGTTCCGACCGCGATCATGTTTGGTTGACTAGACTGTTGATCTCAAGAATATTTATAATTTAGGCCCTCTTGGGTTAGAAAACAAAGTGAAAGTGGGTTCAAAACCCGTCAGAATGGTCCAATAGAAATAGACGATTCGGGACATTAATAATATGGATAAGAGAAGGTCCTAACTTCCAGGTGTAAAACGGATGTCTACACTTAATTAGTATCCATCTGATTTGATCGGATCTCTCGTAACAGGCAGTGCCGAACTCAAATGTTAAACAGCATCACGTTAGTTGATGTTGAGAAAGGGACAGCGGAGGAAGACGGGGCTTTGGTGGAGTCGGCCATGGATTTGGATGGATGTTGTTAAGCTGAGAAGCTCCGATACCATGTAAAACAGTGGAAAAGAGAGAGAGGGGAGAACAAACTAAACATAGGAATTGGAATTGTTCGGCTTGCCTTCTGCGTGGGTGCCTATTCTGCTACATATAAAAAACAGAGAGTCTACACATATATGTAAAGATTTCCCAAACCTATGCAATTCTACAGTAGACCATAAGTACAAGATATCCTAAAACTTATGGAGACCCTTTCAAGATCAAGACTCCATATATATAGTGGGTGGGACTCTGCGATAGGTGCCTTTGTGCGCATGTTGATTCGGGACTTTGTTCTCGGTCTGATCTGGAGCACTATTCTCCCTAACAAAGAACTGCAAGATGTTTTGTTGATCTCAAGTTCCACTCTCCGTTAAAAAAAATAGTAATTAACAAAAAAAAAGATTTGCTTCTGATCAGGTGGTCCACTACTGCACGGGAAACACATGCACGAAGGGGGGGGGAGAGAGAAGAGAGAGAGATTTAGGTCCCAAAGAGAAAGAAAGGCACAAGAACGATTCCAACGAGCGACAGAGAGAGAGAGAAGACGCTGCTTCCACGTGCATGGCGCCCACAAATTATAGGAAACCGAGCAATTGTGCCTTTCTTTCTCTCTATCTCTCTCTCTCTCTCTATATATATAATTTTGGCTTCCATAACAAATTCTTCCGTGTTCTCATCAGCTCGCCTAGACCTCCGCCTCCTCCTCCTCATTCTTTCTTCTTCTGTCCTGATCACCGACAGCTTCATGAAGAAGCAATCGTTGGACTACGTCTTGGTCCCGCTGGGATTGCTCGTCCTGGTTGGCTACCACGTCTGGTTGGTCCGCCGCGTCCGGAGGCAACCCGCCAGTACAGTGATCGGCATCAACGCCATTAACCGCCGTTTCTGGGTGCAGAGCATGATGGAGGTGATCAGTTTGTAGGGCCGCCGGCAAGCTTTCTACATATATATTTATCGCCCTAGCTAGCTAGCTAGCTAGCTAGCTCGCTTAGCTAGATCCGCATGCAATGCAATTCTCTTTCACAATTTAATTAATTAGTTAATTAGTTTCCTTGGACGACCATCATCATCGATCATGGATCACCCTTAATCTCCATCTCGGTACTACGTACGTCCGTACAGGACCCGGTGAAGACGGGGGTGCTGGCGGTGCAGAGCCTCCGGAACAACATGATGGCGTCGACGCTCATGGCCTCCACCGCCATCATGCTCTGCTCGGTGATGGCCGTGATGATGACCAATGGCGGGGGTTGGCCGAGCAGGCTGGAGGAAGGGCGGGCCAAGATGGTCGTGGGTGACGTCACCGAGCTGGGGCTCACCATCAAGTTCCTCGCCATCCTCGCCTGCTTCCTCCTGGCCTTCCTCTTCCAGGTGCAGTCCGTCCGCTACTACAGCCACTCCAGCATCCTCATCAACGTCCCGGTGGCCGCCCTCGCCGCCGCCGCCGCCAAGGGCATGCCGCAGCAGGTGCAGTATCCGATATTAATCACCCCCGGGTACGTGGCGGAGACGGTGAACAAGGCCGGCTACTTCTGGTCGCTGGGGCTGAGGGCCTTCTACTTCTCCTTCCCCATCTTCATGTGGATCTTCGGCCCCATCCCCATGTTCGTTTGCAGCGTCCTCCTGGTGTTCCTGCTCTTCTCCCTCGACGTCTCCTCCTCCTCCTCCGGCGGCGGCGGCGTGGTCGATCGAGACGCGGACGACGTCCCGGCGGTCGTGGCGCACGCAGAGGAGTACTGCTGACTGCTGAGCTGTACGTACGTTCCGAGAGAGGGATCGAGACGAGGCAGCGCGTGCATGCATGGCCGCCGCCGCCGTACGTCGCCGGCGTTCATTCAACACAAGTTGAATGTGTCCAAATTAAACCAAGTAATTTGCTTGTGATGACTTTGTTTGTGATTGTTAAATAAACAAAAACACGTTTATTCGATGAAAAAAAACATCCTAAAATGTACGTAGTTCGAGGACTTTGAGCTACACTCATGTTAATTTGTATATAGCATCTTAATTTAACTTTGCTCTGACAATTTTGAAATTATAATTGATATGTAAGATGTGTTTTGGAATCAAGCTTTTAGTTACATCGGTCGGCTAGATTTTATGAACAATTGCTGGCATTTGTTTTTATATTAATTGTTAATATCTTACATTTAATTGAGATAAAATTCTGATGACGATGACGACGATGATGTTAAGGTCTTGCATTATAAAAGAAGACAGCTAACTGTAGTGAAGTTGCCTCAAAGCCTAATCATATATTAATTAGATCATGTCCGTCACAATATATATATATATATTTATCTTTCATTAATAACTTCAAAATTTTGGAACATATATACTAGCAAATCTATCTTGGGAACAGGGTTCGATCGCTTGGTTTAAGTCCAAAGGGGGAAAGAAAGAACCACTGATCACATCGATCATTGTTGCAACACAAGATAGTGACAACGCATTTCAAGCTCTTTGGGGATCTAGAGTTGGAACTTGTTAGAATTTAGGTATAGTCTATGGATAATAGTCTTGTATCGGTTAAATGGGTTATGGTTCATAACCCTGCGTCTGTGTATTTCAACATTACGATTTTGTATATTTCAACATAGTATCAGAGCATGATCTTAGACCCAACCTCATATATTTCTTATCTTGTCACCTTCACTCAATTAGGCCTAATCCCATATATTCCTTATCCTGTCACCTCCACCTAATTAACTTCCACGGCTCATCTTGACCGTGAGGGGAAATGTTAGAATTTGGACATAATCCCTGGGCAATAGTCTCATATCGGTTAAATGAGTTGTGTGATTCATGTGTTTATGGCCCTGGACTTGTGTTTCTCGACACTGTGATTTTGTGAATTTCAAAAGAACTCTTAATTTTAATTAGAATTTATTTTAATTAGACTTCCACGTTCAATTAATATAAAAAATATTAAATAGGAGTAGTTATATATATATATAATCGATTTTGAATAGTTACATTAAATGATTAATCTTCTCTAACGATCGACCACGTAGGGTTTCAATATTCCCGTCCAAGAAATTAATTCAAATTTGGAACTTTCTGTTGTAAATTAAAAGAAAAGTTAAATAGAAAAAATTTGAAAAACACTACATGCTCTCTGGGGACAAGTATATATATATATATGGATCCTTCGTATCCCCAACCGGCCAACTCAGCTAAGCTTCTCCATCTTGATATCCACGTACCAGAATAATTATTTCAACTTTTTTTTGAAAACTATCATTAGGCTGATGGTAAACATTCCAATTACTCCAAACCCTAATTTAGATATATTACAGAAGCAATAAATAACCCCGGCTCTAGACCAATGGAACCCAATAACACGACCTCTTTGCTAGCTAGGACGGACTGGTCTAGTTAGCAGCCAGCAGTATTGGTTCATAAGTTAATTATAGTGGGTAAAAATATTCGATAGATCTGTAAATGGATCGGATGTGGAGTGGACAATGTGATATCTGAATTCGTATTCGATTAATAATTAAAATATTTAATATTCGATTAAATTATTCGTCGAATATTTTATTCAGATATTATTCGATTAATACGAATTCGAATTCGGTTCGAATTTTAAATAGATAATTGTCAGATCTACTTGAAGGTGAGTCGTGAGAGCCGTGCGAGAGCGACGTGAGTTATTTGCTTAGAAAAAGAAAAAAATGGAGATTAATTGTTTTTATTTGAGATATATTATCAAAAGATTAGATTTCATCCTAACAAATATGAGAGGGTTTACCAAACGAGTGTAAGTGAAGTTCTTATTTTTAAATTATATTTTGAGACAAAAAATAGGTAAAAAAGGGCAACCACAACAAATTAAGATTTGAGTTAATTCAGTTTTTTGCATAGAAACCATTGTTATATGTGAAATTGTAAAAAAAATCACTCTTACAAATATATTATCATACATATCACTATATAAATTCTAATTGTGCAAAACTATCTTCTGAGTAACCGCGCGTGACCAGTCCTGGGTTTAACTATAGTTAACTTTGACTAAACTTAGGAAATGTCCATACTAACCCTGGTTAAAGACCTAACCGTGGCACTCGTTCGCACCCGATGAACAGGGAGCCGTCGGAGAGCTCCGTTGCCTGGACGGCCACCAGGGGGCGGGAGTGGCCCTCGTAGCTGACTGCACCATCGAGGGAGAGAGAGAGAGAGAGGGAGAGGGGTGAGAGGGTAAGATATCACGAGGGAGAGAGAGAAAAAGAGAGAGAGAGGGAGAGAGAGGGTGAGGCGCGTTGGCTGGGGAGGTGGACGGGGGGAGTCGTTCACGGGCTGTGGAGGTTGTAGGTGGTGGCGATGGGGTGCTGCGGCTGTGAATAAGAAGGGTGAGGCGTGGAGATCGGTGGGGCTCACGGCTGGGGAGAAAGAGAGGGTGAAGGCGAGGAGGTTGGCCGGCGTGAGTGTTCTGGCGGTGGGTAAGTAACAGAGAAAGGGAGGTTGGAGTGGAGAGGGGGATGGTGGGACGACAATGGTGGGTTGGCAGGGGAAAGAAGGGAGAGAAGGAGAGGGTCAGGGGGGGCTCCCTGTGTGCTTGCGGTGGTGGTGTTGGGCTGATGGTGTTGGGCTCGACGGCGACGGTATGAGGGGGGAAGACAGTGGCAGATTCACAGGCGAAGGGAGGACAGCGGCAGGTGGCGGGCTCGCAGTGGCGTGGGGAGGCGTGGGTGCTGGAGGTCGTGGCGGTCGAGATGTGGGGGTGCAGCCGTGGGGGAGGTGGTTGGCGGTGTGGGGGCGCAGGGTGCGACGGTGCTTGGGAGGTGGCAACGGCGGACGTGGGGAGGCGGGAGGCGTGGGTGCTGGAGGTCGCGGTGGTCGCGATGTGGAGGTGCAGCCGTGGGGGAGGTGGTTGGCGGTGTGGGGGCGCAGGGTGCGACGGTGCTTGGGAGGCGGCAGCGGCGGACGTGGGGAGGCGGGAGGCGTGGGTGCTGGAGGTCGCGGTGGTCGCGATGTGGAGGTGCAGTCGTGGGGGAGGTGGTTGGCGGTGTGGGGGCGCAGGGTGCGACGGTGCCTGGGAGGCGGCAGCGGCGGACGTGGGGAGGCGTGGGTGTTGGAGGTCGCGGCGGGGGTGGTCGACGTCGGTGGACGGCGAAGGGTGGGAAGGTGAGAGGAGGGACATTTAGGTCATTTTACTCCTCTTTAACGGGAATATTAGAATCTCCGTCGAATATTCGAGTATCCGTCAACGGAAGTTAACTCGGATGATAGTTTTGCATAATTAAAATTTATATAATGATATGTATGATAATACGTTTCTAAGAGTGATTTTCTTGTAATTTCACGTATAACAATGGTTTCTATGTAAAAAATCCGAGTAAATTATATATAGAATATGTACATTCTTAGATAAGGATTCATATTCGATTGAATAATATTCAACACGGATGTCTTAATATTCGAATTCATATCTAATTAATAACCAGATTATCTGATATCTAATTAAATTATCCGTCAAATACTTTATGCGAATAATTATCTAATCAAACAATTATAAACTTAAATTCAATTTAAATTTTAAATAAATAATTATCAGACCTATTACCCAAGAGTCGTCGAGACGGTGTTCCTGCTCTGCGTGTTCACGTACCCGGGGTCAAACGTCCATTACAGTTGACCCACCATGTCCATACTGGAGTAGGACTCGTCAAGCACACTAACGTTGACCCACATCACAAGCCTCCGGCCACCCAGCCAGCCACGTACCCTTTAGTGTTGACCTGCCAATCACATCTTGGACTGCTGGCCTCGAATTCCACGAAGACTAATCAGAAAACACCGAGTAGGATACGGAGTCTTGGATGGTCAAAGTATCGGTGGTTAGATAACATTGGTTGTACATTCTATTTGGGATAATTAAGCGATGTTTGGTTACATGGGTATGGAAGTCAGTCAGTGTAGTCTATTAAACATTGATATATATATATATATATGATTTTATATCTTTTAAAAGAAAATTACGCTGCAAAATAAGGAGATGTTAGGTCATGATGTAATTTTCGAAGATGATATATACGCATTAATTAATTTGCCATTTAAGATCAGAGGAAGGGCGTATCCTTTCTTTTCCTGAATTCTAGAAAGGACGAGGATGGATCAGTGCACTATCTTGTATTCAAATAGTCTTTTTTTCCTTTTTTTTTGATAGGAAACTTAACACATTGTTTCGCGACCTTTTTTTTCTTTTCTTTCTTTCTTTTCGTTCGTTTCTTTTCGTTCGCGTATCGATCAACCATTTGACTAACTGGTAGTCAACTGACTGATTGATGACGCGGGCGTGCCAGTCACATGAGTGACGATTTTATTGTGCGCTCACCCTGACCCATGTCGGACGAATGTGAGAGGAGGAAGAACGGCGCAAGTGTAATAGCGAAAGCAAAACGCTTAACGGATATGACAATGAATATGATGATAATGTGACCCGGGCTTGCTTGACCCTTCCTTATTCAATTCAATGCCTGCTACGGCTCGTCGACATTGCCCCCGAGAGGCGAGGCTTCAAAACCGGCGTGGCTATGCAAGAAACACTTATACGGCGCGATAAAACGTAGGCATAGTGGTTAATACGGCGCGATAAAGCGTAAGCATAGTGGTTAATACGGCGCGGTATTCATGCTTTTGAGACGGCGCGCAAGAGGGTTGGGGCGCGCCGGTTTAGGGCGCGCCGGAAAGCCGCAAGGAAAAATTTTTAGAAAATGAGTGTGGGGTTAATCCGGCGCGGGGGGGTACCGCGCCGGTTTAGGGCGCGCCGATTAAGACCGCGCCGTATTAAACCTGTTTTGTTGAATTATGAACCCTTTTAAGTTTATTAGACTTCAAGGGACCCTTTCTTGAGTTGTTCGGGCCAGATGATTGTTTCATTGGAGTCCATGGCCTTCTTAGAAATGAGGGGGAGATCAGTGCGAGGTTCATACTCGAGCACTGAGTTGGTTCGATCATTTTCTTGACAAAATTATCTGGAATCTGTCAAAAAAATTTGACAGCATCTCCCCCGAACAAACGGAGTTGCAGGGGAGAATCGGGGTCATGCTCACTAATGGAGCAAGCCCCTAAACCGCCGGTCTGCACAGTGGCAGCCAGCAAAATCCCATCAGATAGGATACCCCGAGGACTAGTGATGTGACACGACCTCGGACTTAGGCAAACAAGCACAATTAAGCATTCAAATGGGCCTTAAGGGCCACCGCTCTCCCGTCGCACTCTATACCCGGAGTGACTTGGCGATGCCAAGTGTGAGGTATGGGAAAGGGCCCTTGCTGGTAGAGGGCCAGCAAGGCCAAGGTTTGACTCCCAAGGTTTGGATGCCCAATTCAATTGGGGCCGACAAAGTGCACAAGGGCACCGGTTCACACTATCCCACGGCGATCACTCTTAAGTCATGGACTTGAGGATCGGGTGCTCCCTCGCAAATTCAGCGGCGCATGAAGTAAATATTGAAAGAGCAACACTAATGAGCTAGGATGAGGCACTTACTCGACCGGTTTGAAGAAACCGGTCCCGGTCGGAGACGAGGGCGAGCGGGGAGGCGGTGGTTCCCCACACGCCGCGGCGGTGAAGCTTGACCTGCTCAAACCATGTACAAAACTACGCCTCTCGCAGGAGGGGGATCTTGGGGTGGGGGTTAATGTGAATACAACAATACTACCTCCCGCAGGGAGGGGCCTTCAGCCGGCCAAGCGGGGTGGGGAAAGTAAGGTAAAGAACGACGATTAAGCGAGGTTGCCGAATCTGCCGGTTGTCTACGAACAGGGACAGTGTGTTGGTGTGGTTGCTGTAGATCCTTCTCACGAATTTTTCCGATGGCGAGACCGGCGGCAAAAGCTTCGTAACAGGGACAGGAACGCTTCAGATTTTCTTAAATTTCTTCTGAGACCGTTGTTGACTGGGGCAGAGGTTGGAACAGGACATCAGGTTTTCTGACTCGCAGTTGCAGACTTCTGGCAGCAGGTTGCAGAGGACGCCACGCACCCTCCCGAACTCCGATCAGCACGAAACTGGCGGCGACGTCTTCGTGGTCGAAGTAGCTTTCAGCCAGAGGTGACGGGGCTGCAATCAGAGGTCGAGGGCAGTCGGTGTACCCTAAAGAGTGCGCACTGGTCGGAGCAGACTGCAGGAGACAAGACTGGAGAGCTCGGGGGAGAAAATTTGTAACTCCTTCCTCCGGCAGCCGAATGAGGTTCCGTTTCTTGATCCTGAACGAAGACTGGAGGAGGAAGATATTTTTAGAAGAGCTTCGGGCTGGTTCGTCCAAGGTTTGTCGTGGCCGAGCTTTTAGTCCGGTTCAGATCCTCAGCCGGAGCAGAACTGCGCGGTCGGGGAAGAACGGACCTCCACAGCAGCACCGATCTCCGATGGGGATGAGACCTCGATCGTTGCGAAGAGGACAGGTAGCCGCTTCCGTGGATGCCTCTTGGGTCTTCAAACTCATCGGGAGGAAGCCGTGGTCGCCGCTGTAAGATGGTACACTTCTGCAGGTTGTCAGCTGAAACGGTAGGTTGAAGATGATGGGGGGGAAATGGGGTATATGGGAGAGGAAATGGGGGTGGATGAGTGTGGGGAAAGCCCGGGCTGTGAGGGGGTCTAGGATGGGGTGTTTCAAGGTGAGGGAGGGATAGAATGGGAGCTGGAAGGGGGTGTTTTCTGTGGGTGAGAGAGGAGCTACGAATTTGGGGCTTGGAGGGAGAGGGGGGAAGGTGAGGGGGAACAAGTGGGTGGAGGGAGTGTGAATTTCAAATTTGAAATGGCCTTGGAAGGTGGGTGATTATGTGGGGAAGTGGAGAGTTTGTATTGGAATGGGGTAGATTTGGTGGGAAGGTGGAGAAAGGTGTTGGAATGGGGAAGATGACACCTAGGGACTATGGGAGTGGAGTAATGGCAACTTGGGGAAGTGGAGGGGTATTAAATGAGGTGGGTAGCTAGTGGAGGTGGTTGGGAGGGGAGGAGAGAGAAGAAAATTCGAAATTGGGGTTGGAGGAGAGAGAAAGAGGGGTGAAATAGAGAGATTAAGAGGGAATGGGTGGGGAATCTCTCCCCTAGGGTCTCTCACCCAAAAACTAGAGGAATCACTCCAATTTGAACTCAAATGGCAAGTTTAACTCAAAAGGATGTAATCATTCATTCATTCATTGACTTCAAATGGGGGAAATGGGGTCCTATATATAGGAAACCCACATTTCTACAAAAGTCCATGACAAAAGACTCAATAGCAAATAACCGAAGGTGGAAGGGGTGCACATGGGCCTAGTCCAATGAATTGGGCCCAATTAGCACATTACATCATCTAATGACACACAATCTTAGGAAAATAAATGCAAGACCTAGGGAAATGACTCAAATAAAATGAAAATACATCAAAATGACTCAAAGGAAAGCTACAAAATGGATAAGGGGCCTTAATAGAGTGAGGCCAAAACTCAACCAGCTCCCGAGTGTGAAGAAGTGGACCCGAGCCAAAGGGAATCGTGGGTGATGCCTCCATCAAATCCCCTGGGCCGCGAAGAGCTCGACTCCGTCGAGTAAGGGTCCATCTGGCTAAGGTACCGCTCGAGGAGGTCCGGATCCAACCGCTGGAGGTCCTCCCGACTCACCCATGAGTCTTCCGAAGGAGGCCGATCCTTCCACCTGACGAGATAGCGCTCATATACCTTGCTCCGGGTGGTAGTGACCTGCTCATCCAATATTCGTTCAATGCGTTCGCGCTGAGCTCTCTTGGCTAGTGGACTCTCCTCACGGGTGGGTGCTCTCTCAAAGGAAGAAGTAGGCTCAATCTCCTCACTAGGTACCACCGTGGGGCCCTTGTATGGCACTAAGTCGGCGACATTGAATGTTGGACTTACCCCATAGTCCTCAGGGAGATCTAACCAATAAGCATTTGCATCAATGCGCCTCAAAACCTGGAAGGGACCAGTCCCACGTGGCCTCAACTTGGAGTTGGCTCCTGGGGAGAGCCTCTCCGTCCTTACCATCACAAAGTCACCCTCTTGGAACTCTAAGTGACGCCGGTGAGAGTCAGCCAACCTTTTATAAGCCTCATTTTTTATGCTAATGTGCTTGCGGATTTCCTCATGCAATTTTGTGAGTGCTGACCTTCTAGTGGTTATGGGTGGACCTGGACAACCATATATAGACCATTTATGCCATGATGCCATATGGACCTTGATGAGCCTTGGTGGGCCGGGGCAACCATATGTGGACTTATCATGCAATGTTGTCATGTAGACTTTGGTGGGCTTAGGTGGACCGGGGCAACCATATGTGAATCTATCATGCAAAGTGGTGATGCATGTCGGGGGACCCGGACATCCGTAGATGCCTTTGATATGCTTAAGACCCATGATGAATGAAGGTGGACCACTACATCCAAATTTGGACCACTCATGCTTTCTACTTGACATGTGGGTGATATGAATGAATGGACCCAACATAGTGTTCATGCCAAGGGGTGTGGAAAGCCTAGACACATGCATACTTTTCCCAAAAGTGACTTCCATGTGTATAGGGGTGGGACAACCTTTGAATTCCCATTGGAACGGATCGAATGGATCTAAGAAGGTGGTCATCATGGGGTGGGGCACAACCTTATTACCTAGGGATATGTGGCCCAAGGTCTTGGCTCCCAAGGTGTAACCCGGGTCATGGATGAGATTGGTTTGGCCCAATATGATGGGTGAGGGTAGGAAAGGGTGGGTGGTGGGTAAGATGGTTGGGTTACATGGGGAACTAGACTCCCATAGGAAGGGATCAAAGGGGTCGTAGAAAGGTCTTCCTAGAGGGAGGCACTCTATGTCTTCAAGGTTCCCAAATTGTGAGTCATCCTCCTCCAAGGTAAGTGGGCCAAGTTTTCTAGTGGGTTGGCCGAACAAAGTGTTTGGGATCTTAATGGGTGGGTATAGGAAGGGATCGAAGGGGTCATGGTAAGGGTCACCTAAGGAGAGGAACCCTAGGTCCTTTTGGTCCTCACAACCCCTTGATGGTGGATTCTCCTCCTCTAGTAAAGTGATCGGGCCAAAGTTTTTGGTGGGATGGTCGGCCATGAATGGAGGACTAGGCTTTCTACCCGAGATAAGAAGCTCTAAATCGAGGAGAAGGTTGGGCTCATCGGGTGTAGGGAGGAATAGAAGGAGGTCACTAGTGTAGCAACCAATGGTGCAAATCGAGGTGATAGACCCTATGCATAGGTGTAGGAGGCCAAGGCTCCTAGGTGGTTTGGCCATAGGGGTCAACATGCTAGTGAACTCAATTTGCCATGCTACGCCCTTAAGAAGATCCTCTAAGGTTTCCACTTGGTAGGATGTTTGGATTATGGTGTGATAGGAGTTAATGGGTGCAATGGGAAGGTTTTTCTCCATGGGTGGGTAAACATAGGACACGATGGGGTGAAGTGGTCTCTCCTTTAGCCATCTAGCTAGGGGCCCATCTATGATTATGGTGCTATTTGTGAAGGCTTGTGGCTCTTGGGGGTCCAAGCTAGGGGACATTTGTGATTCTTCCTTACCACGGATATGAACTTGGGTTTCCTCAATGATGGGAATGGGTTCATCTACTCCCATGTGGATGGTTGTGGTCTCCTTTCTCAAGGGAATGGGAAGGTCTATTGGGGGTGGGGTGATGATGGTTGGTGCATGGTGTACCCGGGGTGGTGGGTGATGGGAAACTTTAGCTTGGATAGGGAGGGGAAGTAGTGGAAGCCTAGGACTTTGGACTTTTGGGGTAGGGAGTGGGAGATGGGTTGGTTGGGGTGGCTTGGGTTGATTGGTTTTGGGGGGAATGTCCTTTTTCGGGGACAAGGGAGGGGTGGTGGTGGGGACCAAGGGGTTTTGTGGGGTAGGGATTTGGTGGGAGCTTCTGGATTGGAGGGTGGTGACAATCATGGGCCTAGGTGGAGGGGTGGACACGGTGTCCACTTGGTTTTGAATGGTGAGGGTTGGTTGAGTGGTGGTCATCATGGAGGGGATTGGGTCGATTAGGGGTCTCTTGCCCTTAGGATCGTTTGGGGTGGAAGTGGGAGCTAAAGGGGCTTGACTAGCGTAGGTTAGGGAAGGGGGTTTTGGTTGGGGTATGGGGGCCCTCATGGGGTTAGGTGGAGAGGTGGATGTTTGGTTTATTAGGGTCTTAAGGGAGAGGACTTCGTTGCGAAGTGTAGTTATGATGGTTGAGAGGTGATTTGTTGGGATTGGTGGGGGTGGAGACCAAAGGTCGGTCTCAAATTGGTCGGGTGAGGATGGAGGAGTGGTAGTGCTCCTCGGGCTTGGGGTGTTCGAGTAGGAGGGTTGGGAATATTTTGGGATGTAGATCTTCCTAAGTTCCTTCTTCATATCATCCCACGAAGAAATGGGCTCTTGCCTCCTAACCCTTCTTAATCCCTCTATGTTTGCCCATTTACTCTTGGCTTGACCCTGAAATCGTCCCTTGGCCTTGCGGACTCTCGCGGGTCCATATACCCAAGTCCGTTCAAAATATCTTTCCATGGTAGTTTCCCACCTAAGATAATCACTAGAATGTGATCCGTCAAAGGTAATGTCCCCATCTAGAATGAAATTCAAGGTTGGTGAGTAGGCTAAGTAGTTGGCCATGATGATCGGGGGGATCAATGCAAGGGTCGGATTGATGATGACTCTAATGCAAGAATGCCCTAGGACTTGACTTGATAGAGACAAGTCAAAGACTTGCTCTGATACCACTTGATGTGACACGACCTCGGACTTAGGCAAACAAGCACAATTAAGCATTCAAATGGGCCTTAAGGGCCACCGCTCTCCCGTCGCACTCTATACCCGGAGTGACTTGGCGATGCCAAGTGTGAGGTATGGGAAAGGGCCCTTGCTGGTAGAGGGCCAGCAAGGCCAAGGTTTGACTCCCAAGGTTTGGATGCCCAATTCAATTGGGGCCGACAAAGTGCACAAGGGCACCGGTTCACACTATCCCACGGCGATCACTCTTAAGTCATGGACTTGAGGATCGGGCGCTCCCTCGCAAATTCAGCGGCGCATGAAGTAAATATTGAAAGAGCAACACTAATGAGCTAGGATGAGGCACTTACTCGACCGGTTTGAAGAAACCGGTCCCGGTCGGAGACGAGGGCGAGCGGGGAGGCGGTGGTTCCCCACACGCCGCGGCGGTGAAGCTTGACCTGCTCAAACCATGTACAAAACTACGCCTCTCGCAGGAGGGGGATCTTGGGGTGGGGGTTAATGTGAATACAACAATACTACCTCCCGCAGGGAGGGGCCTTCAGCCGGCCAAGCGGGGTGGGGAAAGTAAGGTAAAGAACGACGATTAAGCGAGGTTGCCGAATCTGCCGGTTGTCTATGAACAGGGACAGTGTGTTGGTGTGGTTGCTGTAGATCCTTCTCACGAATTTTTCCGATGGCGAGACCGGTGGAAAAAGCTTCGTAACAGGGACAGGAACGCTTCAGATTTTCTTAAATTTCTTCTGAGACCGTTGTTGACTGGGGCAGAGGTTGGAACAGGACATCAGGTTTTCTGACTCGCAGTTGCAGACTTCTGGCAGCAGGTTGCAGAGGACGCCACGCACCCTCCCGAACTCCGATCAGCACGAAACTGGCGGCGACGTCTTCGTGGTCGAAGTAGCTTTCAGCCAGAGGTGATGGGGCTGCAATCAGAGGTCGAGGGCAGTCGGGGTACCCTAAAGAGTGCGCACTGGTCGGAACAGACTGCAGGAGACAAGACTGGAGAGCTCGGGGGAGAAAATTTGTAACTCCTTCCTCCGGCAGCCGAATGAGGTTCCGTTTCTTGATCCTGAACGAAGACTGGAGGAGGAAGATATTTGTAGAAGAGCTTCGGGGCTGGTTCGTCAAGGTTTGTCGTGGCCGAGCTTTTAGTCCGGTTCAGATCCTCAGCCGGAGCAGAACTGCGCGGTCGGGGAAGAACGGACCTCCACAGCAGCACCGATCTCCGATGGGGATGAGACCTCGATCGTTGCGAAGAGGACAGGTAGCCGCTTCCGTGGATGCCTCTTGGGTCTTCAAACTCGTCGGGAGGAAGCCGTGGTCGCCGCTGTAAGATGGTACACTTCTGCAGGTTGTCAGCTGAAACGGTAGGTTGAAGATGATGGGGGGGAAATGGGGTATATGGGAGAGGAAATGGGGGTGGATGAGTGTGGGGAAAGCCCGGGCTGTGAGGGGGTCTAGGATGGGGTGTTTCAAGGTGAGGGAGGGATAGAATGGGAGCTGGAAGGGGGTGTTTTCTGTGGGTGAGAGAGGAGCTACGAATTTGGGGCTTGGAGGGAGAGGGGGGAAGGTGAGGGGGAACAAGTGGGTGGAGGGAGTGTGAATTTCAAATTTGAAATGGCCTTGGAAGGTGGGTGATTATGTGGGGAAGTGGAGAGTTTGTATTGGAATGGGGTAGATTTGGTGGGAAGGTGGAGAAAGGTGTTGGAATGGGGAAGATGACACCTAGGGACTATGGGAGTGGAGTAATGGCAACTTGGGGAAGTGGAGGGGTATTAAATGAGGTGGGTAGCTAGTGGAGGTGGTTGGGAGGGGAGGAGAGAGAAGAAAATTTGAAATTGGGGTTGGAGGAGAGAGAAAGAGGGGTGAAATAGAGAGATTAAGAGGGGAATGGGTGGGGAATCTCTCCCCTAGGGTCTCTCACCCAAAAACTAGAGGAATCACTCCAATTTGAACTCAAATGGCAAGTTTAACTCAAAAGGATGTAATCATTCATTCATTCATTGACTTCAAATGGGGGAAATGGGGTCCTATATATAGGAAACCCACATTTCTACAAAAGTCCATGACAAAAGACTCAATAGCAAATAACCGAAGGTGGAAGGGGTGCACATGGGCCTAGTCCAATGAATTGGGCCCAATTAGCACATTACATCATCTAATGACACACAATCTTAGGAAAATAAATGCAAGACCTAGGAAAATGACTCAAATAAAATGAAAATACATCAAAATGACTCAAAGGAAAGCTACAAAATGGATAAGGGGCCTTAATAGAGTGAGGCCAAAACTCAACCAGCTCCCGAGTGTGAAGAAGTGGACCTGAGCCAAAGGGAATCGTGGGTGATGCCTCCATCAACTAGCCTACAAGGGGCACCAATACTCCGTGGGTGAGAATAGAAGGACGGGGCCATTGATGACGGGAACAACCCACAGATCATGGCACAACCGCTGAAGGGACCGACCGTTAGGAGAGTGGGGCTCCGAGGGCTAGCCTACGAGGAGCGTACATCCCTTAACCTCGATTGGGTCTTAGATTGTCGGGGCTGAGCTCGTTGAGCTAGGACCCCCTGTTGTTGTCTGCTGTGGGCTTGGGAAGCATTCACCACCGAGAGGTAGAGTCCTTAGTTGCCCAGCAATTCCGTGGCCACGGGGGAATATCCCCCTCCCCGGGTAGTTAAAACAGGATGAGAGAATCTCGGACTGGTTCGAACGACCATGATTCAGAGGAGGAGTAAAGGCCCGGGTGAAACGGGTCAACCGTAGAAGCATAGACTCAAACAGGTGGGACGCAGCGTTCAGGGGGATGCATCCGGCCATCCCGACGGTAACTCCCGCCTTGCGAATAGTCAATAGCACAAAGGGAGGAATTAATAAGGGGGGAAACCTTCGATACCACAGCGGGAAGAAGCATGCGCATAAGCACAACTCTGTCCCTGAAGAGGGACACAGGGGTCCATAAATCAAAGCCGAAAACGGTCGATTGGAAGGACCCGGGGAGGGGTCGTTTCTGTAGCCCTCGGTGCTTTGGGGCATGGTCGGTACTTCGAGGAAACCGGAATCAAAGGGCACGCACGAAAGAACTCAGAACCACATCGACATAGATAGAGAAGAGGATAGAAGTTCTGAGCATTCATTCGACCTCGCGGTCCAGACGTTCATATACATATCGCCATCCCAGAGACGGGAGTGGCCTCTCATTTATACATTAAGAATCCGGCGCTGACATCATTGCTTGGTCGTCGTTCATCATCTACAGGGGAATACACAGTAGTAGAGAAGAAATCACAGAGGAGGGGAGGGGTCGGCTCATATCATTGCCATCCCTCCCCTCTCTGCTTACAAATGGTGGACGGAAACCCGCGAGAGAGAAAAACCTACGGAAGATAGATGAAGACAGGCACTGGCGCCCACCTGCTTTTAAAAACAGAGTATCGGCCCCCTCCTTCTTCTCCGGCTCCGGAAGGCTTCAATCGGAACAGGGGAAGGCGGCCGCCGAAGGACACTCGGATAGAACTCCTTTTTCCTCAGAAAGCTCTCTCCCCCCTTCCCTTTTTTTTGCCGTGCTCTCTGCCTTTTTGTCTTCCAGGCCTCTAGCCCTTTTTCAATCGAACCTCGCCCATATATATATAACAGGTTGGAGGCTCTTCATCCGGCGTGAGCTTTTTGGCGCGCCGGGGGAGTCTTCATCAATCTATCGCGCCGGTTTAAGACGCCATTCGATAGGGTGACTGGCGCGCCGGGATGATGGCTTAAGGTAAAGGGGCGCGCCGGGCTAAAGGCTGAAGGTGAGGGGGGCGCGCCGGTTTAGGGCGCGCCGGGCTACTGCTCCTTGCACGCTTTTAAGCCAGTCGATGAACTCGGGGATAACTCCCGGGGCCATCGTGAACATGTACTCTGCTACTGCTCACTAAGACTTCGATGATATGATCTGTCGAAGCTCCTAGATTGGCGTACGGCCATTTTCCAGGTTCTGGATTGCTTTAGGCTGCTCGCACGGGTTTTCTGCGGGCATACGGCCTTCAGCTCTCTGACCCACGCCGTTAGCTTGGCCTGGTTCGTTTCCGAGGCTTCTCGGAAAGCGTGACAACACCAGGGATAGCTCCGCCCGAGCTGGGTGATCATTCGGCTGCTAATGGGCCCATCTTGGCAGGAAGCCGCACCTATGTCGGGTGATCGGGATCTTCCGCCGCCAGAGCTTTCGGTCCTCCATGCTGGAGAGCCGGGGGAACTCCTTCATCCTCGGGAGAACCTCCTCATTTGGTGGGGGACCACCGGATAGACCGTCGTCCTTGATCGGACAACGGATGTAGTGGATGCAGCATGACTAAGTCGATGTCGGTTCATTGGGCAGGCTTGGTCGCACTGCCGGTTGGTTGGCGAGTTTGTCTCGGCTCTCCTGAGGTGAAGTCCCCGTATCTACACGGAGCGACTCGAGGCTCTGGCAGCTTGAGAAATCTTCAATATGTTGATCTTTATCGGCTTCCGTACTTCGGTGGGCCGGGTCATTCGTTCTTATGGCTTGGTTGCCGACGATCATATTTTAGGTGCCAACACACATTAATACTTAGGTCTATGCAGAGTATATATGTATATATGAGGGCAAAGATCTTGTCCTCAAATTCCTCATAGATTAAATGAGAAACAGGTAAACTCATCTTGAGAATCGTACTTGGGACCTCCCTACCTACCACGAGACTGTATCCAAATAGTCTTGGATAATGATGCATCTATTTTACAATATGATTGCTTGATTATACATCATTTGCTTGTCTTAACCTCGTGGATCACAGCTTAATTATCCTTTTGCTCTCAGCCTTCAGATATTTATATACAAAATCTCAATTTAATTTGTGTCTACTATTATTTTACCGAGGAGGGAGAAAATCGCTACACCCAACAAGGCCCAGTAACGTCAGGTCCAATACAGCACGATGTCTGTAGACTCATAACGACCATCGTCAGTCGACCTGTAGTCTAGGAACATAGCCCAATCGAAGTTTACTCACGACTGGTCGATCCACAGACATGATTCTCGCACACGTGCATCTCGGACACCGTGAGATTTGTCAACGGATGAGCGTTGAGACCGCAGTTACATGGCTTACCCCAACGAACGCAAGATCATGCCCATATCGTCGAGATGCCCACCACGATGTCATTTCTTATGAAATAGGCGAGTGAACAATAGATGATCTCCTTGATCAAGTAGAACATCGCTCTGCTAACCACGCTCTCGTCAAGTCAGGAAAGAGACGACGTCGCGACAACCGATATAAATAGGGTTCTGGACGAACCTAGGGGGGACTCACCTAAAGACATCCGTATAGTCACACTCCTACTATCAAAGAGACATACAGAGTGATCGACACCATCTCAAGCTCTGGGCCTCTTCCTCGAGCACTCGTTGTCTCTTTTAAGTAGTCTTTTCTTCTCTAGAACTCTCACCTCTTCTTCTCTCTGCTCCTTAGCGTTCATCTGTGCACATCTATGACTTGAGTATCGGAAGGTTGTTCTCTGAGATCGCACCTATGGCACCTTCTCTGACACACGGTTCAGTGTTTGTAGATTTTCTCGAGACAACTAGACACTCTTATCCCCCAAAGAAATCTCAAAAGTATAATACGAGGTTCAGATAACACTTTTCAACCTCTACACTTACTTACGATATCATCAACATTTCTTTTAAAACTCTTGATCCCCACTCACTTCTTTATTAGGCTCATTGCCATAGGGAATGGATCACTTATGACATTCTTGTGCACGTTAGAGGTGGCAATATGGATGAGTTTTTGAGGCCATTGGATACCTCCCAGGCTCCCACCCATTGATATATTTATTTATTGTGGGAAGAGAACTCAAATTTAATTTGTAATATCAGAAATAGTCGGGGACAGTTGAAGAGATTATCTGGAATTATAATCCTCTGATATTTAAGTTAGAATTGAATACTGATAAAGAAGGAAATAGATTTAATTAGAGAGATTTTAATGTAGTTGAGTGGTGAGATGATCCATTGACTACTACCCTCTTCCTTAAATACACGGTCGGCTATACATGTATCGATTGGTTCTTCATGGGAATGGCCTATCACTCCACGGGGGCAGCGATCGTGGAGTAGTAATTGAAGGTGGACATGCCCGTCAGCCAGCGAGGGGCATCATGGATGGGGAAACTGAATAGAAGGTTTTTTATCTGATTTTCTGTTTCTTTTTTTGACCACCCACCTCCCCACACTCCAACTGAACGCTATGAACAGTACAGTGGGTGCAAAGGAGAGAGTAACACCATGTTAAACCGTTCAAAACCCCACAACCCCCACTGCAGCACCACCAACTGAGAGCAGGATATGTAATACCGTGTGTGTGTGTGTGTGTGTGTGTGTGTGTGTGTGTGTGTGTGTGTGTGTGTGTGTGAGAGAGAGAGAGAGAGAGAGAGAGAGAGAGAGAGAGATAAGGAAACCTCCCCTCCCCCTCAACCCCACCCCTTACCCCCCTCCCCTCCCCCTCAACCCCACCCCTTACCCCCTCTGTCGCCGTGCCAGTACTATCTAAGGATGTCAATGGTAACCGATAATCCGATAACCGTCCGCTTCGTTAGTTTAATGAACATCAAATGGATAGTATTTTTCTTTCCGATAAATTAACGGATACGAATACGGATATATCCGATTTCTTAGCGGATACGGATATGGATACACCTCATTCCGAATCCGTATCCGTCTGTTACCGTTAAACAAGTTTGTATTTGACTCAAATAATTTAGTGTCTCGAAGAAAATGATATTGAAGATGAGATATGTGTATAATTTAAGTCATTTCTATTTTCATGATCGTAAAATATTTCTAAATTATAAGATATTTTTATAATTTTTTAAATTATCAAATTAATATATTCTTTATTTTCATGAAAGGTATGTATAAAGAATGAAAATACGATGGAGATTAAAGTCCAAAAGAGTTAGTTTATTTTATTATTTAAACTTTATATGTTTCATATTATCTTTGGGGATATTATAATATTATATATTTGTATACTTTTAATTGCATTATATGTTGACTCATGAATAATGATGATATGAGAACTAAATTGAAATGTGTTTGTTTATCATATGGATTGTTCTTTTTAATTTAAATTTTTTTATAATTGAGTTAATTTACATCTTAAATTTTAATCTTGTATGTACTTTTATGTCCGGTAACTATCCGCTAACCATCCGTTAACCGTATTTTTCGGATACTCGATAACGGTTTTCGGATACACCACTTTCCGAATACTTAACGAACAGCAAACGGATATAATTCTTCCTTATCGGATACGGATACGGATACTGATAGTCCACTATCCGTACCGTATCCGATCCGTTGACATCCCTAGTACTATCTACTTACTCTTGACTGGAGTCTTCTAAAAGTACTACTGCTGATCTTCGCAACCAACAAACCAAGCAAGCATAAGATGCTTCCTCCTCCCTGCTCTCCCACGACCAGCCCCACCACTACGACCTCCGCGTCAGTTCCGCCGCGTGGTCAATGGTCAACGATCAACGGTAATAGTCGTCGGAGAGGACGCCCATACGTCCACCGACCCACGATATCCGCCACCCTTCCCTCTCCTTCCTCCCTCCCTCTTTCTCTATAAACTTCAACCCCACTCTCTCTGTCTTCCCCCCTCCACCCACGACCATCCTCTCTCTCTCTCTAAACTTGCAGTTAGTTTGTAACCATTCCCTCTCCTCCCTCCCTCCTCTATAAACTCCAACCCCACTTTTCCTGTCTTCCCCCCTCCACCCACGACCATCCTCTCTCTCTCTCTCTCTACTTGCAGTTAGTTTGTAACCATTCCACAAACAAACGTAGGTACATACATACATAGAGTAGTAGACACGGGCAATTATCTCTTCTCCTTGGAAGCTACGTACGTACGGTCAGTCACCCACAGAGCACATCAGCACTTCCGCGATGGCCCGAGAGAGCAAGGCAGCAGTGCTGGACGAGAGGAAGGAGGAAGCGGAGCAGCAGTACAACTACTGCACAACTCCCACGGCGGCCGGCAGCAGGATCCCCCAGGCTTCGGTGTGCCCTCCTCCGCCCCCTCCCAGAAGGAGGCGGATGCCCGCCGCCTCCGCCGCTGGTGCGGCCACGAGTACGGAGTCCCCCGGCGTGGCCTTCTTCCCGGTTCCGCTCAACCTGGAGGCCGTCTTCGTCCCGTGCCCGCCGCCCACCCGAGCGGGATGAACCGGCAGCAGCAGCACCACCACCAGCAGCTGCACATGATTAACCTCGTCTGTTAATTAGTTATGTATGGTGCGTATAAGTTTATTAATCAGCTATGATTAACCTCGTCTGTCCTGGTAGATTAGATTAACCTCGTCTGTTAATTAGTTATGTATGGTGTGTATAAGTTTATTAATCAGCTCAGCCCTCGTGATTAAGATTGGTAATGGTCCATGGGACTTTTTAATCTTGTTCTGTAATTAAGATTTAAGAGGCTTTGCTACGTGGTTACAATGCTGTGCCGTTCGATGGAACTAAGTTGGGCTTCGATGGAACTGGAGACATGTCTAGGTCTGGTTCACTCGCTTGCCTCTTGATAGGGAGGTCGCGAGTTCGATCCCTCTCTATTTAACGTGCGAAGGTATTATTAGTGCCCCTCGCCCCTCGCCCCTCGTGGCCACTAGATTTGGATGTCCCCATCTTTGGTCTCTCCTTCCTCAACTCCTCGAGTGCCCGAACATCGGGCTATTAAAAAAATAACAAAAAAAATGGGCTTTGATGGGATGAATTCCTTTGTGGAGGCAAATTTCCACATGATATTTTGTTTTCTGACCTTTTTTCTTCAAAATGGAGTTTTTCAAAATTATTGGGTGGAATGAGTAATCCGGAAGAAATTTTATTTTATTTTTTTAACTCGATGCTTATAATGTACTCACCCTTAATGTATATTAATTGTTGTAATTATTAACTTTCCCATTAATTTGTTTTTTTTCCTGAAATCTTCTACCCGGCCCCTTTCATATGTGTTAACATGTTAGTATATAAAATGCTAATATATATTAACATGCTAAAATAGTAAAAACATGAAACATTAACATATTAATATATTAGTGTAATGTGTGGCATGTTAAAACATTAAGGTCTTAATTAAGTGTTGATTTATTAATGTGTTAGAACATTAGGTTTTTCTGTTAACTGTCACGTAGTCTTTTAATTCAAATCTTCTTTATCTCCTTGGGCTGACCTATACAGGGTAAGGAGATATGCATGCCCCTGTGATGTTTTTTTTTTTGTGGTACGTTGTATGACCCCCATTTTATCTATTTTTATAATAAAATATGTTCTCTGCACGTTATTTGACAAAAAAAATGTTTGAATCTTCACAGGTTAAGGGATTGGGTAAGTGTTAAAATAAACGTTATCAGAATCGAACTGATACCTGAATCGGACAATGAACTGATTCGATTTGAATTGATTGGACCATTCAATCGAACCGATTTAAATCATAATGTCATTATAATATTAATATATGATCTGACCCGATTCTATAACTTATGATAATAATAAATAAGATATAATGATAAAAAAAATAAACATACATGTATAATTATTAGTCCTGATTATGTAACTATTAACTATATAAGTAAAAAAATAACAATAACATAGTTAAATAAATTGACCTTAAAATTATTTTGTAATATTTCATTGGTGTTCACTCTTCACAATTGACATTTATACTCCTTTAAATATTTAAACTTCGAATATATCTAAAATAAAATGATAAATAATAATAAATCAATAATAATAAGATATTTTTGTTCACACGTACATATCATTTTGAATATTTAAATATTTTTATTTTTTTTTAAGGATGAATTGGGTCGAACCGATTCGGACCAGTTCACCGGTCGAACTGCGGTTCGTCCGGTTCTTTAACATTAGACCGGATCGAGCCCAATCAGATCGGTTCCTAGACCGATTCACGGTCGAACCGGTTCGATCGACCGATCCAATCCGATTCGGATAACACTGGTTAAAATATTAAAATAGTCAGGTGTTACTATGTCAATATATATATTAAGGCGTTAATATGTGTTAGAACATTAATGTGTAAACATAGATATTAATGTGCATATATATTACTTCGTTCACGCATTACCACGAGTTTGTCTTCTGACAGGGTGTTCACTATTTGGCTCAACCCAAGAAATTATATCAACTCCCGTCAAAATTTCGGTTCGGCTCGATTTGATTTGATTTAAAAGATATTTCATTCTAATTTTATTTTTCAAAATCTTCAAGTCGAGAAAATTAAGACTACAAATCAATTTTTAGATATTTATAAAACAATATTTAAAATATTTTATTTTACTATATGTATATGGGCCGATGTGCTTAAGGTCTCGAGGTCACAGGCCCATATAATTAACTACGGATTAGTCCCGTATTAGATAATCTACGGACGTCTATCCTCGGTATCTATTAAGAATCTCCTCAATTTAACGCCTAATAGGGTGTTTGGAATCAATTTATTTTTGCAAAACTATCTCTCTCTAAAAATTGGTCCATGTCAATTTTTGATGCAGATTTAAAAGTAACGTAAATTGTTAGCCACCGGTTTGGCAAGGCTAACGTAATTCTAAAAGATTATATAGACATGTTTGGAATGTCGTGTCGAGAAGAAAGGGTTCTACGATGAAATGGTGCGGATCTCGTTCGAGAAGACTAATGGGCCTCGGTTAGGGGAGGGCTCGGGGGTGATGTCGGCGCAAGGCGGAGGGGCAGCGGGGAAGGGGGGTGACCTACGGCGGGCCGGAAGAAGGTGTTAAAAACCGGAGTACATGTAGAGATGGACAAACAATAGAGGAGGAAGAAAGAAGGGGGAAGAAAAGATCAAACCACAAGAACACTGTGATTTACGTGATTCGAAGGTGATGTGCCTTCCTACATCCACGGCCGCACTGAGATCTCTTATTTCGCACACACTATAGCGATTACAAGGGATGCTGCCTTTATATATAAGGAGCCTAGGGCAACCCTCCTGGGTGAAATTACATTAATACCCCTCAAAATTTTCACCTCGGGGGCTCCGCCCCGGAACAGTTGGATCCGCGAAAGGACAGGGGAGAGCCTACCAATATCCGGATCAGACTCCACACTCCTCCAACAGAAGGGAGGGAGAGGCCGACTGTGAGACGAGCATACCTTGAGGGAGAGAGGGAGCATCGGAAGAGAGGAGGGCTCGAGGGAGAGACTTCACGAGAGAGACTTTGACGGGATTACGTCCACGTCGGGGTAAGCATTCTCAATTTCACATCCTACGGTCATAAACATCCGGATTTACCATCGGGGGTGTGTTAAGGTTTGATGTTATATAAGATAAATCTATTATGTCTCCCTAAACAGGAGACTTTCACACAGAGATGGGAATTGAACGCTCTTTTCTTCTTCTAACAATTTTTTTCACGTCCCTTAAGAGGTAATTCCATTGCCGTGAGATTAATTAGGGGCCATTTGGTGTGCATTAATAAAAAACTTTAAAAAATCTTAAAATGGTGTGAAATGATGTATTTCTTATATTTGAAATGCTATAAATCACGCCATGTTATTTTCCTTGCATATGGAGTGTTTGTAATTAAAGTTGCCGGGTTTTAAAACCTATACATCCTGACGAAGAACATAACACAACACAACATCCCGAAGAACACAAACACAACACGACACAAAGCCAAGCCACAGGAGAAGGGATAAGTTAGGAAAACAAGACAATTGTGGGCCTAGTAGCTAGGCCCGGTCTTATCCCCTACTTTGATCGATGAGAATTATCGATCAAACCCCACACACATGCACGTATATATACGTGCACTTAACTGATGATCACGAGCAGGGTTTGACAAACAGTTACAAGACGGCCTGAATCGATCGTCCCGTCCCGTCTCAGTCACATATCATAATGATCGATTTGTAAGACATAATAAGGACGTTTTATATATTATTTTAAATTTTTTATAACGGATATGTTTTGTAGGTCGGTTGGTTGAGGATCTAACGTTTAAATGTGAGATCTCCGATTCTAAAGACATGTTGGACGTGTTTTTTATGGATTTTTATAAAGCTATTTTTAATAAAAAAATATTTAAAACAACGACAGAAGTGAGATTAAAATCGGAAACTCCCGTTTGAACGACCACACACGTAATCAACTGAGATATAAATATTTTTAAATTATATTATTCTATAACATATATATATATAATATAATTTTTGTATCTCGGTACACAACGGTACCGACTCGTCCCGTCCTGTCCCAGTGAAAAATCGAGACGGATGGAACGAACGGTCCGTCAAACCCTGATCATGAGAATGATTCTTATCGTGAGCCCGAAATTTTATGACGATGATACATAAGAAAGGATGACAAGATGCGTAAAGTAAGACTCAAACTCAGGTGATCAATAAATCGTTTAACTCTCCGTATTGTTACATTTTCCGTTATAAAAAAATGATTCTTATCGTTACATGTGCCAAATGAGAGCCAAAATGCATGGGTCGTGCACACATGAAGTCCGCATCATACATGCATGTCATATTGAGTAGATAACGTGGTCTTAAAGGTTGGGTGGATCGGGTCGGATGGTAGAAGATCCTTGTTAAAGAAGTAAGAGGTTTCATGTTTGATTTACTACAGAAAATTTTTATCTGATTATGTACTTAATCTTTGAGTGATGGTGGAGCAAAGCCCGCCCACATCCATCCATCCATCTCCCGTGAACACATCGATATCTCACCCCTACCACCACCACCACCTCCATATCCATCCCCACTCATGGGATATGTCTGTGTCTCCCCTTTCCTTCTTCTGTGTACTACGGAACAAGTGTGTGTATGTATATACATGATGATCCTCACTCATGGGATATGTCTGTGTCTCCCCCTTTCCTTCTTCTGTGTACGGAACAAGTGTGTGTATGTATATACATGATGATCCTCACTCATGGGATATGTCTGTGTCTCCCCTTTCCTTCTTCTGTGTACGGAACAAGTGTGTGTATGTATGATGACGACGACGATGATGACATTCTATCTTTTAATCGCGCATCATTCTTTACATGCATGTCTGTCACAAATTTAGCAATTAATAATGACCTTTCATTTTTAAAAAAACATATTTTTATAGAGAGATTGTACTCGAAAAGAGGTGTTTGGTCTTTAGTGCACGTCATGATATATATATATATATATATATAACCTCGATTTTTTTTCAAACTTTATGATATTATACTTTCTTGTATGTGTCCAAGATTTCTATTGGTTCTAGTATTATTATAATTAATATATAATGTTTTATTTCAAAGCACCACCAAGCGAGTATAGACAGATTTTAAAAGTTTTCATGTTTCTGGTCAAACACAATAATTAAGTACTTTAAGGTTTAAAAATTATCATAAAAACTAATTTGTTACCATATATATATATATATATATATTTCATCACGAAACTATAACTAAACACTCCATTACTAGTTAGGTTGCCCCAAAATCAATATCGTCGTCCAAAAAAAACACTCCATTATATTAGGGGAAATATTTTAGGATGCCAATGCCATTTTTATTCAAATACTTTATCCAACCCCGAGTTACTTGTCGGAGGAAATCTTAGTGTAACTCCCCGAGTTATTACATCCCGAGATATTACATGTGTAATACTTATTTTTTTTTAATATTTTTTGAGTGACTCTTATCTCAGCGTTATTTCACCGGATGACATGACACGAATATTTAACTTTTTTTTTACCATTCGTAAGATCTGATTTTTTTTACGAGATTCTCACGTTACGTCATCTTATGATGTGAGGTCTTTGTCTAAATGACTTGACACGAGAGTCACTTTTTTTTAAAAAAATAATTATTATATATATAATATTTTAAATTATAATTATCCAAGATATTACACAGAGATTTTCTCTACATACTATCATGCATGCACGACGTCTATATATGCAAATGTCTCTCTCTCTCACTTTGTTGGGTACCCGGCGTCGTTCAAACTATAATTAAATGTTAATTACCGATTCCTACGGATCTACAGTGGAGAATCCCATTAATTAATTATCATGACACCGATCCAAATGACTAACTAACTAAATTACGGCAATAAATTAAGAAAGAAAACAGTACCAATACAGGTCCACGGCGGGGAATAATCTCGTCAGGGTCCATAATTAATAAATCCATTACGTACGATTATATTATTAATTAATTACCATAGGCCAGCCGATGTACAGTAGTTTTATCCTCGGTCGGCCGACATTCGGCATCACATATAGCCCCCGTGGTTGATCATCAACATATGTAATCAAATTAATCCCCCTGATCTCTTTGTTTGGTCAGCTGATCAGACCTGTGTTAATTAATTAATGATCATTATGAGTTATGCTAATAATTATCAGAAGGTGGAATACCCCGGCAAACCCAACCTTAATTGTGAAGAGATGGGGAGGAACTGTTGTTTATTCCCTGCTGTTTGTTGGCTTGTGATTAGACAATGGTGATTAGACAAATGACAGAAAGAACAGCTGTTCTAGCATTTGGGGGAAGAATTTGACCTCTGCCCACCGTGCACAAAGCACGGTTTGCCGTCCCGCCCCAACCCGCACCGACCCGCACGACCCGACCCGACTCAGGCGGGCACCGGGTCGCGCGGGCTGGGGGTCGTGGACGGGTCGCACTGGACCGCAAGGTCCCGTGCGTCCCGCCACGTCCCGCTCCGGTGCGAGGCGGGACCCGGCTCGGTACGGCGGGTCGGGGGCGGTTCGCCCATTTAACGGGCCGAAGGGGGAGGAAGAGCTCCACCCCTCCCACCGACGAACGGCGGTGCAGCGGCGGCGGACGGCGAGCAGGATCTTCGGACGGCGATCTGAGCGGCCGACGGCGGCGTTGGGCGGCGATCGGAGGTAGGTAAGTTAAATTTTTTTAAAATGGTCGGGGGTGGGGCGTCTGCCGCCGGGGGGGGGGGGGTGCTGGGCGTCTGGGCCACCGTGGGGGGACGGGGGGGGGGGGTGCCCGGCGTCTGCCGCCGTGGGGGGACGGGGGGGACGGGGGCCGCCGTGGGGGGACGGGGGGGGGTTGTTGTGCGTCCGTGGGGGGCGGGGGGGGGAGGGGGGGTTGCTGTGCGTCCGTGGGGGGACGGGGGGGGACAGGGGGGGACGGGGGCCGCCGTGGGGGGACGGGGGGGGGGGGGGTGTTGCTGTGCGTCCGTGGGGGGACGGGGGGGGACAGGGGGGGGACGGGGGCCGCCGTGGGGGGACGGGGGGGGGGGGGGGGGGTGTTGCTGTGCGTCCGTGGGGGGACGGGAGGGGACAGGGGGGGGACGGGGGGGGGGTGCTGCCGTGCTGGGCGTCTGCCACCGGCAGGCGGTGGGGGGATGAGGGGGGGGGGCGTGTGCGACCGTGGGGGTGGGGGGGGAGGAAAAAATTTTATTTTTTAAAAATGTAATATCTTTTTTAATTTAAAAATATATGAATAAAATTTGTTAGATTGTCATTGTTTAATATTATTTTTGATGTCAGGTTGAATTTATGTTGTAAGAAAAATATAATTTTTATTTAATTCATCTTGTAGAATTTAATATATTGATATATTATTTAATTCTGGTTGTAGAAATAATATAAAGATCGTTTAATTCATGTTGTAGAAATATATTTATGTTTGATATATTATTTAATTAATGTTTAAATATTAGATTTAATTGAGATGTATTAAAATTTAAATTTAATTTTATAGAATTAATGATATTATTTTCATTATTAGTTGTAGACGTAAAATAATTTAATATAATATAAATAATTACTGATAAATAATTTAATATAATATAATTTAATTAGACATGTTTATAATTTAAATATATAATTAGTGATAAATATGTTACAAATTAATTTAAACTAAATGTAGGTCTATTAAATAAAAAATTAGCATTATATGCATGTTTTAGAAATAATGATATTATTTTGAACTAAATTATATTGACATGTAGTAAATATTGAATTTAGTCTTGCATATTGTAGAAATAATGATATTATTTTCATTGTTAGTCTCTGTTTAAAATAATGTACTTAATATGATTTGTAATTTTTACATTTAGGAGATACAGTTAAGTACTTAATATGGCTCCTAAGGAACGAACAAATAATATTGGGTGGTCACGCGGAGTTTTGTTGGATGGCAACCGTAGGTGCTGGCGTTGTAACTATTGTAAAATAGAACACCGGGGAGGAGGGGTGTCTCGGTTGAAGAAGCATTTGACCGGAGGAGCCGGGGCAGGATACTCTGAGGTTGCTGGGTGTACCCATGTGCCTAGAGATGTGAAACTTGCAATGGCTAGACACCTGCGTGAGAAGAGAGCTGAGATGAAAGAAAAGGAAAAAAAGAAGAAAAGGGATCAAGCGGCAGTGAGCGGGCGCCCAAGTGGCAGCAACGAGGAGGAATGTGCATGGACACCCAGTGACGAAGACGAACAAGCATGTACTGAGCAGGCTAATGTGTATGTCACTGTGAACGATCCATACGAAGCAGAGCTTCGTGAGGCAGTACGTCAGAGCAGGGAAGAGTCAAGACATCCCGAGGAGACTATAGTCCGTAGTCACGAGGCCGCGAGGACCGGAGCATCAGGGAGTGGTGGTTCATCTACGACTCGACAATCACGAGGCATAAGGAGTTTATTGACTGGTGACTCGGGGACACAAAGGAAAAGGACACAATCGATCAACATCGAAGATGTGGAGCCCGGTGCACTATCCCGAGAGCATGGTAAGCAAACGAGGATGGACGATGCGTATGGCCAGAAGGGACCTAAATGGAAACTTGGTCAAGCTGTTGCAAAATGGTGGCACCACGCGGGTCTGCCTTTCAATGCAGCCAATAGCCCTTACTACAAGCCAATGTTTCAGGAAGCACAGATCCTTGGGCTACACGTGCAGCCACCTACAGCGAGAGAATTGGCTGGCGTATACCTTGATGAACAAGTTGCTGAGATCAAGAGTTACATTGACTCATTCAAGCAGAAATGGACAAAGTACGGAGTCACACTGATGTGTGATGGATGGTCAGGTACCACAAAATCTAGCCTGATTAACTTCCTTGTTTATTGTGACAGACATGTATTCTTTCACAAATCAGTGGATGCGTCTGGTCAAATTCACAGTCACCAATATATTTTATCATTGATGGAGCAAGTGGTGACTGAGATTGGGGAGGAGTACATTGTACAAGTGGTGACTGATAATGGGTCGAACTATAAGAAGGCTGGGGAGGAGCTAATGAAGAAAAAACGGCACATTTTCTGGACCCCTTGTGCAGCACATTGTGTAGATCTGATGCTGAAGGAGATTGGGCAGCTTCGTATGGTAAAATCTGTGGTCGAGGTGGCACAAAAAATCACGAAATATATCTACAACCATACACTTGTATTGGCATGGATGAGGGAGCACTGTGGCGGCGAACTGTTGAGGCCTGGCATCACACGATTTGCCACCAACTACATCGCATTGCAGAGCCTATTGAAGCACAAGGATGGATTGAAGCAAATGTTTAGAGGTGAGACCTGGCTGAGTTCCTCTTTTGCTGCTTCACGTGAAGGGGCGGAGGTCGAGGGGATTGTCAACACCTCGAATTTTTAGGATAGAGTGAAGATATTAGTGTCATTGATAGAGCCACTGTATGAGGTTCTACGATGCGTGGATGGGGATAGAGTACCAACCATGGGGTTGGTGTACAGCAAAATAGAAGCAGCCAAGCGGAAGATCCTTACAACGTCCAAAAAATATGGACCCACTATTCTGGAGATTGTGGGGGACAGATGGGACAGACAAATGAGCTGTGATCTTCACATGGCAGGTAAACACTTACATTCTCGTCCAATCAATGAGCTGTGATTTTCAGTTGATACTAATATGTAATTCATTGTCTTACGATTGCAGCGTACTATCTACATCCGGCCTTCCAATATGCTCGGGCCCTTGCTTATGACGATACGTTGATAGAATCGGTCAACATTGTGGTAGACCGATTGTCTTTCACCCCAACAGATGCCGCTGATGCGTTGAATGAGGTATACTTGGATATTTTAACATCGACAATATTAAATGAAATATACACTTCATATTTTTTGATAATGCAGATGAAAATATTTAGAGAGGGAATTGGTTCATTTGCGACACCTAATGTCGTGGCCAGTCGTGATAGACTCGACCCAGGTAATGTGTCTTCACAATGTACCTTCTATATCTCGAGAAAGAATTTTTACATCTAATTATTATATTGTACATGATCTGTCTTAAACACAGCTGAGTGGTGGCTAAATTACGGCACAAGTGCACCCGTATTAAGGAAGATCGCAATGAGAGTTCTATCGCAAACATCCTCGTCGAGTGGGTGTGAGCGGAATTGGTCGACGTTCTCCTTCTTGCATACTAAGCTGAGGAATAGGCTAACACACCGCAGGCTAGACAAAATGGTGTATGTTCATTACAACATGAGGCTAAAGGTCCGGCATGTACAAATGGATACAAGGAGAGGAGAGGGAGATAACGACCCAACGGATGCTGTGTACTTGCGAGACGATGACGACCCTATGGTAGCATGGGTTGCAAGAGCCACAACCGAGCGTGGTGAGGCAGAATTAGACGAGGAGGCTGAAGAACCTGGCGAGACACCACGGCCTAATACTTTTCTCGTATCAGCTGTACAAGAGGCAGTCGGGGAGGGAGATGACACCCATGTGCATTTGGGTGGTGACGACTCTGCAACGGGACGTGATGATGAAATTAATTTAGATGAAGACCTCGTCATTGGGGGTGGAGACACATCGTATGCGTATGATGATACAGCATGGGAGCGATTGATCCAACCCCCATTAATTGAGCGTCAAGAGCCACCTCAGGTGAATTAATACATGAAAATCGAATCGCAAATTTCATTAGATAGCATAGTCATATATTTATGTATGATAGCAATATATTGCAGGTCGGTCCGACAAATGACAACATTGCGGGAGAACAGTGGTCTCGAGTTGCTGTACCGCGGCATTCAATATCTGCGGAACCAAGAAGGTTATCCACTTCAAGAGAGGCTAGGGGGAGTTCCTCATTTAGAGAGGTGAAATTATATTGTCATTTCTACATTTGTTAATATATAATTCATTGGTAATTGAATATATTCTTCTTTCAATTGTGTAGTCTTCGGGAGCATCGAAACAACCATCTCAGTCTGCTGCGCCCCGACGCTCAACATCTAAGACTAAGGCACCCAATCAGTCTTCTCAGGTATACGTACAGACTTACACAATAGAAAGTAAATTGAAAAATTATCTAAACAGGCTTCTGCTTCTCAGGCATCTATAGGGACACAACATGCAGCATGTAAGCCGCCCCCTGCTCCACAGAAGAAAAAATCATCATGGACCACATTATTCACCAGCAAGAAGGACAAGGGACCACCATTAAATTCGATAGATTTTGCAGACATGGAGACATTAGATCCCAATGCAGATGACGACACTACCGAGCCTTCTGTTGAGCCCCGCATTAGTGGGAGTCATGACTCCGATGCTGAGAGTACACCGACAGGGTCTTCATCCCATGGAGGTGGTGGTTCTCAAGGTGACCAACGGAGTCCTCGTGAGAATACGAGTGCTGGTGGCAGAGAGTACAGCAGTGGTCATAGTAGAGGTCGTGGGGGCCGTCAACATGGCGCATGGACAGAGGAGCAGCACTTCACACATGCCACGCAAGATGAGGACCACGGTGTTCCACTGCCAGGGACGAGACGGGCAGCTGATCATTGGGATCCCTACTATGGAAGTTCGGTTGCAGACAGTACCAGCTATCAAGGCATGTTGTCTGATTTTGAGAGGATGAGCACACATGACTCCCAGGGATCTGGAAGCTCGTATGGACGGTCATGGCCGCAGCAGCCGATGTATCATGGCGACTCAGATAACAGTAGTTCATTTTTCCCATCGTATCCATATCCTTATGCCGCAGCTACGTCAGTAGAGGTCGTGTACGCACAAGGTTCGCATGAGTATGAATACTACGTACGCATGTACTGGGAGAACTATTCAGGTTCAATGCGCTATGAAGACTATCTGTCCTATCTGCGGACCACATTTAATGTCAGATTGTTTGGAGATGGGCACTGGCCCAGTTTGGGTCCATAGGCTTTATTAGTATGTATCATTTGGTTACATTTAGAACTAACTAATAATTAATTGTACATTTCTTCATATATAGAGTTTTGTACTTGTCATCGAAATCACTAATGTAAACTTTTACATCATTTGCAGGTCATCATGGACGGACGGCGTCACCCTGCGTGGGAGCATGGATATTCTGTTGAGGGTGATGGACATGTGCACTGTAGATACTGCGAACATCGCGTCACCGGCATACACATGTTTGCGGAGCACCTTGCGGGAGTGGGACGCGATGTTCGTGCATGCGACCGAGTTCCGGGAGATGTTCGACATTCCTTTCGGACACAGTTACATGATAGATACGGTTCTCGTAGCACACCGAGGACATCTTCTTCTACGTCCCGGGTACCTCCACCACGAGCACATGGCGGAGCAGGATCTTCCTCCACGTCCAGAGTTCGAGCAGCACCAGCACCAGCACCAGTCGCACATGATAGAATTGAAGCTATAGATGTAGTGAAGACTTTTTTTACAGATTTTCATGTACCCTCCACCGCAGCACACGACCCATCATTTGTGCAGATGGTTACATATTTTCAGTCTCACCCATATGTACCTCCACCCACTAGGATAGAGTTAGATTATACGGGTGATCAGTCTCATGTATCTGATGCTGAGTTTTGGGATTCGGGCTTCACTGATGATGAGGATTAGTGAGTTTTGGGTTTCGGATTACACACATGAGGAGGATGAGTGAGTTTTGGGATTCGGACTTCACAGATGGACACGGATTAGTGAGTTTTTGTATTTTATACTTCATGAATGAATGTCATTATTATGTCACTGTTTACTTTTACATATTTAGTAATTAAAATAAATTTTTATGTATTATATATAATAGGATGTTTAATTAAGCAGTGTAATATGAAATTTTTATATAATTTAATATGTATAATGTAGTATGGATCTATTATCATAAATAAATTATACATTCTAATATTTTTAAATATATATATACTATTTAATCTTTCAAAATAAATTTTTTAAAAATTTTAAAAAAAATTCCAAAAAAATCGCGTGGAGAGCCAAAGGGCGGACCGGGTCGCTTTGCGACCCGCCCGACCCGACCCGTCCCGCACCGAGACCGGGTCGGCCGGGTCGGGCGGGTCGGCAAACCCTGGCACAAAGGTGATTAGAATCCAGGGGGAATCTATTAGAGTGGTACGGAGAGTTGAGCGATTTATTTGGTCACTCGAGTTCGAGTCTTACACTACATATCTTGCCACTTTTTTTTTTACCATCGCCATAAAATCTCGGGCTCACATCCTTCGAGGATTAAATGTGAGTCAGGTAAACCCCCGGGGGTTCGATCTCAGGTCCCTCCTATGAAAAGGAGGACTTTTTCTACCGAATCACTCAGGATCTTCAATTATTTAGACACACTTGACACAATCGCCAAGTGAACCATTGAAGGGTTTTGGAATTCACCTCCTAATTAATCACCCCCCCCCCCCCCCCCACACACACACATAGATCGTAAATTCAAGAAGAGTGGCATATCAATCCTAAAGGTGAACGATTCAGCTCTCGGCAAATTAACCTCAAGAGAAGCTGCAAGCTGTGCGTGGAGAAATAAAAAGTGTCAATTACTTGTACGTGTTTGAAAATTTTAAATTATATTTTTATATTGCTATATTTTTGTTTGGAGTTTATCTCATATTATCTCCACTTTAACTTAAACTCACATAATTTTACTTTGACAGTATTAGATTTAAATAAGTCACTTATAATTAACTTAACCTGACTTAAGTTGTATTAACCTATCCCATCTCCACATGTGGGATAACTTAATCCGTTGTCGCGACAAAATAAAAACATAAAAATTGATAAAATAAATTCACTAGTGGAGTTATCTTTAATCTAGAATCAAAAGAGTAAATCTCACCAAAGTAAAGGTATAGAGATAATTTTTCAAATCTTCGAAGATACATAAATAATTAACCCATATAAATAAATAAAAACTCTAGAAGAGAGAAGGTGTGGGAGGCTGGAAAGCGGTGCTTCAGAGTAGGGGGGGGGGACCCCTCCATCTGATCTGATCTTTAAAGTGAAACACCCCCCCCCCCCTCCAATTTTTTTTTTTAAAAAAAGGGGGTGTTAATCCCACATCATAATCCACCTTCCTCCTCCTCGTCATCATGCAGTGATCAGCTGCTTTCCTGCAAATAATTTTAAAAGCCAGGTGACCTGTTTGTTTCCTCCCCCCCCCCCCCCGCCCCCCATCTCTCTCTCTCTCTCTCCCCACCCCGGCGTCCTTTTGTGGGAGTAGCCTTCATGGGTCTTCCACCCATATGCCAGCTCATATGATCTGCTTCCTCTGTGCTGCTCTCCTCATCTCCAGTTCACTATAACACGAGCTGTGCCATCCTCTGCTCTCCCTGTTCGTTAGCTTGGTCTCTTTCTCCTCATTCTTCTCCCGGCGGCAGACTAGCTTCTACCGGATTCCATGGCCACCGGGGCTTCAGCGGCAGAGCAAACTACCGATGGGGTACGTACGTCGCAGATAAGGTCCCTGCTCTCTGTTGTCTCCTTCTCTTTTTCTCGTTCCGGGCGCCATCCGCAGCCGATGGTTATAGACTCCTAACCCCTCTCCTGCATCAGCTCTGGTACTAGTTAGGAGAGTGGTGCGCCGAGGGACGTCAGAAAGGAACAACCTTTTTGCGTTCCGATGATGTGGGCATCGGTTTACTTCAGATTCCCCGCGTCTGATCGTCTCTCCTCTCCTCTTCGTCTGGGTTTTCTTTTATTTTCCTTTCTTTCTTTTGCTCCAAATCCCTGCGACATGGCCCCAGTGGTGATATATGGTACTGAAGATTTGTTTCCCCTTGAGATTGGTTGTAGTGTGGATTATGTGTGGAACTACTGGAAACTGCATACTCTGGAGAATACGCAGTGCTGAGTGAGTACCCATGAACGAGGGAAGCTCCCAACTTTTTTTGTTTGTTTGTTTTGTGCTTTCTCAGATAAAAATTGAATTGAAGTGCATCTGTGAACACTATTTCTATGAATTTTTTTGGTTTTTATCATCCCTTGCTCACCTCGGAAAGGAATGGAAAAAGAAGTTCAATGTCTAGTTCTCTAACTTTTTGTAGACATGCCTTCCGTAGAAATACTTGGGATTATTCTTCCATGCATTTATAAAATCGAACATAGAAAGTTCCATTGTTTTGTGATTATTTGTTCATTCTTTATTCAAATTTGTATGAAGAGAGGTGATCTGCAGTTTCTTATGTTTCTCTCTCTCTCTCTCTTTCTTTTCTTCCTGTTCTAGCTGCTTGACGATGTTTAGGGTTCTACGACATAAGCTGTCATGTAGACAATGGTCGAGAAACCCATTAAGAAGACGAGCGCTTTCTAAACCTCGCTCGCGTTATGCAAAGTTTTCATGATCTGCGTTATAAACGTACCTACACCGGTTCAATTGGAATTCTGCATTGAAAAATGTAAACTTATGAAAATCCATGTCTTAGTTCAACTAATCCGCATACTTATTTTCTCAACTTCTCGGATTACATTTCAGAAGAAATCAGAGAGTTGCTGTCTTCCCTGTTGTTTTTATTTCCCCCCTTGTTTGTCAGATGCTTTGACAGATTTAATCATCATCAAATACCGACCCATTAATCTAGAGAAAGCTTAGGGCTTGGAGAGCCAATTCCGGCCTCCTTTGAAAATGGGGTGGGGCGGCTTATTCGCGGCCCTGGGTGCGAATAAGGCAGGGGCGCGAATAAGCCGCCCCACCCCGGTTAGCGCCAGATGAGTGTGAGGAGAAAAGGTGGGGCCCACACCTTTTCTCTCTCATCAGGTAAGTATTCCCCCATCCTATTCTGAATTCAAACAGGGCCGAAGAATTTCAGAATTTTCCAGCCAGCTTTCAGCCTGATGCCAACCCCAAGGGAGAGGATATCTGCTTCAAAGGATGCCAAGAGTAGGAAAATGTAGTTGTCAAATATGTCAACCTGATGCTGGCAACACATTTTTCGGATTCATAGTTTGTAAGGTTATGTTGGATTATCCATCTTCTGAAGAAAATTATGTTGAACTATTCTATTCCCAAGTAACACCATCCACCCATTACTTTGGACCTATAGTTGTGAGATGATCTTACACCAGAGGCATTTGGAATGTCCAATTCTGTGATCTCTTCAAACTACCAATACCAGCAAATCATCTACTGCTAGGACCTTGCAGACTTCATTGAGTCATCCACCCCTATTTAATGGTTAGACATTTGTTTAGCTTTCTGCATATTCATGTGGTGTTAGGTATCAGATTGGCCATCAAATCTCAGCGCTATTAGATCTTTCTTGATTTTGTTAGATAGATATGCTTACCATAGAATGATGGGACAAAGGTTGATGATTGATCTTAGTGGTGATAATGACAAGCATTGATCTTGCCATTTTTTGAGGAGAAGTTTTACTTGCTATTCAGACATTGGATTGAATTAAAATAGCTAGTTGCGGCCTTATGCATTATTTCTGAAGAAAACATTTGCAAGACCTTGAACTATTCCTCATGGTCGGTTTCTAACCTCTAGGAAATCAGTTTCTAGTTCAAAGTGAAAAATTTGGAGTGTATCATCCCCCTTTTTCGTTGTTCCATCATGTCTTATGGATCAGTAATTTTCCTAAATCGCCAATGAAAATTATGAGGATGTCCATTGATGCAGATTGGGTAGATTTTAGCCAGAATCTTCCAGTTGGGGTGCTGCATCTGCTTTGCAGTCCATCGTATCTGCCAATTACTTGTGTTCTACCATGTAAAAGGAATTGATTGTGCAGAAGAAGATGGGAAAATTGTTCTTTTTCTTCTGAGAAGTACTAGTTATTTTATACTTGCACATCTTATATATCTTGCTTTTTGAGTCTAGTTTTCAACCCTTGATGCCAATCATGTCTTAAACCACGTCCAGAGTCCTATCTCTACAGCCACCTCTCTGCTCCATGTGTTCTGTATGAATAGATGTTAGAAAATTTGAAACCTTGTTCCAGATCCTATTTTTTTTCTATTAAATTGATTAGCTAGAAGGTAAATATATCTGCTGCTTTGAATTTTGTATCCATCTCATCCTAAATATGCCACAGATCGGAGAGAAGAATGTGGTGGATGATATAAAAAATGTTGAAGAAGAGAATGCTTCTCAGCCCACGGAGACTGGAGAAAGTGAAGGGGTGGAGAAACCCAACGAGGAAGAACCGACAAGTTCTGGAGCTTTTCAAACAGATTCTAAGGAATCAATGGAAGATAGAAAGGATGAAGAACCTGCAGCTGAGGCAGGGAAGAAGAAAGACGAAGTTGATGAAGTTCCTGTATCTGGAACTTTGGAGAACAAGAAGGATGTTGCACCTGCAGTCGAACTTGATGAGGCGAAGAAAGAACATGAGGAAACAAAGGCTTCTAGTTCTGATGTCGAGGAGAATAAGGAGGAGCAAACTGCTGCTGAAGCCGAGGTTGTGAAAGAAGAAGCTGAAACTGACAAGATCCCGATCACTGATGAACCAAAAATTGAAGCTCCTGGAAAAGAACCTGAGGAATCTACAGAAGAAAAGAAGGATGAAGAACCTGCAGCTGAGGCAGGAAAGAAGGAAGATGAGGTTGATGAAGCTCCTGTACCTGGTGCTCTGGAGGATGAGAAGGATGCTGCACCTACAGTCGATGATGCGAAGAAGGAAAGTGAGGAAGAGAAGGCCTCTGCATCTGAAGTTGTGGTGAATAAGGAGGAGCACACTACTGCTATAGCTGAGGTTGTGCAAGAGGTAGCTGAAACTGGCAAGGCCTCGAACCCTGATGAGCCAGAAACTAAAGCCTCTGAAAAGGAACCAGAGGAGAAGTCTATAGTCACCACTGAATCACTAAGTGAGGCAGTTCAGGAGCCTCTAGTTGAGTCAGAGCAATCTTCAGTCCATGAATCAGATCAAGTTGGACAGGAGTCAGGAGCTGCTGCGCCTGTGGGTGATGGTGGTGCTGGTGGAAGCACAGAGGAAATTAAGAACAAAGAGATTGGTCAAGATGCAAGTGAAAGTCCGGTGAAAGAGGTAGAAGTTGACACCAACGTCCAAACTTCATCAACCACTGAAGACAAAAGTGAGAAAGATGCTACTGCCTTAGTTACTGAACCTGCTGAAGTTCCTGTGACACCTGAGGTTAATGTCGAAGAACATAAGGAAGAGAAGACTGTGGCACAAGAGGTAGTCGAAGAATGCAAGGAAGTGGAGACCACAGAAAAAGACCCAGTTTATGAACAGAAAGAAGAGAAGGCAGTGACAATAGAGCCGATTATTACCACAACAGAGGAGACTGCAAATGTGAGTGGTCCTGCTGAAGTTACCGAAGTCTTTACTGAGAAAGATAAGCTTTGTGAAGGTGGTGAGAAAGATGTTGAAGAGAACAGGGATGTTGGAGGTTCTGATTCTGCAACCAATGTTACTGAAGTCTGTCCGGAGGCAGAGAAACCTTCTGAGGTCACAGAGAAGGTTGCTGAGGAATTGAAGGATGATACAAGTGTGGTTCAAGCCTCCAGAGATGTAGATGTGGAGGGAAACAATCAGACTGATGTCTCCATCAAGGAACAAGTAGCTACGTCAGATGTTGTAGAGAAAATTGATACGGCAAGTATAGGGAAGCATGAAAAAGAGGAAAAGAAAGATGAGAGTCATGAGACTGAGAAAACTGACACCCACAGTTTGGCTGAATCCTCTAAAGATGGTGCTGGTCCAAAAACTGATGTGGAAGTTCAGAAATCAGAATCCCCTGCCAAGCCTAAGACCTTAATTTCAAAGGTAAAGCACTCAATTGTAAAGGTAAAAAAGGCAATTATCGGAAAATCTCCAAGCTCGAAGGCAATGTCTGCTCAATCCAAAGATGAGCTGAAAACCAAATAGAACTGTTACCTTCTTGGACTTGCCATATGATTTGTTGTCAGACTGTATTGTGTTGGTTGTAAAGGTTCTTGTTTCATGTATTGAATAGTGTCCATATTTTCCTTTCCTATATATTTTCTTACATGGAAGAAGAGATGTTCACATTTTAGGAGGATTCCTCGGCTTCTGCCGTTACAGCAGTCTCGTGATATGCGAAGAAAAATTCAACATATGCAACCCTTTGAGAGTAATGTACATCAGAACCGGTGTAAATTTATTACATTTAGCAGGCTTGTTTCGGTTCCCCTTAACATGTTTGCCCTGAATGTTCATCAGTTTGTTTAGATACTTTATTTGGTAGTTGTTAATGACTTTATTCTTGTTTACACATCACAGCAATGATTTACCTATTCTTTAGTCCTTGTTATGGAAGTTATTTTGCAGAATGGAGGTTCCCCTGAGCTTACTACACATGGATTGCTTATAATTTTCTAACACCTACCCAACCTGGAAATTATTCTAATTGTGAATTCAGTAGTGAGTTACTGGAACAACCACCACCAAAAAAAAAAGAGGAAGCAATTCATGGTAAGAAAGGGCTGTTTCCAAGCACTGAGCCCCCGATCCCAAGTTGGAACTTTTCTGCAGAAGCGCATAGGCAAGTTTCTTCATTGGTAGGCCCTTTATCAAGTATAGCACTGAGGCTGTTCATGTTTAGAAAAGAGCAAGTACATTTTATGCACTATGCATTCTGGAACATCAAGAAAATCACAAGATGCTCTGTCACAGAACTACTGATTGCCACCAGTGAATTTCACATATTGGGTAATATTTCATTGGCATGTGCAAAGAATCACCTTTCTTAGTTTCCCAAGTGAGCAAGAGGAAAAATGCTGTGGTATTTGCACAACTAGATGCCCTAGCTGGGTTACAGAAGCCCCAACATTAAAATTCCAGCCTTTCCCATCTTCTTCTGATTATCTGATCAAGATGCCGTTGGGTGCAACAAAATTATGGGATAATTACATATATAATCCCATAATCCATCATATTTTATTGTTTCCCAGTATGCTTTATATTATCACATATATCCCTATGCTAAACCATATTCCATCATTTGTGGGCCTGCTGCATCTGTTGTTTATTTAACTTCACCTTAGGTGGTCTAAGCGAGAGAGAAGTCTTAATCTATCCTTAACTTCCTCACATAATTGGAATAGTGACATATATACTCCTAAAATCTTTGACATACTATCTTCTATCCATCCAAATTTTATATTTTCTACTTCTGTTATTTTGAAAATCCCTTCCATTCTGATGGTCTTGAAAGACATGTTGTCATGACGTAGTTGAAACATCACTTATTATGAGGACATACGTGCCAACATAAGGGACATGAGAGTGCGAAAGACTCTAAGGGCCCCTTTGACGCGCGGTTAGGATGGCAGAGTCGATGTGAGAGAGCGGTGTGGATCCCACCACTCTCTCACACACAATGCCACTAACCGGGGTCGGTTAGCAAACACGCTCTAAGGGTATATATGAAATTCTGAAAACCTCAATGAGAATGATATCTTTCTTAATTTAGCACAGGTTTCATGAAAACTATGAGAAGGTCTAAGATACTCTGCAGATGCTATCATTTCTCCCCTCGATGAAAATGTGACCTTTATTAGCCAGATATTTCCCCTAGTTTTACCAGCCATCCAAATGTTACTGTTGCAATCAGAAGACTCAAATAATTGGGAACTTCAGGAAAACTAATAGGCTATTATGCAACTTTCTAAGATTACAACTTATTCTTTATTTAAAATAGGTGCAAGATATTGATAATATCCCCTAGTTTTATCAGCAATCCAAATGTTACTGTTGCAATCAGAAGACTCAAATAATTGGGAACTTCAGGAAAACTAAGAGCCTATGATGCAACTTTCTAAGATTACAACTTATTCTTTATTTAAAATAGGTGCAAGATATTGATGGCCAAATCTATTCTTTTATACTTTGAGGTAACCGACAAATTGAAAATTTGGCATTGGGCACATTGCTAGTGGGCAAATAAGGAGAGATCATATGAAAGCAAAGGCTGGGTGGGCCTCTTCCTTCAAGACTCTAGACATGCACCAGAAGAGTTCTGAAAGGAAGTGAGGGAACTGAAGGCATCTAAAGATGAGGAACATGTCATGTCATCTAAAGATAAGGAACATATACAGACATTACCTGTCCGGACTCCTGCATCTAATCTAAAAGTGATGTTGCCACATACCTAGTCAAGTTTATGATCGACAAAACGGCATCCGATAGTATTACTAGAAATAACACAAAGCAGAATAGCTGATATGTTGAAGCATCACCTCAAATAATGATTCGGTTTCCACAATGTGCACACTAAAACTTGGAATTGAAACTATTACAATTCATCACGTCAACACTATCTGGACTGAACGCACAATTATCTTATCCATTGCCTGGGTCTGCAAGGAACTGCAATCCGAAAAGATATCAAGTAACAAACCCTTCATGATGTTAGATAACTTAGAGCTCATTCATTTTTGGCACCAGTGCCACAATGCCTCCAAAGATCAGGATACATAACATAAACAAATTTTGTGGAAAGTAGCAGGTAGAATAGCTAGGAGAGGACATCTTGCCTATGCCACAGAACAATATACATATGTAGAAGAGAGAATCTCACATATGCAATGCTCTTATAACAATGGGAAGGCCGTATTGGGGCTGCAACGTGAGGATGGTTATGGGTGCATGTCTGTAATTGGACGAGAGGGTAAATGAGAACCTCTGAAGGATCATGGCCATCACCAACTTCGCTTCCAACATGGCGAAATCCTGACCAACACATGATCTTGGACCCACTGAGAATGCGAGTAGTGCACTGGGATGCTTGGCTGCTCTGGAAACTCCATTCTCAAACCTTAATGGATTGAAATTACTTGCATCTGCACCCCAGAATTTCTTGTTCCTGTGCATCATTGTCAGTGGTATTGTTATTACTGTGTCGTTGGGGATGGTTAGGTCTCCCAGCTTCATATCTTGAGCAGTCTGTCTTATCATCATAGTCACGGGAGAATACAGTCTCAAGGCTTCCAAGAGAACCATGTTTGTCTGCCAAAAGGTTATTCCACAAAGTTAATAGTCATTACTAATGGAGAGACAATAAGCTTTCATGAAGAAGAGAATGAAAGTCTACATGAAAGCTCAAATCAAAAGCGGAACCTGTAAGCATATACTGACCCTCGGTTTTCATATCCTAACTGGAGAAATGTTTGATACCTTCATGTTCTTGAGCATGGTGCCTTTTCTAGCTAGGTGGTAGGTTTGCTTTTCTAGTGTAAAGAAACAATGGGAACCATGAAGTTTTACTTGTCACGTAGAAATATATGGAATCATAAAGATTTGACTCCAAAACATTATTTGTCGAAATTCATGTAAAGTCAGAAACAAATACCAGGGCGGTGATATTTTGGGACGAATCATAATGATATTCCAATGGATCCATCAAGCATCCAAAAAGCCTCTGTTGTGTGTGACACATATGACTTTCTACTTCTATGTCCATGCAGAGGAGAGACTATCAAAACTTTCAAATTTTTCTTTCTTTCTGCTTGCCATTTCTCAGAAATTATCTTTTGAGTAGAAAAACAAAAAAATCGAGGGGAAAAAAAAGGTGTCAATTATCATACCAATTTCAATTTGCTAAGCCCCTCTGCATCAGGAACCTCCATCCCACATTCCCTCAGAACTTCTTCTCGGAGTTTTTCTTGCCATTCTGCATTTGAGCCCAATAAAAACATAGTCCAAGTTAATAGATGAGAAGTAGTCTCATGTCCTGCAAAGAAGAAAGTCTTGCATTCATCTATGATCTCATCCATGTCCAGCCTCAGCTTCCCGTTGCTCCCATCAGCATCCATTCTACATGCATCCATCATCAGGCCAAGAAGGTCATCTCCATAACTTGGGCTGTCAGAGTCCAACCGCCTTTGTATGATGCTAGTTAGTTTCCCTCTTATTCTTCTTTCAAGCCTCCACTTCTGTAAATTGGATCTGGTAGGAAGATATCTTCCAAGGGTAAGAAAGGAAAAAAGAATCAGAACAGATAATGATGCAGAACTAAAGTTTAGTCTTCGAAACAGGCTTTCCATAATTTCATGAGCAAAAGTTGAGGATTCCTGAAAAGAGAAGCAAAGTGATTACTGGTGCCCAGGGAGTGATACATCAAAAGCAGTAGCAAAGACCAATAACTGAAGATCTTTCTGTGCCAGAAAGACTTCCTTTCCTTCAGCATAACTGCTTCCGAAAGCAGTGTGACAGATCACATTCGCCATCAGCTCTTTAAATTGCATATCTATCTCTAACTCTTTGTCTTGAACCACCTGATCTCTCCATCCATCGAGCATGGATATAGTGCATTCAGCCATTTTCTTTGTCATGCCCTGCAAAATCAAAGCAACTCCATAGTGCCTGCAAGTACAAGATACAAACATGATGAAAAATTCTTTCATAGTAATAACCATGAGTGTGGATGAAAGTGATACCCAACTTTGAGCTTGTCCATTGTGAATGCTGGGCTGACAACTCTTCGATGTCTAACCCAATCTAATCCCTCAACAAGAATTAATCCTTTACCCAATAGGGCCAACATGGAAGGACTGACATTTTCTTTTGTGTAGAAACTAAATTTTGACAGGACTTGTTTGGCCATCTCGGGATCGCTGATGGAAATTCTTGGCTGTGGCCCAAACCAGAACAAGAAAGTTTCTCCTGCAATTTACAGTGAAACTGCTTCAACATGCTACATGTCATAGACAACATCATGGTTTATGCACTTCACTGGCTGAAATCTTTTACTTCATAATTTGGAAACAACAAACAACCATGTGTGAAGAAAATCTAGAGCAGGGTGGCATACAAAACACACAAGTAGAAGGCCAAGTAATGAGCACTTTGATATAAACTGTTTAGATGGGCTAAAAGGCATGATGCTAAAACCTTAAAGCCCAAGGGATATATCACCTTGTCAGTTTCACACTTTGAAGTAGTTAGCCTCTTAGTTGTCAGATAAATTGTCCTAATACTTATATTATTCCTTTTCCATCGCATGCTTTATCATGCTGTTTGAACAACCGAAAGACAAGTGTTTCCAAAAATTTCAAACTAGTTCAGACTTCAGAATGGCTGGCAAGAATAACCTTTTAGTTGATTTTAAACGGAAACCTCTGCACAACAATGCCAACGATGGATTCTTCTTCTATTGAAAACTAGAATAAACTTGCCCAATGATCCTGCCTTTTCTAGTTTTAATTTCAAATTAGAATCAATGAATTGCAATTCCATTGATAAATATGAACAGCAAGCATGCTAAGATTATCGGAAGTACTTCCAACTGCAGACGGTCCATGGCTGAAACATAACTTCATTGATTTCTATGGAAACTCCTCTGCTTCTGTCCGTTAGATGTACACTTCGAAACATCAAACAGCAGTTAGTAGGACATGTATAACCTCAGATTCATGGTCTTACTCATTGAACACAGATGAATATCAAACTATTGCGGTGCAAAAATTAAAGGGGATGATCTGATTTGACAAGCACTTGGGCCAATTAATCCTCTTTGATATTCTAATCCAATAATTAGGAGAACTCTAGGGCATCATCAACTAGGACCCTGACTGGAACGGGCAATGCCTATGTGCTCATCATTTTGGGGGCAAGCTAGGCATTTGAGGACGAGAAGTGACCACTTGAACCCTGTTGTTTACCTTCCATCACCTGAGAGTAACAAATTTGGGGTACCCATTATCATCTGTGGCTGGTACTAATTCTCATGTGCAACAATGTGAATTATTCTGGTGTACATGCTGAGGCTAACTCAGTTTCTCCAACAACATACTCACCTTCCCAGGCTCCCCATTACTGAGACACGGGTGCCCACTTTCTGGGTGGAACAGAGAGAAGAAAGAGAAACCCAATTTCAACGCAGGAGTGGAGCTGCCGTAAGTTCAGAGGGAAAGCTGAACGGAACACACCCACCAACGCATAGACAGAGGAAGAGAGAGAGATCTAGAGAGAGAGAGCATACATACCATACTGTGAGGACCATCTGTGGTAGTGAGGCATCACCCTGTGGGTAATATCATGTGAGTGCACGTCCAGCACCACCCTCCTTGCAGCTGCGTTCATGGCTCTGATCTCCCCCAGAGACCCCGAGAAGAATCTGTAGGGGGGGCCCCTCACCCCTTGCCTGGCAAAGCTCCTTGTCAAGGCCAGGGGCCTCCAGAGGAGCGCCGCCAGCACTCTCCACACCCATGAAACCAGCAGTCCCACGGCCAGCAGGCACCACAGCAGCATCCCAACATGACCCATCATCTTGCTCTCTCGCACTTGCTTGCAGAGTTCTCTATCCAAACCAGCGACGAACATGGATAAACTTCACACAAGTCTGTCTTTTAATGACGTCATGGCACTCTATTGCCCCCGTTTAGATGCGTCAGAGATGACGACAGCAGAGCCGACGGACGGACAGTGACGCGTGTGGCTAAAGAAAAAGATAGATTTTTTTTACATTTGGTTACTGCAATTTATGTCTAATTCCAGTTCTTCCTCTGCGAGCTTTACATTTACAAATAGGTCCCCCGGAATCTTCCCAGATTGTTAACATTTATTTGTTTTAAGAAATATATCGTTAATTAATTAGTTCATACTTCATAGATAGGATTTTTTTTACCCACGTATAGTTAAAAAGAATTGAGTTTTTTTACCTATAAGTTATTGTTAAATATTTATTTGTAAAAATATTATATATGTCTTAAAATATATTAACAAAGATATTCTTAATTTTTATCAAAAAAATATAAATATACTTACGCCGTAACCTCTCATTACTCGTTGTGAATTTAACTTTAATTAATTTTAAATCGACTCAAGAAAAAAATGATAATACCTATAATTTATTAAAAAAGACTAGTCTCTCTCTCCTTCCCAAAACTATCCTGATTTTGACTAAATGTTAGGATACCTAAGTTGACTTTAAATCTGTATTTTAACTTAGCTATTTTTTGAGATATTTAAATGCTTGTTATGTTATAAACATGAGATATTTATAATATATTTATTTTGTCATAAATCTAAAATAATTAATGTGTGAAAAATGATATTTTTTCAATAGTATTTGGGTGGATTTCTTGTAGATTTCATTAGGATCTTCTTCAGAGGTAAATAAATTCGTGTATAATGTATACCTTTACTTAGAAAGGTGAGCTGACATTTTATGTCTAGTGTTTATTGGTTAGCTAACATCTTTGTGTCTATTAGTTGATAGGTGATGTAGCACCTTGATATCTAGCGTGGATAGGTGAACTAGTACCTTGATATCTCATGTGGATAGATGAGCTTGCACCTTGAGGCCAAGCAAGTTGTGAGGTGAGCTAACAATTTCATGTCTAGTGGGTTATAACTAGTGAATGTCTGAGGCATTATTGGGGAGTGAACGTAGGGTAGCAAGGGGCTACGTTGAACCACTATCAAATCACCGTGTCTCCTTGTGTGATTATTTTCTTATCTCTTTCACCGATTTTTTGTATGTGTTGTATGCTTATAATGTGCATTGCGTGATTACTTAAGAAGATTGTGATCCGCGCAATTTAGTTTTGACCCAATTCACCCCCCTCCCTCTCTTGGGTTATCTTAGCTAGGAATTTCCAACTTCTTCTTTCTTCAAAAGTTGGATCTCATTTGAAAACTTACTTTCATCATGAGAATTCATTTTTTGGATTTTGTTTAGGGTAATTTCTTTACTTGAAAATCGGATTTCATTTTATTTAGAAAAAATGGATGTCTTTCCTTCAAATTTGGGTTTTGTTTGAAAATTTAGACTTCTTTTGAAAGGATTCACTTCAGCCCAAACTGTCGGCTTTATGCGGGTTGATTTGTTTGGCGAGGACTCAATTTGAAGATTCTTGCTGTGCTCGATCGCGATCGAACTATAAACTAATCAGATTTAACAACTCTTATGTTCCAACAATAATTATTTTAGATGCAATTGTCTGAATGTGTATGGATTCACATGGATTTATCAGTGTTTTGGCAATTTGGAAGAAAAGAAAAGTTTGGGAGGAAAGATATCCCCAAATTTAGGTGTGTTTAAATTTTCCTTTCCACATTCAAGAGTGAATATCTTCCCTTTCTGTGCATTCTTTTCTTTGGGTATACTACAATATCAAGTGGCAACCCTTCATAATATTAGATATTTTAGAACTCCACACCATTCTTTGGCAGTAATGCCGCGATGCAACCAAAGATTGAGATAGGTAACACAAACAACCTTGATTGTAGGTAGAATAACTAGCTAGGATAGGGCATTTTGCATGTGCCACATGCAGAACAATATATATATGATGGATACACACATACATACATACATACGTATACTCACATGTGCAATGGTGTCATCACAACGGGAAGGCCGTATTGGGGCTGCAACGTGAGCATGGGTGTGGGTGCATGCTTGTAATTGGACGAGAGGGTGAATGAGAACCTCTGAAGGATCATGGCCATCACCAACTTGGCTTCCAACATGGCGAAATTCTGACCAACACATGATCTTGGACCCACCGAGAATGCGAGGAGTGCGCTGGGATGCTTGGCTGCCCTGGAAACTCCATTCTCAAACCTCAAGGGATTGAAATTGCTTGCATCTGCACCCCAGAGTTCCTCCTTCCTGTGTATCATTGCCACTGGTATTGTTATTACTGTGTCCTTGGGGACTGCTAGGCCTCCCAGCTTCATGTCTTGACCAGTCTGTCTTATCATCATGGTCACAGGAGGATACAGTCTCAAGGCTTCCAAGAGAACCATGTTTGTCTGTCAAGTTAAGTGGAGAGACTGTCAAAACTTAATTTGGTTCTTCCTTTCTTCTTGCCATTAATATTTTCTCATAAATTATCTAGCTATATATTGATCAGTATAATTAAATGTTTTAAAAAAACAAGTGCAACAAGGAGCTAGGTGTCAGTTATGATGTACCAATTTCAACTTGCTAAGCCTCTCTGCATCAGGAACCCCCACCCCACATTCCCTCAGAACCTCTTCCCGGAGTTTCTCTTGCCATTCTGCATTTGAGCTCAACAAGAACACCGTCCAGGTTAGGAGGTGAGATGTGGTCTCATGCCCTGCAAAGAAGAACGTCTTGCATTCATCTATGATCTCATCCATGCCCAGCCTCAGGTTCCCTTGGCCACCATCACCGTCCATTCTGCATGCATCCATCATCAGGCCAAGAAGGTCGTCTCCAAAACTTGGGCTGTCAGAGTCCAACCGCCTTCGTATGATGCTACTTAGTTTCCCTCTTACTCTTCTTTCAAGCCTCCACCTCTATATGTTGGCACTGGTAGGAAGATATCTGCCAAGAAAATCAGAACAAATATTGCTAATAATGATTCAGAACTAAACAGGTTTTGTCTTGGAAATTAATTAACAGCCTAGCTAGCTTTCCAAAATTTCATCAGCAAATTAAGGTTAAATGAGGATTTCCTGAAAACAAGAGGAGCTAGCAAAAGTGATTAACTAACCGGTGCCCAGGGAGTGGTACATCAAAAGCAGCAGCAAAGACCATTAACTGAAGATCTCTCTGTGCCAGAAACACCTCCTTCCCTTCTGCATAACTACTTCCAAAAGCAGTGTGGCTGATGACATTTGCTGTCAGCTCTTGAAATTGATTATCCATCTCTATTTCTTTGTGCAGGCCGTTCCCGTTGACCACCTGATCTTGCCATCCATCAAGCATGGACATTGTGCATTCAGCCATTTTCTGTGTCATGCCCTGCAAATTAAACACCAAGGCCACTCACCCATTAATTAATTAATGGTGTGCTTACAAGTGCTGATTAATTAATTAGCAATTGCTAGCTGCATGGTGATTGATAACCATGCACGATTGATGCCCAACCTTGAGCTTGTCCATTGTGAATGCTGGGGTGACGACTCTTCGATGTCTGACCCAATCCAATCCCTCAACCAGCAGTAATCCTTTACCGAGCAGGGCCAAGACCGAAGGCTTCACGTTCTCCTTCGGGTAGAAACTAAATTTTGACAGGACCTGCTTGGCCATCTCGACGTCGGTGATGGAGATTCTTGGCTGTGGCCCGAACCAGAACAAGAAAGTCTCTCCTGCAGTTTCACAGCCAGACCGCTTCAAACATACAAGTAGACGTCGATCATAGGCGGTCACATCGATCGATCGATCGTGGCTTAGAGTTGTCGTTCTGGTAGATGCATGTCAGTGGCCAACGACATCTTAATTTTACTCCACATGCATCATAGTTTGGAAACAAGAAGCAACCATATATGCAGGACACCATAAAAACATATATAAATATTTAGATAGAGGGACACCCAATTTCAATCCAGGAGTGGAGCTGCCGTAAGTTCAGAGAGAAAGCTGAACGGAACACACAGACACAGACACAGGAAGAGAGAGAGAGAGAGAGAGAGAGCATACATACCATACTGTGAGGACCATCTGTGGTAGTGAGGCATCACCCTGTGGGTGATATCATGTGAGTGCACGTCCAGCACCACCCTCCTTGCAGCTGCGTTCATGGCTCTGATCTCCCCCAGAGACCCCGAGAAGAATCTGTAGGGGGGGCCCCTCACCCCTTGCCTGGCAAAGCTCCTTGTCAAGGCCAGGGGCCTCCAGAGGAGCGACGCCAGCACTCTCCACACCCATGAAACCAGCAGTCCCACAGCCAGCAGGCACCACAGCAGCATCCCAACATGACCCATCATCTTGCTCTCTCTCAATTGCTTGCAGAGTTCTCTATCCAACCAAACCAACGACGAACATGGATAAACTTCACACAAGTCTGTCTTTTAATGACGTCATGCCACTCTATTGCCCCCGTTGAGATGCGTCAGGAATGACGACAGCAGAGCCGACGGACAGACAGTGACGCGTGTGGCTAAAGAAAAAGATAGATTTTTTTTTCTTACATTTGGTTACTGCCATTCATGTCTAATCCCAAGTCTTCCTCTTCGAGCTTTACATTTATAAATAGGTCCCCCGATCTTCCAAGATTGTTAACATTTATTTGTTTTAAAAAGTATATCGTTAATTAATTAGTTCGTAGATAGGAATATTCTTTCCGCCTGAAGTAGAATGATAAAACTACCCACGTATAGTTAAAAAGAATTGAGTTTTTTTACATGTAAATTATTGTTAAATATTTATTTGTAAAAATATTATGTCTTAAAATTTATTAGCAAAGATATTCTTAATTTTTATCAAAATAGTATAAAATATATTTTCGTCGTGACCTCTCATTACTCGACGTGAATTTAACTTTAATTAATTTTAAGTCGACACAAGAAAAGATGATAATATCTATAATTTATAAAAAAAAGACTAGTCTCTCTCTCCTTCCCAAAACTATCCTGATTTTGAGTAAATGTTAGGATACCTAAGTTGACTTTAAATCTGTATTTTAACTTAGCTATTTTTTGATATATTTAAATGCTTGTTATGTTATAAACATGAGATATTTATAATATATTTATTTTGTCATAAATCTAAAATAATTAATTTATGAAAAATAATTTTTTTTCAATAGTATTTGGGTGGATTTCTTGTAGATTTCATTAGGATCTTCTTCGGAGGTAAATAAATTCGTGCATAGTGCATACCTTTACTTGAAAGATGATCGGGCATCTTTATGTCTAGTCTTTAGTGGTTAGTTAACATCTTTGTGTCTGATAGTTGATAGGTGATGTAGCACCTTGGTATCTAACGTGGATAGGTGAACTAGTACCTTGATATCTCGTGTGTATAGATGAGATAGCACCTTGATGTCAAATAAGTTGTGAGGTGAGCTAGCAATTTCAATGTCTAGTGGGTTATGATTAGTGAATGTCTAAGGCATTCTCAGGGAGTGAACGTAGGGTAGCAAGGGGCTACGTTGAACCACTATCAAATTACCGTGTCTCCTTGTGTGATTATTTTCTTATCTCTTTCACCCATTCTTTGTATGTGCTGTATGCTTAATGTGCATTGCGTGATTGCTTAGGAAGGTTGTGATCCGCGTAATTTAGTTTTGACCCAATTCACCCCCTCCCTCTCTTGGGTTAGCTTAGCTAGGAATTTCCAACAACTTCTTTCTTCAAAAGTTGGATTTCATTTGAAAACTTACTTTCATCATGAGATTTCACTTTTTGGATTTTGTTTAGAGTAATTTCTTTACATGAAAATCGGATTTCATTTTCTTTAGAAAAAATGGATGTCTTTCCTTCAAATTTAGGTTTTGTTTGAAAATTTAGACTTCTTTTGAAAGGATTCACTTCAGCCCAAACTGTCGGCTTTATGCGGGTTGATTTGTTTGGCGAGGACTCAATTTGAAGATTCTTGCTGTGCTCGATCGCGATCGAACTATAAACTAATTAATTAGATTTAACAACTCTTATGTTTCAACAATAATTATTTTAGATGCAATTGTCTGAATGCGTATGGATTCACATGGATGTATCAGTGTTTTGGCAATTTGGAAGAAAAGAAAAGTTTGGGAGGAAAGATATCCCCAAATTTAGGTGTGTTTAAATTTTCCTTTCCACATTCAAGAGTGAATATCTTCCCTTTCTGTGCATTCTTTTCTTTGGGTATACTACAATATGAGAAGATATATATATATATATATATATATATATATATATATATATATAAATCAACCCTTCATAATATTAGATAATTTAGAACTCCACACCATTCTTTGGCAGTAATACTGCGATGCAAACAAAGATTAGATAGGTAAGATAAACAACCTTAATTGTAGGTAGAATAACTAGCTAGGATAGGGCATTTTGCATGTGCCACATGCAGAACAATATATATATGATGGATACACACATACATACATACATACGTATACTCACATGTGCAATGGTGTCATCACAACGGGAAGGCCGTATTGGGGCTGCAACGTGAGCATGGGTGTGGGTGCATGCTTGTAATTGGACGAGAGGGTGAATGAGAACCTCTGAAGGATCATGGCCATCACCAACTTGGCTTCCAACATGGCGAAATTCTGACCAACACATGATCTTGGACCCACCGAGAATGCGAGGAGTGCGCTGGGATGCTTGGCTGCCCTGGAAACTCCATTCTCAAACCTCAAGGGATTGAAATTGCTTGCATCTGCACCCCAGAGTTCCTCCTTCCTGTGTATCATTGCCACTGGTATTGTTATTACTGTGTCCTTGGGGACTGCTAGGCCTCCCAGCTTCATGTCTTGACCAGTCTGTCTTATCATCATGGTCACAGGAGGATACAGTCTCAAGGCTTCCAAGAGAACCATGTTTGTCTGTCAAGTTAAGTGGAGAGACTGTCAAAACTTAATTTGGTTCTTCCTTTCTTCTTGCCATTAATATTTTCTCATAAATTATCTAGCTATATATTGATCAGTATAATTAAATGTTTTAAAAAAACAAGTGCAACAAGGAGCTAGGTGTCAGTTATGATGTACCAATTTCAACTTGCTAAGCCTCTCTGCATCAGGAACCCCCACCCCACATTCCCTCAGAACCTCTTCCCGGAGTTTCTCTTGCCATTCTGCATTTGAGCTCAACAGAAACACCGTCCAGGTTAGGAGGTGAGATGTGGTCTCATGCCCTGCAAAGAAGAACGTCTTGCATTCATCTATGATCTCATCCATGCCCAGCCTCAGGTTCCCTTGGCCACCATCACCGTCCATTCTGCATGCATCCATCATCAGGCCAAGAAGGTCGTCTCCATAACTTGGGCTGTCAGAGTCCAACCGCCTTCGTATGATGCTGCTTAGTTTCCCTCTTACTCTTCTTTCAAGCCTCCACCTCTGTATGTTGGCACTGGTAGGAAGATATCTGCCAAGAAAATCAGAACAAATATTGCTAATAATGATTCAGAACTAAACAGGTTTTGTCTAGGAAATTAATTAACAGCCTAGCTAGCTTTCCAAAATTTTCATCAGCAAATTAAGGTTAAATGAGGATTTCCTGAAAACAAGAGGAGCTAGCAAAAGTGATTAATTAACTAACCGGTGCCCAGGGAGTGGTACATCAAAAGCAGCAGCGAAGGCCATTAACTGAAGGTCTCTCTGTGCCAGAAACACCTCCTTCCCTTCTGCATAACTACTTCCAAAAGCGGTGTGGCTGATGACATTTGCTGTCAGCTCTTGAAATTGATTATCCATCTCTAGTTCTTTGTGCAGGCCGTTCCCGTTGACCACCTGATCTTGCCATCCATCAAGCATGGACATTGTGCATTCAGCCATTTTCTGTGTCATGCCCTGCAAATTAAACACCAAGGCCACTCACCCATTAATTAATTAATGGTGTGCTTACAAGTGCTGATTAATTAACATCCACCCAACATGATTAATTAATTAAGAATTGCTAGCTGCATGGTGATTGATAACCATGCACGATTGATGCCCAACCTTGAGCTTGTCCATTGTGAATGCTGGGGTGACAACTCTTCGATGTCTGACCCAATCCAATCCCTCAACCAGCAGTAATCCTTTACCGAGCAGGGCCAAGACCGAAGGCCTCACGTTCTCCTTCGGGTAGAAACTAAATTTTGACAGGACCTGCTTGGCCATCTCGACGTCGGTGATGGAGATTCTTGGCTGTGGCCCGAACCAGAACAAGAAAGTCTCTCCTGCAGTTTCACAGCCAGACCGCTTCAAAGATACAAGTAGACGTCGATCATAGGCGGTCACATCGATCGATCGATCGTGGCTTAGAGTTGTCGTTCTGGTAGATGCATGTCAGTGGCCAACGACATCTTAATTTTACTCCACATGCATCATAGTTTGGAAACAAGAAGCAACCATATATGCAGGACACCATAAAAACATATATAAATATTTAGATAGAGGGACACCCAATTTCAATCCAGGAGTGGAGCTGCCGTAAGTTCAGAGAGAAAGCTGAACGGAACACACAGACAGACACAGGAAGAGAGAGAGAGAGAGAGAGAGCATACATACCATACTGTGAGGACCATCTGTGGTAGTGAGGCATCACCCTGTGGGTAATATCATGTGAGTGCACGTCCAGCACCACCCTCCTTGCAGCTGCGTTCATGGCTCTGATCTCCCCCAGAGACCCCGAGAAGAATCTGTAGGGGGGGCCCCTCACCCCTTGCCTGGCAAAGCTCCTTGTCAAGGCCAGGGGCCTCCAGAGGAGCGACGCCAGCACTCTCCACACCCATGAAACCAGCAGTCCCACGGCCAGCAGGCACCACAGCAGCATCCCAACATGACCCATCATCTTGCTCTCTCTCACTTGCTTGCAGAGAGCTCCCTCTCTCCCTCTCAATACCTCAACAAACTAGCTACGAACATGGCTAGCTAACTTCGCACGGCGCCCCGTTTATGTATGGGAATCCCTTCGCCCCTGAGATGCGTCAGGAGTGATGACAGCAAAGCTGAAGAACAGACAGTCACTGACTAGCAAACCCACGGGTATCCTTCTTTTTCCCGTCGCCCCAAGAGTTTGTTTCCGACAAGTTATCTCCTCGAGAAAGAACAGGAGAAAGTACGGAGGAAGAGTGCTGGGTAAACAGGGATTCTCGCACAATGCAGCGAGTCCTTTTCTGTGTAATATACATAATCAAATGGTACAAGGAAGATACAATATCAACATATTCTAATTTACAGAAATTACAGCAGAGTCAGGCTGGCATTCCTGCTTGAGCATGGAAGGAAGTAGTTGACTGTTTTGAAGAAGGCAGCCAAGTGATGATGGGTTTGCTAGTGTTAGTGTAAAAAAAAAAAAAAAGATATAAGTTGAGTCGAGAAATCTTTAAACTCTAATCCAGGTCCATCACACTGACCTTCCAGGCTCTACTATCATTGTGCTAAATTCTGTCACGAAAAAAAAAATTTATCATTAGCTGTGGTCCAATGTAGCTCTGTCTGATTGGACTCAAGACTTATCATATGAGTCAAATTTGAGCTTGGAGTGAAGCCAAGTAACATATATAATTTTTTTTAGAAATATTTATTACCCGTGTAGGGGAGGATAAATTTATTACCCGTCTTTTCTCTCGTTGGGTCACATATACAGTTTGTGGATCCCACTTTTTATAAATTTTACACGTATTTTCAATGAGATTTTTAATGCTACAAGGGTGACAAATAGTTATTTAAAGATAAAAAAATAATTATCTAAAGATAACAAACAACTATGTAAGGGAAATTTTCTCTCGCAAATCCGTCGCTAATCCGCGACTGAGTAGAGGTAAATTTTTTTCCGTCGCTAATCATAGATGAATTAGCGATGAATTTTTTATTTTTCAGTGATAATCCATCGTCTATTAGCGACGGCTGTTAATCCCCTCGCTAAAATCTTTAGCGACGGATTAGAGAGGGATTAGAGGCAGAATATTTCCGTCGCCAATCCCGCATTTTCTTTTAATATGTAAGGGCGACAAATAGTCAACTCCTGTCAATTTTTGCGCATTCACGAGACGACGAATGAGACTGTGGATACTATTTAAGGGTGAAAATAACTATTTAAGGGTGACAAATAGATATGTAAGAGTGACAAATATCTCAGTTTTCGTGCATTCTCGAGGCAACGAATAATACTTCCAATGTTATTAAAGGATGAAAAATAACTATCTAAGGATGACAAATAACTATTTAAGGATGACAAATAGTCAATTCTTGACAATTTTTTCGTATTCTTGAGACAACAAATGAAGTTTTAGTAACGTTGTAAATAAAACTTTTAGGCCCTCTTTGTTTCCGGGTTGGGACGAGTTATTCGACTCTCACCCATCGAATTATTTACTCCACCTCGATTAAGGGAGAACGAGTGTGAGAGAAAATTATGAGACCCACAATGATTCCTCTCGCATCATGTTACTATTCCCGCCATCACTTCCAGACGTCCGATATTGTATTATTGGCTGATTTGAGATTTTGATTAGTCGAAGGTTTTTCCGATTGACATTATTTTGTATTACCTAAATGGCCTCCCATCAATCAGATCCGAATATTATTATTACCATGCCAGCTTTTCCATCTATTCAGAGCATCTTCAGTTGCCGTTCCACTTTTCTGAGTGAGCATGGCACTTGGACACTCTCGAATGGAGTATTTAGACATAGGTCCTCTCTCATGAGTGATATTTTTTTTCTCAGACAATTACGTTTTAGAGAGAGAGAGAGAGAGAGAGAGAGAGAGAGAGAGAGAGAGAGAGAGAGAGAGAGAGAGAGAGATTATCCTTGTTTAACCTCATGAGTGATATGGATATTTTTTACAAGTATTACAATATAACAAAATTATTAAAAAATATTAAAATATAATGAAGAATTTTACAAAAATAAATACATTAATTTATGCAAAAAAATCTCTATTTTAATCTATGTTTTTTTTCACTAATAACAATTGCATTTAGCATATAGAAATTTCAGGTAGAGTAGACAAAATTTAATTCCATCCGTTCATCTAACTCAACCGACTATTAGAAAAACAATTTTTGATTAAATGTCTGGTGAGTTTGATTGACTTTTATATCCGACTATTTTTTATTCAAAATTTTCACGTAGTTAGAGAAATTTACCTTGATTTATTTTGAATACTATTTAATTTTCTTATCTTTTTTTTTTCCTGAAAGGTAATATTTACAAGGTGGGAAACGAGGGAATCCGTTCATCCCTTCATTGCAGAAGGGACAGGACGTGCCACCCCAGCCACCATACAAGTGATTTTCTATTAATGAAAGCAGTAGGAACATAGAGGAGTACAGAGGTAGGGACTGCACCCAAGCAAGAGGTGCAGAACAACATAGAGTCTGAGGGTCCCAAAATCAAAAGAGGCCAAAGAGGCCAACATGTCGATACATCCAGTTAATGACGGGACTCACGAAATCGCTGAAGCGGTTAGGTCGTCGGCGATTCCTACGATGGCTCCGGCGGGCAAGCTGAAAGCCAAAGTCATCGAACTCCACGGGTGGCTCATCAACCAAGTCAAGAAGATCGTCAGCTTGGCTGACGAGCACGTTGGCCTGCACCCCAACCGGATCATCAAGGGCAGGCTAGAAGGAAGCAACAGTCGGGATGGACCGAAACATATATGGATTGATCTAATTATAAGACATTGATATTTGAGTATACACGGAATGTGAGAGGCTTGAGTTTAAATTTAAAAATGTCCAAAATCAAGGACATCTTTTTTTTCCCGAAAGTTAACAAACTTTGAATCGATGTCCCTCCGTGATTAAATGAGTTAGATAAACTACCCTCTCAAGCGTCGCACGTGAGACTTCACTATCATAAGATTCGTTATCATAAGAATGGTTCCTTATCGGTCCACCAACCTTGCCCCCTATTATGTCTACTTGTGAGTATTTTTGTCATCAAGTTAGGGCAATTAATGTTGAATACCAACCTATAGTTTGGTGGTTCATTTCTCTCTTTTATGCGAGAGATATTTTGGATTCAAATCTTAAGATGCATTTAGTTAGGATGTTGGAGAGAGATTTTGAGATTTCAATCATTGAAATCTATGATATCTCCATCATCTCTACCAAATGTAATAATGATACTCCGATTTTCGTACTCCACATATTTCGAAGTTAAAAAGAGATAGACACACAAAAGATGACATCTCAAAATCTCAATAATCCTATAGGGAGTAACTTATGAGTAGATTTAGAGGACATTTAGTAATTAAATGTACAATTAAACGATGTGGAAGAATTTTTGAAGGCACCCATTCTATGGAAGCTAACATCTTAACCGATATTCTTGAGGATGCAAGAAGAGTTATAGAAGTTCAGAGCCATAAATCAATGACTGTGAGAGAAAAAAATATCTTTAAAAGATTCATTCTTTTTCCTAATTAGCTCTGAGACCACAACTTGTGTGGCTCTGAGCATGCTAGTTCTGATTTTCAGACTTCTGATGTATAGTTTTGCTCTTAATTAATACATAACTCTTTATTGATAAAAAATAAATAAATGTACAATTAAACTCATCAATCATTTAATTAATATATTTAAATCTTCATAAGTCATTTTAGTCCATTTAAATTTCACCGACACTTTCAATCACCTTAATATTTATTATAATTTATCATTTCTAACATGACGACTGGTGGGAGAGAGAAGAGAGAGATTTTTTCTCTCAAAAATTTCTAACAACTTAATAATTATTATATTATTATATGGTACATGATTTTTCACGTAAACTCACAGTACATGTTCGAATCAAACACGCACTTAATCATTTTAAGTTACAGATTTTTTTTTCACCTTTACCATTAAATTAAATTGTCTATAAGAAAATACGGACAATGTTCGCACGTCATAGTCACATCCCAAGTCCCCCCTGGCACCTGGCGGCATTTCCTCGAACACTTCACCCCGCCGTGAAATGAACCGGACAGCGGCGGTGGCCGCAGCAGCAACGCATGCCCCCCTTCCTCGCCGGCGTCCCCATTTCCTCCAGATTCACAAGGAATCAAAAGAACCTCCCCTTGTTCCTCTGTTGCCTCTTTCTACCCATCTCCCCAGCAGCTCTCCTTGCAACCGCACTTCACCCGAGCCACCCATGCGGTCAGCGCCATTTCCACGGTTCCAATCTGGGTCCGTCCACCCTGCCGCCGGGCATCCTTTTCCGCCGCCTCAGGGCGGCCCTCACCATGGCGGACGCCAGGAGGCTGCACGGGCTCCTCCTGGTGAACGGTTTCCTCGGAAGTGGCGGCGCACTCCTGGGTTCGCAGCTGGTGGGCACCTACGCTGGCCTCGGCGGCCTCCGGGAGGCCCTACTCGTCTTTCGCGGGTTGCCCACAAGGAACACCTTCGCCTGGAACTCGATCCTCAGGGGCATGGTCGATGCGGGCCGCTTCTCCGAGGCCATGGAGTTCTACCGCTCCATGCTGAGGGAAGGGCCCCTGCCCGACGTGTATACATACCCGCTAGTCCTCAAGGCCTGCTCCACGTCATCGTGGCTCGAACGAGGTCGAGAGGTCTACAGGTCGATCAGCTCCGACATACTGCAGTCTAATGTCTTTGTGCAATGCGCTTTGGTGGGCATGTTCGCTAAATGCGGCAGCTTAGGTGAAGCTCGCAAGTTGTTCGACGAGATGCCAGATAGAGATCTGGTCACGTGGACTACGTTGATATGCGGAACAATGCAAAACGGAAGTTGGTCGGAGGCACTGAACCTGTTCCAGAGAATGAGATTAGAAGGATTTGGTTTCGATTCGGTAACTATGGCGACCGTGATACCAGCCTGTGGTAGGTTAGGAGCTCTGCAACTTGGAATGGGCCTGCACGGCAGTGCTGTCAGAGGTGGAGTAAGCAGTGACTTGTGTGTTTTGAATGCTCTGATAGATATGTACTGCAAATGTGGGTACACTCATCCAGCTGCGTGCATCTTCAGATATATGAAGCAAAAGGATGTGGTTTCATGGAGTAGCTTGATTGCTGGGTATTCACAGAATTATCAGTATGTGGAGAGTTTGGATTTGTTCAGGGAGATGATGGGAGCAGCCGTAGCTCCAAGTTCGGTTACATTGGCTAGTGTTATTCCTGCTTTATCCGAACGGAAGCTTTTCAAACAAGGGAAAGAGATTCATGGTTACTCCATAAGACATTGTTTTGAGCTCGATATATTTGTTGCTAGTGCACTGATAGATCTTTATAGTGAGTGTAATGCTGTGAGAAAGGCAGAATGCATCTTCAGGTCCATGGCAGGTAGAGATATAGCAATATGGAATTCGATGATAACGGGTTATGCCTTGAATGGGGATGTAGATTCAGTCTTCCAGTCATTAAGGAGAATCCACGGAGCAGGATTCAGACCAAATTCTGTGACCGTTGTCACTGTTCTTCCACTTTGCTACCGCTTGACCATGCTTAGCCAGGGGAAGGAATTACATGGTTATGTGACTAGAAATGGCCTAGGCTGTGTGGTCTCTGTGAATAACTCGCTGATAGATATGTACTGTAAATGTGGATACTTAGACAGTGGGAGAAATGTTTTTGAACAGATGATATGCAGAGATACCGTGACTTATAACACAATCATTGCTGCACTTGGAATGCATGGCCATGGGCATCAGGCGATTTCATTCTTCCATTCTATGAGGAGAGAGAAAATAAAGCCGGACAAGGTCACCTTTATAGCACTCCTATCAGCATGTAGCCATGCTGGTTTGGTCGAGGAGGGTTTGATGCTTTTTAATTCCATGATACATGAACATGCTGTCCTTCCAGATACGGAACACTATTCATGCATGGTTGACCTTTGTGGAAGATCTGGATACCTTGACTATGCATGGCGTTTCATTAGGAAGATGCCTGTTGAACCAGATATTGATGTATTGGGGAGCCTTCTTGGAGCCTGTAGGCTACATAGAAGAACAGACCTTGCTGAACTTGTTGGGAAGTGGATTTTTGAAAAGAAACCGGAAGATCCAGGCTACTATGTTCTTCTATCTAATATATATGCTTCCTGTGGGAGATGGTCTGATGTAACAAGAGTGAGAAAATTGGTAAAGGAGAGGGGTTTGATGAAGAAGCCTGGGAATAGCTGGATTCAAGTCGGTGGATCCGTCCACTCATTTTGTGCTAGAGACAGATCACAGCTAAAATTGGAGGAGATAGATGATTTTATAGGGAGTTTACTTTGGCAGATGAAAGATGAAGGATATGTTCCTGACATTAGCTGCTTCTCACATGAGCTATCAGTAGAGAATGATGGCATGATGGTTGACTATGATGTAGAAGCTTGCCTATGAACACAAAAAATGGCATTCTTCTCACTTAGATGTGAATGACATTTAGGCCATTACTATAGCAGAATCATTTGAGTCTTTCATGACTCATTTACTATATATTGGCAAATTATAATCACCAAATCTGTACGTAGGTATGAACTATGGCTGCAATATCTACCATCTCTTACTCTGTTGCCGATCACTGGGCAGCAAATATTTCAAGAATTGACATCAAATTTGTAATCTTTGATAGTTACAAGATGGATTTTAAAATCTCACATCTCTTTGTGGTTCGACATTTCATTTTATAAAGTTCATGATTTAGAACCGGAAAAAATAGAAACCCGAATGGTTCCAGTTGATTACATCAAGTTTGTATGCACCAACTTTATTGGTATGTACTTTCTATATTCATGGGAAAAGGAAAAGAACTGGGAAAATAACATCACAGCTTGACATGCTCTCTCTTCTTAATTGCCGGAGACGCCGAATCTCACACTCGATCGCCATCCCCGCGCACGAACTCGCTCCCGCACCACCACACGACCTCGCCACGTGCCGCCGCCGTCACCCAGCCGCCTCAGCCCTCCATGCCGCCGTTGGCCACCGAAGGAGGGAAGGAGAGGAGGAGGTGAACAGTAGAGGGAGAGGAGATAAACGAGGGAAGAGAAGGGGGGGGAGGGGGTGGAGGTTTATATATAACTCGTCTGAAAATTGGATTTTGGAGTTTTACAATTTAGAAAAATTAGATTTTAATCTGAAAATTTTTTAAAAATATGTAACTCGTCTGTTGCGTCATCACCGGTTTCGAAATAAATTAATAATTATCGTTTAAGAATCCGAAGATCTATTATTCAAAATTTGAACACTCACGTGGATGATATCCGACACCCGCGGAAACATAATCCGAAAACCCAATATATTACCGTCCCGATTTATATAAATTTCAGGTGTATCATATGCAACACCGATCCATGCCTTCACATCGCTCAACCTGAAGCAACGAAACAACCATCAGAGTAGCTAAGCACTTTGAAGTCTCCTCCCATCATGAGAATGTAAGATTCACATTGCAGTATCCGAGCAGCACTTCTTGGTGCCGAGATTAATGCGTTAAAATTGATGGGCGCCAAGAGAACCAAAAAAGGAAAAAAAAATTCCTTCCATTAATATACAAGGGAGGGATTTGATTACGGTGCAGAGGATTCACAATTTGAATACGGATAACTTCGAGTCCCATCAACCCAGCTCTGCATGGTAAAACAGAAAACCAGACTTTTTAAGTGCGTAGGAAATTGCCTACTGTATGTAGTACGTACGCAATCAAACCAAGGGGGACGATGGCCTACGCCTGTCTGGGTGTCGCAAGTTGTGGTCTTCCTCTGGCGGCACCTGTTTCCCCTGGTGGTTCTAAGAGGGGCTGAATCCATTGCCTGTTCTTTGAAATTGGTTGAGCTGGATCCATTGCTGGCTGTGGAGTCATTGCCACGGGCACTTGAGATGTAGGGTTCACCATCGAGGGACTGAAGGAGGGTGGGTGAGGCATCGCCGTAGACAGCTGTGCAGCCTGTGCTTGCCCAGGCATTCCAAGCATCTGCCGAAGGTTGGCAGAGCCGGGCATCCGGCCGTGCAGCCCTGCCGTTGTTACAGGAAGGGAGCCGTAGGGATAGTGTGGTCCGTGCATGCTGGGAACTGGTACCATGGGGACAGGGGGGGAACCCGTCATGTCCAGCATGCCCATTCCAAATCCCATCCCCATGCCCATGCCCATCCCCATCCCCATCCCCATGTTGGCACCGACGGGTGGTAAAGGGCCCGCATGAGGAGGATGGATGGGCTGCGCTCCCATTATTGGCATCACATGCAGCCCACTACACATAGACATGACCTGTGTAGAAAGAAGAGGAGCACATCCATCAACTAATTATGATCAAACCATGACGTAGGGAATGGAGCAAGGAAACATCAATGCTCTGTGCACTGAATCTGGTCCACAAAGTCATGTCAAAACATAATGATTGATCTCCTTGGCCCAAAAAAAGTTGAAAAGATTCTCTCTCTGCGTAGAAAAAGATATCCATGTCAGATCCGTACGGCACACTTTTTTAAATATTAAATACAGAGCGGGCTCAACGAAAAAATGTAAGAATAAAATATTTTGTGAAAGGGTAAAATATTTTATTCCACGAATAAAATATTTAGTATAGAATTAAAATATTTTGTTAAGTTTCATTCTTATAACAAAATATTTTCATTTATGTAATGTTTTAACATTATAATAAATGTTACGTTCACGTAATAAAATGTTTCATTTGTATAAAATATTTCATTAATTTATTGTCGAAGTCAAACAAAATATTTCATTCCTATAACAAAATAGTTCATTCATATATATAATATTTTACTCTTTCACAAAATAGTTTATTCTTATATTTTTCAGTTGAGCGCACTTTGTATTTAATATTTGAAAAAACGCGCCATATGATATCTGACGTGGATGTCCTTTTCTACGTAGAGAAAGTCTTTTCAAATTTTTTTGAGCCAATAAAATTAACTGTTGTATTTTGACATGATTGAACTAAATTCCATGCACAAAATTTTACTCGCAAGAGAACTATATACCCACGACAAAGAAAGAAGGGGAAAAAATGTTGTACCTGCAATTGCATTTGAAGTGTTTTCAAATATTTTATTGCTTCATCGAGTGTCGAGGCTTTGTCCACCTTGATTTCAAATCTATTAGTTAGACCATTCGTCCAGCCTTTCACAGAACTGCAACTCAGAATGGGAGCAATGTCTATAATCACATGGCATGCATACCTTAGTGCAATTGGGTACGAGCCTTCGCAGTGCACGTATTCTCTCGTTTATCCTGTCTCTTCGTCTCTGTAGATGTGAAACAATGTGAAGTCGGGTACATCACATCAGTATTGAGTTTTATTAGATTGGAGTATTTAAATCAAAATTTTAAGATGTTAAGTGAAGAAGACGTCACAATTATAATTGTATTATATTTTAATCTATTTCTAATACTGAATTATTTTAATCGCCACAAAAAGAAGCCCAATAAGAATTTATGCATACTGTAATGTCAGAGAGAACTTGTTCCTTCACTCACTCTTTCCGATAAATTGTACACTCCTGCGCGACCTCGGCTTCTTTTTGTGCTCACACTCTTCCCGGCGATAAGTTTCCTCGTACACGCCGAGTCATCTTCGAAATCCTGCCAGAGATCAGAGAGAGAGAGAGAGAGAGAGAGAGAGAGAGAGAGAGAGAGAGAGAGAGAGAGAGAGCACTGGTAAAGATCTTCTTTGTAATTAGTAGTACTGTCAAAGTCGACATTCTAAGAACTTACTTTTGAAATTTTAATAAATATATTATAAATTATGAGATTATCAATCATCGGAATCTTCAAAAAATTATAATCTCATTTAAATGTGCTAAGGGTGCGTTTGAGAATTCACTTTCACCTGAGTTTTTGAGCTATAATCTCCGACCAACTTTAATCTACTTCAAATGCCATAGTTGTTTATCGGTTTTGATAGAAAGCACTTTTTGGGAGGAGAGATAACTCAGGCACAAAAGTGTCGAGTTCTCATCCTCCTGCAAAACTCTTTTACCGTAACTTCTCAAGATTCTCATTAATGAGAAATCCTTTGACTTTGTGTCATGTATATGGAGCATGAATTATGTGGAAATGAAAAAATTTCATCGTTGTTTCAAACGCGTCTTAAGATGTCTAGACTTTTGTGCCAAAAAAATTTGAGAGGAGAAGAGAGAGAAAGACTCAAAAAATGAGTGAATTCATAATCTAGGAAAACTACTCTAAGATAACATTTGCACGAAAATTAAGGAGTTTCAAATAAAAATGGTGTTCAAAAATTTCAAAGGACATTAAATATTTATCTTTTTTATCACAAAAGTAAAGGCAACCGTGTAAAATTCGTTTCTCTAATTCATGTTGTCAGGCCATCCAAAATGAGATTTTGAATTATAGAATTATCACATCTAAAATATGTACTTTTTTTTGACAAGATAATAAATCATGAGATTTTTTATAATTTATTGACTCCAATTGAATTTTCAAACGAAGCATAAACTAGTTATGTTTATTTAATGTACTCACTTCACTGTGGCACTTGGACTCGTCGCCTTCTTGAAATTCCCACTTTGCTCTGTTTTTGTCCTCATTTGATGATGTACCAACCCCATTTGCCGAGCACATAGAAGTTGACACGGTAGGTGGCCCAGGGGGCTTCTTTCCTGCAACCGCATGGCTTGGGAAGCTTGAACCATGACTTGGGATTCTAGTGCTGTTGGTTTCAGCGTTGCAATTGCTGGTGTTGATCCTAGTGGCATCATCTTGTTCCTGGCAGATAGGGTCTGGATGCTGAAAGAGGGCACTGTCCTGTATAGCCGGCTGAGCAGACTCGTTTGCGTTGCATGCAACCGAAGTCACTTGCCCATGAAATGCAGGGACACTCCTAAACTCACTGGCAGACTCGATCAGTTTAGATCCCGTCGCATTGCCACTCGACGGGGTACATGCAGTTTCACTGCAGCCGCCACTCATCCGATCAACAAACTGGAGGTTGGATTTAACCATGGCAGCCAGCCTTGAGAAATGTGAAAAGTTCATCAAAGGTGCACTGCTGCTTGGTTGGATGATCGGCTTGCCGGATGTGGGGTCTTGTGTCTGCACCTTGGTGGGTAAACCTCCATTGCTGGGGCGTTGGTCTGAAGAACCCGTTCTCAGATCCGAATCCTTCGCTCTACTGCCACTTGACGTGAAAGTCTGGCAATGCTGTTGAAGTTGAGATGTGTTGGGCTGTAAATATCCCGTCGGCATAACTGATCTGGATGTGCCGGCATCCTCTGAACCATGTGTACCTGCAGCATCCCTCTCCACCTGCAGGCCATAACTGGGGATTCTATCAGTTGGTGTTGGAGGGGACAATGAGCTCAGATCGATCCCCGAGACGTCGTGTAAGAATTCCCAGTAGAGATCATCAACTGGGTAATCCAGTCTTAGATCCATGTCATCTTCTTGATTAGCAGTTATCTTGGTTTGCTCGAGCTCTTTCCCTTGAGCTCTCACAGAAGCCGTAGGAACTTCCTGGGCTTGGTTGGTTCTGTTGGATGATAAGCCCTGGATGACAATCTGACCGTTCTCCCACAGTAGCTCCACACATCCATCGTCAGGCCTGTGAGTACGTACGTACGTACGTAGAGTCGAGCCAACAGAAGGACAAGCAAATGATACACATGAATCAAATGAGCAGAGCTATGGTGGTATACTTGAACGACAGACTTGTGACTACTAGATCTAATAGACACAGTAGAGAAAACAACTCACACAGTCGGATATAGATCCGGCGAGCGATCGGTCAACACCGGCAGCTGGCCCAAAACGTGCTTCTCCTTCATGGCGCCTGAGCTCGGGTGATCGGAGTGTGTCGTCATCAGATTAAGGGACTTCATGCAATCAGGAGTGTGACCCTCGGCCACAAGAAAGGTGCCAAATTGATCCCCAGAATGCTGGAATTAATTCCAAAGAAATTAACCGAGGACCCTTCTCTGAAACACCTCTCTGTTCAACCCGACCAGGACACTCGAAGCCAAACTAGTACTGTTTTGCACTGGGAGATATCATTCTGGACAAGCCTGGGAGGGAAATAATTAACATGCATGAGACAAAATGCTGGTGCACGTAAGATGATAAGAAATGCACTAAAAATTTAAGCCAAGGAAGCACTTCTTAACAGAGTTGGTGTCAATTTCTAGGTTCAGAAAGACTACACCATGTCTCATGTGGAACAAAGTCTAATTTTCCAAATCCTGACCGATTAAAGGTCGAAATTAAAGAGAGGGGCCAAGGAACCAAAGTTCAAGCAAACCTGAGCCATGGATGTAGACTTACTCTCGAACAGCAAACAACTCAAGCTGGATTAAACCCATGTCAGTGATTGCATCCCTTCCCCCAAACTCCAGTCCACATGCTTCTTCCTTGTCAAACAGATGGCCGGCCGGATGACACCCACAGTACATAGAGGGAACTAGGGAAAGGAGAAACCGGCCCATGTCGATCGATCTCACCGGTTTTTTGCCTACCCGAAAACCTCACATAACATGTCTGAGGAAGAATGCACACCCCCACCCCCAACACTGCATGCCTTGAGTGGGTGGTAGAGCCCTGGAGAAGACCCACCATGCATATCTTAATTGTTGGGGGGGGGGGGGGCTTCAAGCTGGGGGTGGTGGTGATCGAGTGGACTAGGACGATTGGTCCAACCGAAAGGGGGAGCTTGTGGAAGACGAGGAACGATCAAAAGGGAGAAAAGAGATAAAGAAAAAAAATGACCCACATGCACCAGGTTGCACTTTGAAGCCTCTCGATCACATGATGGAGAGGAACTCAGTAGTGTGGTTTTGAGGGTCCCTCCAGCCTTTATCTTATGGTTCGAAACAGTGTCCACAGTTGGGGGGGTCTGTCTAGTCTCTTCTGTTTGTTTTGAGAGGGTCCTTATCGAACAGACCCACACATTTCTGCATCTCACTTCCATCTCACCAAATCTCACCTTCTTTAACAAGCTAGGGTTTTAAACCGAGCGATTTGACTTGGAGGCTCTGATATTTAATGCTGTTTTTGGGCATGACAGTACCTTAACATTCCTCATGTACGTACATATACTAAGATGGCTAATTAATCAACTCTTAATTTTACTGCTGGAACAATTCGAAATATCTATATTAGTAATGCAATTAGTTAAGTTAAATTGAATATTTATATTCAATTCATTTAATATTCGCACGTTTTATCTCCAAATTTCACTATTTTCCCCTTAGTCGAGGTGGTGAAAGTTTTATTTTGCTATGTTAGGAAGGCCTTAATTAATTACATGGTTCATTCCCTTAGTTGGAGAAGGATCATGGAGGTCCTATTTCTATTTTTGATATTTTTTTGCCTCCCTATATATATAAGGAGGCCGAAGATCAGAGTATAATTTAAAGTTACTCTCCAATGAGGCTCATAGTCTTTTGGGGCCACTTTGATAACATGTTTGGATAAGCAAACCCGGGTGAACCCGAGAGGGTTATTTCTGATTTTTCATATTTTTAGTTTGGTACATATCTTATTCGGAGTCGGTTAAGATATTCATGTGAGAGAGGTGGAATAAATTACTCTCCCGGGTTAAAGATCTTAACCCTATCCGACCCCGAGTGATATATTGCGACTCTAAAATTTGAATGACTCACTCACTCGCGAATAAATCATCCTAACCCGCCTTATTCCAGTATCCTAACCCGCCTTATTCCAGTATCGCGATATATTGCTCCTTTTCATCTCTCTCATTTGAACCTTGGAAGTTGCTGGAGGCGGCTGCATCAGCATGAAATTCCAAATAGGAGGAGAAGTGCAAGGCCCTACTTAATTTGTAGGACTGAAATATACTACATACAAATAGAAGATACTATGTAAGAAACAAAATGTATTAATTGTCTAGAAAATTAATGGAATATATTCTGTAGAAATAAAAGCCATAGTGTAAAAGTTAAATATGTTATACGTTCATTCCTATTTAATATACTTTATTGTTCTTGGCATCTCTCTTTTGTTCCTGGTGTATTTTACTTTCACCAAAGTGTGGCTATGTCTTTCTCCTATCACACATGCCATATTGTTACGTGAGCATGAACTACAATAAGAGGTGATGAGATTGTAAGATTTGAATTTTTTTTTTTGGAGTGATCAGATGTTTGGAAAGAGGACACAGACACTACACTAAGATCATCAGGCTGAACAACAGACTAAGGGGCAAAAAAAAATATGCAAAACACTGCCAAACCCGGCGTGGGAGACAACCTAAAAGCCTATATAGTACCAATCAACCTCTCTCTTCTAGACTACTTGGTGGTCTTGAACAGGGCAACCTTTTCAGCAATTCCTCTGGACTTGCTATGGTCCTCCCTCCGGGCACCGCTGTGTGGAAACTGAAAGGAGATGTTCATTGTGGAAGGGATAGGAGGGAGTAACTTAGAGATGAGTACGTACCTTCAACCTTGGCTTGCTCAGGGAAGCTCTGGACTTGCGCAGCCTAGCTAGTACCCCTAGCTCTCCTCCTCTCCGTTGATCTGCCGCGGCATTCATAACATCTGGCTCTACTGTGTTTGATAGGATCGAGTGCTCCTCGTTCTAGCTAGATTGGTGCCGTTCTCTCCTAACCTTCCATCACGACCTCTTCCGAACTGCTTGTCCTCTCAAGAACTGTTGAAGTTAAGAGCTCCCTAGCTATATATAAACATAATGCCTGGATCTCGCCAACGTCCGCGGACCTGACGAAATATATATCTCTCTTAGAGGGAGATCCGTTTCCGTCTGAAGTGGGGTGGAGTGGGAAGTCCTCCACCAATCCTAGGTTTTACCAAGGTCTGCCGCCCTCAAGGTCGCGTGCTAGCTATATATATACCTACCAGCAGTACAATTGACATTTACGTGAGGGAGAGGGCATATGTATGTAACAAGCAGGAGAGAAGAATTGATAATTCGATAAAGAAAGAAAGAGAGAGAGATTGACTTGTCATTTAAAAGGAAGTGAACGTATAATCGGGGATCTATGCGCTCTTCAAAACCGGATCCTCCTCTCCCTTTCGTTAGGAAGGAGCTGTGTTCATGGAGGCCCAGGCTTATATTATCAACAAACAGCTGATGGGTTGTCGATCGCGCGGGGTTATCTTCTTGAACCGTAACGAAGGACAAAGTGTTCCAAGCCAGTCAAAATACGTGTTCAGGCTACTACCATATGCTTCAGCCATTCATTCGAAGTGAACCCCACCACTATTCTTCATGTGTGTGGGTGAGAGTGAGAGAGTGATAGAGAGAGAGAGAGAGATCCTAGTCAGTCTCAGATATAAGAGTTCGAATCCTCTCAGTGCATGCAAGAGAGGACTGAACTCCAGCAGTCGCCAATAGGAGATCGCCACACATCCTTGTAACCTCCAAAGTCAATTCTTTTCATCCATTAAACTCATTTTTACTGGTTTCAATTGCAACATTGAACTTGGATCGGATGGGAAGGGAGGGTGAGAACTTGAAAGAGACGGTGTGATCGGTTCCTTGACTCTGGATCCGTAATATATATGGTCGGATAAATAAATGTACGTAGAAGAGTATATATAGACGCGCTTGGTTGTAGCGAGTTGGCGCGACCTCACCAAACTGAGACGCCAACGTTTTGTTAGACTTCCAACAAGAGATTGAAGAGTTAATTCTATGCTAACTCGATCCTGACGTCGACGACTAAACCGATCGATCTCAAGGCGACGAAAGGTAGAGATAGGACGAGAAGGATGGCCCCTCCACCAAGTTGGACTCCTCTAGATCTCTTCTGCCCACGTTGCCAGGACGATGGCCGGCCCTTGCCCACGCAGCAGGACGATGTCGTCGACAAAGTCCGCCTAGCTAGATCCCCACTTACACTTTTATTTGGTAGCTTCTTGTCAACTGTGACTGTGTGTGTGTGTGTGTGCGCGCGCGCGCGAGCCCTCCCTTCCGTCATGCATGGCTGTCGCTCGCGGAGTACGCTCTCCCAGCTAGCCCTACCGCGCGCGGCTTGCCGGCCGGGTCCCTCCCACAGGGTCGATGGGGTGGAGGAGCACGCGCTGCTTCACGTGTCCCCGCGCGTGGCCGGTGCCCTCCATCGGGTCCCCCTCCAGGCTCCGCAACTACTGCGAGCCCGGCCGGCCCGCCTGGGATGAAAACGACATGGCGACGGCGACGGCCGTGGCCATGTCCGCGGTGAGAGGTTTAATTGCTGTCGCGAATTCCGTCCTGTGTGCTCTCGGCGTGTGTCGCTACATGCTTAACTTCCGAGCTATACTAGCCGAACTTTTACCGACCACACATGCACGGTCCAGAGAGATGATCAGAACAGAGAGATGATCAGAACTGCTCCAATGTTGTTGTTAGCTTCCTGTCAATTAGTGCCGTCGCCGTCTGCTCTGCCGGTGGCGGGGAGCGAACCACATGCACTGAAACCATGCATGCACCACACACAGGAAGAAATTAAGGGCAAACATGTCTATATACACACATATGTATGAAATTCTTAATTTCTTCTCAACTTGCCCAACCGATACTTTCACTTAAGAGAAGAAGAGCTCATTGTCGATCATAACCTCATCATATACAGTGGAGAGTAGAGAGAGTATATATATATATATATATGGGAGATATTCACATGGTGACGATCCCATGATAATTTGTCATGGGACCGGCATATGGGCCCTTCATCTCGTGCGTTCTCCACCTTTCAGATGTTCACCTCTCAGATGAAAGATTCAGATGCCGGCCCCATGGCAAATTAATATGGGGCCGACACCATATGAACATCTTCTTATATATATAACAATATATATAGTGTTTTGGATAAGGAAGGAGAGAGATACAAGGTTCGATCCCTGCATGCATTAATTCTCGATCGAGTGGAAGGGCCGTCCAGGTTTATTGACGACAAATTAAGCCAGAGTGTGGAGGCGATCGAGCCACCGCGCAGTACTCCATGTATGATCTTCATAAATTGCTACGTACGTACGTTCATTCGTTTGGTCACTGTCACGAGAAGACGACGACGACGCCGACGCTCACACCCCACGTGTTCGCCCAGTACTCCTCGATCGATCCCATTTATCATATCATAACTGGATGCTCCATCTTGGAACACGTACGACGACGAATCCCCTCCTCCAGCACCCAGCAGTGTGGACCTCCTTGATCGATCGATCGATCTCCTCCCACCAAACAATCGATCGGATGACCTTACAATCTCACTCACCAATCCATGCCCTTCCCCCTCTCCATCCCGGCCCGGTACCCACATCTTTTATTCAATTCTTTCGCACGGCGGATCGATTTGTGTTTCGGTACTGCTTGCTGTACGCTACTACTGGCAGCAGCTGGCTCTGCAGGCATGGCATGGCATGTCCTCACAGGAAGATATATGCTTCTTTAATTTCTTACCACACGTTCTAACTAAAACATATCAGTTTGATCGGTGAGTTAATTAGCTAGCTAGGAGACTACTTACCACATGATGCACGTACGTACGGTGGCAGTAGCATCAGCTTTCACCACTTGTCTTATCGCATGAGTACGTACTGATATGTACTGAGACATGCATGCATGCTTGGAACTTAATTGGAACTGTTATTGGTGGGATAATTCTCTTGGCCTTCTGATCACATGACCCGGAAAACATTAGAGGTATTATTACCACTTCGAGGACGTAATCGCTGATGCTTCCCAAATAGTCGACAAAAAACATTATATATATATAGCGTATTTAACGTACTCTTGTTAGAATAGTCTTGTATTAAAAATAGGTTAAACTATAATGTGTGGAACCCTTTCCACTTAATAACTTAGGGCGTCTTTGACATCCGATTAAGGTAGCCTGGCAGATGAGAGAGAGAGCGATGGGCCCCGCTCTCTCCTCACACCCAGCCGCACTAATCGGGGTCGGTTAGCAAAGGCGCCCTTGAGGTTTTGAATTAGACGGTTCAATCCAATAAACTTTAATACGGTATTAGAATCCATTATTATGATCTCGTGCATCCCGTGTTTGTCATAGTTCACGTGAAGGAGCCTAAATCGACATGAGTTGAACGGCTCAATCTAATAAACTTTAATAACTCTATATCTCCTGAAGTGATCATAGTGTTTGTGCTCAATCCAATAAACTTTAATTACTCTATCCCCTGAAGTGATCATGGTGTTTGTCATAGTTCGAGCCTAAATCAACATGAGGTGGATGGCTCAATCCAATAAACATGTCTCCGGGTGAATGGCCACCCCAGACGTGTTCCCAATCGCCGATCAACTTTTGCTGTCACCGGCGACCACGTTCTGCATGTGTTACACTAGAGTTCTTTGCCCCTTGTTTTGGGCTTCGTGTTTGCTCTTGTTGGCTTATTGGGCCTTGCCTTGCCCACTTGCTGTATTAATTTGGGCTCCTCCCTATCTCTTTCATCCTTGACAGGGTGTTCCCCCTCCCCCGGACTCTGCGCGTCCCTTGTATCCCCCCATGTTATGTTCCTTTTCTTTTTGCATTTCTTATTGAAAAATTGCTTGCCTGGTGGTCGGGGTGGCACGTCTTGTCCTTTCCGCAATAAAGGGATGAACGGACTCCCTCGCCTCCCACTTTTTTTTTTTAAAGCCAAGAACTGACCAAGCAGGACAGAGACTGGTCGAATGCACCCTCCCTCAAAAAGGGAGAATGTTCTCACTCCCCCAGACTGTACCTGTGGTCCTAGATTTTATTAATATTGAGAAAGGAGCACACAGACAACAGGGCATTCCCCTGGGGAAACAAGAGGGCAAGCAAAAGAGTTAGCCCTTTAGAAAGTAAAGAAATAAAAAGCAAGGGCCTAAAGATTAACTACCAAAAGAGACTAAGAAAAATAGATGGCTGGTAACCCAGCCTATTTCATTCTAAGTCTCCCCTGGAACCCAAAGACGGTCTAGAATCAGAAACGGGACAAGGGATACCAAGACAAAGAGCCTACCAGCTAACCCCTGGCATCGTAGAGCTCGAGATACTTTGGCCTACGACGACTCTTCCTTTTGGTAGGGAACGTCAATCTCCGTGCCTTGCTCATCCACCGAACCATCAATCTCGCTGGGTGCACAATCTGAGGGATGACCATCCTGCTGCACCGCGTGTGTAGGGGGGCAGACTCCTCCCACCTTGCAAATATTACCTTTCAGTTAAAAAAAATAAACTTTAATAACTCTATCCCTTGAAGCGATCATGGGTGCACGTTGGATAATTAAACAGTAGGTTGATCGACACGAGTTAATTAAGCGCTTAATTAGGCCGGGTACATGTATGATCAAGTTCTAAGCACACGGGATGGGTACCATGCATTATGTGTGCTCCGCTTGTCTCTCTCGATCGGCGCATAGAGCCCATGAGGGGTATCTTCATCTATCTGTGTTTGTCATGACATGGTGTAAGCAAAGGAAAGGAAAAGAAAGAACAACGAAAAGAAAGACGCAATAAGCATGCATGTACTCTGTCGCTCCACGTTGCACCTTCAACTCCTCTTCTTTGATCATCATGCCGCCAATGGCCTGCTGATCCCTCTCCTTGGTTTTCAGCAGTAGCCAATCATTAGTTTAGTTGTAGTACTGAAAGGAGCTCACAATTAGTCATTGTAATAAGGTATCGCATTATTAGTTACATGATGGAATTAAAGACATGATCAGCTATATATATATATAGGAAGCCACATCTGGTGACAAATTAATTCTTAGAAGATGAATCTCTATCTTGATGCATGTTATTCAAGTGAATATATATGCATAGTCTTAAACGCATCTGTACTCACCACGCGGCATAATTATGTGTGTACTCATTGACACATATAAGCAGTCCTCATTTGGGACTCGGGGAGCTGCATGCATGAGGGTTCTCAATTAATTATTAATTGTGTCTTAATTAATTTATCTCTAAGTTCCTCTCACATAAACGGTTCCTCTACGTTGAGAACCTCATGGAAGGAGGAGAAGAACAATTTGCACTTCCGAAATTGAGGCAATCCTGGGTATATTAATGTTCCTGAGACAGAGACCATCACAGATGTCAAACAAAAATGTGTAGTAACACGGAGGGAGGTAGACATCACAAAACCGTCGGTGATACAGGAGTAAGTCCGGTTAGGATAGGTTAACCGTCATAAGATGAGTTGTTCTTGTTTGACTCTTTGTTTCTTAATTGGGATCGGTTAGGGATAAAGGGGAAGAATAAGTCACCCGAGGTCGGTTAAGTCTGGGTCATTCGGGGTGGTATACCCGCCGCTATCCCATTCCGAAATCAAAGTGGTCCTCAGTGAAATAAGACTAAAACCTAAGTGATTTCTAAATAAAAAGTAGCTTCATAAGGTCGAAACAACAATTTCTCGACAGGAATTAATCACTATAAAAAAATTGGGAATGCCGACAGAATTTTTCGACGGAAAAAAATTCGTCGAAAATATATCGGAAATATTTTATTTTTTGATGAAAAATATTCTGTCGAAAATCAGTCGATAATTATTGACTACTTTTTGACATACACTTTTTGTCGAAAATACGTCGGTAATTTTCGACGGACAAAAAATTAGTTGGAAATAAGTCAAAAAATTTTGACGTATTTTGGCCAAAATTAAATTTCGTCGGAAAGTCTTAAAGAAGGACAAGTTTGAGTTGATATTTATGAACAGTTTTTGACAGAATAAAATATGGTAAACTCAGTATCGACAAATTTCCGACGATCATATTCTGTCGAAAATACGTCGAAAATACGTCAGTAAACTCAGTATCGACGGATTTTTGATGGATTTTCGACGAAATATGTCCGTCGAAAATTATAATTTTTCTTGTAGTGTAAGATCGAGTTTATGTGGGGAGTAATTAACCTGCTGCAGGGTTGGTGGAAGGACATGAAGGAACTTGTCTTTAACGTGACACTGAAATGTATTCTAGATGCTGAAGAAAAAAGTGTACTAATACATAAAAAAAAAATCGAAGGTGAACCTTAACATGCAACGCAGAATCCAAACAAATAATAGTCTATCTCCTATTGCAAAATCCAACATAAATTTACCACATACTATCGACAAACATGCATGGGAACAATAATATCTAGCCAAAAGAAAACTATATATGACAAGTTTCTTGGTATATATATATATATATATATATATATATATATATATATATATATATTCTTGTACCAGAACATGCATGTAATTTCCAAGGGCAACTGAGTGAGAGGAAAATTGAGGTTATTGCATCTATATTGACTCATCCTCCTGCTGATGACCTAACAAAAATTCTCAACCTAACTGCACAAGCAGCCGTTCGACTAGCTAGCTTAATGATTCGAGAGGTCTCTTCTCCATCATGAAATTCCAGTGCTCATGGGGATCTAAGGATTCATATTACAGTTTGCAAGCAAATCTTGGTGGTGCTTTGATTATTTGCCTTGAGATTGGGAACAATATATATTCTGGATTTTTGACATAAGCAAGCATAACGTTAAGCTCGAATAATATATGTATAGTTTGGAACACATCACAGCGAAAGGTCCAATGAAGCCAGGGTGACATCCATCACAAGTCTACTATACAAATGATCGCGGAAGTTCCATGTAGGACAAACGTTTTGCTGAAGTTTAGGGTCAAGAGAACACAAAGAAAAGTCTTAACCTTCCATTAGTACACGAGGAATTAATCTGATTATTGGGTGTTAAAATTTAGGCATAATCTCTGCGTAATAGTCACGTATTAGTTAAATGAGTTGTGGTTCATATGTTTCTGATATATCCTGAGCATGTGTATCTCAAAATTATGATTTTGTAGATTCAACATAGTATCAGAGTATGTCAAATGATCCAGCTCCTCTTGTCATCTCCATCCAATTAATATTTACGGCCCATCTTGACCGTGAAGAGGAGTATTAAAATTTGGATATAGTCTCTGGATAATAGTTCATGTACTTATGACCCTCGACCCTTGTATCTCAACACTGTCGTTTTGTCGATTCAACACTAGGAAGAGAATGTACAATTTGAGATGTGATCGTCAGAAACTCCACCCACTCTCCCTCTCTCATCCACATTTTACTTCTAAATATCCCACACTTAATGTACCAAGGGCACATCATTAACTTCTTCCAACCCCACGACATTGGCCTTCCTCCAACCCATCTGCCGTTTCAGGAGAAATGCTTATGTAATCATGATCACTTGGGACGATCGATTTAGCTTTCTTTTTGGATGTCAGGTGATAAAGCTTCTAGCTTTTTGCACATCCTGGAGAACTGACTTGTGATCTTAAGTTGCTTTCGATATCTTCAACTTGTATAAACAACCCAATTTGAGGATAATTTCTTGTTGTGTAACACTTAAACTTGTAGTCAGAATCATGCAAGAGAGTTGGGACGGTGACATATGGAGTTCGCAAAACGAGCCGGACGTTGAGGCGAGCGTCATGTGTTAATTCTCCTTCAAACATTTGGAGGAGGCGGCTTCGAGAAGGAAAGAGGCGAAGGGAGCAGAGTGATGACGCCGGATGTTGAAGACAATTATTAGTTCTCCTCCGAAGGAAAATTTCTCAACGAGGGCTAGGGTGTCTCGAGAACTCTCTGATAGTTAAGTCAGTGATAAGTGGAGGAAAAAAAATTAATGAAGTCATAGTTATTGCATATCTTGTGACGTTAGGTATTAAGTCGAGAATTTATTTTGTTTTATATCTTTTGCTTCTAGCTAGCTAGATGCATCTAAAACAGAAGGCAAAAATTAAAAAAGTCCAGAACAAGGGGTATTCTCAAGGTCCTATTCTAGCTATCATCCATACTGATATGTACGTGAGGGAAGAGGGTAGATGTACTTAACATCTAGGAATAGGAAATCAAAGAAAGAGAGATTTGTCCAATCATTATTTAGCCCCACTTTGGTTGGGGATTAAAGTTAGTCCGAATTAAAATAATTAAGTAGATTAAGTTAATCCAGAGTTATTCTTATTTACTTTGTTTATAAGTGAGGTACGTGAGTGGATTAATTAATATGGTACATAAGAGATGTGATTTGGTAAAAAAGTGGGTCAAATTTGAGACTTTTGTGTAGAATGACAAAATAATCCACAGTGTGTGTTAGAGAGAGAGTGTGTGTGTGTGTCGTGATCTGCAAGTGAGGGAGAGGGGGAGGGGGCAGTGCTGATAGGGGAGAGGAAGGGGGCAGTGCCAGAGGGGGAGGGGGAGGTCTAGAAGGGGGGGGTGAGGGAGAGGGGGAGATCTACAGGGGAGGGGAAGGGGGCAGCGCCAGAGGGGGAGGGGGAGGTCTAGAAGGGGGGAAGGAGCGGGGACGGCGACGACGACGGAGGAGGAGGGGCCGATGGGTGAGGGGGAGGGAGAGATCCGTAGAGAAGGGGGAGGGGGCGGGGACAATGACAGTGACAGTGACGGAGGGAGAGGGGCCAATGTGAGGGGGAGGGGGAGATCCGTAGGGGAGGGGAAGTGGGAAGCACCAGAAGGGGAGGGGGAGGGGGCAGTGCCGACGAGGGAGAGATCAAGTGTATCAAGGGGGTGAGGGGAAGTGAGGACAAATGGATCTTTTTACAAAGAGAGTTAACTTATCCCACCTCTAGAGGTGGGATAGAGGTGGGATAAGTTAATCCAGATTAACTTGAGTTAACTCCCATTTAATTTGGTTATCAAAATTCAATCTATCAAATCAAAATGAATTAACTCTGGACTAAAAAAAGGTACCTTAAGCTAAGGTTAATCCCGTAACAAAGAGGGACTTAAAGTGTGCTTGGGGATCTATGCCTTTTCAAACCCTAATCCTTCTCCCCCTTTGGTTAGGAAGGAGCTTTCTAGGTGGCCGAGGCTTAGGCTTACACGGTCATGACAATGACCAAAATGTTCGAAGCCAGTCAGGATACGTGTTCGCCCTACTTCCATATTTCTTCATGTGTGTGTGAGAGAGTGATTAATTGAGAGAGAGAGAGAGAGAGAGACCCTTGCTAGTCTCAAAGATACAATAACAGAAGCATATGTTTGATGCTCCCTCGATCTCCGACGCCAGTCAGATGTTCGAAAGATGAAAACAAAAGCACGTCGATACTTCACTCTCCTCTCCTCCCCTCTCCTCTCACTCGCGCGGATCAGATCCTTCACCACACACTGGGGAAGAAAACCATGTGGATGGTTGGGGAGGGGGACCCTTGAAAGAGACCGTACGTGGGATTCGTTTCTCACTCTCAACCTCTCCAATCGGTGGAATAAATGCAAAAGAGCTTGACAAGAGGTCTCTAAATTAATTGTAGTTGCTTCTTTCCTCAACTTCTAAAAGGAGATATCTAGCAAGGAGTTAAATTCTTTGCAAACTGATCTTGACGTCGACCAAACTGACATCAAGGACGACGGGGATATAGATGGGACAAGGGAGGAGGCCCCCCTACCTGTGGTCTCGTGACCACCATGGTGTAGCAAGTGTGGGAGGCCCCTCCTCCACGTTGGGGTCCTCGTCTTCCCACGTACGTACGTATAGGTTGCCATGGTGATGGCACCTTGCACCCGTCTGGACGATGTTGAAAAGATCCCCTGGTCAGATCTTCTGATCCTGCTGCTCTTCTATTTCATTTAATTCATGTTGGATACGGATGGTATGGGGTTTGGTTGCTTCTTGTCTGTGACGCGCGCCGTGCGTATGTGTGCGCCATGGCTGTCGCTCGCGGGCTGCCAGCATGCAGGGCCCCTTCCACACGCACGCTTGGTGGGGGTGGAGAAACACACGGTGCTTCACGTGTCCTCCCGCGTGGCCGGAGCGCTCCCCCCCCCCCCCGGTTCGGCTCCCTCCATGGCCGCCTTGGCCGCCTCTGATAAAGATAAGGGTACGGCGATGGCGATGGCGATGGTGACGGCCATTGCCATGGCCGTGCATGGCGTGGGGTCAACCCCCATGGGTCGTTTACAATAATCGACTTCAATTAACGCACCTGTGAGTGAGATCTCTCTCTCTCTCTCTCTCTCTCTCTCTCTCGTCGGATGCGCTAATCTAGTCGATTAGCAAACACCCCCCTTGAAGGTGCTGTTCGCGGGATTATGAGCCCTATAGTGCCGGTAGCTGCTGCTTAACCTAGCTACTTCCCAGCCATATATAGTACTACGCGATACTAATTTTATACCTTCCATGCATGCATGCATGGTTCAGAGAGATCAGAACTTTTCCAGTGTTGTTAGCTTTCTGTCAATGTTTGCCACCCTCTGCTCTGCCGGTGGCTGGCTGGCTAGGAGAGAACCACATGCACTACTACAACCATGCACGACAACGGCAGAAATATGGGGATACACACATATATTGATTCTTCTTCTTCTTCCCTATTCGAGTATATGCATGCTGCTCAACAAGCACCTTTGATTGAGGGAAGAAGAGCTCGATCATAACCTCATCAGATGCCCAGTACTGGTCCGGACAAGTACATGGCAGGTAGCTCAGTGGTGTTCAAGGTTTCGTAATTTGACTCCATTAATTCCCACCGGGTGGAGAGAGAGAGAGAGAGAGAGAGAGAGAGAGAGAGAGGACGGGAAAGAACTAGCTAGAAGTCGTTCATGAGAATATTGGACAACTGAACCCATGCAAAAAGGAATCGCCTCCAGGACGTGATTAAAGAAGAGCCACCAGCGAAGAGAGAGAGAGAGGAAGAAGCAGAGACAAGGAAGCAGTGGAAGGCCTTGGTGCTCTCGTTGATTGAGAGCCCTTGACATGTTCTTTATATATAGAAAATTGTTTATATATAGAGATGTAGGTCATATTTTAGTATGACCAGCTATACAAAATATTCCCAAAGGACACCTTGTATAGACTCCCTAAACTGGGGAGGCCCAGTCCCAGTTGCATCCACCAGCGGAGGGATCTGCACAGAATCGGTTGAGGCCGATTCCTGTCTATCTTGGGAAGGCAGCGCTGATTGTTCCTTTACACCCCCCTCTAGCACAGAATCGGTTGAGGTCGATAAAATCTGGCCGCTAATTTGCAGTAAAAACTTTTCCCCACAAATGAACAGCTAATTTACGATGGAAAATTTTTTGACTCAAATCGGCTGCTGAAGGCAACGTGCTGCGACAGGGGATGCTGCGCTCCCCCATTAATTTACCTTGAAATTCTTTGACCATACATATTATGTGGATACCTAAATATATTTGGGATCTATGATCCATAATCCTAATGTTTGGCATTAATGGGGTCCGATCTGATCTTGGGGGGATCGTTCGAAAGTACTTATACCCATGTGAGTTGAATGACCTGATGGGACATTACACCGAAGTGCTTGACTTGCTAGATTGATTTATGACATTCCACAGTTCGTGAATTACTTGACTTGCTTGAATACATTAGGTACTTGAGTTATGTGAAATACTTGACTTGTACGTACTTGTATGAAATGACCAATTCCATAGTAATACTTTCTACATGATCATCCTCTACTTGACCTTTACTCTTGATATCTTGTCTACTTGCGATTCTATTCTTTACTCTCCTATTCATGTTCCATATTTTATTTACGTTTCTCGACATAGCACAATAATTTTATCCAAAAATGTAACACTACAAGAAAAATCGCGGATAGCGACCGACCTAGCGGTCGCTATTCAGTCGTAGATCGGTCGCAAATATGCATTGCGACCGAACAGATACTATCTAGCGACCGAATATGTCGGTCGCTATATAATAGTCGCTATATAGCGACCGACATAATTCGGTCGCAGTATCAGTCGTTACCAGAGACCGATTATAATCGGTCGCCTGATCGGTCGCTAATTAAGTCGGTCTCAATTCGGTCGCTATTCGGTCTCTAATTATGTTGTATTTTTAAAAATAAAATTAACCTATCGGATTTATTCGGTCTCAATTCGGTCGCCAGTCGGTCGCCAAGTATAATTATTTAATAAAAGAAATATAACGTATAGTCGCTATTCGGTCGCAATTCAGTCTCCATGCGGTCGCTAATTTTGCATTATTTTTTTTTAAAAATTTATTTAAACTGATAAATAAATTACCTGATAAATAACAAATTCATAACATAAATATAAAATCAACTACACAGACAACAATATCGACAAATCTCAAATTCATCACATACAAACACCTGATAAATAACAATTTCATAAAACAATAATAAATCAACTACACGGATCACAATCTCCACGAACCTCAAATTACACACAATTAAAATAAAATCACAAATTAATCATACATCCATAATAATAAAATGACAACATACACAACTAAAATAAAATCACAAATCCTCCACATATGTCTCATCCTGGTCGTCGTCTCGTCCAACATCTCGCGACGGATGATCCTGTATATCATTTAAAAAAATTATAATCAAATCCTTAATAAAGAAATCAAGCATTAACAAGACTTAATAAAGAAATCAAGCATTAACAAGAGTATGCCAATAGTTTAAGCCAGCTCATTTTCATATATATAAATACACACACACAATATAAGTTCAAATTTCATCTTGTATTTTAAAAATGAAGTTTGAGCGCCGAGCTCAAACCGGGCATCCGATTTGGATTCCGTCAGTTCTGACAAGTCACTTTCATCTCCCCGGTCGTATTGGAATGATCGGCACGGCCATCCGACCGGTATTTCGAATTTTAGACCCCCGGACCCGTCCTAACAGTTCATTTGAACTAAGTGTATTTTAAAAATGAAGTTTGAGCGCCGAGCTCAAACCGGGCATCCGATTTGGATTCCGTCAGTTCTGACAAGTCACTTTCATCTCCCCGGTCGTATTGGAATGATCGGCACGGCCATCCGACCGGTATTTCAGATTTTAGAACCAAATGCCCCGTCCTAACAGTTCATTTGAACTAAGTGTATTTTAAAAATGAAGTTTGAGCGCCGAGCTCAAACCGGGCATCCGATTTGGATTCCGTCAGTTCTGACAAGTCACTTTCATCTCCCCGGTCGTATTGGAATGACCGGCACGGCCATCCGACCGGTATTTCAGATTTTAGACCCCCGGACCCGTCCTAACAGTTCATTTGAAATAAGTGTATTTTAAAAATGAAGTTTGAGCGCCGAGCTCAAACCGGGCATCCGATTTGGATTCCGTCAGTTCTGACAAGTCACTTTCATCTCCCCGGTCGTATTGGAATGATCGGCACGGCCATCCGACCGGTATTTCGAATTTTAGACCCCCGGACCCGTCCTAACAGTTCATTTGAACTAAGTGTATTTTAAAAATGAAGTTTGAGCGCCGAGCTCAAACCGGGCATCCGATTTGGATTCCGTCAGTTCTGACAAGTCACTTTCATCTCCCCGGTCGTATTGGAATGATCGGCACGGCCATCCGACCGGTATTTCAGATTTTAGAACCAAATGCCCCGTCCTAACAGTTCATTTGAACTAAGTGTATTTTAAAAATGAAGTTTGAGCGCCGAGCTCAAACCGGGCATCCGATTTGGATTCCGTCAGTTCTGACAAGTCACTTTCATCTCCCCGGTCGTATTGGAATGACCGGCACGGCCATCCGACCGGTATTTCAGATTTTAGACCCCCGGACCCGTCCTAACAGTTCATTTGAAATAAGTGTATTTTAAAAATGAAGTTTGAGCGCCGAGCTCAAACCGGGCATCCGATTTGGATTCCGTCAGTTCTGACAAGTCACTTTCATCTCCCCGGTCGTATTGGAATGATCGGCACGGCCATCCGACCGGTATTTCGAATTTTAGACCCCCGGACCCGTCCTAACAGTTCATTTGAACTAAGTGTATTTTAAAAATGAAGTTTGAGCGCCGAGCTCAAACCGGGCATCCGATTTGGATTCCGTCAGTTCTGACAAGTCACTTTCATCTCCCCGGTCGTATTGGAATGATCGGCACGGCCATCCGACCGGTATTTCAGATTTTAGAACCAAATGCCCCGTCCTAACAGTTCATTTGAACTAAGTGTATTTTAAAAATGAAGTTTGAGCGCCGAGCTCAAACCGGGCATCCGATTTGGATTCCGTCAGTTCTGACAAGTCACTTTCATCTCCCCGGTCGTATTGGAATGACCGGCACGGCCATCCGACCGGTATTTCAGATTTTAGACCCCCGGACCCGTCCTAACAGTTCATTTGAAATAAGTGTATTTTAAAAATGAAGTTTGAGCGCCGAGCTCAAACCGGGCATCCGATTTGGATTCCGTCAGTTCTGACAAGTCACTTTCATCTCCCCGGTCGTATTGGAATGATCGGCACGGCCATCCGACCGGTATTTCAGATTTTAGAACCAAATGCCCCGTCCTAACAGTTCATTTGAACTAAGTGTATTTTAAAAATGAAGTTTGAGCGCCGAGCTCAAACCGGGCATCCGATTTGGATTCCGTCAGTTCTGACAAGTCACTTTCATCTCCCCGGTCGTATTGGAATGATCGGCACGGCCATCCGACCGGTATTTCAGATTTTAGAACCAAATGCCCCGTCCTAACAGTTCATTTGAACTAAGTGTATTTTAAAAATGAAGTTTGAGCGCCGAGCTCAAACCGGGCATCCGATTTGGATTCCGTCAGTTCTGACAAGTCACTTTCATCTCCCCGGTCGTATTGGAATGATCGGCACGGCCATCCGACCGGTATTTCAGATTTTAGAACCAAATGCCCCGTCCTAACAGTTCATTTGAACTAAGTGTATTTTAAAAATGAAGTTTGAGCGCCGAGCTCAAACCGGGCATCCGATTTGGATTCCGTCAGTTCTGACAAGTCACTTTCATCTCCCCGGTCGTATTGGAATGACCGGCACGGCCATCCGACCGGTATTTCAGATTTTAGACCCCCGGACCCGTCCTAACAGTTCATTTGAAATAAGTGTATTTTAAAAATGAAGTTTGAGCGCCGAGCTCAAACCGGGCATCCGATTTGGATTCCGTCAGTTCTGACAAGTCACTTTCATCTCCCCGGTCGTATTGGAATGATCGGCACGGCCATCCGACCGGTATTTCGAATTTTAGACCCCCGGACCCGTCCTAACAGTTCATTTGAACTAAGTGTATTTTAAAAATGAAGTTTGAGCGCCGAGCTCAAACCGGGCATCCGATTTGGATTCCGTCAGTTCTGACAAGTCACTTTCATCTCCCCGGTCGTATTGGAATGATCGGCACGGCCATCCGACCGGTATTTCAGATTTTAGAACCAAATGCCCCGTCCTAACAGTTCATTTGAACTAAGTGTATTTTAAAAATGAAGTTTGAGCGCCGAGCTCAAACCGGGCATCCGATTTGGATTCCGTCAGTTCTGACAAGTCACTTTCATCTCCCCGGTCGTATTGGAATGACCGGCACGGCCATCCGACCGGTATTTCAGATTTTAGAACCAAATGCCCCGTCCTAACAGTTCATTTGAACTAAGTGTATTTTAAAAATGAAGTTTGAGCGCCGAGCTCAAACCGGGCATCCGATTTGGATTCCGTCAGTTCTGACAAGTCACTTTCATCTCCCCGGTCGTATTGGAATGACCGGCACGGCCATCCGACCGGTATTTCAGATTTTAGAACCAAATGCCCCGTCCTAACAGTTCATTTGAACTAAGTGTATTTTAAAAATGAAGTTAATTTGAGCGCCGAGCTCAAACCGGGCATCCGATTTGGATTCCGTCAGTTCTGACAAGTCACTTTCATCTCCCCGGTCGTATTGGAATGACCGGCACGGCCATCCGACCGGTATTTCAGATTTTAGACCCCCGGACCCGTCCTAACAGTTCATTTGAAATAAGTGTATTTTAAAAATGAAGTTTGAGCGCCGAGCTCAAACCGGGCATCCGATTTGGATTCCGTCAGTTCTGACAAGTCACTTTCATCTCCCCGGTCGTATTGGAATGACCGGCACGGCCATCCGACCGGTATTTCAGATTTTAGAACCAAATGCATAAGTTGCTGCTTCTCGCTGCCTCCATTCAGGTTTGTTAATGTTTTCTTCTATGAATGGCATAACAAGAGGCACAATGTCATCTCCCACGGTCCGTGCAACCAAACCCAAGCATGTTCCTCCAGCCATTGCAAGATTCCAAACTCCTTCATCCTGATCTTGGTCGTCTTCTTGCTTAAGGAGTGTCTCCAACAGCATAGGGACAAGCGCAGGTAGTGCCTGCTTGATAAAATAAAAGCAAGGGGTGTCAGAATCAGCAGAAAAATCCCCTCCATATTCATCTAAGATGTCAATCTCTTCATCGCATATTGAGCTCCAGAATTCAATAGCTTGTAGAGCAACAGGTTCCTCATCTTCCCTCACAGCTTTTGCAGTGATGTTAAATATGTCCTGCATATACGATGCAAGCTTCTCATAATACATGGAGGATATGGAGACCAAGCATTCGAATGCAGCCTGCCGTATCTTCACCTCAGGGGACAGAGTAGCTTCACAAATGACTCTCATGATATAATCCCTCTCCATATCATTCCCGAAGTTTGCCTGAGCAAATCCCAAAGAATTATGCAGAGCTCGAGTTGCAGCCAGCCTAACATCAATGTTTCCCTCAGAAGCACTCATGCCTTGAACAACCGCTGTCAATATCTTATTGACTTGCTCTTGATCAACTTCATCAGGGGAGACTTCTTCACACATGTAACCTAGGGTGTCCAAAGTTGCTTGCTTAACATCTGGCTGAAGTTGGTGAATATTTGACAAGAGAGAACTGATAAGTTCAGGCCATTGATTTTGAGGCAACTCAATACCAGCAATCCTCAAAAGAACTTGGGTAACTTCCATAGCCATTTCTGTATGGTATCTTCTCCGCCTTTCCCTTGCAGGGATACGCCCCAATGGCGGCCGCCGCCGACTATATATAATATCCTTCACTTCTTGTAACTTATGACCTATGCTCCTTTGTATGAACTGCCCTTCCTTTGCTTAGAGGTGCTGTTCCTGGCTTCCTGCCATGACAGTTACCAGACTTTGGGGAGATCTTTTCACCTAAATTGGCATATTTTATTCATGTCTACATGTTACTTTCCTTATATTATTCTAGCTTTATGAATATTTATAGATCTGTATCCTCCCCCACTCAAGTGAATAGAATTTATACATATCTTTTCACTTTCAGTTCTAACCAAAATCTCTATACACCTATGGAAAATCCTGCAGAACAGTCTGCCTGTTGATTCTAATATCCAGAGGATAGGTGTAAGATGATATTTAGAGTTAAGAAAATGATATTTTCCCCTCCTCAATCTAAATTCTTATATTTTGTAAGATGATATTTAGAGTTAACAAATAGAAAATCAATCAAATAAAATACTTACCGGAGGCTGCTGTGCAGGAGGTGCAGGAGGTGCTCTACTACTATCAATTCCCAAGGATGTGAGCATCTGGGAGACGGTCTGAGCGACGATGGTTGAGATATTCTGAGAGATATTCTGAGAGACGGTCTCGTTGACGATCTGCCTAAACATATCTGGAGTCATGGTCGGGGCGGCACTGGAAGAACCATCTGGGGCTGCTGGTGTGGTAAATGGAGAGGTCGCATGTGAGACCGAACTCGAGCATGATGATAACACCCTAGTCGTGCCCAAGCTATGTCCAAAACCATAAACATGTCCTTTCTTGGGTGCCCCAGATGCTGCAACCCAAATGGCAGGATCCAACTCTGGACGCTGACTGTCATCCCCGTACCTCTCATCCATTCGTCTACTATATGAGTCCTGCAAAAACCAAAAAAAAACAAAACCAAATTATTCTACAATTTAATCTTAAATGAAAACTATTAATGTATACACTTACCGCTACCTCCCGAGCTTTCTCACTAATGTAAGCATTTGTCCCTTTCTTCTTATGAGTTCGATCAAAAAGTTCATGAAATTGAGCTGGCCGCTTTAACTGTGCTTCCTGTTATTCAAATAAATCACAGTTTCATAATAGAAACAAAAAATTTATATATGTAGAAGTGTACTTACTAATCTCGCTTTATGTGTTGCAAAGGAGACAGAGCCACCCGTGTGTAAATTCGCTTCAGGATGCGCTGCTCTGTTTTGCTTTGCTTTGTTTGAATTGGCATTCCATTTCTCCGCTTCCCAAATGTTGCACAGCTCTGTCCAATACTCCTTTCTCATCCACACAGGCCCATGCTCCTTCCATATGTTCTTATCAGTACTTGCACATGCTTTTTTTGCATATCTTCGGGCATTGTACATAAGATGTTTGAAATTATCTCTTGCAGTAGCTGTCCATGCAAATCTAGCACGTAACTCATCTGAATGTTCTGTGAATCGATGATTCCTCTATATATTAACAACAACAAAAATTTATATGTTACATAACAAAGTGGGTTAAAATAATAATTGAAAATGACTTAATATGATAAAATAAGATAAATACCAAGAACATAGAGAACAATAAATCCTGAACACCCATCGGAAAATCAGCAAAGCGATGGATGGGGCCTGGAAAATGTGCTTGAATTGTCTTTGTAATAAATTGTGATGCTTGGGCTGGCTCTATTTTATTCCTGAAATTAAAAATATTAATACCACAATGACGAATAAATAACAAAAATAATGCATTACGTACCCTTCATTTATCCACACTGCCCGCATCGTCTCATTACAACAGCCCTCCCCCTCATGATGACTCGCCTCGTCATCAGCACGTACTATACGAATTAAATAGTATAAATAAAACAAACTATCAAAAAAACATAAATATGCAAATGAACATACCTGACTCAGCTGGGGGAGGTGTAGATCCACTCGCCATGTGTGATGGCGGTGCATAGGCCGTCAATGTACCCGTTGTCAGTGGTAACGGTGCAGAGGCCGTGGGTCCTGTAAGGATAAGAATCAGATAACACAAAAACATAAAGAATTATTTTAAACAAATACTCAAATGAATTATACATGAAAGTATACATACCTACTACCGGTGGTAGCGGTGCATCCCTCGGTGGTAACGGTGCAGAGGTCGTGGGTCCTGTGAAAATAAGAATCAGATAACACAAAAACATAAAGAATTATTTTAAACAAATACTCAAATGAATTATACATGAAAGTATACATACCTACTACCGGTGGTAGCGGTGCATCCCTCGGTGGTAACGGTGCAGAGGTCGTGGGTCCTGTGAAAATAAGAATCAGATAACACAAAAACATAAAGAATTATTTTCAACAAATACTACAATGCATTATACATGAAAGTATACATACCTACTACCGGTGGTAGCGGTGCAGAGGTCGGTCGTAACGGTGTAGAGGTCGTGGGTCCTGTGAAAATAATAATCAGATAACACAAATACATAATGAATTATTTTCAACAAATACTACATTATTAATGCATTATGAAGGGAAAGTATACATACCTACTACCGGTGGTGAAACGGAAGTAAATCTCCTCCCGCTACCCTCTCCCCTCCCACCTCTGGGAGTCCCACGCCGTCCTCGAACCATATCTTCAACTGGTAATAAAATACATGCATATTCATCAAATAGTGAAAGAAAGAAAGTTACAGAGTATTAAAATTCCCAGATAAAATTGTATACCATTAATCAAACATTCTCCATTTCTTCTTCAGATGTTGGAGATATAACAAATTCAGCATTCACATCTTCATTATCAGATTCATTTTGATCACTAATATATTCCTCCTCTTCGGAGTCCCCCAACTGTATTTCTGGTTGTTCTGGATCGACTTCCTCCACTTCATTCTCTTTAGATAAAGACGGTGCCTCCACAGATTCATCACTAGAAGCAGGCAAGTCTACATCATCACCCAAGTCTGATTGAAAGAATTCGGCATTCACATCCAACTGCTCTGTTTCAGTCAAATCCAACTCATAATCCGGGAAAAGCCTTGTCTTAACCTTGCAAACTGCCCACCAATCATTTCTTTCTTTATTTCTAGACGATGGATACTTTGTATAATAGACCTGCTGGGCTTGTGCGGCCAAAATGAATGGATCATAAGTATTCAATTTAGACTTATGTCTGATATCGACAATCCCATATGTTGTGTCATTTCGAACAGAATTAGGATCAAACCAATGACACTTTAACAGAAATATATGGTTGTCATCTCCGAGATATTGCAATTCTAAGATCTCCTCAATAATACCATAATAATCACATTCGTTTTCATTATATGTACTTCCTTTCACACATACCCCGCTGTTCATTGTTGACTTATTCTGCCCATATTGTCTAGTGTGAAATCTATACCCATTCACAATAAATGCTGGATATGTACGTGCAACTTTCGATGGGCCATAACTGATCACTCGAATTCTTTGATCAGTAATAAAATCATTTTCAACCTACATATGGACAGCACACTAGTCAGAATTTGTCATTGACCCAACAAGGAGAAAGAGTAGTAATAATACTTACACGATATTTCAGCCAAGAAGCGAATGATTTTTCTCGTTCTTTTTCAACCTCCATGTCAGTGAGATATGGACATCTTTGGATTAATTCTGAGTCAAATTGTCTGTATTACGACCATTGGAGCATTATAGATGGAATGAAAAATAATAAGTTATAGACACAATGTAATTTGAGCAGAGAACTTACGCAACATAAGGTTCAACCTCCATACAATTTAAAAGGATGTAAATTTCTGCACAGTGCAATTCTCTATCATTTAGCATCCGACTCGAGGAACGTCCATACGCACGTCCAGGATACTTAAATATCGACAGTCGCTCAGAGTGAACGGAGTCTCCCCCATCATCATTACGTGGTGGCCGAGTTCGACGAGTTTGTACCTCAGGTTCAAAGTACATTGAACAGAAATTTGATATTTCTTCCATAATGTACGCCTCGGCAATGGAACCCTCTACTTTTGCCTTGTTGCGAACTTTCATTTTCAATTCATGCATACACCTACCAGAATGTTCATAAGATAATGAAAAACACATCACCATGTAATTGAATTATGAGGAGAAAATATATATATATATTACCTCTCAAATGGATACATCCATCTAAATTGTACTGGCCCTCCTACTTTAGCCTCATATGGTAAGTGTATAAGCAGGTGCTCCATTGAATCAAAGAATGATGGTGGAAATATCTTTTCCAATCTACAAACTGTCGTGATCACATTCTGTTCAATAGTTTCCACATCTTCATACCTGAGCTCTGATGCACATAAAATTTTGAAAAACTGACTTAACTCAGTCACTGCTCCCCATATCGCCTTCGGCATCATATCACGAAATACAATAGGTAACAACCTCTGCATGAACACATGACAGTCATGACTTTTCATTCCATATATTTTCCCCTCATTTGTATTCACGCAACGAGCAATGTTAGACACATAACCATCTGGAAATCTCAACTGTTTTAGCCAAGAGCATACTTCTTTAATCTGTGCAGCTCCAAGGGCGTAACTTGCTTTCGGTTTAACTGTTTTACCATTTCTATCAATAAGGTACAGTTCTGGACGTTTACAATGTATTTTCAAGTCTAAACGGGCATTCACATTATCCTTTGTTTTGCCTGTTATGTCCATAACAGTGTTGAACACATTATCAAAGACATTCTTCTCAACATGCATGACGTCGATGTTATGTCGTATAAGAAGAGTTGACCAATAAGGCAATTCCCAGAAGATACTTTTTTTGACCCAATTGTGATCCTTCCCAAATCCAGGGAGTTGTCTTGTGCTGCTCGACAATTGTGCTATATCTGGTAAGTTCTGTACACGTGCTGCTAAATGTGGACCAGACAACCGTTCAAAATCAGCTTCTTCCAATTCAATTCTGTTCTTTAAGAATGCATCTTTTTGCCTTCTAAACGGATGGTCCCTTGGTAGAAATCGTCGATGACAATCAAACCAGCATGACTTGCCACCATGCTTAAGTACAAATGATTTGGAACTGTCCATACAGTAAGGACATGCTAGTTTTCCATGAGTGCTCCAGCTAGATAACATTCCATATGCAGGAAAGTCGCTTATTGTCCACATCAATGCAGCCTTCATAGTGAAATTTTGTTTTCTGCATGCATCATAGGTAGTAACCCCATCAGTCCATAACAACTTCAACTCATCAATCAACGGCCTGAGATATATGTCTAATTTTTTCCCAGGACTTTTTGGACCAGGGATCAATAATGATAGAAATAAATGCTCTCGTTTCATGCACATATTTGGCGGAATATTATATGGTGTCACGAAAACTGGCCAGCAAGAGTAGGAAGTCACTGAACCTCCAAATGGATTGAATCCATCAGTACATAAACCCAGCCTTACATTACGCGACTCTTTTGAGAAAGTAGGGTGAGCACGGTTAAAGTGACTCCAAGCTTCGGCATCTGCAGGATGACTGATTACATTATGTTGTCGACGTACTCTTTCCGCATGCCATCTCATATGTTGAGCTATCTTTGGTGCCATATACATTCTCTGCAATCTCGGTGCAATAGGAAAATACCGCAATGACATATATGGTATATCTTTTTGCTTTGAATTGTCCCCTTTCTTAGGCTTGAATCTATCATGACCACATATGGAACATGATACCTTACTTTTAGCCTCATTATAATATAGCATGCAATGATTAGGACATGCATCTATTTTCTCATATCCAAGCCCTAAGTCAGTGACCATCTTCTTTGCACGATAAAAATTTTCAGGTAATTTCTCATCTTGTGGCAACATACTTTTGATAATCAGTAACAAACGATCAAAACAAATCTCACTGATGTGAAATTCAGATTTCAAGTTCAATAATTGTGACACCGCAGACAGTCGAGAGTGATTTTGACATCCAGTCCACAATGGCTCATCAGCATCTTTGAGTAGCTGATAAAATCTTTCAGCTGTCTTGTTTGGCGGTTCTTCATTATGTACATGCTCCTCGTGAACATTGAATCCTGGACCAGCAGCATCTATGACCATATCAACATATGAACTTCCACTTCCAACATTGGCAGGCTCGTAGGTCGACCACAATGTTTCACCATGACATATCCAGTTTGTATAATCTTTAACAAACCCCTTTCTGTATAAATGACGTTGTACATCCCATGTTGTCAGCCACTTCAAATTCTTACAGACTACACAAGGACATCGGATACGACCCTCACAATCTACAGCTTCAATAGAATTTCTCAAAGCAAACTGAATGAATCTCTCAACTCCATTTTTAAATTCTATAGACACCACCTGATCAACTACTCTACGGTACATCCATGAACGATCTTCAGACATTTTCCCTATGCGAATGAAATGTAAACACACAAAACTTTAACATGTTTAACAAAATAAAAAGTACAACCCAACAACTCACATCGTCCATGTCTGCCATTTTAAATAGGACGGAAATATCATTTAGATCTTCACTTTTTAACCCATCTGTGAAGGTTTGATCGCACGATTAATTACTATATGTGTTGTGTTGTTTGCTAAAAATTTCGGCAGCATCTCCCCACACCTCTCCGATATACCACAAAATATTTATTGATTAAAAAATTTTCTTAAACACTTACTAATAAGTGGTTAAGAAAATAATCAAAATCAATAAAGGTATATCAGAGAGGAGTGAGAAGACGCAGCCAAAATTTTTAACAAACAACACAAACACATATAGTAATTAACCACCTAAGTGCGATCAAACATTCACAGACTGTCCAAACGGGACAATTCAAGACTTTGAGTTAGATATACACATTCTCATCATTCAAAATGAGAACGTGCATATCAATCCCAAAGTCTTGAACGGGTAGGTTGATTGGCACGGGCTTAACACGCTCTCCTAAGATGCGTGCAATGTTAGGTTGCACCCACGCATCTCAGCTCACATACAACACCCAACTAATTAAATATTGACAAGATAATAACACAATCTAAAAACATAGCAGTAACATGTGAAATTGGCAATACATGTACACAATGAAAACAGGAATTTTATTTTAACATCCAACATAAAGACAACACTTTCACTAGCTATTTAGCAGAAATAAAATATAGCATGATACTTTTTAGCTTAAAGACAACACTGTCACTAGCTATGCAGAAATCAAGTAAAGAAATTGATGGTATCATTACTGAATAAGACAATAATAAAACACACTTTACTTTTCATCCAACAATACCCTAACTATTAAAATTAACAAAACACATAACCGACTAAATAACACTAAACTAAAAATAAACCTTAATTTAATTACGAAAATACAAGAAAATAACACTAAACTCAAAGTGCATGTTTTTCTTTCTGAATCAATAACCGCACTTCTTTCTTCTAACCACTTTCTTCCTAAAATAATGAATGGGGCAGCCATTGACCCAATGTCACACCAAGCTCCATCATCATACGTGACTGTTTTGAACTTCTTAGAGAACCCAATGGTATATCCTCTCTGGAGGTAAGGTGGCATGTCCCCCTCTGTGTTGAATCCTTTTCATTCTTTAATAAATCTTTATATTTTATGGGAAAAAAACTTCAATGCATTGATATCTTGAAAGAGATCTGGAGCAAAAGCAAAACTAAGAACTGTATATCAAATGAAAGAAGCATTTCTGATAACATAGGGATACAACAACGTTTTGCTCAAACTCCCAACTACCTTGTTTTTCCTTTTATGCCAATATATCATGACTACATATACACGTGAGGAGGTGCATGGCACATGCACTTTGAACCCCAGTTGCACATCTTTTAAAAGAGTTGCATCATTGGACCAGTTAAGAAGTCCCATAACAGAGTTCATGCAAGGCTAAATCATATTGCTGATTCTTATAACATTATTCTTGTTGTTGTTGTTGTAGCTACTATTGCAGTTGCTGCTGTTAATGCTGCTGTTGATGTCATTGTTACTTTAAGAGGTATAAATGAATTAAATTTAATTATTGAGGTAAAGATAAAAAATTGTTTATCTTTTCTATCACTTCTCGTCAACACTTTTACCTCAGCCTCCCTCAGTTTTCTTGACTTTATGCACCTAGACCAATAAGCATCATGCACCAACAATAATCCCAGCTGCCCTGTCTTTCACAGTCCACTTTCAACACAGCAGCACTCCTCTTCATTACTTCGAGATACCTGACCTCTAGCAACTATGTCTGATGTGAGCTGGTTAACAAAGATCGTGACATATGGTAAATGGGAGAGAGGTTATCAGACTTCAGTCACATAAAAGAATAGAAATCTTCGGTTGCTAAGGGAATGTAAAGGGATGGAATAGGGTTTCTGATTCATTATAATAGAAACAGAATTAATAGAAATTGGGTAGACGATCAAGAAAAACTAGAAATTGGGTAGGGCTTTAAATGGAGGACAATGGAAATAAAAAAAAAATGAATTCTGGAATTGATGTAGATCGCTTGTAAATTCATAAGAAAATGTTTCAACGCCGCACCAAGCGGGGGCAAGTAAAAGATTTAGTTAAACTGGTTCTGCGCACATGTTGACAAACAAACGCAATTATAAATCGATTATTACATATGTTTCCTTCCTCTTATTTCGCATAAACTAGCCAGGTTACAGCTGCAAACCATGCGAATTGTAGGGCTTAGTCCACTTTGATTCAGCCCACTTTGTTGTTTTACGCCTACTGGGCTTGGGCCCAGCAAATCTAGTTTCTTCAGGCCAGGCTGCTGAGCTTGGGCTGACATACCTCAACATTCTAGGGTAAACCCGGCCTCTGTTATTTATTGATGTCCAATATTTAATAAATGTTGAAAATTATAGATTATCTGTTCCTTAAAACCATAAAATAATTAAGATATGCTTCTATTGTAGTGCAAATGCAGCAATAGTCGAGATGTCGAGCTTTTAAGCAAAAGATAACTTCGAATGTAGCTGTTTTTTCAATGTTCAAGATGATGCCCATTTATCTTATACTGCACAGATGAAACAGCCAAAGAAGACTTAGATAGTTAAGAGCATGTGCAATATGCAACAAAGAGCAAGATGCAACAAATTTCAAATAAATGTCCCAGGGGGGAGGGGAGGGGAGCAAGCCGGCGACGGGGCCGCAGGGGGGAGGGGAGTAGGCCGGCGGGGGAGGGGAGCAGGCCGGTGACGGAGGGGGAAGGGAGAGAGAGAGAGAGAGAGAGAGAGAGAGAGAGAGAGAGAGAGAGAGAGAGGTACCTGCGGAGGGCGACGACGGCAGGGCGAGCGGCGACGGCCACTCGACGCGAGCGGCGCGGCGACGGGCTCCGGCGGAGGGGGGCTCGGGCGGGAGGCAGCACGGGGAGGGGGGCTCCGGCGGAGGAGGGGGGCTCGGGCGGGAGGGCTCGGGCGGAGGGGGGGCTCCGGCGGAGGGGGCTCGGGCGGGAGCGGGGAGGGGGGCTAGGGCGGAGAGGGGGCCGCAGGGGAAGGGGGCTCGGGAGGGAGGGGGGGGGCTCGGGCGGGAGGGCTCGGGCGGGCGGGGGTCGTAGTAGGAAGTATAACGGCATCAGCGACCGACTGGAGACCGAAGTTAATTCGGTCGCAATAATAGCGACCGATTAGCGACCGATATACATGCGGTCGCTGAAACGGTCTCGGTTATGCGACCGATTATTTCGGTCTCCGAATTGGTCTCTATTTGGGACCGACTAGCGACCGATTAAATCGGTCGCTAATTCGGTCGCTATAGCCACTTTTTCTTGTAGTGTAAATTACTTTAAGTTACATGGTATAGAGATATAAATCCTACTGAGCGTTTTGCTCACCCTACATTTTCGGTTAACATTGCTGGTAGTTCTGACGATGAATCCCAAACACATGGAGATAGGCAAGAGTGAAACGACAGATCAAGTTCATCTTAGTTATCTAGGTTTATGAGCGTTGCTCTTGGTAGAGTTATGTACTTGGAAGTTGTATTATATCTCTTAAAGCTTAATGTTGTTGTAAAATTTTATTTCAATGAAATAAAAGTATTCTCTTTTCATTATATCTCTTTATAGTTGGATCATATTATACGTACTCTGATCGACACGAGTGTTACGACTCGTCGCGCCTCGATATTTCGCGTCGGGACGTGACAACAAAATTATGATCCTTACGTAATTATTATTGATAATAATTTCTTTACATGAAAAATAAGTATAAAATTGTCCGCGAAGTTAGTTGCTGTTTACATCTTTCATTTTGATCTATAAAAATAAAATTTTAGACACGAATATCTTTATAGCAAAGTGTTATTGTCACCGGCGTATTCAGGAGAGAGAGAGAGAGATTTTAGTTCTTTTTCAGATTTGATTAAAAATTAACCAAAGTTAAATAAGAGATTTTAATAGATAGTACGACGTAACTGAGATAGTGGAGCTGCCAAGATACTTACAAGGACCTTGTATAAATCCATTGACAGTCACAGACCCACTACCTTTCCTCTTCAGCCAGATGATTAATTATAATAATTACTTAAATCTAAACCCCAAGACCAACGCATCTCGCAGTGAAATCTAATAATTTGATCTCAAACGTGAATGTTCTATGGCCCCATTTTAATCACGGAGGCTCTGTTTCGTAACGGGTTAAGTCCGGGTAAGATAGATTTATTGAAATTTAGACATAGTCCCTGATCAATAGTCCCATATTAATTAAATGAGTTGTGATTCATGTGTTTATGATCATAGGTCCTTGGATCTCAACACCGCAGTTTTGTGGATTCAACGTGGTATCAGAGCAGAGTGTTGGAATTTGGCCATAGTCCCTGGACAATAGTCCCGTATTGATTAAATGAGTTGTGATTCATGTGCTTATGACCTGAGCCCTTTATCTCAATTAACATCGTGGTTTTGTGAATTCAACAAGATTAACTGTTATCGGATGGGTTATTTCTTATTTGACATTTTTTTTCTTAATCGGAGTCGGATAGGGTTAAAGTGGATATTAACTCATTCCTAAAAAATAGATGGAATGGGTTAATAAATTCCGATTAAGATTACGGGTCAGATGAACCATCCCGGGTAGACCACCCGCTCCTAACCTACTGTGTAATCAAACTCGCCCAAAAAAAATTGTGACAAGATGATTTACCCCATCAAAATACTCAGAAAAAGAATACACAAGAAAACAGACCCGGCCCGTTATGTTATAGCCTGACTCTGATCCGTGATGAACCGACGACGATGGAAGCGGAAGCAAATGCCAACAGGATTTGACATCCTTCAACAAATTTAAACAAATGGTCAACATCGGAAAAACAAAGCAGTCTTCAAGCCGGTCACTTTGCTTATTTGATCCTCTTCTGTCATGAGATGCCACCATTTCAACCCATCGGTATACATTATTCATGTGCGATTGAACCGATGATCTCTCAAATGAGAAGAAGAACAGCAGCTGCATGCGTCCAGTGAACTCTCACTCCATGAATGCTCACCTTCCACGTTGTTAATATGAGTGTCTCACATATATGGCCCCTCTTAGCAGGAGGGTCGGCAGTGGGATGGCGCAACGACGGCGCCGGTGCGAGATGGGTAGTGGGCGTCCGGCAATGGACGGCTGACCGGTGCAACGATGGCGGGCGGTGGGGGCCTGGCAAGGCAGCAGCCGGAGGGTGGTGCATTGCAAGCGGCACCGGCGCGCGGTGGCCGGTGGGGCCTAGCAGCAACTGCGACGGCGGAGGCCTCCGTCGACGGCGACGACAGCGGCTGGCCGGGACGACGCCGGCCGTGGCCGGCGGCAGGGCGCAGGACAGTTGTGGTGGCCGCGGCCGCTTGCGCAGGCCAGCCGTCGCGAACGCTGGGATCCGGCGGAAGAAGACGATCCACAGTGCTGGGATGGGAGGCTCAATGGCAGAAGCGACCAAACAAAACCAATATAATAACCATAATAAATGATGGAGCGGGGGGGGGGGTGGAATGCGACGAAGGGAGAAGAATGGCAACAGGAGATCTGAGAGAGTAAGAACGTGGGTAACAGGGAAGAGAAGGAAAGGACTAAGATGGCAGGGAAAGGGATTTGACCTCACGCTAGAATTAAGGAAGAAGTGGGAGTTCGATCTCACGCTGGAAAGAAGAAGGAGAGGGATTCGACTTCAGTCGTAAGAAACACACAGTTACATTGTAATTTTTTTTCTAGCTATTACTTGATCTTAATCAGGGTTAACTTCTCTTATAAATAGAGGAAACAATGCATAAATAGATCTATTATTTTTCCTACTTTAACATCAACGTCATCTCTAATTTTAAAATAAAACAAAACATGTAGTCGACTTAAGCAGATTATAAATTAAAACAACTCACAAATTAACTATGACACATAATAAATTAATAAAATAACCTTTCGACATATTATCTTCAGCGCTTTCACATAAATCAAAATTATTCTCCGTAAACTCGACGACTAGTTCCGCATCAACGGCTCTGCACGGGAGAGGCATCCAAATCCATAACGGGAAGGGATCCACGTTAGGAGATGTCTACCATTGCTCGAGTACCCGAAATTTGTCACTGACTTGGCATTTGAAATCCAACGAGATCGCAATCTAGCGGTCCATCAGCTCACTTTTGTTGGCCTCAAACCTTACTTATTATTATTGTTAGATAGACCGACCAAATTCTTCTGATTTCCTTCTACTTTTAGAATGATAAGATTGCTGGATAAATGAAAATTGTAGTTTGGCACATTCATTTAGGCCTTCTTTGTTAACCGAACAGGGGCATCGTATTCGACCCCAAAGGGTCGAACACGGTATTCGAGGTCGGTTAACACTCATTGTGTGATGGGAGAGTGTGGGTCCCGTTGATTCTTCTCTCTCTTCGGTTTGTAATCCGCCCGACAGTTCTCCAATCAAAGAGGACCTTAGGGCGTGTCCGAGAATGGGTTATGCTAACCCGATAAATGAGAGAGAGAGAGAGAGAACAATAGGCTCCGCTCTCTCCTGATACACAATCACGTTAATCAGACTCGGTTAGCAAAGTCCCCCTTTAAGCCTTATTTGGTTTCAGAATCGGGATAACACATTCGAGGGGGGCTCGCACATCAGTTAATTAACCATTCCGCCTTATCATATTCCGAAATCAAAGTGGGTCTTAGCATTTGATTCGTTGCATGCACGAAGAGTGTATACCTAAGCATATCTTCATTGCATGCATGGTGTATACGTAAGCATATCTCGCATTAAAAAATTTATCTTATACTCGCATGATTGAGATGGACAATTATCTCAGTCATCAAAGTTTTCTCCTTAATCTTGACTAAAAAATAGCCCTACCAAGTACCAACAATGCCTACTTGATATAATTAAACATAATCTATCATGATTTTTTTTGATTTTTACATAAAAATCATGGTTAGAGATAAATTTGTAAAAAAATATTTTTAGAAATATATTAACAGACATGTTATCGTGTAAATTTGAATTGTATAAAAATATCATATTTATTTACGAACGTATCATTTCTTGTTATCAAAAATTTGTAAAAAAAATTATGTTTAAATGACATTTATGTTCTATCCAGATTAATGATATGTCTACTAATATATTTATAAGAATAATTTTTTTACAAATATAATTTTAACAATAATTTTCATATATATATTTTTTTTGTTAGGTGGGGGGGGGGTGTTTGACCAAAATGAGCATGCTGAACTTAAAAAAGGGGTTGCAAACATCTCGTCACTTCTGGCGGAATCATGGCAGCGCCGCTGTCTCTGGAACCTCTTCCCATACGCATTACCACGAACACCCTCCTCCCTTTCGACCACCGCTGCCCCCCTCCACCCGCCCATATCGTCTCCCTCCTCAGGGCCGCCGCTAGCCCCCGCCATGCTGCCCAGGCTCATGCCCATGCCGTACTCCTAGGCCTCGCGGCGCTCCCCCTTCTCCACTCTACCCTCGTCACCGCCTACGCCCGCTGCGGCGCCGTCGACGCGGCCCTCCTCCTGGCGTCCTCCTCCTCCCCTTCCTCCCCCGCCACCAAAGTCGTCACCTTTACGTCCCTCGTCGCCCACTTCTCACGCGCACGCCGACCCTCGCGGGCCCTCGACCTCTTCTCCCACGTGAGGAGAGAAGGCCTCCGGCCCAACCACTTCACCTACTCCGCCGTCCTCCCGGCGTGTGCCGAGACGGGAGTCCTCGCCAACGGGGGGCAGGTCCATGCGCTCGCTATGAAACACGGGGTCGATGCAGATATCTTCGTGGGCACCGCCGTCGTGGACATGTATGCGAAGTGTGGGGCGATGGGTCTGGCGAGTAAGCTCTTCGAGGAAATGCCACATAGAAATAGCGTGACTTGGAATGCCATGATTGTGGGTTTGGTCGACAATAAGAGATATGATGAAGCATTGTGTTTCTTCAGAGAGATTCTCAGGGAAGAGCCCGTTTATCCTAGCCAAGTGAGCGTTTCTAGTGTTCTCTGTGCTTGTGCGGGCATCGGAGGATTGGGTTTTGGGAGGCAAGTGCACGCTTGCGTGGTTAAGATTGGGGTTGAGTCTCTGGCATATGTGAACAACTCGCTCATTGACATGTACAGCAAATGTGGCAGTTTCAGGGAAGCAATGCAGTTGTTTGGCTGTGAGAACGACAAGGATGTTGTCACTTGGAATGTGATCGCGATGGGCTGGGTCCAGACTGACCAGTTTGAGGAGGCATGTAACTGTTTCTGGGCTATGAGAAGGGAAGGCATCTACCCTGACGAGGCATCATTCTCGACGGCGCTCCATGCTTCTTCTGGCTTGGCAGCATTGGACCAGGGAACTTCGGTGCATGGTCAGATAGTAAAGTCAGGGTTCATGATGAACCCTTGTGTTGGGAGCTCGCTCATCACCATGTATGCAAAGTGTGGTGACTTGGAACATGCTCTCCGAGTGTTTCAAGAGATGGAGGGTTATAGGAATGTGGTTACTTGGACAGCAATGATTGATGCTAGTCAACAACATGGACGTGGAAGGCAAGTTTTAGAACTTTTTGAGAAGATGTTGGCTGAGGGCCTGGAACCAGATTATATCACTTATGTATGCGTGCTCTCAGCTTGCAGTCACAGTGGCCTTGTGGACAGAGGATTTCGGTACTTCAAGTTGATGTCCGAGGTTCATGGGATGACTCCTGGATATGAACATTATGCCTGTATGGTTGACATGCTCGGACGAGCAGGTCGGTTGGCAGAAGCCAGAGCATTCATTGATGAGATGCCAATGGAGCCTGATGCGTCCATCTGGGGAGCTCTGCTTGGTGCCTGCAGGAACTATGGTAATTTAGAGATGGGCATGGAGGCTGCTTATAAGCTTTTTGAGATGGAACCGTACAATCCAGGGAACTATGTGCTACTTCGTTGTATATACATTCGACATGGAAAGTTCAAGGAAGCTGAAGAAGTGAGGAGGTTGATGGGATTGCACAGGGTGAGAAAAGAAACAAGTTGCAGTTGGATCAACATCAAGAACAAAACTCATGTTTTTAAGGTTCATGACAGATCACACAAGAGAACTGATGAGATCTACAAAATGTTGGGAGTCTTGGAATATCTGGTAAAGAAGAAAGGATATGTTACTGAAACCCAGCATGCCATGAATGTTGTAGAAGAGTGTAAGGAGCATAACTTGTGGTATCACAGTGAAAGGCTTGCCCTTGCATTTGGGCTGATAAGCTTGCCACCTGATGCACCAATAAGGATAAAAAAGAATATACGTACTTGTGTAGATTGTCACACAGTAATGAAGTTAGTGTCAGACATCTTCAAGAGAGAGATTATTGTGCGAGATACTAATCGATTTCACCAGTTTACCAATGGGTCATGCACATGTGGAGACTACTGGTGATTGTTCATGGGTGATATCCAAAAGAAGGAACCTAAAGTAAGAAAATTGTGACTGATACAAACTAGAAAACCCAGATGCTTACAATTTTTTAGGGAAATTATTCCTCAGTGAAGAGAGCTCGGAGTAAGAACCAGTGAAAGAAAGTGAAAGTTAGATTGCTGAGATGCAGTCTACGGGTACATTCTTTTTGTAGCCAAGGGGAAGGAGAGATGTGGGTAAGACCCTCTTGAAGGTACACTGGGTTATATATATGGCAGTGCTGGTGTTGGAAGCTTGATGGAGCCTAATAGAATGCACAGAGCAATGCAGTCAGGTGTGTACTTTGAGACAAAATTTCCAATTTATCTATATTTAGTTGTGTGTTCCCATTTTCTGCAATTTTTAATTCAAACTTCAGAGTTTAACATTTTATTACGACAAGAACCTAAAAGGTGGAGTGAACAAAATTCATTCTGTAATGTCTCTGCTGCTACTCCCTGGAGAGACGACTTTGTCAATTGCTCATAAATCCTTGGAGAATCTAAACTAAAATGCTTGTGTGCTCGCAAAATATCTTCAAGTATTTTGATTTATGGAACCAGTTGCTTAGTCATTTTTCCTCTGGTTATGTGAAATGATAATATTAGCAAGAAGAGGAGGAGGATAAAGATAGATGATTTCCATTTTCTTCTTTAAATGATGAATTTTTTGAATTTTCAATTAGGTCAACTTTAATGTCAAGAATGCACCGAAACTGATATGATGTGTTAGATGCACTGAAGGTTGTCACCTCTGAAGAACTAATTTGACTGCAATGGAGTGGAATAAGGTGAAGAGGGGAAGGGGATGTCTGAGAGGATGGGAGTTGTGGCAGTCATCCAAAAAGGTGGGAAGAAAGGGACAAACGGAGAAAAGCCCAGGAGGCGGCATGAAAATCATATTTGCTGCTTAAACATTGGATATAAAAGCCCCAGCATGTCCATCCTTTGAACTGGTAATGAAATCCCTTGGGTTGTATGAGAGGAGAGAATTTTGTTTCTATTGGGTGTTACAGTTGCTTACATCAAGGACGTCTAACACACATCAAGGATTAAATAATAAAATGAAAAAATGATCTGTTATGTAATAAAAATTTTTGCACTTTTGTTGTTGGAAGTTTCATGCAATTTATTCCCAGGTTTTCTTTCTGTCTTAGTGATTCTCTCTTCTTTTCTTTATTTCTATTCTTTATTCTATTTGGGAGGACCGCATGTATCCAATGTGGCTGGGGAAGGAGTAGTCCTCTGAACGGGTACCTTGCTTCTTTATGTCCGAGACTAGCAATGTATATCTAGTGATGATGTCATATTTGATTACTCCAGGATCCCTGACAGTAAATATACATTGAAGGACTTCAAAAATTAAGTTAGCCATCCACCTCGAAATGTCAAAATGATAACCAATTAGTAATTTTCTGGCCCATCCTTCCTGTTCTTACTATCATTCAAGATGACAATCTATGTTCTTCTGTAACTCTAACTACGTTATTTCACTGCTTGCTATGTGTTGCTCTTCTATCTTGTAGCATATTGAGTTTGTTTCAGAGCTATATCTTACCTGCCTCTTTTTTGCTTTTTCCTTGCAGCTCTGGGGGAGATGCACTCTTTACTCTTCTCTATTTCATTTTGAAAGTCAGAGTGGTTTAATGTCAAAAAGTTCACTCAGGCAGGTATGTGGTCAGCATTTGACTCTTCAGTTGCATGCTGCAACATCTCAATCATGGATCTAGATATTGCACTGCATGCATGGCAATGTGTGTAGAGAATGCCCTTGCATTTTTTTCCCCCCTAATTTCTGTGTGCTCTCTGCTATGATGATCTTGTAGCAGGGACAGCAGTGGTGGTACTTGCTGGTAACTTGCACCATATTCTCCTAAAGCATACTTAGAAATAGCAACTGCAAGCGCATGGAACCCCCACGGTCTCAAAAGAACTGAGTGCCACCTGCTTCCCACGCAGGGACTGAGAAGCTTTTACACGTCCCTGATGGTGCAGCAATGGTGATGCCTGACCGCAGATGATGTGATTCCTCTGGGCAAATTGAGGATCCTGGAAAAGTTTATGAAACTAAAACATGGGAGATGTTTTTGGAGGCTGCCATACTATGTGTATTCCGGACCAGCCTCGGGAGGAATTTAATGGGATGGAAAAAAAGGAATCTTCACAAAGAGACAACAAGAAAGTTTTATCATCACAGAAGGGAACTGCTGTATGTAGATTATATGCATGCTCCCAGAAGCAAGAGCTTGTCTGCTCGCAGTTTGGAGCTGAGATTTTTTTGATATGTGAAGTTCCATGCTAGTTACCCCAGATTAGCTCGTTGGATATTTTCCCCTTCCTTTGTCTGGTTTTATGTCATATCACACCAGCGCAAAGTGGGAAAATTGTAAATGGCAGGGCTTACCTGTTGCACCACTGAGGGTACAACCCCCCCCCCCCCACAACACCACACAAAAAAAAAAGATTGAATTTTTTTAAGATAACTCCTTGTACAAGCTATGCATCTTACATAGAAAAAATTCAAAACAAGAGAGGATAGTCTTACTGTAACAATTTTAGTTGGCCCATATTTTTTTTATGAGAAAACAAGTCGCCTGTTCTTTTCTTTTTGGAATTTTTTTTAGCTTTCCCATTTTTTTAACTTCACTCTTTTTCTCCCCATCTCTCTCTACCTTTTCAAAATCTCTCTTCCTCTACATCCTTATGGGATAAGGTGTCATTTAAAAACTCAGTTGGGTATTCGTAGATTCCAATGATTGGAACCCTCACCTCTCTAACCACATTTTCAAACGCTGTCCTGAATCTTACCTCGCCCTATCTGGGTTAGGTGAGATTCACCTTGTCTTTGGTAGGACTGTCAATGAGTCGCATTCAGTTATTGGCCCAGCCCAACCTAGGTCCTGTGATAGACCCAATCCGACTCATATTGTGAAAAGTATATTATTTGATAATCTACATTGTCAATGGGCCAAGATGGATCGAGGCTGTCGTCAAGTTGGGCTAAGCCCATCCACGACGACGACGAGGTGACGAACATGTGATACGTGACTCGGTCAAACTCGGCATATTATATACCGAATCCACTCAGATCCGATGCAATGTATCCGACTTACTGCAAGTCACGTAGAATCAATCAACTCATCATGCACCCCCGTACCACGTGTTACGGCCTACCTGCCTATTGGACCAACATTGTCGCTGTGATAATGATCCCTTTTTCTCCTCTCGTGCGTGGATTGGACACATATTATATATATATATATCTTGCAACGTGCTGCCGTGGACTTTGTTGTCATATCTTGTGAAGAGGATATATATATATTCTTGTAACGTGTGTGTATATATATATATATATATATATATATCCATATACTGTGTTTATCTTTTAACGTATTGTTATGGGTCTCAGTTTGATAAATCGAGTCGAGATAATTTGACTCGTACGAATTGATCTGTCTCAGTCACAGATCAGGATGATCGATCTATGAGACATAACTGAGTCACTTTATATATTATTTTAATTTTTTATAATAAATTTAATATGTTAGTCGATTTGTCGAGGATCTCACAGTTATCTCACGGTCAATCGTGAGATATTGAGATCGAAACGTGCTTATGATCTATTTTTTTGATTTTTTAAATTATTTTTAAAAATAATATTTAAGATGTTACATGAGAGGGATTCGAATTAAGGACACACGTTAAAATCACATAACACCTAATAACATGATTTAAGTTATTTTATAACGTAACATATATATATATAATATAATTTTTTATCTCCATACGTAACGATATCGACTCGTCTCATCTCGTCCCATAAAAAATCATCGAGACGGATGAGATGAACGATCAGTCAAACCTTGTTACTAACTTTCGTGTCATCTCTTGTAAAGCGGATATATATATATATATATATATATATATATATATATATATATATATATATATATATATATATATATATATATATATATATAACGTGCTGTTGGAGACTTTGGTGTCATATCTGGTAAAGAGGAGGAAGGCACGTGGCCTCACCCCCCACGATCAAATAAGTCTCTCTCTGATCCGCCCACTTTATTTGATCCGAATTTGCCTCTTTTAAATTATCACGGAAAAATAAACGAGGAGGCGTGTTCATACGACCTCCCTCCCATTTCTTGGGAGGCGAAAAAAAAACCCCCTCCCTTTGAAAGCACAGGAGAACAAAACGTGGATTTTGTTATTTTATTCGGTTAATATAAAATAATAAAACAGGTCGACCTACATTAATTCCGTTTGAACGAAGATAAAGGATATCATTTTTCTGTTTTAAAGAAATTTGCAGCTGGGACATACATTCACAATTAGATACTTTTGCATGCATATATAAAATGAGGTCTTTTTTCTGCGTAAAAGATGAGGTCTTTTTCCTATCAATGCAAGAAGACCTTCACAAATGCTTGCGTCGGGATAGGGAGCCATCTATATAGGTTTTTCCTATCCTAAGCTACCACCTATTTAGTCACGCGTTTATCACAAACATTAGGTTTCTTTTTTAATAACCCGCAACGTGCTAATCTTGTTAAAACATGAAAGCGACCGATAATCTCCGACGAAACATGGGGGCATAGGCCAAATGAAAGGCAGGACCCTTCTTATAACGTGAAGGCCGGCCCAAAGAGAGATGCGAATGTAAACCGGAGGATTATGGATCAAAATGCCTAAGTCGAGAAGAAAATTATACTATGATATTTACAAGGAGGGGCCCGTCTAAGAAGTAGTTCGGTGAAGCAAAGATTGAGGACGAAGACTCGGCATAGTGGATAACGCTCTTCTCCATCGCCCTCGTCATCCTGATCACACTCCTCGGCTAGATAATCACCGACCCAAATCTTATATGCCGCAAGTATATCATCAAAAAAGGCTTGGTCGTGAACGATATGGGAAATATGTGGGACAATATCAACATTGAGAGCATCAAAGGGGGAGGAGGGGGGAGGTAAGAGTAAGCTAGAACCCTTAACATAAGATTCCAAGACTTTTGCAAGAAATCAATAGAAGTGGAATCCGCTAGTTACCCCAGATGAGTTCATTGGATATTTTCCCCTTCCTATGTCTGGTTTTCTATCCTATCACACCAGTGCAAAGTGGGAGAATTGTAAATGGCAGGGTTTACCTGTTGCACCACCGAGGGTACAAACACCCCCCCCTCCCTTCGACACCACCAAAAAAAGAAATAGTAAAAATGATTTTTTTAAGATAACTCCTTGTAAGCCATGCATCTTACATAGAAAAAAGGGTTTTTTAGATAAATACCCCTCTAAGTATCGGTTATGTCAAATATATCCCTCATTTGAGTATATTATCAAAAATATCCTCTATTTAATCTAAAATATTACAACTATGTCCACGTAGTTTACTGACGTCGACGGGAGACGAATATTCCGTGAAATATCTTATCTATCGTCATTAATTACAGTGAAATGAGAGATATATTTTGCATAACCGATATTTAGAGAGGTATTTATATAAAAAACTCAAATAATTTTACTGCTTAACTCATGTTTAACTCAAGTTAAATCGACGAAGGTTACGGTAGGGACATAGTTGTAACATTTAAGATTAAATAGAGGATATTTTCGATAATATGCTCAAATGAGGGGTATATTTGACATAACCGATATTTAGAGGGATATTTATGTAAAAAATCTTAGATAAAATTTATTGTACCAATTTTAGTTGGCCCATACTTTTTTATGAGAAAAAAGTCGCATGTTCTTTTCTTTTTGGATTTTTTTAACTTTCCCATTTTTTAACTTTACTCTTTTCCTTGGTATCTCCCGCTACCTTAATTTTCAAAATCTCTCTTCCTCGACATCTGATGGGATAAGGTGTCATTTAAAAACTCGGTCGGGGTATTAGTAGATTCCAATGGTTGGAACCCCCACCTCCCTAGCTAATCGCATTTCCAAACGTTGCCCTGGATCTTACCTTGCCCTATCTGGGCAAGGTGGGATTCACCCCGTCTTTGGTAGAGTTGTCAACGAGTCGTAGTTAGTTATTGGCCCCCAACCTAGGTCCTGGGATGACCCGATCCAACCCATATTGTGAAAATTATTCTATTTTATAGTCTAGATTGTCAATGGGCCAAGATGGATTAAGCCCTTCTAAAATCAAAGTGTCAAGTTGGTCCAAGCCCGTCTGAAACTAGATTAAGACCCGCATAATAATAAACATGTAGGGTTATCATGAGTTTGGACCGATCTACGAGCTTTCGGATATTGTCATGGGCCGACATTTTCAGTCCACAGATCAAAAATGGACCCAATAGTTCAACCGACTTCTGACCCACGGGCCCAAGATGTCGGCCCCTAACTTGACTCGTTTCTGATCCCGATCCATTGATAGCTCTAGTCTTTAGTCACTCTCAATTGGTGGGTGGCCCACTCACTTAGCTAAAGCAATTTGATTTTCACCTCCTACACCACATGCTGTACAGTTCAAGCCATTTTTTTTTTGAATTTTTTAAGGCTGTTTGATCAATTCGTTCCTACCATCTGATCTTAGATCTTATAGTTGAAAAAAAAATATTTAAAAAAAGAACAGAAAGTCTTAATGGGTCGATTTTGGTCGGCCCATTTGTTGTGAGAGCAAAGCCATCCGTTCTATTTTTTCTTGGGGATTGAGCAACCTAAAAAACTCTTCATTTTTTTAAAAACTTGGGCTACACCGCATGCTATGTAGCAAGCTACTGCACAGAAGTGTGATGAAGTTCAGTTATCATTTCTGTTTGTCAAGAAGCAAGCTGCTGCATGTACTACACTACTAATAAAAATAGGAGGGTAAGAAAATATTAAAAAAAAAAGAAACAAGGTAAGTGGTACAACAAATCCCTTTTAAGTATGTAATGTAATCAAGATGAGGTTTAAATAATGGGATAATCACATATATAGTTTTAGAATTTTGTGTATTCTACTTTATATCCTTCTTATTTTTGATATTATCATGTATATTTCAATGTTAAGGAACAGTGTCCAGTTGTATCCCAGTTGCTCTAACACAATCAAAGTTAATTGAATATTTTTTTGAATGTGAAAAAAGATAAGATTTTAAAGAGGGGGGACTTTCCGGTGGGGCCGGCACCACACCCCCTCTCAGCGCCCACCCCCCATGTATTTATGGGGGGGCGCACTGCTGAGAGGGGGGTGGGGCTGGCACCAGGTGGTGATGGCACCACCAGATCACTGTCCTTTAAAGAGAGACAAGAAAATATGAAAGATTATATATATATATTATAGAGGTAGGAAAGTGCCCTCCTCGGCTCGTACCAGACCTTTAAGATTTATTTGTTGGGGAAGAACAGTCGATCACCCGATAAAATTTGCAATCACTAGAGAACTGCGTCAAAAGGACTGCCGCCGCCGGTGTTCTCTCTCCTCCCGTTTCCCGCCATCCCCCTCCCGTTCCCGCGCTCTCCCCCCACTGTTCCCAGCTTCGCGGCAGTCGTCGGCCCTGCCTGAGCTCTGGCCATGGCCGGTGGGGGGGGGGGGAGGCCTTGTGCCTCCCCCTTCCCCTTCGGGCCCCTCTCCACCACTGATTGCCGCCGCCGGTGGCTCCCTCGCGCTCCCTGGGACGTCTTTCGTTCCCAGCCATAGCCGTACGGACGACGCCGGTGCTGGTGCTGGGCCTACGGCGGCCGTCGTTGGGCATTTACCAGCCCTTCCGTCGTCCTTAGCTGGTCCTTCCGGTGCCGCCTTCACCACCTCCGCCGTGCCCTTGGACCGCCACATCTTTGCCCCTTCTTGCACGCTACCCTCGGCGGGATACCTTGGGTCATCATCCTTTGCCCAGCCTATCACCTCCGGAGCCCTGCCAACTTTTGTCTCTACTGCTGATGGTGCAGGCAGCTCTCCTGCACATCCCCCTGTCGATCTAGCTGATGCGCCTTTCTTCTCGCCCACCCCTGCCCTTGATGGGACAGCTATTGGGAACGATCCCCTGTTTTTGCTTCATGGTGCTTGCCCACCTTCCAGCTCTGCCGCTTTTGTGCCTCCGCCCTGCTGTGATCTTGGCCGAGCCGCCCCTACTAAGCTCCTAGCGTCTGTGGCTCCCTCCTCAGCACTGGTAGCTACTCTTGCGACGCCCCCTCCTTTGGTTGCCTCTCCTCACGGGTCTCTTTCTGGCCTCGGCGTCTCCCTCGTTCGTGCAGTCGTGCCGTCGCCTGTTTCTAGTGGTTCCTCGCCGCCTGCCACCGCTCCTGGTGGTCCTCTTTCCGCTGCGGCCCCCCCTCCGGACCAGGTGGGTGGCGCCTCTGGATCGTCCCCTGCTGGTGTCTCCTTCGCGCTCGATGGCGCTCAACCTCCTGCAGCGCCCCAAGCCCACCCTGCTGCTGCCCCTCCCCTTTGTAGCCCTACTGCCAAGCCCCCAGCTGGTGGTGGCCGCCATGCGCCGGTGGTGGGTGGTCGTTCGCCGGTGGTGGGTGGTCGTGGCTCAGGTTGGCCAGTCGGTGGCTCGCTGGTTAGCCCCCCATCTGATGCCGTCGGTCCTTCTTTTGCCCATGTGGTTCTTCAGTCTTTGGTTCCTCCGGTTCTTCCTCTCGTGGCCCACGCCCCCGCATTTACTGACTCCGGCGAGCCAGCGGCATTCTTCTCTTTTGAGGAGGTGCAAGTGTTTTGCCGACCGCTAGAGTTCGCCGTCATAGCCAAGACTCCCCAGGGTTGCCCACCCTTCCAAGAGATCCGGTCACACCTTGCACAACGTTTTCAACTGCAACAGGACTTCCTCATCAGCGCCATGGATCGCCACCACTTATTACTCCGCTTTCACACCAAAGAGGACTATCTCCAGGTCCTGCTCAAGGAATCGCTCTATGTCATGGGCAGACCTTTCTTCTTTTTCAAATGGTCGATGGGTTTCTCCCCTGATGAGGATTCTCCGATGGTCCCGGTCTGGCTTGAACTGCCGGGGCTCCCGGCCAACTTCTACAACGAGGCAATGCTCCTCTCCATAGCTGGGAGTATCGGCCCCGCGTTAAAGGTGGATCGGGATACCCTTTGCCTCACCCGCTCCCATGCCGCTCGGGTCAATGTTCAACTGGACGTCTCCAAAAAACTCCCTCACCGAGTTTGGGTTGGGGTTGGTGGTGACGCTGGCTCTTGGCAAGACGTGGTCTACCCAAACCCCCCTCCTTTCTGTACCAACTGCAGGCATCTTGGCCACCCCGTCTCCAAATGCAAGAAGTCCCTTGCTGGGCACTCAACAGTTGTTCCACCCAAAGTGCCTGAAGCTGCTGTTGATGCCTTGCCTGCGGGTCCCAGTACCTCACCATTGCCGCAAGGGCTGGGTCCTGTTGCTGCTGTCTCTCCATCGACCATTGTTTTATCTCATGCCGTTGCTAAGGTTATCTCTCCCCTCCCAGCTTCTTATGGGACTGGCCAATTATCCCTTACAGGTCAGCAGGTTCTTGGGCCTCTCCATGTCCCTGTGGGGGCAGACCTTCCTCCTTGTGCCGTCGGTGGGCCTGCTGCCCCAGCCTTGTCAGCACCCTTTGGGGCACTCCCTTGCCATTCTGCCAACGATGCTTCTACTCCGCTAGGAGTCGACACTCCACCGCCAGGAGTCGACACCTCTCCTGTTGATGGTCCTGGGCTTGCTCCAGCGAGTGCTGCGCCATCCCCCCCGCCCTCCAAGGCTTGGCTGCTTGCTCCCGCTGGGCCGTCCGCTCAAGAGCCCCTGCCCGTCCCCTTGCCTGCCGCATGCCCTGCGATGTCAAGCGTGCCTCTTGCTTCTTCTCCACCATGCCTGCAGGCTACCGTGGAGCCCCACGGCGATCCCATCGCTTCGCCTTCGCCAGCGGTTCGGGAATGCGTGGTTGTCGTGGCATCCTCTGCTCTTGTTCCTAGTGTCTTTGCTGCTGCCCTGCCTGCCGTGGCGCTCCCGGAAGAGCCCCTCCCATGCTCCTCTCCTCTCAGTGCCTCTGCCCTCATGGGAGTCGACCCCCGCCCCTTCCGTGTTGCTGTTGGCCTCTGCCCACGTGACAGTGTCGACACCGCCCCCCCCCCCCTCTGCCTGCGGCGGCCCCCCTATTACTGAATCTGCACCTATTGGTTCGTCCTCCCTAGCCCCTACTGGGGTGCCCGACGGGTCCTCATGCTTGGTTGTTACTCACGGGGTCGTGCCCTCCTCCCTGGGGGTCGACTTCTGCCCCTCTGCCCTAGCTCTGCCGCAGCCTCAGCATGCTGCGAAGCCCCCGTCCTCCGTTATGGCCCTGCCAACAGTTCCCCTTGACGGTGCTTCTCTGGCCCTCCCGGTTATTTTGGCGGCCCCTGCTGCCGTCACCCTCCACAAGGAAGCGGAGCAGTTGGCTCGGTTGGCTACTCTCCGTGCAATGAGGGATGAAGTCAACGCCCTTCCAGCATTCTCTCGGCCTGGGGGTCCTGGCCTTCTTCGGCCCTGCGTTGCAACAGCCCCCTTGGCGTCGTCTCTGTCGGTTTTGCAGCCCCACGACGTGATCCTAGCATTGCGAGCTGAGCCCCGCGATGAGGTTCCTCCACCTCCTGCTGCCTCCTCTCTGGCTGTTGGTGGTTTCGCATGTGACGTCTTCTCCAACCTACTGTCTCTCCCAGTAGCCTCGACTGATGCTCCCCGAGGGCCCCCCGCGCATCCGATGCAATAGCCTGGCCCCTGTGACTTTGAAGGGTCGGTTGGAGTGCAAGCCACGGAGTCCTCTGATCTGGGCATGGCTCATCATGCTCCGAGTGTTGATTTGCTGCCCTCTCCTGTTGCTGTCCTCGTCCAGGCTGACCCCGGCGATTTTGATGGTTCGGTTTAAGAGCTGGGCCTCCAGTTTGGTGAGCCCCCCTTCCAGCCCGCCCGCAGGAGCAAAAGAAGGAATCGACGTAGGCCCAGTCACCTCGAGTTCTACAGTATCAGGCTTTAGCTAGCGGTCTCTTTCATTTGCCTTTCTTGAGCTAGTTTCTGTTTCATTGGGCCTTATTTGGGTTTCAGGGTTTTCTCTCAACGGTTCATTAGGTCTATCTCCCTTCTGTTGTTTGCGGCCCCTTTCGTCTCTATAAATTTGGATGCCTTTTATTTTCCCTTCTCTTCCTGTTCTGTTATGTCATTTCTTGCTTTGCTTAATATAAAACTCTTGCATGGTGGTTGGGGTGGAGAGTGCATTCCCTTCCGCAACGAAGGGGTGAACTGGATTCTTCGTCTCACCTTGTAAGTATTACCTTTGAGTTAAAAAAAAACTGCGTCAAAAGGAGTCCTATGAGTGATCCCAGAAGACAACCCTCCGATGCTTAATTAGTTAGAATCTCCTTATTTGACTTTCGATTTCCTCCTATACCACCAACTTTCATTTACCTATTTTGGTGAAGATCGTGTAGTCCCTACCCCTCCTGCATAATCCCATCTGTAGTAGATCTGTTATTCCCCTCGTCGTGTCTTTGCAGGGATTGCAACAACGGTTGAGGATGAACCTAGACGAGTATCAGATTAGTCGACTATCTCGTGTTAGCGAGCATGTTTTGTACATCATGTTGGAAATAATTATTCACGAGTAGAGATTTTTTTCTAAATCAAAGTACAAAAATCAAAGAGAATCAATTGGTTAGAAAATGCAAACTCAGGTCGAAATACGTAGTTATTTTTTTTAGAGTCGTTCCGCTCCCACTCTGGTGCAGATAGACTTCGTGACAGAACTTTCCTAAGATACGACGACTCAGACCGATGGTGATGCGAAGGTGCACTCTAACTCACTTTGACGGGAGGAACACCATTGTGACTGGAGTCTCTTGCAAGAATAAGAAGACGATTAGAAGATAGAAATTCAAGAGAGATAGCCGTCGAGTGAGAAAGAACTCTCAGCCGTGTCCCTCGCACACAATCGACTCTCTTGAAATATCTCTTCGAGAAGCGACCCTTAACTGAGTCATACCCATCCACCTAAAGAGTGGAATCCGAGGAGATACGAAGAGAATCTAAGTGACACATAGATAAACAGTCAAAGCTAAAAGAAAATAAAAATAAAAGAAATGTCAAGAATTACGCGCATGTCACGTTAAAGCAAGACAATTCTCGTACGTGTGAGAAAGATGATAAGGCCGAAATGACCCACTAGCTCAACTAACCTAACTTCTATAATCTCCTCAAAAGAATATATAATTAATGACAAGAGTCTCGATTAATAGTAGATGAAATTTTTTTTAATATTTCAATATGAGACGAAACAACACAAATAGAAGTGAATTTTTTAAAATTTAAAACATAGATTCCAACACATCCGGTGTGATGCATGTCGTCCGACACATTGTCTTCGTCTCAACTGCGAAGATGAGAAAAACAGCTACAAACTTTGCTTGCGAACGAATTAAACTATCACGTTGTTGTCCGGTGTTATCAGAGTTTCTACTCTGTTTTCATCACGTCTCTAAGTTTGGGGACCGGGCATGTTTTATCAACATGCATGGGAGGGACTTAAGATGTCTGTCGTCATGGTAAATGAAAATTGAGGCGTCTCTGTCCAGAAAAAAATTAAAATAAAAAAGAAGTCGAACAATGTGGATATAGAATAAAATATGTAACATGCTAGTGACATATATATATATATATATATATATATATATATATATATAATTATTTCTTTAGTAATCTTATTTCTGTAGTAGATCTACTGCTCCCCCCCCCCTCCGACGTGTCTTTGCAGGGATTGCAACAGCTCGAACTTAAACGAGTATCAGAATAGTGCTCGAGTATCTCGTGTTGTCGAGCATGTTTAGTACGCCCTGTTGGGAATAATTATTCACGATTATAGATTTTTTACTAAATTAAAGTACGACAATCAAAGAGAATCAATTGACTGTGAAATACAAACTCAGGTCGAAGTACGTAATCACTTTCTTTAGAGTCGTTCTGCTCCTACTCTAGTATAGGTAAGTTTCGTGACGGAACTTCTCTAAGATACGACGACTCGGATCGACGACGAACATCACTGTGACAAGAGTCTCTTACAAGAATAAGAAGACGATTGGAAGAGAGGAATTCGAGAGAGATAGCCGTCAGGTGAGAGAGAACCCTCAGCCGTGTCCCTCGCACGCAATCGACTCTCCTTAAATATCTATTCGGGAAGCGACCCTTAACTGAGTCGCACTCATCCGCCCAAAGAGTGGAATCCGAGTAGATACGAAGAGAATTTAAGAGACACATAGATAAATAGTCAAAAATAAAAGAAAATAAAAATAAAATAAATGTCAGAAATCACACGCACGTCACGTCGAGGCGAGACAATTCTCGTACGTCCGAGAAAGGGGGATAAGGCCGAAATAGTCCACTAGTTCTACTGGCCTAACTTCTATAATCTCTTCAAAAAGAATACACAATCGAAGACGAGAGTCTCAATTAAAAATAGATATTTTTTTTTCTTATTTCTGAACGTGAAACTACACAACACAAATAGACTCAAATTCTTTAAAATTTAAAACATAAATTTTAACACATGTCTGATGTGATGCATGTCGTCCGAGAACATTGTCATAATCTCAACCGTGAAGATGAGAAAAACAGCTACAAATTTTTTTCGTGAACATTAAGGAATAAAACTATGACGTTGTTGTTCATCAGAGTTTCCACTCTCTTTTCATCACGATGTCTCTTAAGTTTGGAGGCCGGCCATGTCTTATCAACATGAATGGGAGGAGAGACGGGCGTCTTCCTCCTCAGGTTTGTCATTACGGTAAGTGAAAATTGAGGCTTCTCTGTCCAAAAAAAATTTTTAAATAAGAAAGAAATCAAACAATGTGGACCCGGGTGCATGTGAGCAAGATGGACTCTCCCATACGAGATCTGCCCGACCCACCGAGTTGGCCAAATGTTAAGATCGACTCGCGTATGACTCTCCGATACCATGGATTGGGCACATACTATATTATATATATATATATATATATACATGATTAAGAGTAGGGCTGTAAATGGGTCGAGTCGGACCGCCCGACAGGTCCCCGGGCTTAACCCGATTTCGAGCCGGGTCGTAATATCTTTTCATGTCCGTGGATTCATAGTCGGGTCTAAAAATCTGGACCGACTAAGCCCACGAATCGGGTTCGGACTTTAAGTTTGGCCAGCGGACCGATCCGGTCGGTTCTCTTTTTTTTTCTTCCTTCATAATTTTAAAATTATTTAGTTAAAATAATATTATTTTACTTAATTATAAAATTTAAAACTCTCTTTTCATACAAATTATATAATTAATATCAAAATTTTAATTAATTTAATGAGATTATAAGTTATTTATTATTAAATATATTATTTTTTATTTTTTATTTAAGTTATCGGGTCGAGTCGAGCCAGACCTTAGTCGGGCTTTACAATTTTTTAATAGTATCGGGTTCGGCCCGATCCGACCCGATATAACTCGAGCTCGGATTAGGCTCGGGCTTTAATATTGATAAGTCAGATCCAAACCGAGTTGACCTAAGTCCGATCCAGACTCGACCAATTGACATATAGGGAAATGTTCACATGCTGCCGGCCCCATGACATTGGGCCCTTAAATCCATGGGAGATGATCTCTGTATATGCCGGTCCCATATATTTAAATAGGTTCCCTAAACTAGAACCTGTGTTCTTATTGTAATATTTCTTATCTCATTACTAAATAAAGGGAGAAAAGAAACTTGTTGCTACAGTCTCACCGTTGTCCTCGTTCCTTTTTCTTTTTTTTTCTCATATCGAGACGTGCTTGATCAAATGTTAAAAAGGAATTCTTAGTTCTCTCTCAATCACTTAACTGCATAAATAGAATGTTAAGAAGTTGCCTTCAATATATTTATATATCTATAGATTACCGAGATTTGATGACTAACCACTATTCTTCCTTGATACATTGTGACTTAATTCAAAACTACACAACGTAATATCACATTTTTACTTTATTTTGTTAAATATTTTCCAACATCATAATAAAACTCAACATGCCATGAAAAAATAATTCAAAATCGAGAACAAAATTTTATATATTCTACGGTACCAGAAATTACACTATTTAAATCATCTATTAAATACTCATCCAATGCAAAAATAAATAAATAAAAATTAGAACCATGTAGTCCAGGGTTCAAGATAATTTGATGTCAATCTTTTGGGGGAGCACATGTTATAATTATTATTGATTTGTTGTTATTTATCATTTCAAGGTAATTATTGATTTATTGTTATTTATGTGTGAATAAAATTATCTTATTATTATTGATTTATTATTATTTATTATTTTATTTTAGATATGTTTAAATTTTAAATATTTAAAGGAGTATAGATGTCAATTGTGACCATTGATGACCAATGAAATATTATAAAATTTTAAGGTCAATTTATTTAACCATGTTATTGCTATTTCTTTATTTGTATAATTACATAATCATGACTAATAATCATATATATATGTTTATTTATTTTGATCATTATATCTTATTTCTTATTATTTTAGGTTATAGAATCAGGTCAGACCCTGTATCATTATTATGATGACGTCATGATTTAAATCGGTTCGATTGAACGGTCTTATGGATTCGAATCGAATCAACTCATCGATCGGTTCAGTTATCGATTCAGTTCTAATAATATTGATCCAATTAAAAAAAAAATAACTAAAAATTAGAACCATATCAGTGTTAGATGACGGCCTACTTAAGTTACTCCGCATGAAAGTTAGAGTTTCCACCTGCCCCGCCCCCACCAACCCCATAAGAACAAAAGGAACGTACCTACAACGCCATCTCCTCCCTCAAAAACAGTTGGAAGGGCATCGATCTTGTCCCCCCATCTCTCTCTCTCTCTCTCTCTCTCTCTCTCTCTCCGCATCGAGATAAAACCCTGGGGGGTGACCGGGCGAGGAGGGCAAGATAAAGGGGGGGGGGGGAGCAGAGAGGGAAGCCCTCAAATTCTTCTCAGAAGAGCAGATCAACACCTTCCACCCCCACCTCAACCCAACGAACCCTCGTCATCATCCACCCACCGCAGAGCAGAGGATGGAGGAGCCGCAGCCGCAGCCGGCTATGGCCGCCCTCGACCGCCCCCTCAGCCTCCTCGGCTTCCAGTACGACCGCATCTCCCCCGACAAGATCACCGGCCACCTCACCATCACCAAGATCTGCTGCCAGGTAAACCGGAATCAGACATCGATCTCGAGCCCCTTCGGTATATACGGTATCGGTCTATCCCCCCGATCGATTCTCGGCGGAGGGGCGGGCCGGGGGGATGTACGCTTATGGTTGTATGTGGTTTTGATTGATCAGCCGTTCGGGGTGCTGCATGGTGGGGTGTCGGCGCTGGTGGCGGAGGCCATGGCCAGCATGGGGGCCTACGTCTCCTCCGGCTTCGGCCGCGTCGCCGGCGCCCAGCTCAGCATCAACCACCTCCGCCCCGCCGCCCTCGGCGACGCCGTCGCCGCCGAGGCCACCCCCGTCCACACCGGCAAGACCATCCAGGTGTGTAAACCTCTGGCAACAACCCCCCCCCCCCCCACCACGCTTCCTCCACCTTCCTAATTTTCTTGGATGAGCTGCTTTTGCTTAATCTGCTTTTGCTCTAACCAAATATAGTTATAGTTAATTGGCACGAGGCAAGTTGGAACTTTTCGAGGTCCTCCTATCAAATTTTGATAGCGAGCGTTGGTTGCATCACAGATTCACAACCCCCAAAATATCACGTCCAACCCCCCCCCCCCTTTTTGGTCAAAAATCATATGTACTCACATCACAGGGATCCTACGTGGTTAAAAAAAAATAAGAGTTTTTTTCAAATAAATCACGATTAAAACTGAAATGTTAAAAAAAATAAAAAAATATGACTAAAAATATATTAACCGAGATATTCTTATTTTTGTTAAAACAATGTAAAAATAATATTTTTACGGTAATTTTTAATTTTTAATCGTTAATTCAACTCTAATTAATTTGAACTCGACTTGATAATAACTCTGGGTCAAAAACAAATCCATCTCCTCTCACCCCCTAATCGAAGGGGCCTCCGCAGGTGGTCGGGGCGGGGAGGGCTCCGACGTTGCAGAAGGGGGTAGCGGGGGGAGGGCTCCGGCGGAGTTGCAGAAGGGTTGGGGGGGGGAGGGCTCTGGCGGGGTTGCAGCGAAGGGGGGGGGGGCATCGTCGTCTTCTCCTTCGGCAGGTGCTGCCATGACCTGGAAGCCCATCTGCACCTGGTGCTGCCACGACAGCTCCGCTGGACTCTGGCCGGAGCTCACCTTCACTGCCCGTCCTGAGGCTCTCTCGAACTTTCTCTCTCCCCCTTCTCTCTCTCACAGCCTCTCTCTCTATCCTCTATACTACTCAGCTCGAGGAAAAGTCAACCTCTGACGTCACCCTCTCTCTCTTTCTTTACCCTATCTGCATCTCTCTCATTTATCTTTTTGACAAAGGTGAAGAATTTAGAGTTTTAAGAGAAATATTTTAATTATTTAATTTTAAAATAAAAATATATTTTTTAAATAAAATATTTAGTTTTATGTCGACGGAGTTTAATTATGACGCCATTTTTACATTATTTAGATAAAAGTAAAGATATCATCGCTGTTAATATACTTTCAAGTATTATTTTTTGTCATTTGTATTTTAATTGGCACCTCCCAAGTTGGCAGTTTGGCCGTCTTCCTTTATGTTGTGTTCGAAACTTCTAGAGAAATAAGTACTGATCTTGTGGAGATTCCTCCCTTTCCATTTTTCTCTCGTTCCCTCTCTCTCTCTCTCTACTTTTCAAAATCCACCTATTACAAAATTTGGTGTGACATGACACTGTTTGAAAACACTTTTGGATGACAGAGATTTCGATATTATAATCTCCTCCGAAAAATGATTTACAAAATACAAACACATTGTTTGTCAGGACAATGAAAGTGGCCGATAAGATTACGAGTAATATCAGTTACACTCTGATCTCCCGTCATCTCGTATATCACGTCATAGATTCTTTTCATCTCATTTTTTAAATGATGACTTAACATAAATATGATATTAAATTATTAGTTAAATGTTATATGAGCATTAAATATGATATCAACCGATAGATGTGCATGGAAATTCATCCATAAATTATACGGGAGGAGTTTATGGAGATTTTTTAACTCCTCTCCTCACGTGTCTTTCTCTCTCTCTCTCTCTAAAATCTATCTATATATAAAAGTTGAGGATGGATCATGTATTTAGTTTGATTTAAAACTTTAATAATTAAAATTTCTTGATAAATCCAACCAGATGTACCGGGTAATAAGTTAAATTATTGTTTATGTCACTTCTTATATTGGCCCACGTGAGGTCGGCGGAGTAACGGGGAGAAGAGAAGAGAGAAAGTTATCGTTTTGTGTGAAGTGCCGCGCAAAGAACAATTTACAGGTCTGCCTGCGCGCTGTGGAGTCAATTTTCAAAAAAACGAGCTGCCGTCTCGATTGGTGATGACAAGGAGTCAGCCTTCCTTGCTTGTTTGTCAAAAAAAAAAAAAAAATTGTTGGATTCGTATGATGTTTGGAGATATGAAGACAGCGACCCCCACCCACACTCCATTCGTCATCCCAAATCGAAAGTACACAACGTGGAACTCCACAATTTATCTAATTTTTTTAATCATTTGATTGTATTAGATACAATCCGACAGTGTAAAAGTGACGGCAAAAAAAAAGGTTTCTATTACTTGGTATTATATTGATTTTGCTAATAAAATATGCGTGAAAAAATTAGGGTCAGATTTGATATTAGAATAAATTAAAATAAGATATCTTTAATCTATGAAAGAGAAAATACAGGTTCAATCTCACATTTCACACACAACTCTCTTACCTTACTCCGGGGAAGGTGATCGAGCCCTAGGCGACTTGAATATTTTAACCCAGTTCGTTCCTCAAACAAGATCTAAGGTCTTGTTTGATAAACGGTTAAACTCGAGTAAGATAAATCAATCAGAGTTGGGTGGATTATTTTTTATTTGATATTTTTTTAATTAAGATTAAATAAAATTAAAATAGATTAACTCGTTATTAAAAAATATGTGAAATTAATTAATCGACTCTGATTAAGATTAAGAGTCGGATAAGTCACCGCACGTAGATCATCCATCTTTAACTTACTATTTTATCAAAATCGTCTTAATAGTTTAAATTTTTATTTATACTCACCGAATTGATATAAAAGTACAGTTGGTCCAGAATTTCCCTCACATGTGGCTGACTTTGTTTGGATGTGGCTACTTTGGATTGTGATAAAAGGTGTGGGAGGTGAAGCTGTGGAAGGTTGGGTCATCGGACGCCACCGCCAGGACGCTCATATCGACGTCGAAGGTCACACTGATGTGCATCCGACAGCCCCCCGGCAGCAGCAGCGGCGGCGGCGGCGGAGGCGACGTTGCTAATGCTTATGCCCGGGTCGTCAAGAACTTCGCCAGGTTATGACACCACCTCACACCTGTGAAGCATCACGTTAAAAATATGAGTTGTCCCCCTCTTCTTCCACGCATTCCACATAACCCCCCCCCCAACCTTTCCGGAGGCTTACGTACTACTGCTCTTTGTTTTTTTTGGTCGGGCTATGTACTACACTACTACTACTACTCAACGCCGTCAAATAACTCGTAGTATAACAATGGGCAAATTATTTGTATACTCTTGAACATTTTAAATATTAATTTTATACTTTTATCTTTATAGAATTTAGCTTAATACACCTCGAATCTTGCTATGGACGCCGTCCTGTTCCTGTCGTTAACGGGGTCTCTCATGGTCGTTAATCTTGGGTCGAATCCCACCTTGTCATTTTTAGCTCCTTCGCCTTCCACCTTCCTCGACCGCACCATCTACTAAAACGCGGCAACCGGAGAGATGTGGGAATTGTTCGACGAATGCATATGCTCAAGGGGCCTTCTTGCTATCGTTGGAGCCCACTATAGTGGCCCCCACCAATGGGGGAGCTCTCTCTCTCTCTCTATGCGCGCTGCCACCAATGGAGGAGTTGGAGCTCACTCTAGGTGCTGCCACCAACGCGGGAGAGAGAGGGTGAGGGGGAAGCGAGGGATATATATATATATATATATATATATCTCTCTCCAACAAGCTCGGAGTTAAAAATATCATCTCACGTAAACGAGTCATCATTGTTAAGCACATAAAATCAGAGTTTGCCGTCTCGCCCCGACCCGCATCGACTCGCACGACCCGACCCGACCCAGGCAGGCGCCGGGTCGCACGGGCCGTGGGTCGTGGACGGGACGCACCGAATCGCTTTGTCCCGTGCGTCTCGCCACGTACCGGTGTAGTGTGAGGCGGGACCCGGCTCGGTACGAGCGGGTCGGGACGGGTCGGCCATTTAACGGGCCGGCAGGAGGGGGAGGGGGGGCGTCGGAGGTGGGAGAGGGGGGTGGTGGGGGGCCGCAGGAGGTGGGAGAGGGAGGGGGCGGTGGGGGCCAGGGGGGCGATCTCGGTGGTGGGGCCGCCGGAGGTTGGGGGGCAGTGGGGGAGTGGGGAGAGGTGGGGGGGCGGTGGTGGCCGCCGGAGTTGGGAGAGGGGGGCGGTGGGGGGCCACAGCAGGAGGGGGAGGGGGAGGTGGGAGAGGGGGGCGGTGGGGGGCCGCATCACGAGGGGGAGGGGGAGGGGGAGGTGGGAGAGGTGGGGGGGGCGGCCGGGGGTGGGAGAGGGGGGCGGTGGGGGGCCGCAGCAAGAGGGGGCGGGGGGGCGCCGGAGGTGGGAGAGGGGGTGGGGGGGGCGCAGCAGGAGGGGGGCGGTGGGGGGCCGCAGCAGGAGGGGGCGGCGCCGGAGGTGGGAGAGGCGCCGGAGGGCCGCAACAGGAGAGGGTGGGGGGGCGCCGGAGAGGGGGCGGGGGGGCGCAGCAGGAGGGGGAGGGGGGGCGCCGGATGTGGGAGAGGCAATGGGGAGGACCGGGTCGCTGTGAGATCCGCCCGACCCGACCCGTTCCGCGCAGAGACCGGGTCGGCCGAGTCGGACGGGTCCGCAAACCCTGCATAAAACTCACACGATGTAAGTTTGGGGGAATGACAATTTGGGTTCAAAATTTTGAAAGATATTGAGACAAATTTTATAAAACTAAGAGTATACAAGTAATATTTAAAATGGTTAAGGTTCTAGAACCAATATTTATAAAATTAGGAGTATATAAGTCATGATTAATTTCTCGATATCAAAGTTTGTTGGATCGGTATGGAACTATTTGATATTGTTACGTATCAAGATGAATAAGTAACTTTTATATTATATATATATATATTATATGTAAAATAATTTTGAAAATGATTGTAGTTTAGATCACGGTTTGTCGGCCCGATCGTATCGACCGTATCGATTTTTTGTCGGTACGGTATGATATCGTATCGTTCTGCATCGCAAAGTGTCAAGATGAAAAAAAACCTTTTATATAAATAATATATGTAAAATAATACAAAAAAAGCTTAACTCAGTTGGTTAAGTAATTTGTGTGTTTTATTTAAGATATCTTGGGATCGAATCTTGCGAATATCTTTAAGATTTTCAATCAATTTTGAGTTTTTGATTGAAAATCTTAAAGAAATAAAAAAACACATGCAACAAATGTGTTTCAAACTCAAACAACCCTCAAATTGACGAAGATATTTAGCCAACTTATCTATAAAATATTTTATATTTAAAATAAAATATCAGATATATAAAGCGCACTGATTGCGTATCACAGATCAGTCGTACCGGTAGGTGGTTTGCGACCTCTTCGTACAGTGGCTTGTTTGAGCTCGGATGTCACATGATTTTTAGACTTTTTTTATCTTCTTTCTCTAAATAAAATTAAAAATAAATAAAAAATATGTAACTTAGAAAACTTATAACAAACAAAAAGATATGTGACTTGTGCAATTTGAACCGATAATCTCGCGTTCGAACATGATACCTCTAATCAATCCATCTATAATTCTTTTATATAAAATAAAATAGATAATATTTAAAAAATAAGATAACATACCGATGATATACTTTACACCGATCGTATCGATCACCGGTTAATACGTCCCGTACCATATTAATTTGTAAAATCTTACTCCGCATTAATGTCTACGGTAATGAGCCCCTCTAAAGTACATTGAGTGCTCACTCTCTTCTTATGAACGTCGATGAGAAGAGAGTGGTACATGGTACTTGGACACCATGGCATGGCATGAAGTTTCTGACTAAGCATGTCACATCATTTTGGGCGTCTTTGATAATTGAGTAAGGGGGTGCAATAATCGACTCCGAAGGATCGATTACGGTACTCGGGGTCGGTTACTGAGTTTCTGTGAGGGGGAGGGCGAGCGGAGGCGGGGCCCACCGGTTAGCCGACGTCGGCTAACCGAGGGATAATCCCGTTGTCAAAGACGCCCTTTGTGATTGAGTCAACATGAGGCGACTGAAATTGAGAGACCAAGATGTCTTTTGATAATAATAAAAATCATTTAAAACATGTGGGCCCTACATCTCTTTAACGAGGGTTTTCTTGTCTCCCAAAACGTATCATCCCCACCGCACGGTCCACTCACACGGTCGCAAAATGTCTAAATACAAATTATCAACGATCAAATTGGACTATGATGACAAAAAAATTATTTATTGAAAAATTCATAAGCTGGGACAGCCCACGGGCCTTTGGGCTGCATCTTATATAGGCCCATAATTGGGAGATTGTTAGAAGAGGCAAGTTTTAGAAAACTAGGAAGAAATATGTTCAGTGCGAGCCAATTACACACCCAAGAGCACGCACCAAGTAAATTATTTTTTTTAATTCTTGATGACGTGAAGTTCACGTCTCCCTAACTAATTGCACAAGACACATCTACATCTGACATCCTAAAAAACTTCAAAAAAATAAAAATTAGATTTAATGAATAGTGTCGGGTCTAATTTTTCTTGAATCATCACTTTTTGTTTTAAATGTTTATAGGCCATTGGACGGAGGTGTGTCTTGTACGGTAACTGAGAGGGACATAAATCTCACGTCACAAAAAAATTCAAAAAAAAATAATTTACTTAGTGTACACTCTAGATGTGTGATTGACCCAAATGTGCACTAAGCATAACTCAACTAAGAAAGTCTGAGTACTAATTCCTGTGAGATATGAGAAGACAAGCAGAATTTAGGGCCCCACACCCAGCCATCTCACCTGGGTTAAGGGGAATAGGCATAAGGACTGGTATGGAGGAGTGTTAGATGGCCACTTAGGGACAAATGAACAACTTGTCTTGTGGCAAGTCTCCTTTGCAATCTATGGATCAAAGGGTCCCCAATGTTTAATTCTAAGATTTCTGTAATGTTAAAGGTACACACCTGAATATATTAGAGGAAGTCAATTCACCTGACAACCCCAGTTGTTCTGCAGCACTGTGCATCACAGCATCCAACAGATTAACACCAAGCAAGGATGCCTTCTCAAAGTTGATTTTCAAACCTGAGTAAAATTCAGGACATCGGAGAGTGAGGTCATATGTTATTGTTAGAGTGTGGAGTCCGAACTCGTCATCGTGCGTCCTCGTGCGCGGATCGACCCTAATTAACGGCGCCCTAATCTTCTTGTATAACAGGGTGCGAACTCTCTCTTTGTACTTGATCTGAGCGTGATTATTCTAGTAAAATTCTGCTACGACCGTGGACGTAGGAAGTCATATCTTCTCCGAACCACGTAAAAAATCTATATATTCCTGTGTGATTGTCCTTTCTACTATATTCTTTGTTTCTCTGTTTTGATCTCGATTAGTGGATCGTGAAGGAGAGAGATAGTCACATTTCCCAACAACAATGGTTGTACACTTCCTAACAGGAAAACCAGCATATCATTGGCATATTGCAAATGTGAAGTAGAGATAGGGGCATGGAAGCACTGCACACTACCTATCCGCCAGTTGCATCATCTCGCCGAAGATAATCGCCACCAAAACATATGATAAAGGGCACCAATACATGGATCTTCCCGTCCACTCCCGGAGAACCCAATAGTCCAACTTTAATTCCACTTTATCTTTGAGTTATATCTCAATTTAATGTCCAAAAGTTACAAATTTATTATACCCTGTAGATATATTTTCTGGAAGGTGGCAAAGCCACAATTATTTGAATAAATTAAGGAAAACAGAGCACAAGACACAAGGCAAGGAAACCCTCAAGGGGAACTCAAAATCCATTGCAATCATTTACTCACCGTACAAATCTCTTAGGGCCGATTTGACGAAGGGTTGGTCGGCCGGTTAGCGTAATCGGGGAACAACGGGTCCCGCCTCTCACTCGCCTCCCCCTCACACATGCCCATCTAATCGCCCAGGGGTAACGTAATCGACCATGTCGGGTCGATTAAGTTATCTCCACCCGATTATCAAAAGGGGCATTACTAGCTGAAGAGTTGTAAACCCATGTGGCCCAAAACACATCATGAGGAATAATTAACCACAATTTCTTGAAAGTTTTTCCCTGGGCATCGCTGCCTCCACCCCTGCACAAGTTGGGGCATGCCTAAGATTCCCACCATAAGATATCTAGATCATTTGTAAGAACCCAAATGAATCTCCTAATGCCACATCCAAGAAACAAGTGTTCAATCCCCTCAGAAGAATAGCACGGAATGGACACCTCTGGTTACCATGGCCGAAAAAAATGAATTTTTTACATACATATATATTCTTATAAATTTTGATTTTGTTAAATGTACCTCTCATCTGAGCATATTATCATGAATATCTTTCATTTAGATAAAAATATTATGGTTATATCTTTTAGTTTACTGTCATCGACGGGAGTAGAATATTCTGTGAAATATGTTATCCACTGTTACTAGATCTAAAGTATATATGACAAAATCAAATTTTATAGGGATATATATACAAAAAACTTACTCTTTAACTCACGCTTAACTCGGGTTAAATATACGAGAGTTACGACGAGGAAATAATCGTAATATTATTCATATTTTGAGGATATTCATGATAATATATTCAGATGAAGAGTATATCTGACAAAACTAAACTTTACAAGAATATATATGTAAAAATCCCCCCCCCCCTTAAAAAAAAATAAACTTTCTTAACTTCAGCGGACGTAGTCTTCCCACCATTATTAGCTTCCGAGGAGAAGATATTCACATCTTTGGGAATATTTTTTCCCCCTATTAACAAGAGTAAACCCCACCCATCCACCCACACTTGATTTAACTGATAGAATTTCTCATCTTTCTCCCACCTCCGAGCCCTGGAATCTAATCTGAAACTATCAATTTTGATGCCATTCAAACAGACAGAAACGTGAGCAAATTTTTCGGTCTATGCCTTGGTCGATTCCCTTAAGCCATGTTTGATAACCGGATAAGGTGGCATATTCGCCGGTGCCCTCCCGATTCCTATCTTTATTCGTCGGTTTCTCTCTTACTCTAGTTTGGCAACTACAATCTTAACCCGATTTCACTTAATTAAAGGCTTAAGGTGTTTTGGTCGAATAAATCATTCATCCAAGATGGGTCAAATCTCTTATTCTCATGATGGATAGGGCGACTTATTCTACACGATTATCAAACAGAGTCCTATGAAATTAAGTCTATGAGGGCGCGTTTGACAACGCACCTTACTTTTACATTCTTGCGAAAATCTTTCGACCGGACAAAATTATAACACAGGCAGTATTTGTAACGATTAAAAATCTCCCGAATCCTCTTTACACCGGCTTATAAGGATTTCCATTAAAGCACGGTTTAATATTTCTCTCTCTTTCCTCCGACTTTTGGTGAGCGCTTAAACACTGAGACGGCAAAAGGTCATTTGAAAAAAAATTAAATACTTTCAGGGGATTCGGGCACAAAAGTCACGGGCGAGGGCGTTCTCAAATGCGCCCTAAGAATTAATGCCTCTCCCTTTCAGTCTCAATAAAGAAATGAACCAGAGACCTTAAGATCATAAAGTAATAGAAAGGTGAGCAAACACCCTATTAGTTTATGCTTCATAATCCTTAATTCTCGTCACTCCAACCTTGCGTGCTGCACATAAGTAACTAAGAACCAGTTTCTTTTCAAACCCCCCGTCCGGCATCATCTTTGATCCTTTGTCAAAGAGGTCATAAATTAATGGCTAATGAAGGTGTGGGCATGATAACTGCACAATCACATTATTTTAAGTGTGATTTTTTGTAAGATTTTGACAAAAATAAATAAATTTTATTTAAATAAATGTGACATTTTTATACAATTCAAATTTATACGATATATTAATATATTTTTAAGAATAATTTTTTATAAACTCACTTCTAATAATAATTGTTATGTATAAAAAAATTATTATTTTAAATTTTTTATAAAATCACTTTTTCATAAATTTATTTATTAGATCGTATCTCTTAGTTTATATTATTTTTAATATTTTATTTTTTATTATTATAAAAATAATTAATCACTTATCATCTTCCCCCTACTTTTTAGCGGATCTTATCTCTCGGTCCTTACAAGATGTCGGGAAAGTTTAATCAAATGCTCTCTTTGCCCTCGCGCTCTGAATTTACAATTTTTTAGATGAAAATATTTATATTGAAAAGTATTATTTTGATAGGCACATTTTGTTGGAGAGAGAGAGAGAGGAGTTTAGAAGAGAGATTAGATTATTTTTCAAATTTAGTTCAATACCAACCAATGTTAAATAGGAAATTCTAACATAATGTTAATCATGGGTGATGGTCAAAGAAATTTTGTAAGTATTATGATGAGAAAGGCTTATTAAAAATAATGAGAAAATAACATCAACAGCTCTGCAATTAAATATGTATCCTTGCAAAAGACCCTTTATTTTATTTTATTAAGGGAAGCACCCCTCTTAACTTAACCAATCCATAAGATCTATAAACAGATCCGCCGTCGTGGCCGAGGGGCCCCCTGAAACTGAAGAAGCAGCTTCCCTCCCCCCCCCCCCCCGTGCCGGTTGCTCTCTCTCTCTCTCTCTCTTTCTCTGACCGGTTGCCGGACTTCCATTCTCTTCCGGCACCTCCCTCCCCGAGAAGAAGAAGAAGAAGATGGAGCCACCACCGGCGACACGGAAGATGGACCAACCACCGTCGTCTGCGGCGGCGGCGGCGTCCCCCTCAGCTAAGATGCCGGATCTGGACCCTGCCCTCCACGCCCTGGGCTTCGAGTACGTGGACCTGTCGCCGATGAAGGTCGCCGCCCGTTTCACGGTGACCAAGACGTGCTGCCAGGTGAGGACGCCGGATATTCCAAAAGATCCGGCCTTTTTTTTTCTCCCCTTTCCCTCTTCCTTTCTTTCCTTCCTTCTTTCCTCTCTCTGTTTGGCGGGGAGATTAGCTAATTAATTAATTAATCTGGTGCAGCCGTTCGATGTGCTCCACGGCGGGGTGTCGGCGCTGGCGGCGGAGTCGCTGGCGAGCGCGGGAGCGCACATCGCGTCGGGTCTCCGGCGGGTGGCCGGGGTAAACCTCTGCATCAACCACCTCCGCCCCTCCCGCCTCGGCGACCACGTGGTCGCCGAAGCCAGGCCGGTTCAGCTGGGGAAGACCATCCAGGTGGGCGATGACTGATGACCCTTCTCTCTCTCTCTCTCTCTCTCTCTATCTATCTATCTCTATCTCTCTCTAAAGAATCTTATCCAATCCATATCAATACACCTGTGAACCCAAATCAGAGAGAGAGAGAGGCATATGCTCATATCATAATACAAATCATTAATCCTGTCATAAGCCATAATGATCATAGTGCGTCTCCTTCAAATTTAAACTTAAAGAAGCATCTGTTCTCTGACTCAAATGTAGGCTTTTAATCATAGTTTGAAATTGTTAATGGGCTGCGGTGCCCATTGGGCCCGCCAGCGCGGCGCGCCCGCCACGGCGGTCAAGCGCGCGCGGGACGCGTGCCTGCGTGCGCCCGCCCCCGCCCGCGAGCGCGCGCACGCTCCGCGTGGAGCGCTGGCGGGGCGCCACCGCGGCCCCCATCCTCTTCCGCCTTATCTTCCTCCCGTTGATGCCTCTCTCTCCCACGATCTCATCTCCTCCTCTCTCCCTCACTTCCCCTCTATATATACCCCCCAAGGGGGTTGAGGAAAGCAGTGAAGAAAAAGGAAAAATATAAGAGAGATAATAGAGGAAAGAGATAAAAGAGAGAGAGAGAGGTGGCACTATGTGTGTGTGGCATGAGAGATGACGGGTCGGTGGACGACGTCACTCTGTCCGAGTTGATCCGTTGAGTACGAGGACCTCGGGAGTTGTACCATGGTTGGAATTCGTCTCCGTAGGTCAAGGTATGTTTGTGAGGTGACGGATAAGTGTATAAGAGAGGGGACATGTGCATGTGTGTATAGAGAGAGAATTCGAGAGCATAGCGCCCGTGATGACTGTAGCAGTCCCGTCTCTCGATTCCCTCTGTCCCTTCTCTCTCCTCGTCTTCTCCTCTATATGTTAGATGGAATAACGACGAGGGTAGTGCGTCGGTGTGCCGACTGCACGATATTAGTCGCGGGTTAGTCTTGTGACGAGTACGGTCTGCATCTCTGGGGGAACCATCACCATAGTCCATGGATTTGGAGTGTGGACCCTTGGAGTCGACTCTAGTAGCCGGCTCTATGACTCCGCGACGATTCACGGGTAGGGGTCGACTCTGGTAGCCGATCTTGTACCCGGATACTGCAGGTACACACGTGCTTTTATTTTTGCTTCCGCTGTTTCTTGTGTACGTCTCGTTTCCGCTGCGAAGTACGTCCTCCAACTCTGAACTCGTTTGGTTATATATATTTGTTGTATATATCCCCGTGAGATTTTTTTTTCCAACAGAAATGATATATGAGTGTAGAGAGTTTCATTATAATTATAATGATATTATATTTTACAGATCGTTTCTAATATGTGACTATTTTAACGCTTCTTCTCACGCAGAGATCGATTAGACTCTATCACGTAGACTATCTCACAAACGTGAGACTTTAAGTCGGATGATAACTATGAGTTCTGATATCATGTTAGAATGTAGTGGATTGTACCATCTAACTTGAAATCTTAGGGCCTGCTTGATAAAAGAATAGAACAAGGGTTGGTTGTTACTGGGTGAGATGGCGTATCCGATCTCTCAAGGTCGGATACGAAGACCCGGATTGGGCGACGAAATAAAAAAGAAATGGCACGATCGTCCCGTTATTCCCGTGATCATCAAACCCGATTTTAAATATATTATCGTCGAACACGCGCGCGTGATTGGCGCGTAACCGGCGAGCACCTACCTTGTTCGTTTAAGCCCACTTTGTTAATCGTGTAGAATTAGTCACCCTACCCATCCTGCGAAGAAATGATTCGACCCATTCGCGTCGAATGATTTATTCGACCAAAACATCGCCTGCCTTCGTATGAAATCGGGATACATATGTAGTTGCCAAAGTCGATTAACAGAGAAATCGGTGAATAAGAATGGAAATCGGGAGGGCACCGGCGAATACGCCGCCCTACTCGGTTATCAAACACGGCCTTATCGAACACGGTCGTAAGGTGCGAAGCAAAAAGAGATCCACTGATTATAATCACATTATATTTTATATCGGCCGTTTCCAATCCGAGATTGTTCTGACGAGAAGAACTGGAGATGGGAAGTGGCTCCTGGAAAGAGGCTATTAATTAATCAGTCTCGAGTCACCGCGTCACTCACAAACACACGATATGTGAACACGGATCCGGCGTGATAAGCCATGCGTCTTCCTCCGTTTGCTGAAAAGCCTGTGTCGTTCGTTCTCTCTGTCTGCAAGGTGTGGGGTGTGGAGTTCTGGATTGAGAGCCCTTCAGCCGCCTCCGACTCCGACTCCGAGAAGAGGAAGTTGATATCAACATCGAGAGTGACGCTCGTCTGCAACCTGCCCGTGCCCGACGATATGAAGGCATCCGGGGATGCTCTCAGGAAGTATGCCAAGCTCTGAGAACTGGGTTCCTTCTTCCTCTCTCTCTCTCTCTTCTTAAAAAAAATTTCCAGTCTGAAGATAATGCGAGCAGGGCATGTACCTGCGAGCAGAATTAGTCAACAAATGTCGCAGCAAACCGATCGATCGAACAAGGCAGAGTCTCACCTTGTGACGATGGGGGCAATTAACAGAGTCAGAGTGGGCTAGCGGTGCAATCATGTTGATTTATGAGAGTTTTTTTTAAAAGCACATAATACACCATGAAGTATAATGTTTCGGTAGATAAAGGAACAGAACGTTGTAAAATATGACGTTAAACGGTTAAACATGTAATCTTTTTCTTTTTAATTACCGAATTCTCACCTGTTTCGCAAATCTTTTATTTTTAATCAGAACTAGAAAGTATGTGCTGATCTACAAATTTTATATGAATCGGGTTTGAAATTTTTTTACTTTTTTTTTATTTTTTTAAGCCAAGAATTGGCCAAACAGGACAGAGACCGGTCGAATGCACTCTCCCTCAAAAAGGGAGAATGTTCTCACTCCCCCAGACTGTACATGTGGTCTTAGATTTTATTAATATTGAGAAAAGAGTACACAGACAACGGGGTATTCCCCTAGGGAAACAAGCGGGCAAGCAAAAGAATTAACCCTATAGAAAGCAAGGAAATAAAAAGTAAGGGCCTAAAGATTAACTACCGAAAAAGACTAAGAAAAACAGATAGCTGATAACTCAGTCAATTCCATTCTAAGTCTCCCTGAACCCAAAGACGGTCTAGAATCAGAAACGGGGCCAGGGATGCCAAGACAAAGAGCCTGCCAACTAAGCCCTGACGTCGTAGAGCTCGAGATGCTTTTGACCTACGACGATTCTTCCTTTTGTTCCTACGGACGGGTTGGAAGGGAATATCAATCTCCGTGCCTTGCTCATCCACCGAACCGTCGATCTCCCTAGGTGCACAATCTGAGGGATGACCATCCAGCTGCAGTGCGTGTGCAGGGGGGGACAGACATCAAACGGGCCAACCCCACCAACAGCCCGAGAAGAGGCAGCGGCGCGTTTGAAAATTTTTTCACTTTTAAACCTACAAGATATAATTATGAGTGAGAAATAATCTTGTACGATTCCTTAATTGAAACTCCTTTAAAAGCTCTTTTTATCATCGAATAACTTTTTCTAGAATATTAAAAAATATTTTATATGGATCGATCAGTATTACTCTTCCCTCAGCAATTGGTTGAATCAATGAGACGGGGATTTGCATTCACCACGGACAACAATTATTACTCTCCCTGAAATCAGGGCGTGTAAACTTTCGACACATGTTTGCCATTAATTGTGGGCCTAAAAACTTCGGGGAAATGGTTGGTTGAGAGGTACATGGCCCAAGATGGACGCAGCAAATATTAGCGAATGACTCGCGAAATCTATTTTTCACTCACGTTTGAGTCTACGTGAGAAGTGCATCAGGGCTACGTACAGAACGACTCGAGTTGCATGTAGGGGTGGTCATTACTCTTACTCGGGTTCAACTCGAAAATCAAATTGAACCGACAGATTTAATTTGATTTGATTTGGGTTGAAATTAAAAAAAAAATCGATGAATCGTATTAAAATTTTTAGTTTGATTTAGTTTTGAAGTTTGGGAAATTAAATCGAACCAAACAACTTGAATTTAAGGATATTTTTGTCAAGTTAATATACGTGTATATATAACTATAAACTCTAATTCTAAAAGTTTAATTCTCGTCATCCTGATGGGGTTTTCGACTCTACGAAGTAGATTTCAAATCACCTTCCACTTTACTATAACTGAAATTTTTAATTTTTTATGTGAAAATATCGTGGAACTTATTCTTACAAATTTCAACTTTTAATATTTTTTTCTTTAATATTTACTTTATTTGATAGAAATTCTTTTACCCTATCTTTTCCTACTCTTGTTTGAATCCAATCTAATTTCTAAAAGATGACATTAATATGGTTCAAACCGAACCAAACCGAAGGTTTGGTTTTAAAATAGTTCAGTTTTGTTTGGTTCGGATCGAACCTTTAATTCGGTTTAATTTGATTTGAGAAAAATTCTCTCCAAATTAAACCAAACCAAATTAAACCTTGCTCGTCTCTAATTGTATGCCCTCGTCACATTGAAGATGCTCTGCGTCCTTTCACTGACGTAGGACAATCAGAAATATAGATTTGCAGGCTTACGCCTTGGTGTGCAACGACAAGCCATTCTCCATTGGACATCCTTACTTTCGAGGATCCTCGTCTTCGTCTTGTGGAAACATTTTTTTCAATTTTGGGCTCGACCCAGTTATCCTTGTGACAACTCTCTTTTGCAATCTATGGATCAAAGGGTCCCAAATCTTTAATTCTAAGATTTATGTACATGGATTCTCTTGAGAGCTAAATGTTTACACTTATATCTTGCTTTTAACAATCCTTCAAAATATCGATGAAGCCTCGTGGGAACCGAAGGAAGTCATCACTCTCTCCACAGACAAATCCAAGAGACCCCCTCATAAGACTCTTTGAAATCCAATTCACACACTACTATATATACTTGGGTTGTCACTCTATTTCATGGCGAAGGGCACCCCATGAGCATGGAGGAGTTATCTTTTAACTTACCAGCCCCCCGAACAAAATCTGATCGATAGCATTCAATTACATGTGGCAGAACCTCAGCTAAGCGGGTGGCTAGGATTTTTGCGAAGACTTTGTAAGAACCATTGAGCAAATTGATGAGCTCGTGTTTGTAGTGTGGAGAGGTGGAGGGGTGGAGGAGGACCTTGATCATTGTGTTGTTTGTGTGGAGAGCTGGAGGAGGATCTCAATCATCTCTCTACGGGCTGCTCCTTCTGTAAGGCGGTTCGGACTGGGATCGGTATCAGGATACAACACCCCCTTGGGTCATTTTGAGAGTGCACAACGGCTACGAACTCAAATGGAATCCAGTCCGATACTATCAGCTTCGATGCTATTCAAACAGACAGAAACGTGAGCAAGCTTTTCGGTCTCTGCCTTGGTCGATTCTCTTGAGGCCATGTTTGATAACCGAGTAGGGCGGCATATTCGCCGGTGCCCTCCCGGTTCCTATCTTTGTTCGTCGGTTTCTGTCTCACTCTACTTTGGCAACGACAATCTTAACCCGATTTCACATAATTAAAGGCCTGAGGCGTTTTGGTCGAATAAATCATTCGACCAGGATGGGCCGAATCACTTATTCTCGTGACGGGTAGGACGACTTATTCTACACGATAAGTGCGCAATCACGTACCAAGAAGTACCCAATTTCAGTTTGGTTGTATCGCTCTGTTGGCCCCCTTCGACTTATTTCGTTTTATTAGCCCCTCTGTCCAATTGTTGTTCTCGGCACATTTCTTTTGTTTGGGTGCCGTCCCTCTTCCCCTATCCTTGTATTTCTCTCTCCCTTTACTATTTTTCTTAATGAAAACGTTTGCCTGATGACCGGGGTGGAACGTCCATCTCCTATCGCAATGTAAGAATGACCGGCCTTCTTCGTCCCCGCCTTGCAGGTATTAACTTTGAGTTAAAAAAAATGTCTCTCCCATTCCGTCTCAATAAAGAAAAATGAACATCTCTGTCCTTTAAAAGACGTTAAGATCACAACTTAATAGAAAGGTGAGCAAACACCCTATTAGTTTCTGCTTCAGAATCCTTAATTCTCAACACTCCAACCTTGCGGGCTACACAAAAATAACTAAGAACCAGTTTCTTTTCAAACCCCCTGTCCGGCATCATCTTTGATTCTTTGTCAAAGAGGTCATAAATTAATGGCTAATGAAGGTGGGCATGGTAAGTGCGCAATCACGTTATTTTAAGTGTGATTTTTTTTTGTAAGTTTTTGATAATAAACAAATAATTTTTATTCAAATAAATACGATGTTTTATACAATACAGATTTACATGGTATATTAATATATTTGTAAGAATGATTTTTTTTTATAAATTCACTTCTAATAATATGTTTTTATGTAAAAATTGTTTGTTTTAATTTTTATAAAATTACTTTTTCATAAATGTATTTATAAGATTATCTCTCCTATTTTTATATTATTTTCAACATTCTATTTATATTAATATGAAAATAATTAATAGGCACCGGCTATCAATCCCTCGTTAGAAAATCACTTATCATCTTCCCCCTACTTTTTAGCGGCTCTTGCTTCTTTTTAGTCCTTGCAAGATCTCTGAAAAATTTAACCAAATGCTCACTTTGCCCTCAATCTTCAAATTTACAAATTTTTAGATGAAAATATTCATATTGAAAAGTAATATTAGAGAGAGAGATTAGATTTTTTTTTCAAATTTAGTTCAATACCAACCAATGTTAAATAGGAAATTCTAAGACCATGTTTGATAACAGATTAAGTCCGAGTAATATAGATTAATCGAGGTCGGGTGAGTTATTTTTTGTTTGACATTTTTTTTCTTAATCGAGGTCGAATAGGGTTAAAGTGGATTAACGCATTCTTAAGAAATAAGTAGAATATGAGTTAACCGACCCCAATTAAGATTAAGAGTCGGGTGGACCACTCTAGATAAGTCACCCGCCCATGACTTACTCGGTTATCAAACTCGTCCTAATAAAATATTAATCACGGGTGACGGTCAAAATAATTTTTTTAAAATATTATAGTGAGACAAGATTATTAAAAATAATGTGAAAGTTAAGATCAACAACTCTGCAATTAAATCTGTTAGGACGGCGTCCTTGCAAAGAACCTTTGTTTCATTTTTACGAGGGAACACCCTTTTCCAACGGACCAATCAATAGAATCTATAAACAGATCCGCCAAGAGTCTTATATTAGCCGAGGGGGGCCCTGAAAGAAAGAAGCAGCTTCCCTCCCCCGCCCCTCGCCGGTTGCTCTCTCTCTCTCTCTCTCTCTTTCTCTGACCGGTTGCCGGAATTCCATTCTCTTCCGGCACCACCCTCCCCGAGAAGAAGAAGAAGAGGAGGAGGAGGAGGGAGCCACCACCGGCGCCACGGAAGATGGACCAACCACCGTCGTCTGAGGCGGCGGCGGCCTCAGCTACGATGGCGGATCTGGACCCTGCCCTCCACGCCCTGGGCTTCGAGTACGTGGACCTGTCGCCGATGAAGGTCGCCGGCCGTTTCACGGTGACCAAGGCGTGCTGCCAGGTGAGGACGCCGGAGATTCCAAAAGATCCGGCCTTTTCTTTTTTCTCCCCTTTCCCTCTTTCTTTACTCTTTTTGGCGGGGAGATTAGCTAACTAATTAATTAATTAATCTGGTGCAGCCGTTCGATGTGCTCCACGGCGGGGTGTCGGCGCTGGCGGCGGAGTCGCTGGCCAGCGCGGGAGCGCTCATGGCGTCGGGTCTCCGGCGTGTGGCCGGGGTAAACCTCTGCATCAACCACCTCCGCCCCGCCCGCCTCGGCGACCTCGTGGTCGCCGAAGCCACGCCGGTTCAGCTGGGGAAGACCATCCAGGTGGGTGATGACTGATGACCCTTCTCTCTCTCTCTCTCTCTCTCTCTCTCTCTCTCTCTCTCTCAAGAATCTTATCCAATCCATATATTTTATATCGGCCGTTTCCAATCCGAGATTGTTCTGACGAGAAGAACTGGAGATGGGAAGTGGCTTCTGGAAAGTCGCTATTAATTAATCAGTCTCGAGTCACCGCGTTTGCTGAAAAGCCATGCGTCTTCCTCCGTTTGCTGAAAAGCCTGTGTCGTTCGTTCTCTTTGTCTGCAAGGTGTGGGGTGTGGAGTTCTGGATTGAGAGCCCTTCAGCCGCCTCCTCCTCCGACTCCGACGAGAAGAGGAAGTTGATATCAACGTCGAGAGTGACGCTGGTCTGCAACCTGCCCGTGCCCGACCATATGAAGGCCTCCGGGGATGCTCTCAAGAAGCGTGCCAAGCTCTGAAAACTGGGTTCCCGACTTCCTTCTCTCTCTCTCTCTCTCTCTCTCTCTCTCTCTCTCTCTCTCTCTCTCTCTCTCTCTCTCTCCATGTGTCTGCGAACAGAATTAGTTAACAATGTCGAACGAAACGAAGGACCCCCGCAGCAGCAAACCGATCGAACAACTCTCTCTCCATGTGTCTGCGAACAGAATTAGTTAACAATGTCGAACGAAACGAAGGACCCCCGCAGCAGCAAACCGATCGAACAAGGCAGAGCTTCACCTTGTGACGAATACACCTCTGAAGCACACAACGTGGAGTACTCCACAATTTATCTAAAATATTTCTAATCATTTGATTGCATCACATACAAATCCGACGGTGTAAAAGTGACGGCAAAAAAAAAGGTTTCTATTACTTGGTAGGGAAATGTTCACGTGGGGCCGGCCCCATGGCTATTTGTCATAGTGTCGGGATCTGGGCCCTCCATCTGATGGGGTCGATGATCGCATGGGGCCGGACCCATGCGATCAAGGGCCCAGATGTCGGCACCATGACAAATAGCCATGGAGCCGGCCCCATGTGAACATATCCCTACTTGGTATTATATTGATTTTGCTAATAAAATATGCGTGAAAAAACTAGGGTATGTACTTCTACTACTCAACGTCGTTACGCCGTCAAGTAACTCCTATAACAATGGGCAAATTATTTGTATACTCTTGAAAATTTTAAATATTAATTTTATAGTCTTATCTTTATAGAATTTAACTCAATACACCTCAAATCTTTACGGTGGGACACCGTCGTGTAAAGATTTTAAATAATAATTGTGGACTGTCGACGAGTATTGTCGTCGCCTGCTCGCGCTATCTCCGCCCGCGGCCGGCCCCCCAGAGATCTTCATGATCTCCTTCCCGTTGGGTCGGTTGTCGAGGGGCGGAGGTGTCCGCTGTCGCTTCTCCGCGGCCTTGGCGAGGAATTTATCAAGGAGTCCTCTGCGGACGAGGTCCTCGATTGCGTCCTTTAGATTGATGCACGCGACAGTATCATGGACGTGGTCACGGTGGTAGCGGCAGTACTTCTTCTTACTCCTCGAGCTGGGATCCGATTTCATCCGGGGGGGCCACTTAAGAAATGGTTCCTCGCGGATTTCCATCAGGATTTGGTTGGGTGGAGCAGTCAGGGGTGTGTAGTTGCGATAATTGCCCCTTTCTCTTTCTGGGCGGTCGCAGCGGTCTCCGTCGCGTCGCTCCCGCTTGTTACGCCCTTCTCGCGGCAGGTCGACGGTTCTCGTCCGGTCGGACCGATGGGTTCCGGCAGCGTGGCCCAAGGCCGCAGTATTCTCCTCGCAGCGTGCGTGTTTCTACGCTAGGGCGAGGAGATCAGGAAGGGTCGTCGGGGCTTCAACTCCGAGCGCAAGTCAGAGGATGTGGTCCCGCGTCCCTTGGGTGAGTGCGGTAGTCGCGATGCCGACGTCGAGGTGTGAAATCCGGAGCGCCTCCGCGCGGAAGCGAGAGATGAAGTCCCACAGCGTTTCTTCTTTGCCATGCCTGAGAGCGAGCAGGGTCACCACTGACTTAGTCACCTTTCGGCAGTCAATGAAGTTCTCCTTGAATAGCTTCTTGAGATGTTGGAAGGAGGTGATGGTCTCGGCCAGTGGGACTCGAACTAGGCCCGGGTGTTCTCCCGAAGGGTCGTGATGAACGCCATGCACTTCACAGTATCTGAGGCCCGGTGAAAGACCAAGTGGGACTCGAAATTGTGCATATGGTCCGCCGGGTCGGTAGTGCCGTCATAGGAGGAGAATGACATCAACTGGAGCTTCGGTGGGATGGGGGCTTCCATGATCTCCCTGGAGAAGGGAGCATGAAAATTCTGATCGTCGTCGATAAGGCCGCGATTCTTGGCGGCTATGAGGACGGCGTCCAAGTATCGAACTTTACCCTCTATCTCGTCGATGCGCTGAAGTCGACGGTCTATCTCAGGGTTAGAGTGCAGCGGGCTGCGCAACCTCGGGGCGGGCGAGCTACGCGATCGTCGGACTCTTGCGACCGATGTATGCGAGCCTTCTCACACTTGGCGTGAATTCTCCCCCGTCCGGACCCTCTCATCTTGCCGCCGTTCCGGCGGGACGTGTTGGGGGGCCGTGGGCCGGTTGCGGAGTTCCTGACATATTTCGATCAGGGCTCAGATCTGCTGGCGGATCTCGTCGAGGTCGCATGGTGTGACTTCTTGCCGCAGATGGGCAGAGGAAGCTTCTTGCTACCCATGGCGAGAGTTGGGTCCCTGATGGGAGCCACGCCCTCGGTTGCTGGCGTTGCGGTGACTCCCACGCGGTACCATGGCTTTTCGCTCGGATTCCCACAGACGGCCCCAAGAAGTATAGAGACAGGAAAATGGTTCCTATGCCACGTACCACCTTCTCTATTTGTTGAATGGGGAAGTCGTTTGGCACCCGTGGAAGCATGCACACACCAGAAGCCAAAAGGACGTCAGAAGGAGTCCCGAGTGTTACCCTAGGGGACAATCCTCCGAAGCTTAAGTCAGCAACGGACTAATGAAGAATAGAGAAGAGCTAGAGAGAGAGAGAGAGGGGGGAGCACGAGTAGTGTGATTGTGGCCAGAATAGCAGGAACTAACATATAGGGCCTCCTTGATATCAGGTAGGGTAGTTTAATAGGTGAAAGAGAGCATGTGGGTCCCATGTCATCTCTCACACAGAAAAGTGGTAACTTGAGTCGAATACATTACCCTATCCCGATATCGAAGAGTCCCAATAGTGAAGAGGAATAGCACTGAGGACTGACATGGAGGAGTGTTAGATGGCCACTTTGGGACAAATGAACAGCTTTCCTTGTGGCAACTCTCTTTTGCAATCTATGGATCAAAGGGTCCCCGAATCTTTAATTCTAAGATTTCTGTAATGTGTCTGCGGCACTGTGCATCACAACATCCAACAGATTAACACCAAGCAAGGATGCCTTCTCAAACTTGATTTTCAAACCTGCGCAAAATTGAGAACACCAGAGAATGAGGTCAGATGCTGCAATTGCTGTACACTTCCCAACAGGAAAACCAGCATATCATCGGCATATTGCAAATGTGAAGCGGAGATAGGGGCATGGAAGCACTGCACACTACCTATCCGCCAGTTGCATCATCTTGCCGAAGACAATCGCCACTAAAACATATGATAAAGGGCACCAATGGATCTCCCTGTCCACTCCTGGAGAACGAGAACCCAAAAACTGCCCCTTCAACAAGGATAGAGAAATGAGCAGTGCTGAAGACAATCCTTCAAAATATCAACGATGCCTCGTGGGAACCAAAGGAAGTCGTCACTCTCTCCACAGAACAAATCCAAGAGACCCCCTCATAAGACTTTTTGAAATCCAATTCACACACTACTATATATACTTGGGTTGTCACTCTATTTCATGGCGAAGGGCACCCCATGAGCAAGGAGGAGTTATCTTTTAACTTACCAGCCCCCCGAACAAAATCTGATCGATAGCATTCAATTACATGTGGCAGAACCTCAGCTAAGCGGGTGGCTAGGATTTTTGCAAAGACTTTGTAAGAGCCATTGAGCAAATTGATGAGCTCGTGTTTGTAGTGTGGAGAGGTGGAGGAGGACCTTAATCGTTGTGTTGTTTGTGTGGAGAGCTGGAGGAGGATCTCAATCATCTCTTTACGGGTTGCTCCTTCTCTAAGGTGGTTCGGACTAAGATCGGTATCAGGATACAGCATCGCTCGGGTCATTTTGAGAGTGCACAACGGTTACTACTCAAATGACACAAGAGGTGTGCCCTTAAACTGGACAATATCATCTAGTGGCTCATCATTCATGTTATTTTATGGAGCGAAAAGAACAGTAGAATTTGCAGAGGAGAGGCAAGGGAGGAGAGGATTACCTCTTTTGCTCGTGAGAGTGTGCGAACGGGTTAAACATCTTTGTAAAGTGGAGTCTCACCATTTTACACTTTTTCCTTTGTCGGTGGATAGGTAGCGGTCTACCCTCTTGGCAGAGGCTCTTTGTACATGGATTCTTTCGAGCGCTAAATGTATACACTTATATTTTACTTTTTTTTCCATTTAATACAACAGTGATATTATTCACTTCTCAAAAAAAAAGAATGTAGAGCATGTGTTAGAGTCATATTTATTGATCTTGAAATTTGGTTGATTTAAATTTGGATGTCGTCATCGTTGATCGGGGAAAATTGCATGTAGATCGGCCTGGGTTAGGGCCCCTTCCGCATGTTCGTAGATTATCATTAATTACATCTCGTCGAGGGAGAAAACCTTTAATTTCTCGCCAATGATTAACATCGCACAGATTTTGTATTTTGCTCATATTGCTCGTTCAAGTCACTCAGGCCCGGTTTGATAACCGAGTAGCCTGACGAGGGGTGGCGAACCCGCCGGTTTCACTGCCAGTTTTACCCGTTTTCAGGGATTTTCAGTTTGATAGACGGCGGAGCAACTCACTCTAACCGCGGGTTAACAGAGAAAACTAGGATATCTCACTCGACCTCATGAGCTCGGTTAAGCCAATCGAGGGATGGCCCACCCGACCCTAATCCTACTCAGTCATCAAACCGGGCCTCAATCGTTCATGGCACGCTATCAGAGGTGCCAAGGGTCTAATGTCATTATTGCTTGTCACGTACTATAAGGTACTATTCATCCTGTTGCGATAGGTTTAGATGTCATCTCTGATTCTTTGTCAAAGAGGTCATAAATTATTGACTAATGAAGGTGTGGGCATGCTAAGTGCACAATCACATTATTTTAAGTGTGATTTTTGTAAGTTTTTGATAAAAAATAAATATTTTTTATTCAAATAAATGTGACATTTTTATACAATTCAGATTTATACAGTATATTAATGTATTTTTTAGAATAATTTTTTTACAAATTCACTTCTAATAATAATTGTTATATAAATTTTTTATTTATTTTATTTTATTATGAAATACTTTTTTTCATGAATTTATTTATTAGATTGTATCTCTTATTTTTATATTATTTTTAATACTTTATTTATATTAATATGAAAATAATTAATTAACGCCGCCTGTCAAGTCCGCGTTAAGAAATCACTTATCATCTTCCCCCTACTTTTTAGTGACTCTTATTTCTCGGTCCTTGCAAGATGTCTGGAAAATTTAACCAAATGCTCACTTTGTGCTCGGTCTCAGAATTTACAAATTTTTAGATGAAAATGTTCATATTGAAAAGTATTATTTTGATCGGCACATTTTACCCGTGAGAGAGTAAGAGATAAAGAAAGTAGGATATTACGAGGAAATAATGAGTTTATGAGAGATATTAGATTTTTTTTTCAAATTCAGTTCAATACCAATCAACGTTAAGTAAGAAATTCTAAGGCCCCGTTTGATAACAAGTTAAGTCAGGAGAGGATAGGTTAACAGGGGTAGGGTGAGTTATTCTTTGTTTGACATTTTTTTTTCTTAACCGAAGTCGGATATGATTAAAGAGGATTAACTCATTCCTAATAAATAGGTGGAATGAGTTAATCGACTCCGGTTAAGATCAGGGTCGTACGAATCACCTCAGATAGATCACCCGCTCTTAACTTAGTACGTTATCAAACTAGCCCTCACAGAATGTTAATCATGGGTGATGGTCAAAGTAATTTTGTAAGTATTATAACGAGACAAGATTATTAAAAATAATGAGAAAATAAGATCAACACCACTCTGCAATTAAATCTGTCAGGACAGTATCCTTGCAAAAGACCCTTTATTTTATTTTATTAAGGGAAACACCCTTTTTAACTTGCCAATCCATGAGATCCATAAACAGATCGGCCGTCTTAGCCGAGGGGGGCCCTGAAACTGAAGAAGCAGCTTCCCTCCCCCGCGTGCCGGTTGCGCTCTCTCTCTCTCTTTCTCTGACCGGTTGCCGGACTTCCATTCTCTTCCGGCACCTCCCTCCCCGAGAAGAAGAAGAAGAAGATGGAGCCACCACCGGCGCCACGGAAGATGGACCAACCACCGTCGTCTGAGGCGGCGGCGGCGTCGCCCTCAGCTACGATGGCGGATCTGGACCCTGCCCTCCACGCCCTGGGCTTCGAGTACGTGGACCTGTCGCCGATGAAGGTCGCCGCCCGTTTCACGGTGACCAAGACGTGCTGCCAGGTGAGGACGCCGGAGATTCCAAGAGATCCGGCCTTTTTTTCCCCCTCTCCCTCTTCCTTTCTTTCCTTCCTTCTTTCCTCTCTCTGTTTGGCGGGGAGATTAGCTAATTAATTAATTAATCTGGTGCAGCCGTTCGATGTGCTCCACGGCGGGGTGTCGGCGCTGGCGGCGGAGTCGCTGGCGAGCGCGGGAGCGCACCTGGCGTCGGGTCTCCGGCGGGTGGCCGGGGTAAACCTCTGCATCAACCACCTCCGCCCCGCCCGCCTCGGCGACCACGTGGTCGTCGAAGCCACGCCGGTTCAGCTGGGGAAGACCATCCAGGTGGGTAATGACTGATGACCCTTTTCTCTCTCTCTCTCTCTCTCTCTAAAGAATCTTATCCAATCCATATCAATACACCTGTGAACCCAAGTATTAATACAAATCATATTCTCTCGTATAATAATACAAAATCATTAATCCTGTCATGAGCCATAATGATCAGAGTGCGTCTCCTTCAAATTTGAATTTAAAGAAGCATGTGTTCTCTGACTCAAATGTAGACTTCTAATCATAGTTTGAAATGATATATGACTTTGACTTGTTTCACAGGTAAGTGTACTGCACATCTTCAATGTAAAACATATTTGAAATTTCTATCTTTTAAAAAAATTAAATTAACTCTTAAAATATCTTAATTTAAGATGTAAATCACATCGTCATCTGATTATTTAAAAAATTAAAAATAAAATATGATGCTCTTTTAAAAACAAATTTAATATTATTTATTTGATCTGATTTTTTTATTTTTTTTTAAATAATTCAAAGATGACGCGGAGTAGTACATTGCATCCTAAGTTAAAATTTCTTTAAAAAATATTTAAAAATTAAAAAATAAAATTCTTATACACTAATGTGCACATAGAACCTTACTCATGATATATAGACAAGCACCCCTCGAGCATGGGCATCACATCAACTCCTCTCCCCTCTCCCCTTTAATTTTAGCAATCGCTCTGGTGGGAGCAGATTTAGATAATTCATTTAAAAGTAACTTAATCTGATTTAAGTCGGATTAACCTATCGCACCTCTACGGGTGGGATAATTTAATCCGGTGTCATGTCAAAGTATAAATGAATAAAAATGGATAAAATAAATCCACTTAAATTTAATCGGATTATTTTTAATCTCAAAACAAAGCGGGGCTTAATTTTCGGGTTCGGATGATTTTTTTTTAACTTAATAACACGGGTTAATTTCTTATATACTTTTTTTATATGTAAAATGTCGAGATTACCATCTTTGGTTGTCAAACATCACCATGTACCAGTAAATTAATAATATTAAAAGTGGAGGTTATGGTGGGATTATTTATTGATTGATGTGTTAAAATCTGATGTCAAAATGTGGTGCTAATTAGACATGTAAACGGATTGGATATGAAGCGGATAGTGTGATATCCGAATTCGTATCCGATTAATAATCGAATTATCTTATTAGTAATCGAATTATCCGTCAGATATTTTATTCGGATAACGATCGGATAAATACGAATTCGAATTCGGTTCGAATTTTAAACGGATAAATACTAGGCCTACTTAGGGGTGAGTTGTGTTAGCCGTGTGAGAGCATCGTATATTATTTTCTCAAAAAAAAGAGTGAAAATTATTTTTATTTTGAGAAATGTTATCAAAAGATTAGATTTCGTCTTAAAAAATATGAGATAACTTACCAAGTGGGTGTAATTGAATTTATTGTTTTTAAATTATATTTTGAGATAAAAAAGATAAAAAAGAGTAATCAAACGATATATTAAGATTTAAGTTAAATTATATATAGAATATGTGTATCATTAGATTTTTACCTAAGGGTTCATATTCGGTCGGATAATATCTGACGCGGATATCTCAATATCTGAATTCGTATCCGATTAATAATTGGATATTCGATATCCGATTAAATTATTCATCGGATATTTTATTTGGATAATTATCCGATTAAACGAATACGAATTCGAATTCGGTTCAAATTTTAAACGAATAATTACCTAGTCTAGTGCTAATTAACTAATTATGCTCATGGCCGCTCCAAGCCAATGGGCTTGCTTTATGCCCCCCGCAGCATCAACCCACTTTTATAGAAGCCATCACCGGGCTATCTCAATGTCATTGCCTCACCTTCTCAACATTCCTTGCAACACAATCCTAGTATCTTATTACATCACCCCCCCCCCCAAAAAAAAACAAAAATTAAGTATTGATTAGTATATGAGTTTATTTACTTGGTTATCTAACTCAAAATTTTAAGGTACGTAGTATAGAGAGATATATTATTATTTTAATGATATTATATTTTATAGACCGTTTCCAATATGTGACTATTTTAACACTTCTTCTCACGTACGTACCGATTTAGACTCTATCACGTTGTATCTCACAAACATGGGGCTCAAGTCGGGTCACAACTATGAGTTCTGATATCATATTAGAATTTATTGAATTGTACCATCCAACTTAAAATCTTAGAGCCTGATTGATAAAAGAATAGAACAAGGGCCGGTTGTTACCCGAGTGGGATGGCATATCCGACCCCTCGAGGTCGAATACGAAGACCCGGATTGGACGACGAAATAAAAAAGAAATGACATGTTCGTCCAGTTATTCCCGTGATCATCAAACCTGGTTTTAAATATATTACCGGCGAACACGTGCGTGTGACTTGCGCGTAACCGGTGAGCACCTACCTTGTTCGTTTAGGCCCACTTTATTAATCGTGTAGAATTAGTCACCCTATCCGAAGAAATGATTCTGACTCATCTGAGTCAAATGATTTGTTCAACCAAAACATCGTCTGCCTTCGTATGAAATCGGGATACATATGTAGTTGTCAAAGCTGATTAGCAGAGAAATCGGTGAATAAGGATGAAATCGGGAGGGGACCGGCGAATACACTATACTACTCGGTTATCAAACACGGCCTTATCGAACAAGGTCGTAAGATCCGAAGCGAAGAGGGATCCACTATTATAATCACATTATATTTTATATGGGCCGGTTCCAATCCGAGATTGTTCTAACGAGAATAACTGGAGATGGGAAGTGACTCCTGGAAAGAGGTTATTAATTAGTCTCGAGTCACCGCGTCACTCGCAAACACACTCCCGTAAACACGGATCAGGGCGTGGTAAGCCATGCGTCTTCCTCCGTTTGCTGAAAAGCCTGTGTCGTTCGTTATCTTTGTCTGCAAGGTGTGGGGTGTGGAGTTCTGGATTGAGAGCCCTTCAGCCGCCTCCGCCTCCGACTCCGACGAGAAGAGGAAGTTGATATCGACATCGAGAGTGACGCTCGTCTGCAACCTGCCCGTGCCCGACCATATGAAGGCCTCCGGGGATGCTCTCAAGAAGTATGCCAAGCTCTGAGAACTTCCTCTCTCTCTCTCTCTTCTTAAAAAAAATTTCCAGTCAGAAGATAATGCGAGCAGGGCATGTATCTGCGAGCAGAATTAGTCAACAAATGTCGCAGCAAACCGATCGATCGAACAAGGCAGAGTCTCACCTTGTGACGATGGGGCAATTAACAGAGTCAGAGTGGGCTAGCGGTGCAATCATGTTGATGTGATCATCAAATTTATAGGAAGCCACTGTTTGCTCTTTTTGTTTTTTGTTTTACTATGAAAGTTTTGTTAAAAGCATGGTTTGTGGTTTGTTGGGAAAATAATTTTTTGTTCTGGAATCAATTATTTTAGATTTATGGCAATATAAATACTATGACAAGCATAAATGTATGTCAATTTTTTTCACAAATAAGTTAATGAAAATATGATTAAGTGTATTTACATGTAGTCTCTCTCTATATTTAACTTATCTAGAATGATAATAGCGACAGATATCGTCTAAATGGGCAACAGACTAAGTGTCCGACGACGAGTCTAAATGAATTTCGTCTAGGTTAAAACCACCCGCAAAAGATTTGGGCGATGTTCTATATAAGTCTCTAAGATAGATAAAAAGTGCACCGTCTGACGTAAATCGTATAGACGAAAGATTAGACGATGCATCATCTAACTAACGATATACTGAGTTATGTTTATCTTTGTCCACCGTGATCACTAGTACGCGTGCACAAGTGAAAGCGTGCCCAACACGCTGGTTGCACGAGGTGGCGACCCACCTGCATACAGCATACGTAGGACCAGTAGGTGATGGCGCGTCTATGCACACTATTAGCACGTCAACTAATTAACATCGACTGAGGTCGGCGTCCCCCGTCCCCTCACCACACATATTCCCCATTGTTTGTTGGCATTGGTGCTCCTTCCCTACATCCGGCAGCACCTATCCATGCTCCTCCTCTGCCACTTAATCTTAGTCCATGTACTATGATGGCGTATGCCCTATTAGCATCTCCAAATGTGAAACTTCATAGCTGGGCTTACCCCTTGTACCAATTGTTGCATCCACTGGCCTTCTACAGAGCAAGGAGTATGGAGGAGTAGAGGAGGATGTTTCAGGAAACCCTAGTAATTAGATCCCTTTTTTATGTCCTCAGGCTATTGATTAATGGAATGTGTGTAGTGCAAACATGGTAAAGGGTGGGATGATGCTGATTTCATGATAGAGATGACTTTGAAAATGTTGTAGAGGTAAATGTGGCGGAAATATAAAAAAAAGGTCGAGATGAGGTGCTATAATTGCGAGAAGACGATACATTTCGCTCGCGAATATATTGAGCTAAAAAAGAATATCCCAAATTTTCAACTCTCAATGTGTTTGTGTTTGCTCACTTACCTTGGTTCTTGAATCCTATCCTGAGTGGATTGTTGATTTAGGGGCGTGGCAAGGCACATAATGTGAGATCAATCGAGTAGAATTTGTAGATTATCTCTTTGAGTCCCAATGGACATGCAAATAATATACCATGAAGTATAATGTTTTGGTAGATAAAGGAATAGAACGTTGTAAAATATGACGTTAAACGTGTAATCTCTTTCTTTTGAATTACCGAATTCTCACCTGTTTCACAAATGTTTTGTTTTTGATTAGAATTAGAAAGTATGTGCTGATCTACAAATTTTATATGAATCTGGTTTGAAAATTTATTTCCTTTTAAACTTGCAAGATATTTATGAGTGAGAAATAATTTTGCACGATTCCTTAATTGAAACTCCTTTAGAAGTTTTTTTTATTATTGTGTAACTTTTTTTAAAATATTAAAAACATGTTGTATGGGTCGATCAGTATTACTCTTCTCTCGTAATTGGTTGAATCAATAAAATGAGGATGTACATTTCACAATGGACAACAATCATTACTCTTCCAGCAATGTTATCGTAATCGGATCGGTACCTGAGCCGGACAATGAGCTGATTCGATTCGAATCGGTCGGACCGTTCAATCGAACCGATTTAAACCGTGATGTCATTATAATATTGATATATGGTCCGACCCGATTCTATAACCTAAGACAATAAGAAATAAGATATAATGATCAAAATAAATAAGCATACATGTATAATTATTAGTCCTGGTTATGTAACTACTAACTATACAAGTAAAAAAATAACAATAACATGGTTAAATAAATTGACCTTAAAATTTGATAATATTTCATTAGTGTTCACTCTTCACAATTGGCATTTATACTCCTTTAAACATTTAAACTTTAAATATATCTAAAATAAAATGATAAATAACATCAAATCAATAATAATAAACTACTTTTACTCACACGTACATATCATTTTGAATATTTAAATACTTTATATTTTTTTTGAAGGGTGAATTGGGTCGAACCGATTCGGATCGGTTCACCGGTCAAACCGCGGTTCGTCCAATTCGTCCGATTCTTTAAGAAATGGTTGAGGGACATGGCCCAACATGGACGCAGCAAATATTAATGAATGACTTGCGAAATCTATTTTTTTATACATTGGTCCACGTCACTGTAAAGTTGTCGCATGCTTTCGATACCTTGATCGCACGTAACCCGATATGCGTAAATCCATACATTCCTTCGAAGCTATGGATTAAGCTAATGAAAAACACTATACATTAGTGAAAAATAACTCGTTAGACCGAAACACAATCCATAAAAGTGAAGGACAATCCATAAACTCATAGGAGTTAAAATTCGTCGCTCAGAGGGAAAAATAGCATGTTAGACTGTTTTTCACATTTCATAGCCTATTTCTTACTCCAATGAATTATTTTTCATTGATCTAATATTATTTTTCACTCCCGTTTGAGTCTACGTGAGAAGTGCATCAGGCTACGTACAGAGCGACTCGGGTTGCACGTAAGGGTGATCATTATTCGGGTTCAACCCGAACACCAAATCAAATCGATAGATTTAGTTTGATTTAGTTTGGGTTGAAATTTAAAAAGAAATCGGTGAACCATATTAAAATTTTTAGTTTGGTTTAGTTTTGAAGCTTGGGAAATTAAACCGAACCGAATAACTCGAATTTAATGATATTTTTGTCAAGTTAATATAAGTGTATATATAACTATAAACTATAATTCTAAAAGTCTAATCTACGTCGTCGTGATGGAGTTTCCGATTCTATGAAATAGGTTTCAAATTACCTTCTATTTTACTATAACTAAATTTTTTAATTTTTTATGTGAAAATATCGTGGAACTTATTCTTACAAATTTTAACTTTTGACGTTATTTCTTTAAAATTTATGTTATTGGGTAGAAATTCTTTTACCCTATCTTTTCCCTACTCTTGTTTGAATCCAATCTAATTTCTAAAAGGAGTGATGAATATGGTTTAAATCGAATCAAATCGAATTAAATCAGATTAATTCGGTTTGATTTAGTTTCAAAATAGTTCGATTTAATTTGATTCGAGTTGAACCTTTAATTTAGTTCAATTTGATTTTAAAAAAATTCTCTCTAAATTAAAACAAATCAAACCGTGCTCACCCCTAGTTGCATGCTCTCAGCACGTTAAAGATGCTCTGCGTCCTTTCACTGACGTAGACCAATCAAAAATATAAAGTCGTAGGCTTGCTGCACGCCTTGGTGTGCAACGACAAGCCATTCTCAATTGGACATTCTTACTTTCGAGTGTCCTCGTCGTCGTCTTACAGGAACATTTTAAGTAGTGGGCCTTCGATTTTGGGCTCGGCCCAGTTATCCTCGGCCCCACAAGAAGAATTCCTCAATAATTTTCGAGTAACACCTGCTATACACCCAAGGCATATGGAGCTCCATTCCCCTCTCCCCCACCCCCTTCTCTCTCTCCAGACCATTGAGACACAGGTTGTGTCACTTGCAGCACACCCCACTAATTAATACTCAAAACATATCCTTTTCTAAACCTTAATCAATTCGAAAAGGGCAGTAATTAGCTCATCTGTAATAATACCTGTATGCATTCCCTGTCAATCACGGCCTGCAGGCTGGAGTGAACTGTGTGCACACATTGATTGTCCGACACCTAACTCATTGCATTGCATGGAGTTTTCCAAGGGAGATGCCTGATGAGTGCGGGGGTATGCACTAATTGAGTACAGCTTTCCAGCTTCAGGGCTCCGGGGTCAATCCAATGGGAGGAAGCCTCCTGTGCGCATATATGAAGAGGTTCTCGGGAGAAGCCAGTGATTGAGTTTTGCGTAGGCCCAGCCCTTGACTCCATGCACCCCATCTCTGGCCAGGCCTGGCCCTCTCCACAATAATCACACAGTGGACATTAATTAGAAGAAGAGTTCGGATTGTCACGTCACCGTCCGATTATCTTCAAAAAAATTTAAAATTGAAACGGGTCAATTTTAAAAGAATGGATCCAATACTATTTATTTGATCTGATTTATTTTTCAATTTTTTTTTGGATAATCTAGTGGTGCCTTAACTTGCATCCCATGTTAAGGTATTCCGAGGGCCACTTCAAAAAAATAAAAAAAATTAAAGGTATTGCACATCTAAAGCGGTGGTTCATCGTCTCCTCCTCTCCCCCCGGGAGCCGCGATCCCCACGTTATGGGTGCCCATGTGTACCGGGTGACCCCTTGTGCTGTTTATCGAGGGTCTCCAACCCCCGGCCTCCCCTCCCCACCGTGCCATGTCAAAAAAAGAAAAATAAAAATGCACGCACATTCCACACACTACTCCTATTTGTCATTTGGGGAGAGAGAGAGAGAGAGAGAGAGAGAGAGACCTGTATATGTGGCACAGAAGGCGTCCTAATTAATCTATGGGGATATAAAAATAGGAAGAAGCCCATAGACTAGGAGGAGGGGGGGCCAGGCTATCCAGCAGCACCAACTTACTTACTTGCTTGACTCGGTGAAGGAGAAGGGGAGTACGTGGTCCTCGTAATTAAGATAACATGGAAGGAAGAAGAGAAAAAAAATAGAAAATTTTTGTTTTCGTCACCAAACTCTCCTAACAATTTGCATAAGAAACTAACAGAGAGGAATCTATACAAAACAACATCAAGAGCACTTATTCAATGTTAATTTGCTCCAAGGAATACTGTTTGTTTATTTTTGGGTAATCTAGAGGTGACGTAGTTTGCATCTCATGTTAAGATACTTTGAGGGCCACTTCAAAACAAATCAAAAAAAAAATTAAAGGTATTGCACACCTAAAATATGCAGTACACCCGAGATGTGCAATGAGCCTTTCTCTTAGATGAATTCTTCAAAGATATTAACTTCAGGCAACACCTTCATATGTCAAACCCCGTGTATATCACGGTGGTTTGTCACCTCCTCCTCCCCCCCCCCCCCCCCCCGAGCCGTGATCCCCACGTAATGGGTGCCCATGTGTACCGGGTGGCCCCTTGTGTTGTTTATCGGGGGTCTCAAACCCCCGGCCTCCCCTCTCCGCTGTGCCATGTCAAAAAAAAACTGTACATTCCACACACTACTCCTATTTGTCATTTGGGGAGAGAGAGAGAGAGTGAGAAAGAGAGAGACCAATACATGTGGCACAGAAGGGATCCTAATCTATGGGGATATAAAGATAGGAAGAAGCCCATAGACTAGGAGGGGGGGACTATCTAACAGCACCGACTTGCTTATTTACTTGACTGGGTTAAGGAGAAGGGGAGTTTGTGGTCCTCGTAATTAAGGTAACATGGAAGGAAGAAGAAAACAAAAAATAAAAAAACTATGTTTTCATCACCAAACTCTCCTAGCAACTTGCATAAGAAACCAATGGAGAGGAATCTAGACAAAATAACATCAAGAGCACTTATCCCATGTTAATTTGCCCAGCCCTTGACTCCATGCACCCCATCCCTGGGCAGCCCTGACCAGGCCTGGCCCTCTCCACAATAATCACACAGTGGACATTAATTCGGATTGTCACGTCACCGAAACGGGTCGATGTTTAAAAAAATGGATCCAACACTATTTATTTGATCTAATTTCTTTTTCTATTTATTTTTGGATAATCTAGTGGTGCCTTAACTTGCATCCCATGTTAAGGTACTCTGAGGGTCACTTCAAAAAAATAAAAAAATTTAAAGGTATTGCACATCTAAAGAGCACACACCCTAGATGTGCAATGAACCTTCTCTTAGAAGAATTCTTCACATATATTAATTTCAGGCAACACCTGCACGCCGAACCCCGTGCATATCGCGGTGGTTCATCACCTCCTCATCTCCCCCCCCCCTCGGGAGCCGCGATCCCCACGTTATGGGTGCCCATGTGTACCGGGTGACCCCTTGTGCTGCTTATCGGGGGTCTCAAACCCCCGGCCTCCCCTCCCCACTGTGCCATGTCAAAAAAAGAAAGAAAAATGCACGCACATTCCACACACTACTCTTATTTGTCATTTGGGGAGAGAGAGAGAGAGAGAGACCTGTATATGTGGCACAGAAGGGGTCCTAATTAATCTATGGGGATATAAAAATAGGAAGAAGCCCATAGACTAGGAGGAGGGGGGCCAGGCTATCTAGTAGCACCAACTTGCTTACTTGCTTGACTCAGTGGGGGGCTAAGCTATCTAGTAGCACCAACTTGCTTATTTGCTTGACTCAGTGAAGGAGAAGGGGAGTATGTGGTCCTCGTAATTAAGGTAACATGGAAGGAAGAAAGAGAAAATAAAATAGAAAAACTTTGTTTTCATCACCAAACTCTCTTAACAATTTGCATAAGAAACCAACGGAGAGGAATCTATACAAAACAACATCAAGAGCACTTATTTCAGGTTAATTTGCTATGGGGAATATTGTTTATTTATTTTTGGGTAATCTAGTGGTGACGTAATTTACATCCCATGTTAAGGTACTTTGAGGGCCACTTCAAAAAACATCAGAAACAAATTAAAGGTATTTGCACACCTAAAGTGTGCAGCACACCCGAGATTTGCAACGAGCCTTTCTCGTAGAAGAATTATTCACCGATACTAATTTCAGGCAACACCTTCACATGCCGAACCCTGTGCATATCGCGGTGGTTCATCTCCTCCTCTTCCCCCCCCCCCCACCTCGAGCCGCAATCCCCACGTTATGGGTGCCCATGTGTACCGAGTGGCACTTTGTGTTGTTTATCGGGGCTCTCAAACCCCCGGCCTCCCCTCCCCACCGTGCCATGTCAAAAAAAAAAGAGAAAAACATCTGCACATTCCACACACTACTCCTATTTGTCATTTGAAGAGAGAGAGAGAGAAAGAGAGAGAGAGACCTGTATATGTGGCATAGAAGGGGTCCTAATCTATGGGGGATATAAAAATATGAGGAAGCCCATAGACTAGGAGGAAGGGGGGCCATGCTATCTAGTAGCACCAACTTGTTTACTTGCTTGACTCGGTGAAGGAGAAGGGGAGTCTGTGGTCCTCGTAATTAAGGTAATATGGAAGGAAGAAGAGAAAAAAAAGTAGAAAAATTTTGTTTTCGTCACCAAACTCTCCTAGCAATTTGCATAAGAAACTAACGGATATGAATCTATACAAAACAACATCAAGAGCACTTATTCCATGTTAATTTGCTCCAAGGAATATTGTTTGTTTATTTTTAGATAATCTAGTGGTGACGTAGTTTGCATCTCATGTTAAGATATTTTGAGGGCCACTTCAAAATAAATAAATAAAAATTTAAAGGTATTGCACACCTAAAATATGCAGTACAGATGTGCAATGAGCCTTTCTCTTAGATGAATTCTTCAAAGATATTAATTTCAGGTAACACCTTCATATGTCGAACTCCGTGCATATCGTGGTGGTTTGTCACCTCCTCCCCCCCCCAGCCGCGATCCCCACGTAATGGGTGCCCATGTGTACCGGGTGGCCCCTTGTGCTACTTATCGGGGGTCTCAAACCCCCGGCCTCCCCTCTCCACTGTGCCATGTCAAAAAAAAACTGTACATTCCACACACTACTCCTATTTGTCATTTGGGGGGAGAGAGAGAGAGAGAGAGAGAGAGACCAATACATGTGGCACAGAAGGGATCCTAATCTATGGGGATATAAAAATAGGAAGAAGTCCATAGACTAGGGAGGGGGGGATTATCTAACATCACCAACTTGCTTACTTGCTTGATTGAGTTAAGGAGAAGGGGAGTATGTGGTCCTCGTAATTAAGGAAGAAGAAAATAAAAAATAAAAAAACTATGTTTTCATCACCAAACTCTCCTAGCAATTTGCATAAGAAACCAATGGAGAGGAATCTAGACAAAACAACATCAAGAGCACTTATCCCATGTTAATTTGCTCCAAGGAATACTGTTTGTTTATTTTTTTAATTGTTTTTCTTAATCTTTAAAGTGAAAATTAACGTGCATGCCGTCAGATCGAATAACGAAGACTTTCCCGTTTTGATATCGGAATTGTCGGGAAGTTTACAAAATGATGAGAGAGAATTAAGGGGAGGGGCCCACACTCTCCCCTCACACACATCGCGATTAATCGACTCCGGACACCGTGTTCGACCGTCTGAGGTGAGATCGAACGCGGTATCTCCACTCGAAAATCAAAACGGGTCAAGGGGAAAAGATCTAGATGAGCCGACGTCAAGCTTATAATAATTTGTCCTCCTACGATGGCATGAAGAAGACTGTTTGAAAACTGCGAGAGGAGATGGACAAAATCGCAAGAACAAATCAATTGCCCGATGCCAACGTACGTTGTATTCGCTTTGACTTGGGACCATACAGAGGTTACCTGCAGCCGATGGCAGCTACGTGCTACGAAGACTTTGAACCAATCCAAGGCGCCATTGTCTTTCTTTCTGTAATTCCTCTCTACCCACTCTCTCTCTTTTATCTTCAAATAAATAACTCATCTGTTGCCTCGTATATATGTCTCAATGGGGGGGGTGACAAAACTGCAGAATTTACTTGTGAATCTGTGATGGGAGATATTCTTTTTTCCTCTCACAATCAAGGACCCAAATATATATGAGTTGCTATCCCACATCCCAGGACCACTTTGGTAACGGGTTAGGTTAGGGGCGGGTGGTCTACCCGGGGTGGCCCACCCGACTCCTAATCCTAATTAGAGTGAATTAACTCATTCCACATATATTTTTAGAATGAGTTAATTCACTTTAACCATATCCGACCCGAGTCAAAAAAAAAAATCAAATAGGGCCTCTTTGATAATGGGTTAAGGTGGGTTAGGATGGGTTAACTGGGGTCGGTTGACTTACTCCCTGTTTGATACGTTTTCCCTTAACCCGGGTCGGATAGGGTTAAAGTGGATTAACTCATTCCACTTAAATAGGTGGAATGAGTTACTCCACCCGGGTTAGGTTAAGGGATGTGTGGGCCAACCCGGGTAGACCACCCTCCCTTAACCCAACCCATTACCAAAGTGGCCCATAAAGAATAACCCATCCGACCTCAGTTAACTCACCCTATCCCGACTTAAGCCGTTACCAAAGTGACCCTTCGTAAAAGACATCCCCACTCTATTTAACTCTGATTATAAATTTAAATCTGATCTTACCAAATCAAACAAAGAGTTAGCTCTGGACTAAAAAAAAGGAGTAACCCAGGATGAACTCCGAAACAAAGAGAGGCCAAAGGACATCCCCCACTCTCATTTAACTCGATTATTAATTTAAATCTGATCTTATCAAATCAAACTAAAAGAGGAGTAACCCAGCTGGATGATCGAACTCCGAGACAAAGAGGGGGCTAAACGACATCCCCAATCGTACGTATGATTCCAAGCAATTTCTTCTGATAGACGAAGTTGGTGTTTTCCTACTGGGGGCATCGCCGGCGCCCACAGTGGACTTCCTTCCCCACACTACAGGAAGAAGGGCAAGAGAGACTGCAGATGGGAAGACCCCCGAAGACAAGGATTCGGTGCATTGGAAGGAAAGAGTGGGAAGACAAGGATCCATCAACATCATCTCTTGATTTGGGCCCATTCTGTGGGTCATTACAAAACAAAAACAAAAAAAGCCAGACACTTGAATTAAAGAGAGAGGAATTGAACAGAGGAAGGAACAAGACAAGAAAACTTGGCAGTGGGGGGAGGTGGTGCAAGTCTTTGCCACCATGTGAGCCAATGGAAGATGGGGAAGACAAGGACATTTCCCATTCAAATGCCATTCAAAGCAATCTCTCTCTCTCTCTCTCTCTCTCTCTCTCTCTCTCTCTCTCTCTCTCTCTCTCTCTCTCTCTCTGTAGAAACGAAGGACAAAAACACACAAGAGGATGGGAGAAGGGTGTGTAACGTGAAAAGCATAGCTTTGTCAGTTCTGATAACGTAGAAATGGGGGCATTTAGGCTGGTGGGATATTTGTGGGTTTCTGCTTCCTCAAAGTGACTAAGTTGCCCTTGACGTGGGCAACTCAAACTTGTTCATGTCTTCTTGCGTGCATCGGCTGGTGGAGGGAGGGAGGGAGGCCGATCGAGGTTCTCATCTTTCTTGATTAACAGGATAAAAATTAGAGCGTAGGCGTTAGTATCGTTTGCTAATCCACACTTTAGTAGGTGAGGTAAGGTAGTGTACATATGTGGCAAGTAATTAAGATTCTGACTTGGGTAGCTTTTGCTCTAATATTCCAAAGATTAGAGAGGGCCGACTTGTATGATGTGTTGAATCCACAAAACTGGATTCAAAACTGTCACAACTAATTTAACCAGTCAACGATCAACATGGGTCGTGGACATTAATTGAGTAGAGGTGGTAAGAAAAATTGAGTCATTTGACTTACTCGGATACCATGTTGAATCCACAAAATTACAATGTTGATATACAAGGGTCTAAGGTCATAAGCACATGAATCACAACTAATTTAATTAATACGGGACTATTGTCCAAGGATTATATCCAAATTCCAACACAGATGCGCGTGCGCGCCCGTGCGTGTGTGTGTGAGAGAGAGAGAGGTGATAATAAAACTCTTAATTCTAACGATTACGCGTTTCGATCCAAACAACGGGTCACTTCTAAACTCATTTATTTCTAATTGTTTGGTGTTATTTTACTGATTTCAACAATATAAAATCATCCGAGGAGAGAGAGATGGTAGCTTATAATTAGGGGAGACATGCAAGCCCTGAGTGCATATATGTGGAGCTTGTGCCAAGATGATAGCTTATAATTTTGAGCTAGTGATGAGCCACCGCTGTACTGCTGCACAAGCATTCATTCATTTGATTTCTCAAGGCATTGTCTTGTATCCATCAGTTTGGAAGAACAAAGCCCCACTGCGAAATGAAATCCCGTTGTCCACTTCAGCAGTATAAACACAAGACAATGTTATAGGAGCCAACTGTGACCAGAGGGGATCCTTTTCTATGTGTGTCCTGCAGTGCAAGGAGCGTGTGATATGGGGAGTGGGAGGAGGAACCCAGTAGTACTGGTCTAAATAGTAGGCTGAGAATTAATTTATGAACATGACCAGCATGCAATGATTAAGTAAGCGGCCAAGGCAAGACAGACCCAATTAAATTGGTGGAGAAGAGGAATTCAGAGGTGTATCTATGAGTAAGGAAGATAGAAGGGGGAGACATTAATGTTTTTAAAATCCAACCCATACCTTGACGCACCAGCTAGATTAGTGGAGCACGAGTCCATAGTTTAATCGTTCAGGTTTACCCGCGACCCGTAAGAGTAGAACTCCTCACATCAATATTATATATGTATCCATAAAATTTTAATATAGTTTAAGTAGTAACTTAAAAATATGAAAAACACAGTTTCTTTTTTACACTCTATGATTTTCCTTTCTCTTTTGTAACATGTAGGTTATCTCATAGGACATCGTCACAATAGTCCTCTTACACTCTTAGGTTTTCTTTTGTTTATTTCTGCATGTAGGGAAAAAGAGATTTAGAATCGAGATCTTTTCCACTTCTAAAACTTGTGTTAATATCATTAAATGTTAAGACCATAAAGGATATAATTTCTAAAATGATATAATTTTAAAGATGACTCATCATCTTCTATATTTATTTACATGCTAAATTAAAATCTAACATAATGATAAAAACTTAAAAAATGTGAAATAGGTCTCTATCTCGGTCGGGTCACATTGATTTTAATGGGTTGGCTGGATTAACCAGGTTAAGCCGAGTTAATCGAGTTTGACCGAATTTTAGATCTTGGCCGGTCTAAGTAGAGTTTCAACCCGATTTATTAGAGATCGGGTCACTGGTTAACCGGTCAGACCAGATTTTAAAACAGTTGGAGGGGGGGAGAGAAATGATCCGATGAGTACTCCTGGTCTTAAGGCCTTTTGAGTAATTGCCCCCATTGCATCTTTACAGTAACAATCATATATATAGGCGTGGAGTAATTAGTTGAGATGAAAGAAGTAGAATGATTAAGGTAGCGATTAACAATGTCGAATTTCTTATAAGAATATAAGCACTAATTAAAAGTTTGAGAGTTGGAAGATATATTTTTGGCTTTCATGAAGCAAATCGAGTGGGCATTATTTATAATTTAATATGGACACATGGTTAAACCTTTCCTAGCTAGCAGCATTAATTATTTTTCTTAGATCTTGTCTGATGTCCCTATTTGTGCCTATAATCCCGGAACATTTCATTTAAAACTTTTAGTTTGAAATCTAAACAAATAACCGATGGGGAAATACTTTAATTTTGTACTTCTTTAAAATACTCTCGAGATCAGTTAATGGAGGGTGATGATGGGAACAGTAGCTTGAGAGGATGTCTTGAGGGTTTAAGTAGCATGCATCATCCTAACTAATTAAAATATTGCGTAAACAACTTGTTAATTAAGCTTATCCTTCTCTCCTGTGAGATGAGATGATTTGGAAATCCAAAAGTATTTCTAATTGGAAGCTTATGGCCCTCAACCCACTTGTAACATGCAGGTGTGGAATGCAAGTGATCAGTCCCTTTCCTCACTTCAGGTTAGCTGGGTAGGTTCATGTCCTTTTTAGACCACCATAGCCATTAGAGAGTCGGATCTCCTTGGCTTCTAATTCCTCAACCGATCTCATCGTCCGTACTCGTCCTGTTCCTCTCGCACACCTCCATTTCTACCTGTTCCACCCAAGGAATTCCACCTTGTGCGCCTCTCTCTCTCTCTCTCTCTCTCTCTCTCTGTGTGGAGGAGAGAGAGAGAGAGCATGACTCTGTATCATTGTTCTCATGGCAAGGAATGGATGGTTATAAGCTGCATATGAGCTGTGTATCTAATTGGCTTCTTTCTAGTCCAAGATCGAACAGCTAGCAAAGAGATGGGTGCATGCATGAAGAGGTACGTAGCATTGGACCCGGCGTCGAACCCAAACGTACTGCTCACAAGATTCCGAGGCAGTCTGACCTAAAACCATGGAAGGTTAAAACTTTGTCTATGAAGGTTAAAACGCGCGTACGTATCTTCCGATTCTACTCACACTCCAAACCAAAGGCTGGAGAAGAGAAGGAAAGAAGACAGGGAATTAAAGGGATCTCTCTCTCTCTCTCTCCACAGGGGAAAGCTCGGGTCTACGCCAGTACTACTGCATATGACAGGCAGCCCACCGGGATTAGTTGTCAGGGATTCCTTTGTTTCTCCTAGTGCCGGCGGAGGCGCCGCTATCGTTTACCGCCGGCCTCTTTCTTTCTATATATTCTCCTCTCTCTCTTTGATTGCCCGTGGTCCTCAATCTGTTCTTCCAGCTCGTTGTGACGGGTTGACCCCAACCACGTCGTATCTGACCCTCCGGCGACCATTTAAAACCCCACCCACCCACCCCCCGGGGTCTTCTTCCTTCCCACCTTGTCTCTTGAGGCCGTGTAGGTCTTTGGGATGACTTTTGATTGGCTATCCTGTTCTTATCCTCTATTTACCGACTCCTCTCTCTCTCTCTCTCTCTCTCTCTATATATATATATATATATATATATATATATACATATATATATATATATATAGTTACGTCTGAGCACGATTTTATTAAATAATCCAACGGGCCGGCTTCCATCGACATGGTGACACTGTGTCGACATTTCATTGGTGGGGGAGTGGGGTGGGAGAGAAATTGAGGGCAGAGAGAGATCGAGAGAGAGAGAGGCTCAAGGACGTGGAAGGCTGCTAGAAATTTTAATCAACACGAGATAGGTTTATTCCTGAGACTTTGTCTTCGTAAGAGGATCTGGATGTTTGTGGTACGGTTGTGGACGTACGCACCCATGGGACCCGAGTTTACACGGCAAGAAGGTCTTTGAAAGACTTTGTTTGTTGGACTGTTTCGTATCAGAGTAAAGATTGTCGATTCGGTCTGACTCGATCGGGTCGACTCGGGTATGTCGTACCAGATCTATGAGAAATCAAGACGTGATCCGATCGACTCGGATCGAGTCGCTTCTCCCTGTCTCTCTACTCTTCTCGATCTGCAACAATATTTCAGATTTTCTATAGTGAGGATCCAACATTGACAGGAAAGATTTGACGATGAAAGATGAGATCCGGTGGTGGCGACGATGATCCGGCCGAGAGGGGCGTTGCCAGTCGCGGTGGAGGAGTAGCTGCCGAGAGTGGGGCGGGGACGTCGGGTTGCGTTGTTGGGGTGGGGGGGCCGGAGGGCTGTCGGGGTGAGAGAAAAAATTACTGTCGGGATGCGATGGGCCAGACCGAGTCGACTCGAGTGGCATACGACTTGGGCATATCGTACCATATCCAGGCAATCCCGATCCAACACGGATCACCCACTGGGCGAACCTTGGGTAAGATACTTCCAAAATACTCGTGTAGATATTTCTTTGTTTCTCTTGGCAGTCGATCTGAGGGCAATAAGGCGCTGCAGGTTAATTAGATGATGAAAGTAATTAACGGCTTGTAATTCCCACGTACTTACATAACTGGCTAACAAAATATCTCTTATTTTAGTAGATGAGAAGTCCAATCGGAGTCCTAAATAAAATTAGGGTTGAGAGAGATAGAGAGAGACTCTGGTACAGATGGTGTTTCTTCTCTTGCCAATGGCAGTTACCCAAGTATTACGGCACTCGGGTCATCGTCCTGTGCTGGGGAGATTCGTACGTATACTAGATGTAGACTCAGTCTTCGCCTTCGAGAAGAAGTCATCCCTTTGAAGAAGATAATTAAATACATATATATATATATACACGTATATATACATATATATATATATATATATATATCTTTGTCTATATATTTATCTTTGTCCATGTCTAGTGATGTTGAATAGTAATGCATATACTTCTGGATGGATAACGAGAGTTTGAACAAGTGTGTGTACGTGTTTACATCTACTAATCACCTAATTAGCTTATAAGTTAAATTATCCGTCAGTGAATTAAATAGGATTCTATGTACATACGAGTGGAGTATGACCACATATATATTGGCGATCAGGAGAGGTCGATGGGGGCAACTATTAATTGGGCTACCATTATAACGAGTCCTTGTCACTTGGAAAAACCAAAGAAGATGTCTCTCCTCGCATTCAAACCACCATTGACGAGCAGCTCTATGTATCTTTATGGACACCTAAAAAATTTACGGATAAGAACTCTAAGTCTCGTCGAGTCGAACAAATTCTATATCTCATCTGATTAGGACGAAAATACACATGGCGGTCCGCCACCTGATGAGGAAGTTTCTCGAGATGAAGAAATATCTATGACCTCTTAAAACAGGGTGCCGAAAGCAATATCATCATAAAACCCGAGTGACTCGATCGGGATGCACATTATGCCGGAAAGATTCATAGGGGCCGAAAAGGAAGGGACGAGGATAATTCCTCTAATTAGGTCCACTTTGATAACGCATTAGAATAAGGGACATGTGATCTACTCGAGATGACGTGACTGTCCTCTATTAATCTTCCAATCCGACTCCGGTTAAATTATTCTACTTATTTCATGAGAATGAAAAAATCCACCCTAATTCATATCTGACTCTGGTTAAATCAAAATGAAGCAAACTAGTTAGAACAAATGATCACCCGACCCCGAATAAATCACTCTAATCGAGTTTAATTATTCCGTTATCAAAGTGGACCCTAACAAATTAAACGTCACCATTATTATACGATAGGATAACCCCAACAAACAAAGAAAATACATATCTTAGATCCCATTGAAATAAGATAATGAGGGTGTGGGGGGGGTAGAGGTCTTCCCCTCTTCCTCCCTCCCCATGGGTCTCACTCTCATCACTATTATATGACCAAGAAGCTTTAATTCCAGTCCCTGGGCCAATGGATGATGCATGCAATCTCACATAAATATCCCCAGTCGTGGTAACATGCTTACACGTCTAGCTGCTGGCTAGCTAGCTAGCTGATCGCTCTCCTAGTTTTGTAATTTGTGATGCAGGCTACTAATTATATTAATTAAAGTTCTTAATGCCTCTTAAACTGATAACAACGGGGCTTAATTAATTTGTTGAGATGTGCAGCCACGTATCTCTTGGTGAGACACAATATATACTTAACGCAAGAATTAAAAAGAAAAGAGGGCTCCCTCCTGATCTTCAAGCCCACTAGATCTTAGGTGACCAGTTTCCTCATGATGTGCTACGTCGATCTCCAAAGTCTTTGCACGACCAAGTACACGGGAAAAAAACAAAACCCTAATAAATATTAAGGTTTTTATATGAAAATTATTATTAAATAATAATTTATAAAAAATATTTTTAAAAATTTATTAACATATATGTCACCGTGTAAATCTGAATTGCGTATAACTATTGAAGGCATATAAATTTGGGGTATCTCCTATAAGATATTAATTGTCCCTGTCATGTATGTCAGAGGGCGGCTGAGATTTTATCATTTTTTACTAGTAAAAGGGTCCTTAAAGGAGAAGTATTGGATCTTACTTATAAGCACATGTCCATCTTTGTAGCTTTCAATATGGGATCTTTTGAGCTCCTTCTTAGGCCTCTACAAATAATGTCATATTTATTTGTAGTCATATTATTTCTTTTATCAAAAAATTATAAAAAAATTAAATTTAAATAATATTTATGTATTATTTGAATTAACGTAATGTTATCCCTAATAATATATTTCTAGGAATGTTTTTTATAATTTTTATTTAATAATAATTTTCATACAAAAATTCCTAAATATTATTACCCCATATCTGTAGGCTTGGTACTACTCGATCGATATCCCTTTGATATCAACGGGTAATGTGTCACGACTACCGTTAATTTGAATATCTCTAAAATTAACTAATTAAGCTTGCTTGTTAGTTTGAATATCTCTTAAAACAAGATTAATTTTTATTATTAAAATTAGTGCGCTGATCATTAACAGTCGAGTATTAATATGATTAATTATCTTCTCTTAAATAAAAATTAATGATTGCCACATCTAATCCATTAGAGTCGAGTTGAGCCAAGCCGAGCCAAGTCATGTGAGCTGACTTATACCACCGTCAGGCTGACGTGGTCCTCCTGGGTGACGTGGCGTGGATGCAGAGTCAAGCTGGAGCGAGGCGATTAGGGTCTCCAGTCTGGGCCCCCTTCTTCTCCACCACCCCCGACCAAACAGAGAGAGAGAGAGAAAAAAAAAATCTCTCCTTTTTTTTATATGCCGATGGAAAACCAGCACCCAGCTGAAACCAAAGGGTTGAGGACCGATCGGCCTTAGCGCGCACGACAGCGAACGCGTACGCACGCAACACACAGCACGGGGATCAGCCCGCCTTCGATCCTCCCTTTCTTGTTGTTCGGCTTGTTCTTGTTGGTGGAGGTGTACGATGGAGCGGCCAAGGGAGATCTCTCTCTTGCAGCAGGGAAGCTTTGCTACCCAGAAGCACGAGGACTCCGGCGACGGCGGTGGCGGTACTGCCGGCTACGTCAGACAGGAGGAGATCGAGGAAGTGGACTTCTTCGCTGCAAGCTCGAGGAGGGGAGACGGCGGAGATGATGTCGGTGGCCGGGCAGAAGCGGCCGGAGACCGGAGGCCTGCAGTCTCCATGGATTCCGGGGTCAAGGTAATTAAGCATCACACTGTAGGATTTCTATATCATGATCATATATATATATGGTGTAAATGGTTAGGTGTCTAATATTGTGAATTGAGGATGATGGGTGTGATGAATCACACAGATCGGACTGCAACTTCTGACGGTGGATCCAGGGATGAAGCCTCCTGCAGGTGAGAACAGGAGGCCTAATCACAAGGTGAGGGTGACCTAGTTTATGAGGCCACAATATTTAACCCTTCTGGCGTCTGCCCATGTAAGAAAAAGGGAGCAATCCACATGCAGATGACCTGACTTAAATATCTGCAGCGGATGATCAGAGCGAGGCTAATCGAGAATATTGTTCATTTCTTGTGATCCATGGCAGCTGATGATACTCCAAGACGAGCTCGACAGGCTGGGCGAAGAGAACCGGAGGCTGAGGAGCATGCTGGAGCAGCTCACGAGGAATTACAGTGCCCTCCACAGTCACCTCCTCATCGCCATGCAGCAACAAGCTCGCATGGTATTCCTCATTCCTCTCTCTCTCTCTCTCTCTCTCTGTAGCTATAGTTCTCTGTGTGTGTGGGTGTGTCGCCTCCTCTCTCTCTCTCTCTCTCTCTCTGTGTGTGTAGCTATAGTTCTCTCTGTGTGTGGGTGTGTCGCCTCCTCTCCCTCTCCTCCCTCTTCCATTTGTGACATTTGTGTCTCTGGGTAGAGGTAATTTGGGGACAATAATCCCTTCTGTTTAATTAGAACAAGATGATTAAATTAAGTTTGGAAGCAGCTTTGAAGTTTGAGGAAAGCAGAACAAACATACATTCATGTGATCCATGATTAATTGCTCACGCAATAGCCGAATCTGAGATGCACATATATATGTGAACCTGCAAGTACAGTTGTTCTTGTGCGTACAGTATGGGTCTACATATCGCCTGCTGCCTAATTAAACCATACCCCACCAGATACATGCACTTGTCGGGGCTCAGCCGCCCAACGCATACCACAATATGCCTCAAATTACATCAAGTTTTGTTGGTCGTAAGTAAGGCCCACTTTGATGTCGGATTGGAATATATAGGGGCGGGTGATTTATCCGGAGTGACGTGCCCGTCTCTTATTCTTATCCGACCCCGGTTAAATCATTCCACCTCTTTCATGGAAATGAGATATTTCACTTTAATCTCTATCCGACCCCGATTAAGTCAAAATGAATTAAACTAGAACAACTCACTCGATCCCAAATAATTAAGCTATCCTAATCGGACGTATTCCGTTATCAAATTGGGGCTAGAGGAATTCAATTGAAGTCATTTATACGATCCCAATTATAAGTGAGAGAGAAAATGTAAATTTAAACATAGGGTACTGCTATTTTTTAGGTTTCGCTTAGTAATTCTTTTGCTTAATTACTAAAAACATATGATTGTATTTTAATCAAACTACTCATTCTTTGGTCTCCCTGCCCGCTTAGTTTCAGCCATTGTACATGGTGTATTATATTTGATCTAATTACAATTGCTTCCCTCCAAACTGTGTGAATTCATGGCCGACAACAAAGTAATCCCACCAATTAATCGTTCCAAAGGATGTTTAATTAACTAGCTTGGGCAATCACATCAGAGAAGGACCCGGTCTCACATGTGAACATGCATGCATGCTTATGTTTCGTTTTCCGTCTGTCGGGTTACGGACGTATCATTGTCTGGTCCCCTGGCTTCGCATGGTCTCCTCCAAACCCCATCACCTCTTAAATAATTTTTTTTGGCTCATGCATGCTCTTAGATCTTCTAACCTCTTTTTCCTCCACATGTATATATCTAATCAATCTTTCATCTGGCGTTTATATATATGCATGTACGTACAGAGGGCTATCAAAATGGAAGCAGCAGCATCGCCTCCGATGGCGTTGTCAGAACAGCAGTTCATGGAACCGGGTACGGCCGGCGCTCACGCCGCCGGAGAGACGACCTCCGACGGCGAGGAGGACCACCCGTCGACGCCTTCATTGACCAGCAGTATGAACACAGCCTCAAAGCAGCAGCAAGCCAACGTTCCCACCGCCGCCAGGAAGCGCCCCTCCGTCAACGGCGGCACCTCCTCCGGTCCGTCTTCTCCGACGTGGGCCGCCGATAAGATCCCCAAGCTGGTGCAAGAGAGCAACAGTGCCGCTGCCGACCAGGTCTCCGATGTCCCTTACCGCCGAGCGAGAGTGTCCGTCAGAGCTCGCTCCGATGCTCCCATGGTGAGGCAAAGAAATTAACATGCACCCATCTCTTCTTGTCACTGCATATATAATTAAATAATTCCACTGTTCCAAAACCCCACTGTTGACACGACTGATTCATTCGCTCGAGTGCGTGCCGTATCCAGACGAGGTTATGAATGTGCGCTGTGTTAACTAAGTCGTGTGAATTGACATTCTCAGATCAGTGATGGGTGCCAGTGGAGAAAATATGGGCAGAAGATGGCGAAGGGCAACCCATGCCCCCGGGCCTACTATCGGTGTACTATGACTGTCGGATGCCCCGTCCGGAAACAGGTGAGCAACCCCACCTCACCCCTCCCTCACCCCCTCCCCCTCACCCTGAACAAGTGCTTAGGGTGCCATGCATTAACCTAAAATTCCACCGTTGGGTGATTAAAACATAGTTTGATCGTCCGCATGCATTTCAGAGTGTAATTAACAGCGCCAGCCTCACCTTGTACTTGTTCTAATAGCACAGTTTGTCATTTCCTCCAACGTGAAGAGTACGTTACCCTGCAAAGATCGGCTACGTTACATCACAAGGATATACGGTTGCAAGAAAGGTTTTAAACCATTTTTTTCTTACAAACAGGAAGCTTATATATCATTTCTGAGCTGATGTTAGAGCCCAGCTGCCCCAGCAATTTAATAGCCGAGTAGGAGACTTGTAAAATTAGCTACTCTTGAAATAGCTGAATTGAAGACTTAATTCATTAGTAGGTGTTATTGAGAATTAACATTCTGGAGACTGGATTTTCCTAGTAAACTTCACATAGAACGGGGATCAGATTCTTCCCCTGGAAGAGAGAGAGAGAGAGATTCCAAAACTACTACATCCAGGTGACAGCAAAAGGTTGATGGAAACAAGGGCCTAAGCATCTCCCTTCCATCCAGTCTTTGGTTGGATGGGAGGGAAATCCTAGCAGTACCTAGTGGCCGGGCACTCAAACACACGTTTCAAACAAAGTCTCTTCAGCAAAGTTGGTTATAAATTAAAACAGGTAACCTGGGTTCATTTGATTTCTTAGCAATACTACCTTGATTTCTGTCCCCATGTTTCAGACATGAAGCTGGTCATGGTTTCTCTACTCTCAGTAAAGAGAAGCTACGTATACCATCATATGCGTGTCTTGAAGAGTCAGTCAAAACGGGTGTGATCGATAGAAATTACGTATATATGGCCAAATAGAATAAGTCGTACTACTGCCCTGTGCTGAAAACTTCAAACATGACGAGCAGATAGAGCTGCTGTTTTTAAGCTTTCTTGTAAGGATGACCTACTATACCTCTGGCGTGGGCGAGGTGATGAGTTAGGCAATGCTTTGAACTGACGTACGTGGGGTTTCTGACCACCAACTTGGATAAGTCACATTTTGCCGGATAGCAAGAGTAGGAGCTCATCTTAATTTCCTTGTAAATTAGGGTTTGCAAATTTGGTGATATAGAACCGATCGAATGTAAATCACATAGAACTACACTCTAATTTTTCAAGTTTCTAACACGGAACAGTACTACTTTGCCACACAATATTTGTTTTCCTTTGTGCACACTCGTTAAAACTTAGTGATACAATGTAGAACTTAGACTGTGCATGTAAATTAGCATGGATCAAGATCAACTGCATGCATGGTAGTTTAGGCTGGGATTAATTCCAACCATGAATCACTATATGTCCTTCTTACAAGACATGCATGCATTTTGTTCCCGAAACCGCAGGTGCAGAGATGTGCCGAGGACAAGACCATCCTGATCACAACCTACGAGGGGAATCACAACCACCCCCTCCCCCCGGCCGCCACCGAAATGGCGAGCACCACGTCGGCGGCCGCCACCATGCTCCTCTCGGGCTCCACCACCGGCAAGGAAACCCTAATGAACCCCCGGTCGTACTTCCCTCTGGCGCCGCCCTACGGCTCCACCATGGCCACCCTCTCTGCCTCCGCCCCGTTCCCCACCATCACCCTTGACCTGACGCGGCCGCCGAACCCGGTCCATCTGCTTCAGCGGCCCACCATTCCATTCCCGCTGCTACAGCAGCTGGCGCCGGCGTACCTGCCGCAGAAGCTGGTGGAGGATCAGCAGCCGGGGCACAGACAGAGTTCGATGGTGGAGACGGTCACTGCAGCGATCACATCGGACCCCAACTTCACGGCGGCGTTGGCCGCCGCCATTTCTTCCGTCATCAGCGCACCACGGAGCAGCAGCGGCAGTCTCAATGGCGCCAGCAGTACTGCCTCCCCTCCCAGGCCGCCCCCTGTCCCCGAGTCCCCGCAGCTTCCGCAGTCCTGCACTACCTTCTCGACCCGCTAGAGATGGCGAGGGAGAAAGAAAGTTCAAAGAGTACGTTGGGGAAACTGGGGGGTTTACTGCTGTTTCTTGTTTCAGGTTTTTGACCTGCTTGTTGTATACGAGAGATTATAGGTTTCAAGGTACCTTTCGGTTGGTGGGAGTTCATCAGAGGCTTCAAGAATATCGTGTGGGGTTTTGTTATCCAAAGAGAGGAGCATGTCCTCTTACATTGTAAATACATATTAGAGTGGATTGAAAAGTGTCGAAAGCCATATTTCTCTTTTGCAGAGGTGACCATGACAAAATCTCTCTCTCTCTCTCTCTCTCTCTCTCTCTCTCTCACACACACACACACAAAATATCACCCAACATGGCTACCAATGATGTTGACAGTCTTTGTTGAATTTTTTAGCATCATTCCATCACTATTAACAATATGTAAGAACAATAACATATGAAATTATTAGCTCCATACTGTTGCATCATGTGATCAAATCTTAAAAGATGGTAGTAAAAAATGTCGTGTAAGTCCTAAAATAAGATGGCGTGATGATATTAGAAGGGTGATCCATTTGGGAAGAAGAAACACTAGACGTCTCGCAACGGATACACACACAATACAAAAATAAAACAAAATAAAGACAAGAAGGCAAATATTGTTGGCGAAACTCTCTCTCCCTAATTTTATAGGAGAGATTAAACTCTCTTCTTATCTTATCTGTCTTTCTTCTTCTCCTTCGTTATTTTCTTACAAAGGTTTTAAAGTCTATTTATATTACCTTGGCAGTACAAAAATAGATGAGAGATAAAATAAATAAAATAAATAATAGGTAAAAGTGAATAATTCTCCCTTCACCACCACACATGTACATACACCCTCTCGTTAACTCCATACATGGGAATCAGCCCATGCATTGGAATAGGTCAAAGACCGTCCTTAAGATCCTCCTGGATCATGGCTCCCCCTGTTAGAGGGATTCAACTCCTATTAGATCTAGAACTAGAGATGGGGAAAGTCACTTTCCCCTCCTTCTCTTGTGAACCACTTTGCTACACTGGGTCGTTGACCTTTCCATCCAACATGGAAAGATTCTTGTGTTATGCATCTGGTGTTTCTAGTTTTCTTCTCCAAAATAGTATCTTCTTCCAATAGTTTCTCCCGGTCAATTACTAGGTCCTCTACTGATTATAGCAACCCAAGATCCGGATACCGGGAAAGGAACCCGATACCATTCGAATCCTGGCTCGCCGCCCACGAGCCGAGGCTCGGAAGGGCTAAAAAGGAGTGTGGAGGTACAAAGAAATAGAAAATAAAGCATGACAATTCAACAATTAACAGAATAAATAAACAACTACAACAGAGTCCAGTCCAATAGAAAGTGCAGTCTAAGGCAGGAAACGTACCAAACGCCGAGTGGACACTCAGCCTGACGAGTTGGCAACTAAGAACCTGCACGCAACACCCTCTGTAACGACCCGAGAATCCGATTACCGGGAAGGCCCGATAACCCGAGACTCGCACCGCCACCCACGAGTCCGAAGACTCGGAAGGGTTAGAATGATGGTGTGGAAACTACACAAGTATCACAAGTAATTGCAGAAATTAAACAGTTATAATATTAAGCAGGAAATAAATTACCATTTTACTTGGTCCACAAAATAACAACAGTAGTCCACAACTAGTACAGAGACAAGAAAGAAAAGTATAGCTACACGGGACATACCTCGGCTCTGACCTCTAGCACTACCTCTGGGCACCCGCACCACGCTGCACCCCAGACACACTCCCCCGGGGCGGCGCCTCACCTGAAACACGGTCAAAATACGCAGGGAATGAGTCTCGGAACAAGACTCAGTAGGGATCACTCGAACCCTACCTCGTAAAACGGGAAACCACTACGCTAGCGGTAGGAGAGTACCTCGGAAAGGAAAGCCCGGTACTCTACACAACAAGGACCCTACAGCACGCAAACTGACACACGTGCCACGGTGAGGCAATCTAAACTCAACGGTAGACCCGACAAAACCCGAAGGTCAAAGCCACGAAACTGACAGTCTGACACTCCGTACTCGACAGGAGTATCTCCCACTAGAAGCACAGTCGGTAGCGTCCCCTGACGTCTTACACCGCACCGCAGGTGAACTGCCTGACGTGGTAGCGCCTACCAAAGGCACGAACACCGAACACGTAACCACAAACAAGTGACTAGCTGGGGTCACGCCCGTCGACGTGGGTCCAACCGCCCCCAACCACGTGTGCACACACAGACCGCGCGTCCCTGGTCTGGTCCTCTGACCGGTTTCCCCCTCAGCCGGACTCTGGCTGCAAGGCGTGGGGCCCAATGGTAACCGGTCCACAAACCGTCTCTAAGGGTCAGCCCATACACCACTCCCAGGTGCGACCAGCACACGCGTACTGGTAGGCTACGACTAGTGGAGGGTCACTGAAGGAGTAGACTCTCAAGTCAACGGAAAACAACGTCCCCATCCGATGACGTACGGGGACCACCCCACGCACCGGTCCCGTCGCACGGTGGCCACAGTCGGACTAAAAACGGGGTTGCGACCCTCTCGGGGCAACCAGGCGCCTGACGGTCCACCCCTGGACCGTCACAGGCAAGTGACGGTCTAGGCAGGACCGTCACAGGAAGCCTGACGGTCCCACGCAGGCCGTCACACTCTCAGCGCCAAAACAGAATGTAACGCGCCTGCCCTGACGCGTTACAGACTGTGACGCGCCTAAGCAGGTGCGTCACAGAACGTAACGGCCCAGCCCAGGGGCGTTACACTCCCTGGGGGTAAAACGGCTCTGACGCACCCACCCTGGGCCGTCACAAGGCTGTGACGCGCCAGTCCTGGTGCGTCACACGCCTTGACCCCCAACGGTCAAATCAACGGTTGGATGCCTCTGACGGTCCACCCCAGGCGCGTTACAGGCAAGTAACGGTCTGGCGGGGGCCGTCACACTCCCAGCCCCTAGCTGGTTAACAGGGGTTGTGACGCACCCACCCTGGCGTGTCACACGGCTGTGGCGGTCTATCGCGGGACCGTTACAGGCCATGACCCCAAAGGCTAACAAGTGCGTGTGACGCACCCTCCCAGGCGCGTCACACCCAAATGGCGGTCTATCGCGGGACCGTTACAGTCCCTGACCCCCAAGGCTTAACAAAGGGCATGTAACGGCCCCTCCAAGGCGCGTTACATCATGTAACGGTCCCTGGAAGGACCGTTACACGCACCCGATGGCGAAAACGGCAGAACCGCCCAAAAACTTCGACCACGCCCCCGTGCCTCCACCGGAGAGGGGGAAATCAAAGGGGAAGACCCCTAGGGACCCCTAGCATGCATCTAAGCCACCAAAACGAGAAATCACGGGCTAAATCCATAGATCGGGCGAGCTCTCCCCAAATCATGGAAAACCCCAAACCCGCTCAATCACGCCCCTCTCGGCCTCCCCTCGGCCTATAAACCACGGAAATGAACGGCAAGAGGCCAAGGAACGTCACCCTACCTCAATGGAGCGAATGCTCTGCCGGATCGTCCCCGATCGCAAGAAAATGCTTTGAAAACCCTCGTTCTTCCTTGAGCTCCCACGACCCACGAACGCCTCCACGATCACCTCGTCGCCGCCGCCGTCGTCACCACGCCGTCGCCCCGTGCCGTCTGCAGCCGGAGGGGACGCCGCCGCGGTCTCGCCGGACGAAGAAGAGAGGAAGAGGGGGGCGGTGCTCACGGTGGGAGAGAAAGGAGGAAGAAGAAGAAGAAGAAGAAGGTGGGGGAGAGAGAGAAAATAGGGGGTATTTATAGGAAAATCCGGAAAATCTAGAAAATACCGAAAAATAGAAAAATACATTTTCGGAATCCTCGGGACGCACCGATCGCAACGGTACCACTCGTGCCCAGGTGAACGACCCGGTTCACCTGCAGCGAGGTTCCGAAGGAATTGCCGAAACACACACCGGAAATCAGAAAACACGCGCGGAAAAGCCGCGGAACGCCTCCAGGCCTCCGAAACAACTCCGGATCGCGTCGATCCGAACACGAAAGATGACCGAAACGAAATTTCGGACACAACGGAGCTGGACACTCCGAAAAACCAGATCCGGGACCCACGAAGAAGGATCCGAAAGGTCCGGGATATTACACCCTCGAACCCCGAGGAAGAACCGTCGCACCTGAAACACATGGGTGAGCCTCCTGTCACTAGCTCAATAGGGGTCCCGCGGAATCCCAACCGAAAATGACGGAAGCACGGAAAGCAGCAACTACAGCAAGAACAACAGTAACAGTAGGAACAGCAAACTGGTGGCCGGAAAAACTCGGCACTACAGCTACTCCTGTCGAAATGGAACTCAACACCCCGATCCCACAGTCGGGGGACCACCAAACAGCGAACCACCCTAGTCACACGACACCTCTGTCGTGAAGGCCTGTCCTCACAGACAAAGGCCCACCGAAACCATGTGGTCTTGAAACACAGTCACGACCTCACCGTCGTGAACTCTACGTCATCTAGGGAGAAGCCCTCGGTGACGCTCACCATAAACCCTAGACCTCGACTCCGAGAGAACGCCTGAAACTACACACGAAACCACGTCTCACAAACGTGAAGTGGAACTCGACTCACGAGAAAACTCACGTCACGTGACGGGAGCACTGCCCACCAGAAGCAAGACCGGATGTGTAATATCCCGGACCTTTCGGATCCTTCTTCATGGGTCCCGGATCTAGTTTTCGGAGTGTCCGGCTCCGTTGTGTCCGAAATTTCGTTTCGGACATCTTTCGTGTTCGGATCGGCACGATCCGGAGTCGTTTCGGAGGCCCGGAGGCGTTCCGCGGCTTTTTCCGCGTGTGTTTTCCGATTCCCGGTGTGTGTTTCGGCTTTTCTCTTCGGACGCTCGTTGCGGGTGAACCGGGCTGTTCACACGGACACGAGTGGTACCGTTGCGATCGGTGCGTTCCGAGGATCGCGGGGGTGTGATTTCCTATTTTTTGGAATTTTACGGATTTTCCGGGTTTTTCTATAAAACCCTTTTTCTTTTCTCTCTCCCCCACCATCTTCTTCTTCCTCTCTTCTTCTTCCTCCTTCCTCCTCTACCGTGTCTCCCTCTCCCTCTCTTCCTCCCGGTTGGCCACGGCGAGCTCCCCTCCGGCTGCAGACGGTGGCGGGGCGACGGCGCGGCGACGTGGGCGGCGGCGAGGCGGTCGTGGGGGCGTGCGGCAAGCGTGGGAAGCTTAAGGAAGAACGAGGGTTTTCAAGCGTTCTTCACGATTCGTGGACGATCCGGCGGAGCATTCGCTCCATTGAGGTAGGGTGACGTTCCCTAGCTCTTCGCCGTTCTTTTCCGTGGTTTGTAGGCCGCGGGGAGGCCGAGAGAGGCATGTTTGGGCGTTTTTGGGGTTTTTCCATGTTTTGGGGTGAGCCGCCCGATCTATGGTTTTAGCCCATGATTCTATGTTTTGGTGGTTTAGATGCATGCTAGGGGTCCCCAGGGGTCTTCCCCCTTGTTTTCCCCCTCTCCGGTGGAGGTACGGGGGCGTGGTTGGTGTTTTTGGGATTTTCCCGCCGTAGCGTGCTCTGGGGCAAGCGACGGTCGCTCCAGTGACCGTCACATGCTTGTAACGCCCCTAGAGGGGTGCGTTACTTCCCTGGGTGTTGGCCTTTAGGGTCGAGGGCTGTAGCGGTCCTGCGACTGGCCGCCGTTTGCTAGTGACGCCCCTGGGCTGGGCCGTCACATGCTTTCGACCGTTGGGTTTTGACCGTTGGGGGTCAGGCCATGTAACGCACCGAGATAGGCGCGTTACATGCGTGTAACGCACTGGGGCAGAAGCGTTACTTCCTGTTGTCCCCCATGTGGATGGGCCAAGCGACGCACTGGGCCCAGCGCGTTACTTACAAGCGACGCGCTGGGGCAGGCGCGTCACTTCCCTTTCCATCCCGAGCGTGAGGGCCATGCGACGCGCTGGTCTAGGCGCGTCACATGCGAGTAACGCACTGAGCCCGACGCGTTGCTTGCAAGCGACGCGCCAGGGTAAGCGCGTTACTTTCCCTGTGGTTTTCGTGGGTGTGGGGTGCCATGTGACGCCCTGGCCTAGGTGCGCCGCTTCCAAGCGACGCACTAGGGTGGGCGCGTCGCTTCCCCCTACCCCCTGGCCGTGTGACGGTCCGCCTTAGACCGCTATTTCCAAGTGACGGCCCTGGAGTGGACCGCCATTTGGCAGTGACGGTCTGAGGGTAGACCGCCACTTCCTGTGTTGCCCCATGAGGGTGGCAACCTCGCTTTTCTCCGACCGTGGTCTCCGTGCGACGGGACTGGTGCGTGGGGTGATTCCCACACGTTGTCGGGCTTGGGCGTTGTTTTCCGTAACTTGAGAGTCTACTCCTTCAGTGACCCTCCACTAGTCATAGCCTACTAGTACGCGTGTGCTAGTCGCACCAGGGAGTGGTGTACGGGCTGACCTTTAGAGATGGTTTGTGGACCGGTTACCGTTGGGCCCCACGTCTTGCAGCCAGAGTCCGGCTGAGGGGAAAACCGGTCGGAGGGCCAGACCAGGGACGCGCGGTCTGTGTGTGCACACGTGGTTGGGGGCGGTTGGACCCACGTCGACGGGCGTGACCCCAGCTAGTCACTTGTTTGTGGTTACTTGTACGGTGTTTGCGCCTCGGGTAGGACCTACCACGTCAGGCGGTTCACCTGCGGTGCGGTGTAAGACGTCAGGGGACGCTACCGGCTGTGCTTCTAGTGGGTGGTACTCCTGTCGAGTACGGAGTGTCAGACTGTCAGTCGTGTGTTTCCGACCTTCGGGTTTTGACGGTTCGACCGTTGAGTTTCGGTCTTCTCGTACCGTGGCACGTGTGTCGGTTTGCGTGCCGTAGGGTCTAGTTCTGTAGAGTACAGGGCTTTCCTTTCCGAGGTACTTTCCTACCGCTAGAGTAGTGGTTTCTCGTTTTTCGAGGTAGGGTTCGAGTGATCCCTACTGAGTCTTGTTCCGAGACTCATTCCCTGCGTGATTTCACCGTGTTTCAGGTGAGACGCCACCTTCGGGGAGCGTGTCAGGAGCGCAGCGGAAGCGTGGTGCGGGTGTCCAGAGGTAGTGCCAGAGGTCAGAGCCGGGGGATGCCCCGTGTAGCTGTACTTTTCTTTCTTGTCACTGTACTAGTCGTGGACTACTGTTGCTGTTGTTGTTATTTTATTGTGGACCATGTAAAATGTTAAATTCATTTCCTGCTTAATATTATAACTGTTTAATTTCTGCAATTATTTGTGATACTTGTGTAGTTTCCACACCATCCTTTTAACCCTTCCGAGTCTTCGGACTCGTGGGTGGCGGTACGAGTCTCGGGTTATCGGCCTTCCCGGTAATCGGATTCTCGGGTCGTTACAGCTGGTATCAGAGCGCGGTTGTGGAATTACATGAGAATCATAGGTAATTGTATTGGTCCACTAGTCCACAACGATGATGTACAGATGACGCTGGCATGGGGCACCGCGTGTTTTATTTTGACCTTGCCGTTTGTGTGTTTTCTGTCTTGTGCTTCAGGAGCGAGTATGGCGCCGAGGAGAAGTTCTCGCTCTCAGCAGGGGCAGTCGGCTGGAGGTCAGGAGATCCAGCAGGGGGTCCAGAGGGACCAGGAGGAGCATAGCAGAGTTCCGGGAGCTACCGAGGCCGCGGATGCTGCGAGGGCTCCGGGGGCCGAGGGTTTTCTCCGTGGCATGTACCATCTCATGGCTCAGCAGTTCGGCGGAGAGGCCGGTGAGGGCTCGTCAGTCAGGGGTGGGCCAGGCCGAGCAGTGAGGGATTTCATGCAGTTCCATCCACCTTACTTTAGCGGCCAGGCAGACCCTGATGCGGCTCGTGATTGGCTTGATGAGATGGAGCGGGTGTTCAGTTCTGCGAAGAGTACTGTCGAGGACAGAGTGGTGTTGGCCTACAACCAGTTGCAGGGTACGGCTCGGAGGTGGTGGTCTTCCGAGTGGAAGACGTCCTTTCAGCTTCGTCCACTTGAGCAGGTCGAGTGGGATGACTTTGTCAGTGCTTTCGAGCGTACGTACTGTCCAGATGTTGTTGCTACGCAGCGGATGCGGGAGTTTCTGGAGCTGGTGCAGGGTGACATGTCCGTGTTGCAGTACAGGGCCCGATTTGTCGAGCTGGGTCGGTACGCACCTCATATCATGGAGCATGAGAGGGTGAGGACGACGCAGTTTGTGCAGGGCTTGAGGCTGGAGCTGAGGCACCATCTGATCGCGAATGGGGCCACTGATCTCGAGACGGCGTCTCGTGTTGCGATTTCCTTGGAGATGGATATGCAGAGGACTCGAGGACCGATCAGCCAGGGGCAGTCTGTGTCAGGTCGCAGCCAGCAGTCGGCTACTCAGCAGCAGGGTTTCTTTCAGTCTGCGATGAGTGGTTCAGGAGTACCGGCATCGGCAGCTTCGGTGACAGGATCTGCGTCCTTCGGCTCGAAGGTCAAGAAGTTCTTCAAGAAGGGGTTCGGCAAGAAGAAGTCCAGAGATCAGGGGCAGGCTTCATCGGGCAGTGTGCAGCAGCCGTTTCCTTTGCAGCGACAGGGATCGGTGGGTGGATCGCGAGGACCTTGTCCACGGTGTAGTGAGACCCACCCAGGCAGGCAGTGCACGGCGCCGATCATCTGTTTTCGGTGTGACCAGCCAGGGCACATGGCGCGTGACTGTCCTCAGAGGCCGCCGCAGCAGCAGGTTTCCCAGCAGCAGCAGCAGCAGGGACAGTACCCGCCGCTACCCAGGTCAGCTAGTGTGGGAGGCAGGCAGAGGGCTCGTGGCCAGATCACGCACTTGACCAGGGCAGAGGCAGTAGCGTCGCAGCTCGTGGAAGGTACCGTTCAGATTTTGGGTTGTGCGGCTCGGGTTTTATTTGATTCTGGCGCGTCTCATTCGTTTATTTCGGAGGATTTCGCGTCGAGCGTCGAGGAGCCGGTGACCCAGTTGTCCTGTGATTTGGCTGTGGAGTTGCCTTCGGGTGACTTTATGGTCACTCCGTATTGCTTCGACCAGGTTCCGGTGTGGATCGATGGACGGAGTATGCCAGGCAGGTTGTATGCGTTGCAGCTTCGGGATTATGATGTGATTCTAGGCATGGATTGGCTCGAGACTCATAGAGCGGTGGTGGATTGTGGAATGAAGAGGGTCTACTTCCAGCATCCGAGCAAGAGGACCTTCTATTTCCAAGGTATCCGTTCCGCCTCTTCTCGATTTCTTATCTCTGCTATTCGAGCCCGTCGATTGCTTGATTCAGGTTGCCAGGGTTTTCTCGCGTCAGTGGTTGTGTCTGACCGGATGGAGCCGAATGTCGAGGACATTGCGGTGGTGTGCGAGTTTCCCGATGTTTTTCCTGAGGAGTTGCCTGGATTACCTCCCCAGCGGGAGATCGATTTCGTGATCGAGGTTGTGCCTGGTACGGGACCTTTGGCGAAGGCTCCCTACCGTATGGCCCCCGCTGAGTTGAGGGAGTTGAGGGCGCAGTTGCAGGAGCTGTTGGCCAAGGGGTATATTCGTCCGAGCTTTTCCCCTTGGGGTGCGCCCGTGCTGTTTGTGAAGAAGAAGGACGGTAGTCTGCGGCTGTGCATTGACTATCGGCAGCTGAATGAAGTGACCGTTAAGAACAAGTATCCGTTGCCGCGGATTGATGATTTGTTCGACCAGCTGCAGTCTGCGCGAGTGTTCTCGCGGGTTGATTTGCGGTCCGGTTACTATCAGCTGAGAATTCGCGAGTCCGATGTGGAGAAGACTGCGTTCAGTACGAGGTACGGGCATTATGAGTTTCTGGTGATGCCGTTTGGGCTCACCAATGCCCCAGCAGCCTTCATGGACTTGATGCAGAGGGTGTTCCACCCGTATTTGGACCAGTTCGTGGTCATCTTCGTGGATGACATCCTTGTTTATTCGCAGTCTGCCGAGGAGCATGCGTACCATTTGGGTGTGGTGCTGCAGACGTTGCGAGATCACCAGTTGTATGCGAAGCTCAGCAAGTGCGAGTTTTGGCTCAGCGAGGTGCACTTTCTGGGGCACGTGATTTCTGGTGATGGCATTTCCGTGGATCCCGCCAAGGTCGAGGCTGTGATGCAGTGGCCGAGGCCGAGGTCGGTGACGGAGATCCGGAGTTTCTTGGGGCTTGCGGGTTATTATCGCCGGTTTATCCAGGATTTTTCTCGCATTGCGACCCCGATGACGAGGCTCACGCGGAAGGATGTGCCTTTCGTTTGGTCCGAGGAGTGTGAGCAGAGCTTTAGGGAACTGAAGAGGTTGCTCACCTCGGCTCCGGTGTTGGTTTTGCCTTCTGGATCGGGAGGTTTTGTGGTGTGTACAGATGCTTCCGGCGTTGGATTGGGTGCTGTTCTGATGCAGCATGGTAGAGTGGTGGCTTATGCATCTCGGCAGCTAAAGCCCCATGAGGAGAACTACCCTACCCATGACCTTGAGTTGGCGGCAGTGATCTTCGCGCTGAAGATCTGGAGGCATTATCTGTACGGTGAGAAGTTCGAGGTGTTCACTGACCATCAGAGTCTGAGGTATGTGTTCTCGCAGAGAGATCTGAACCTCAGACAGAGGCGTTGGATGGAGTTCATGAAGGACTATGACTTCACCCTGTCTTATCAGCCGGGCAGGATGAATGTCGTCGCCGATGCCTTGAGTAGGAAGGTTGCGGTCAGTACCTTGATGCTGAGGAAGTGGAGGCTCTGGGAACAGGTGCCCGAAGTATCTTTCAGGCTCAAGATTCCCCAGAAGCCAGGGTTGGCAGTGCTTGCGAGTCTGACTGTCACTCCTGCTATCCGTCGTCAGGTGACAGAGGCTCAGCATGCGGACCCTGAGTTGCCCCGGATTTTGGCGATAGCTGATGTGGAGCTTGGCGAGGACGGTGCTGCGAGGTTTCGTGGCAGGCTGTACGTCCCAGGGGAGGAGCAGGTTCGTCGTGCGGTGTTACGCGAGGCTCATGGGAGCAGGTACACTGTGCACCCGGGTGCGACGAAGATGTATCGGAACTTGCGGAGGCAGTTCTGGTGGCCTGGCATGAAGAGAGATGTGGCCGAGTTTGTGGCCAGGTGCCTGATCTGTCAGCAAGTGAAGGCGGAGCATCAGCGACCAGGCGGTACTCTCCAGCCCTTGGATGTTCCTGCTTGGAAGTGGGACCATGTGACCACGGATTTTGTGGTGGGGTTGCCCAGAACCCCGACTGGGCAGGACAGTATTTGGTTGCTGGTGGATCGGCTGACGAAGGTGACGCGGTTGCTACCGGTCAAGGTCAGCTGGAGCGTGCCTAAGTTGGCTCGTCTTTATGTGGAGCGGATCGTTCCGTTGCATGGGGTTCCCATTTCGATCGTGTCGGATCGGGATCCGCGCTTCACTTCTGGATTCTGGAGGAGTTTCCAGCGAGCTCTTGGCACGGAGTTGGCATTTAGCTCGGCGTATCATCCACAGTCGGATGGCCAGTCTGAGAGGACCATTCAGACTTTGGAGGACATGCTGAGATCCTGCTGCCTGGAGTGGCAGGGGAGTTGGATTCATCACCTACCGTTGGTGGAGTTTGCCTATAACAACAGCTATCATTCGAGCATCGGCATGGCTCCCTATGAGGCATTGTATGGGCGTCCTTGTCGGACTCCACTTGATTGGTTTGAGGTGGGTGAGCGTGTTTTGACGGGACCGGAATTGGTGCAGCAATGTGTGGATGTTGTGCACCTGGTTCGTCAGAACATGTTGGCGGCCCAGAGTCGGCAGAAGAGCTATGCTGACCGTAGGCGGCAGCCCCTCGAGTTCGCCGTGGGCGATCATGTGTTCTTGAGAGTTTCTCCGATGAAGGGGGTGATGCGGTTTGGACGGCGTGGGAAGCTGAGTCCCCGCTATATTGGTCCTTTCGCGATTGTGGAGCGCATCGGTGAGGTTGCTTACCGGTTGCAGTTACCCTCTGAGTTGGCGTCGGTGCATGACGTGTTCCACGTCTCTATGTTGCGGAAGTATATGCCCGATGACTCTCATGTGCTCGAGTTTTCCGTTTGGCCTGAGGTGACTCCAGATCTTTCTCTCCCAGAGTTTCCGATCCGCGTGGAGGATAGGCGAGAGCAGCGCCTGCGGAACAAGGTCATTCCCTTGGTAAAAGTCGTGTGGCAGCGACACTCTGGTGGTGAGGCTTCGTGGGAACGTGAGGACGAGATGCGTCAGCAGTTCCCGTACCTGTTTGAGTGAGTCTTCCTCTTCTTTCCCCTTGGGTTGTTCTCAATTTCGAGGACGAAATTCCTTAAGGGGGGAGGGCTGTAATATCCCGGACCTTTCGGATCCTTCTTCATGGGTCCCGGATCTAGTTTTCGGAGTGTCCGGCTCCGTTGTGTCCGAAATTTCGTTTCGGACATCTTTCGTGTTCGGATCGGCGCGATCCGGAGTCGTTTCGGAGGCCCGGAGGCGTTCCGCGGCTTTTTCCGCATGTGTTTTCTGATTCCCGGTGTGTGTTTCGGCTTTTCTCTTCGGACGCTCGTTGCGGGTGAACCGGGCTGTTCACACGGACACGAGTGGTACCGTTGCGATCGGTGCGTTCCGAGGATCGCGGGGGTGTGATTTCCTATTTTTTGGAATTTTACGGATTTTCCGGGTTTTTCTATAAAACCCTTTTTCTTTTCTCTCTCCCCCACCATCTTCTTCTTCCTCTCTTCTTCTTCCTCCTTCCTCCTCTACCGTGTCTCCCTCTCCCTCTCTTCCTCCCGGTTGGCCACGGCGAGCTCCCCTCCGGCTGCAGACGGCGGCGGGGCGACGGCGCGGCGACGTGGGCGGCGGCGAGGCGGTCGTGGGGGCGTGCGGCAAGCGTGGGAAGCTTAAGGAAGAACGAGGGTTTTCAAGCGTTCTTCACGATTCGTGGACGATCCGGCGGAGCATTCGCTCCATTGAGGTAGGGTGACGTTCCCTAGCTCTTCGCCGTTCTTTTCCGTGGTTTGTAGGCCGCGGGGAGGCCGAGAGAGGCATGTTTGGGCGTTTTTGGGGTTTTTCCATGTTTTGGGGTGAGCCGCCCGATCTATGGTTTTAGCCCATGATTCTATGTTTTGGTGGTTTAGATGCATGCTAGGGGTCCCCAGGGGTCTTCCCCCTTGTTTTCCCCCTCTCCGGTGGAGGTACGGGGGCGTGGTTGGTGTTTTTGGGGTTTTCCCGCCGTAGCGTGCTCTGGGGCAAGCGACGGTCGCTCCAGTGACCGTCACATGCTTGTAACGCCCCTAGAGGGGTGCGTTACTTCCCTGGGTGTTGGCCTTTAGGGTCGAGGGCTGTAGCGGTCCTGCGACTGGCCGCCGTTTGCTAGTGACGCCCCTGGGCTGGGCCGTCACATGCTTTCGACCGTTGGGTTTTGACCGTTGGGGGTCAGGCCATGTAACGCACCGAGATAGGCGCGTTACATGCGTGTAACGCACTGGGGCAGGAGCGTTACTTCCTGTTGTCCCCCATGTGGATGGGCCAAGCGACGCACTGGGCCCAGCGCGTTACTTACAAGCGACGCGCTGGGGCAGGCGCGTCACTTCCCTTTCCATCCCGAGCGTGAGGGCCATGCGACGCGCTGGTCTAGGCGCGTCACATGCGAGTAACGCACTGAGCCCGACGCGTTGCTTGCAAGCGACGCGCCAGGGTAAGCGCGTTACTTTCCCTGTGGTTTTCGTGGGTGTGGGGTGCCATGTGACGCCCTGGCCTAGGTGCGCCGCTTCCAAGCGACGCACTAGGGTGGGCGCGTCGCTTCCCCCTACCCCCTGGCCGTGTGACGGTCCGCCTTAGACCGCTATTTCCAAGTGACGGCCCTGGAGTGGACCGCCATTTGGCAGTGACGGTCTGAGGGTAGACCGCCACTTCCTGTGTTGCCCCATGAGGGTGGCAACCTCGCTTTTCTCCGACCGTGGTCTCCGTGCGACGGGACTGGTGCGTGGGGTGATTCCCACACGTTGTCGGGCTTGGGCGTTGTTTTCCGTAACTTGAGAGTCTACTCCTTCAGTGACCCTCCACTAGTCGTAGCCTACTAGTACGCGTGTGCTAGTCGCACCAGGGAGTGGTGTACGGGCTGACCTTTAGAGACGGTTTGTGGACCGGTTACCGTTGGGCCCCACGTCTTGCAGCCAGAGTCCGGCTGAGGGGAAAACCGGTCAGAGGGCCAGACCAGGGACGCGCGGTCTGTGTGTGCACACGTGGTTGGGGGCGGTTGGACCCACGTCGACGGGCGTGACCCCAGCTAGTCACTTGTTTGTGGTTACTTGTACGGTGTTTGCGCCTCGGGTAGGACCTACCACGTCAGGCGGTTCACCTGCGGTGCGGTGTAAGACGTCAGGGGACGCTACCGGCTGTGCTTCTAGTGGGTGGTACTCCTGTCGAGTACGGAGTGTCAGACTGTCAGTCGTGTGTTTCCGACCTTCGGGTTTTGACGGTTCGACCGTTGAGTTTCGGTCTTCTCGTACCGTGGCACGTGTGTCGGTTTGCGTGCCGTAGGGTCTAGTTCTGTAGAGTACAGGGCTTTCCTTTCCGAGGTACTTTCCTACCGCTAGAGTAGTGGTTTCTCGTTTTTCGAGGTAGGGTTCGAGTGATCCCTACTGAGTCTTGTTCCGAGACTCATTCCCTGCGTGATTTCACCGTGTTTCAGGTGAGACGCCACCTTCGGGGAGCGTGTCAGGAGCGCAGCGGAAGCGTGGTGCGGGTGTCCAGAGGTAGTGCCAGAGGTCAGAGCCGGGGGATGCCCCGTGTAGCTGTACTTTTCTTTCTTGTCACTGTACTAGTCGTGGACTACTGTTGCTGTTGTTGTTATTTTATTGTGGACCATGTAAAATGTTAAATTCATTTCCTGCTTAATATTATAACTGTTTAATTTCTGCAATTATTTGTGATACTTGTGTAGTTTCCACACCATCCTTTTAACCCTTCCGAGTCTTCGGACTCGTGGGTGGCGGTACGAGTCTCGGGTTATCGGCCTTCCCGGTAATCGGATTCTCGGGTCGTTACAGGATGCGTCCACTGTCGACTTAGTCCACAGCCTCAGGTGTCTCGCTACCACATCCCAGGCGGAGACTGAGACACCGCACTAATAACCAGGAACACAAAATAAGGACTTGCTAGGGTCGCGCTCGTCAGCACGAGTCCACAACCCCCAACTACGTGTGCACACACAGACCATCCGCTTTAGGTCGGGTCCTCTAGCTGGTTTTCCCCCCAGCCGGACTCAGGCTGCAAAGGCGAGGGGCCCTACGGTAACCAGCCTAAAAACCATCTCTCTCAGATAAGCCGCTCCATCACTCTCGGGTGGGTCAGCACACGTGTGCCGTAAGAAGGCTACGACTAGTGGGAGGTCACTAAACGTGAACACGGAAAGCCACGCACGCACCCATCGCGAGTAACTCGGAGTAACAGATGGCCCGATGCCACCAGACCCTGGATGGTCCACTAGACCTCATAAGTCCAACGGTCTTTGAGTCACACGACTCGGGTCAAGATCATCGTACACGACAGCACAACGCCGTCAATCTGGCCTAATCTCTAGGTCTGAAACCATAGTGACACGATTCCCAAGGCAGCTCACAAGCCGCCGAGGTAATTCCCTATCCAAGGGAGGAGCGGGAAACCTCCAGCCCCAAGCTGGGCAATTGGACTAACAGTCCACGGCCATCCACATGGCCCACTCGGAAACCGCTTCCCAGAAAAACACACGTCGTGCGGGGACAGCCCTCCGCACTCATACCGATACACGGTGGCTCGATTTAGCAAGAATACGAAAGCTCAGAACACGTGGGGTCACCCGGACCCACCAACCTACGGGCACACTAATCGATATAACATGATACCTCTGGACACCACCAAGAGCACGAACATAGGTCCCACGGTGTCCGGGACATTCACGAGACCGAAGGTCGACCACTGGGTCACAACCGGGTCGACAGGCGACCAACACAACGTGAAACAGACACAGCATGCACGAAGAACCGCCTAGTAGTCCTCTCTGGACCGTCAGGGAGCCTAGAGGTCTCTTCAGGACCGCAAGGGCTGGCCTGGCGGTCCAGCCAGGACCGCAAGTGTAATATCCCGGACCTTTCGGATCCTTCTTCGTGGGTCCCGGATCTGGTTTTCGGAGCGTTCGGCTCTGTTGTGTCCGAAATTTCGTTTCGGGCATCTTTCGTGTTCGGATCGGCGCGATCCGGAGTCGTTTCGGAGGCCCGGAGGCGTTCCGCGGCTTTTTCCATGCGTGATTTCCGATTTCCGGCGCGGGTTTCGGCTTTTCTCTTCGGACGCTCGCTGCGGGTGAACCGGGCTGTTCACACGGGCACGAGTGGTACCGTTGCGATCGGTACGTTCCGAGGATCGTGGGGGTGTAATTTCCTAATTTTTGGTATTTTTTGCATTTTCCGGGTTTTTCTATAAAACCCTTTTTCTTTTCTCTCTCCCCCACCATCTTCTTCTTCCTCTCTTCTTCTTCCTCCTTCCTCCTCCACCGTGTCTCCCTCCCTCTCCCTCTCTTCCTCCCGGTTGGCCACCGCGAGCTCCCCTCCGGCTGCAGACGGCGGCGGGGCGACAGCGCGGTGACGTGGGCGGCGGCGAGGCGGTCGTGGGGGCGTGCGGCGAGCGTGGGAAGCTTAAGGAAGAACGAGGGTTTTCAAGTGTTCTTCGCGATTCGTGGACGATCCGGCGGAGCATTCGCTCCATTGAGGTAGGGTGACGTTCCCTAGCTCTTCGCCGTTCTTTTCCGTAGTTTGTAGGCCGCGGGGAGGCCGAGAGAGGCATGTTTGGGATTTTTCCATGTTTTGGGGGTGAGCCGCCCGATCTATGGTTTTAGCCCATGATTCTATGTTTTGGTGGCTTAGATGCATGCTAGGGGTCCCCAGGGGTCTTCCCCCTTGTTTTCCCCCTCTCCGGTGGAGGTACGGGGGCGTGGTTGGTGTTTTTGGGGTTTTCCCGCCGTAGCGTGCTCTGGGGCAAGCGACGGTCACTCCAGTGACCGTCACATGCTTGTAACGCCCCTAGAGGGGTGCGTTACTTCCCTGGGTGTTGGCCTTTGGGGTCGAGGGCTGTAACGGTCCTGCGACTGGCCGCCGTTTGCTAGTGACGCCCCTGGGCTGGGCCGTCACATGCTTTTCGACCGTTGGTTTTGACCGTTGGGGGTCAGGCCATGTGACGCGCCATTCTAGGTGCATTATATGCGTGTAACGCCCTGGGGCAGGAGCGTTACTTCCTGTGTTTACCCCAGGCGTGAGGGCCATGTAACGCGCTGGTCCAGGTGCGTTACATGTGAGTAACGCGCCCGGACAGGGCCGTTACATCCCTTTTTGAATCTGTGCCGTGGAGGGGCGTGTAACGCGCTAGGCTAAGCGCGTTACATCCGTGTAACGCGCTGGGCCTGGGCCGTTACTTCCCTTTCCCCCGTGTTGAGTGACGGTCCGCCTTAGACCGCCATTTTAAGTGACGGCCCTAGAGTGGACCGCCATTTGGCAGTGACGGTCTGAGGGTAGACCGCCACTTCCTGAGTTGCCCCATGAGGGTGGCAACCTTACTTTTCTCCGACCGTGGTCTCCGTGTGACGGGACTAGTGCGTGGGGTGATTCCCACACGTTGTCGGGCTTGGGCGTTATTTTCCGTGACTTGAGAGTCTACTCCTTTAGCGACCCTCCACTGGTCGTAGCCCACCAGTACGCGGTGCTGGTCTCACCTGGGAGTGGTGTACGGGCACCCACCTTTCGAGACGGTTTGTGGACCGGTTACCGTAGGCCCCTCATCGTAGCCAGAGTCCGGCTGCGGGGGAAAACCGGTCAGAGGGCCAGACCTAGGACGCGTGGTCTGTGTGTGCACACGTGGTTGGGGGCGGTTGGACCCACGTCGACGGGCGTGACCCCAGCTAGTCACTTGTTGTGAGTTACTTTTCGGTGTTTGCGCCTAGGGTAGGACCTACCACGTCAGGCGGTTCACCTGCGGTGCGGTGTAAGACGTCAGGGGACGCTACCGGCTGTGCTTCTAGTGGGTGGTACTCCTGTCGAGTACGGAGTGTCAGACTGTCAGTCGTGTGTTTCCGACCTTCGGGTTTGTCGGTGACCGTTGAGCTTCGGTCTTCTCTTCGTAGCACGTGTGTCGGTTTGCGTGCCGTAGAGTCTTACTTTGTAGAGTACAGGGCTTTCCTTTCCGAGGTACTCTCCTACCGCTAGAGTAGTTGTTTCTCGCTTTGCGAGGTAGGGTTCGAGTGATCCCTACTGAGTCTTGTTCCGAGACTCATTCCCTGCGTGTTTTCACCGTGTTTCAGGTGAGACGCCACCTTCGGGGAGCGCGTTAGGAGCGCAGCGTGGTGCGGGTGCCCAGAGGTAGTGCCAGAGGTCTGAGCCGGGGGATGCCCCGTGTAGCTGTACTTTTCTTTCTTGTCACTGTACTAGTCGTGGACTGTTGTCGTGGTTATTTTATTTTGTGGACCATGTAAATTGTTATCTTATTTCCTGCTTAATATCATAACTGTTTAATTTCTGCAATTACTTGTGATAACTATGTAGTTTCCACACCATCCTTTTAACCCTTCCAAGTCTCCGGACTCGTGGGTGGCGGTGCGAGTCTCGGGTTATCGGGCCTTCCCGGTAATCGGATTCTCGGGTCGTTACAGCTGGTATCAGAGCGCGGTTGTGGAATTACATGGGAATCATAGGTAATTGTAGTGGTCCACTAGTCCATGGCGATGATGTACAGGTGACGCTGGCCTTGGGCACCGCGTGTTTATTCTGACATTGCCGTTTCGTGTTTTCTGTCTTGTGCTTCAGGAGCGAGGATGGCGCCGAGGAGGAGTTCTCGCTCTCAGCAGGGGCAGTCGGCTGGAGGTCAGGAGATCCAGCAGGGGGTCCAGAGGGACCAGGAGGAGCATAGCAGAGTTCCGGGAGCTACCGAGGCCGCGGATGCTGCGAGAGCTCCGGGGGCCGAGGATTTCTTCCGTGGCATGTACCATCTCATGTCTCAGCAGTTTGGCGGAGAGGCTGCTGAGGGCTCGTCAGTCAGGGGTGGGCCGGGCCGAGCAGTGAGGGACTTCATGCAGTTCCATCCACCTTACTTTAGCGGCCAGGCAGACCCTGATGCGGCTCGTGATTGGCTCGATGAGATGGAGCGGGTGTTCAGTTCTGCGAAAAGTACTGCCGAGGACAGAGTGGTGTTGGCCTACAACCAGTTGCAGGGTACGGCTCGGAGGTGGTGGTCTTCCGAGTGGAAGACGTCCTTTCAGCTTCGTCCACTTGAGCAGGTCGAGTGGGGTGACTTTGTCAGTGCTTTCGAGCGTACGTACTATCCAGACGTCGTTGCTACGCAGCGGATGCGGGAGTTTCTGGAGCTGGTGCAGGGTGACATGTCCGTGTTGCAGTACAGGGCCCGATTTGTCGAGCTGGGTCGGTACGCACCTCATGTCATGGAGCATGAGAGGGTGAGGACCACGCAGTTTGTACAGGGCTTGAGGCTGGAGCTGAGGCACCATTTGATCGCGAATGGGGCCACTGATCTAGAGACAGCGTCTCGTGTTGCGATTTCCTTGGAGATGGATATGCAGAGGACTCGAGGACCGATCAGCCAGGGGCAGTCCGTGTCAGGTCGCAGCCAGCAGTCGGCTACCCAGCAGCAGGGTTTCTTCCAGCATGCGTCGGGTGGTTCAGGAGTACCGGCATCGGCAGCTTCAGTGACAGGATCTGCGTCTTTTAGCTCGAAGGTCAAGAAGTTCTTGAAGAAGGGTTTCCGTAAGAAGCCCAAGGATCAGGGACAAGCTTCATCGGGCAGTGTGCAGCAGCCGATTCCTTTGCAGCGTCAGGGATCAGGGGGTGGATCACGAGGACCTTGTCCACGGTGTGGTGGGACCCACCCAGGCAGGCAGTGCACGGCGCCGATTATCTGTTTTCGGTGTGACCAGCCAGGGCACATGGCGCGTGACTGTCCACAGAGACCGCCGCAGCAGCAGTTTCCCCAGCAGCAGAGGCAGCAGCAGAGCAGCAGGGACAGTATCCGCCGCTACCCAGGTCAGCCAGCGTGGGAGGCAGGCAGAGGGCTCGAGGCCAGATCACGCACTTGACCAGGGCAGAGGCAGTGGCGTCGCAGCTCGTGGAAGGTACCGTTCAGATTTTGGGTTGTGCGGCTCGGGTTTTGTTTGATTCTGGCGCGTCTCATTCGTTTATTTCGGAGGATTTCGCGTCGAGCGTCGAGGAGCCGGTGACCCAGTTGTCTTGTGATTTGGCGGTGGAGTTACCTTCGGGTGACTTTATGGTCACTCCGTATTGCTTCGACCAGGTTCCGGTGTGGATCGATGGCCGGAGTATGCCAGGCAGATTGTATGCGTTGCAGCTTCGGGATTACGATGTGATTCTAGGCATGGATTGGCTCGAGACTCATGGAGCGGTGGTGGATTGTGGGATGAAGAGGGTCTACTTCCAGCATCCGAGCAAGAGGACCTTCTATTTCCAAGGTATCCGTTCCGCCTCTTCTCGATTTCTTATCTCTGCTATTCGAGCCCGTCGGTTGCTTGATTCAGGTTGTCAGGGTTTTCTCGCGTCAGTGGTTGTGTCTGACCGGATGGAGCCGGATGTCGAGGACATCGCGGTGGTGTGCGAGTTTCCCGATGTTTTTCCTGAGGAGTTGCCTGGATTACCTCCCCAGCGGGAGATCGATTTTGTGATCGAGGTTGTACCTGGTGCGGGACCTTTGGCGAAGGCTCCCTACCGTATGGCCCCCGCTGAACTGAGGGAGTTGAGGGCGCAGTTGCAGGAGCTGCTGGCCAAGGGGTACATTCGTCCGAGTTTTTCCCCTTGGGGTGCGCCCGTGTTGTTTGTGAAGAAGAAGGACGGTAGTCTGCGGCTGTGCATTGACTATCGGCAGCTGAATGAAGTGACCGTTAAGAACAAGTATCCGTTGCCGCGGATCGATGACTTGTTCGACCAGCTTCAGTCTGCGCGAGTGTTCTCGCGGATTGATTTGCAGGTCAGGTTACTATCAGCTGAGGATTCGCGAGTCCGATGTGGAGAAGACTGCATTCAGTTCGAGGTACGGGCATTATGAGTTTCTGGTGATGCCGTTTGGGCTCACCAATGCCCCAGCTGCCTTTATGGACTTGATGCAGAGGGTGTTTCATCCGTATTTGGACCAGTTTGTGGTCATTTTCGTGGATGACATCCTTGTTTATTCGCGGTCTGCTGAGGAGCACGCGTACCATTTGAGTGTGGTACTGCAGACGTTGCGAGATCACCAGTTGTATGCGAAGCTCAGCAAGTGCGAGTTTTGGCTCAGCGAGGTGCACTTTCTGGGGCACGTGATTTCTGGTGATGGCATTTCTGTGGATCCCGCCAAGGTCGAGGCTGTGATGCAATGGCCGAGGCCGAGGTCGGTGACGGAGATCCGGAGTTTCTTGGGGCTTGCGGGTTATTATCGTCGGTTTATCCAGGATTTTTCCGCATTGCGACCCCGATGACTAGGCTCACGCGGAAGGATATACCTTTCGTTTGGTCCGAGGAGTGTGAGCAGAGCTTCAGGGAGCTGAAGAGATTGCTCACCTCGGCTCCGGTGTTGGTTTTGCCTTCTGGATCGGGAGGTTTCGTGGTGTGTACAGATGCTTCCGGCGTTGGACTGGGTGCTGTTCTGATGCAGCATGGTAGAGTGGTGGCTTATGCATCTCGGCAGCTAAAGCCTCACGAGGAGAACTACCCTACCCATGACCTTGAGTTGGCGGCTGTGATCTTCGCGCTGAAGATCTGGAGGCATTATCTGTACGGTGAGAAGTTCGAGGTGTTCACTGACCATCAGAGCTTGAGGTACGTGTTCTCGCAGAAGGACCTGAACCTCAGGCAAAGGCGTTGGATGGAGTTCATGAAGGACTATGACTTCACCCTGTCTTATCAGCCAGGCAGGATGAATGTCATCGCCGATGCCTTGAGTCGAAAGGTTGCGGTCAGTGCCTTGATGTTGAGGAGGTGGAGGCTCTGGGAACAAGTGCCCGAGGTATCTTTCAGGCTCAAGATTCCCCAGGAGCCAGGGTTGGCTGTGCTTGCGAGTCTGACTGTCACTCCTGCTATCCGTCGTCAGGTGACAGAGGCTCAACATGCGGACCCTGAGTTGCCCCGGATTTTGGCTATGGCTGACGTAGAGCTCGGCGAGGACGGTGCTGCGAGGTTTCGTGGCAGGTTGTACGTCCCAGCTGAGGAGCAGGTTCGTCGTGCGGTGTTACGCGAGGCTCATGGGAGCAGGTACACTGTACACCCGGGTGCGACGAAGATGTATCGGAACTTGCGGAGGCAGTTCTGGTGGCCTGGCATGAAGAGAGATGTCGCAGAATTTGTGGCCAGGTGCCTGATCTGTCAGCAGGTGAAGGCGGAGCATCAGCGACCAGGCGGTACTCTCCAGCCCTTGGATGTTCCTGCTTGGAAGTGGGACCATGTGACCACGGATTTTGTGGTGGGGTTGCCAAGAACCCCGAGTGGGCAGGACAGTATTTGGTTGCTGGTGGATCGGCTGACGAAGGTGACTCGGTTGCTACCGGTCAAGGTCAGCTGGAGCGTGCCTAAGTTGGCTCGTCTTTATGTGGAGCGGATCGTTCCGTTGCATGGGGTTCCCATTTCGATCGTGTCGGATCGGGATCCGCGCTTCACTTCTGGATTCTGGAGGAGTTTCCAGCGAGCTCTTGGCACGGAGTTGGCATTTAGCTCGGCATATCATCCTCAGTCAGATGGTCAGTCTGAGAGGACCATTCAGACTTTGGAGGACATGCTGAGATCCTGCTGCCTGGAGTGTACATCACCTACCGTTGGTGGAGTTTGCCTATAACAACAGCTATCATTCGAGCATCGGCATGGCTCCTTATGAGGCATTGTACGGGCGTCCTTGTCGGACTCCACTCGATTGGTTTGAGGTGGGTGAGCGTGTTTTGACGGGACCGGAATTGGTGCAGCAATGTGTGGATGTTGTGCACCTGGTTCGTCAGAACATGTTGGCGGCCCAGAGTCGGCAGAAGAGCTATGCTGACCGTAGGAGGCAGCCCCTCGAGTTCGCCGTGGGCGATCATGTGTTCTTGAGAGTTTCTCCGATGAAGGGGGTGATGCGTTTTGGACGGCGTGGGAAGCTGAGTCCCCGCTATATTGGTCCTTTCGCGATTGTGGAGCGCATCGGTGAGGTTGCTTACCGGTTGCAGTTGCCTCCTGAGTTGGCGTCGGTGCATGACGTGTTCCACGTCTCGATGTTGCGGAAGTATATGCCCGATGACTCTCATGTGCTCGAGTTTTCCGTTTGGCCTGAGGTGACTCCAGATCTTTCTCTCCCAGAGTTTCCGATCCGCGTGGAGGATAGGCGAGAGCAGCGCCTGCGGAACAAGGTCATTCCCTTGGTAAAGGTCGTGTGGCAGCGACACTCTGGTGGTGAGGCTTCTTGGGAACGTGAGGACGAGATGCGTCAGCAGTTCCCGTATCTGTTTGAGTGAGTCTTCCTCTTCTTTCCCCTCTGGTTGTTCTCAATTTCGAGGACGAAATTCCTTAAGGGGGAAGGGCTGTAATATCCCAGACCTTTCGGATCCTTCTTCGTGGGTCCCGGATCTGGTTTTCGGAGCGTTCGGCTCTGTTGTGTCCGAAATTTCGTTTCGGGCATCTTTCGTGTTCGGATCGGCGCGATCCGGAGTCGTTTCGAAGGCCCGGAGGCGTTCCGCGACTTTTTCCGTGCGTGATTTCCGATTTCCGGCGCGGGTTTCGGCTTTTCTCTTCGGACGCTCGCTGCGGGTGAACCGGGCTGTTCACACGGGCACGAGTGGTACCGTTGCGATCGGTACGTTCCGAGGATCGTGGGGGTGTAATTTCCTAATTTTTGGTATTTTCCGCATTTTCCGGGTTTTTCTATAAAACCCTTTTTCTTTTCTCTCTCCCCCACCATCTTCTTCTTCCTCTCTTCTTCTTCCTCCTTCCTCCTCCACCGTGTCTCCCTCCCTCTCCCTCTCTTCCTCCCGGTTGGCCACGGCGAGCTCCCCTCCGGCTGCAGACGGCGGCGGGGCGACGGCGCGGTGACGTGGGCGGCGGCGAGGCGGTCGTGGGGGCGTGCGGCGAGCGTGGGAAGCTTAAGGAAGAACGAGGGTTTTCAAGCGTTCTTCGCGATTCGTGGACGATCCGGCGGAGCATTCGCTCCATTGAGGTAGGGTGACGTTCCCTAGCTCTTCGCCGTTCTTTTCCGTGGTTTGTAGGCCGCGGGGAGGCCGAGAGAGGCATGTTTGGGCATTTTTGGAGTTTTTCCATGTTTTGGGGGTGAGCCGCCCGATCTATGGTTTTAGCCCATGATTCTATGTTTTGGTGGCTTAGATGCATGCTAGGGGTCCCCAGGGGTCTTCCCCCTTGTTTTCCCCCTCTCCGGTGGAGGTACGGGGGCGTGGTTGGTGTTTTTGGGATTTTCCCGCCGTAGCGTGCTCTGGGGCAAGCGACGGTCACTCCAGTGACCGTCACATGCTTGTAACGCCCCTAGAGGGGTGCGTTACTTTCCTGGGTGTTGGCCTTTGGGGTCGAGGGCTGTAACGGTCCTGCGACTGGCCGCCGTTTGCTAGTGACGCCCCTGGGCTGGGCCGTCACATGCTTTTCGACCGTTGGTTTTGACCGTTGGGGGTCAGGCCATGTGACGCGCCATTCTAGATGCGTTATATGCGTGTAACGCCCTGGGGCAGGAGCGTTACTTCCTGTGTTTACCCCAGGCGTGAGGGCCATGTAACGCGCTGGTCCAGGTGCGTTAAATGTGAGTAACGCACCCGGACAGGGCCGTTACATCCCTTTTTGAATCTGTGCCATGGAGGGGCGTGTAACGCACTAGGCTAAGCACGTTACATCCGTGTAACGCGCTGGGCCTGGGCCGTTACTTCCCTTTCCCCCGTGTTGAGTGACGGTCCGCCTTAGACCGCCATTTTAAGTGACGGCCCTAGAGTGGACCGCCATTTGGCAGTGACGGTCTGAGGGTAGACCGCCACTTCCTGAGTTGCCCCATGAGGGTGGCAACCTTACTTTTCTCCGACCGTGGTCTCCGTGTGACGGGACTAGTGCGTGGGGTGATTCCCACACGTTGTCGGGCTTGGGCGTTGTTTTCCGTGACTTGAGAGTCTACTCCTTTAGCGACCCTCCACTAGTCGTAGCCCACCAGTACGCGGTGCTGGTCTCACTTGGGAGTGGTGTACGGGCACCCACCTTTCGAGACGGTTTGTGGACCGGTTACCGTAGGCCCCTCGTCGTAGCCAGAGTCCGGCTGCGGGGGAAAACCGGTCAGAGGGCCAGACCTAGGACGCGTGGTCTGTGTGTGCACACGTGGTTGGGGGCGGTTGGACCCACGTCGACGGGCGTGACCCCAGCTAGTCACTTGTTGTGAGTTACTTTTCGGTGTTTGCGCCTCGGGTAGGACCTACCACGTCAGGCGGTTCACCTGCGGTGCGGTGTAAGACGTCAGGGGACGCTACCGGCTGTGCTTCTAGTGGGTGGTACTCCTGTCGAGTACGGAGTGTCAGACTGTCAGTCGTGTGTTTCCGACCTTCGGGTTTGTCGATGACCGTTGAGCTTCGGTCTTCTCTTCGTAGCACGTGTGTCGGTTTACGTGCCGTAGAGTCTTGCTTTGTAGAGTACAGGGCTTTCCTTTCCGAGGTACTCTCCTACCGCTAGAGTAGTGGTTTCTCGCTTTGCGAGGTAGGGTTCGAGTGATCCCTACTGAGTCTTGTTCCGAGACTCATTCCCTGCGTGTTTTCACCGTGTTTCAGGTGAGACGCCACCTTCGGGGAGGGCGTCAGGAGCGCAGCGTGGTGCGGGTGCCCAGAGGTAGTGCCAGAGGTCTGAGTCGGGGGATGCCCCGTATAGCTGTACTTTTCTTTCTTGTCACTGTACTAGTCGTGGACTGTTGTCGTGGTTATTTTATTTTGTGGACCATGTAAATTGTTATCTTATTTCCTGCTTAATATCATAACTGTTTAATTTCTGCAATTACTTGTGATAACTATGTAGTTTCCACACCATCCTTTTAACCCTTCCGAGTCTTCGGACTCGTGGGTGGCGGTGCGAGTCTCGGGTTATCGGGCCTTCCCGGTAATCGGATTCTCGGGTCGTTACAGCAAGGGACCCAAAACACGGACAAACGGTCACCCCTGGACCGTAAAGCAGAGCCTAGCGGTCTGGTGACCGCTAAGGAACCCTGGCGGTCTATCGCCAGACCGCAAGGCTCGAACCGACATAAGGGGGACCCTAGCGATCTCCACACGACCTCTTAGCACCCTAGCGGTCGCTGGAACGACCACTAGGTCGTCCCGAGTGCGAAAACGGTGGGAACCGCAAGAAAACTCATTCCACGTCCCGTTCACACCCATGTAAAGGGGAAAATAAAGGAAAACTAGTCCCCAACCTCTCTAGCACCGACAGGACCCATTTAAACACCAAAACACGATCAAAATTGTAATACCCCGATTTATTTATTAAGTTTTATTAATTAAAAATTGAAATAAAATGGTTTAATGCATGAATTTCGGAATTTAATATTTAATTCCTTAGTAAATAGAACTAGTGAAGATTCGACTACCTTATAAAAATCTGGAAATTGCTAATTGGGTCAAGGACCATTTATTTAACAATTTTGTCTTCTGTAGTCGACACAGCAAAAATCCGTAATTGGGTCTAATCAGTGGATTAAGCCCAAAAGTGCACACTTATCTAACATTTACCTAACCTTAGCTTAAACCGTCGAATTAGAGCTTAATACTCCACCAAATGACCCCAAATCGGTGGCAAATGAAAGGTCACGATCTAAGGATCATTTCCCCTCTATCAATTAATCGAAAACCAAACCCTAAAACGTGCAGTCGGCCGAGTTTGGTTGGGTCAAACATTTCGGCGCCGTTTCAAACACTCACCTTGCATCGTCGATTTCTCCCAGCTCCGAAGGCTCCAGAAGGTGTATGAGCTATAAAAATGAAGCTCTTCAACCCTAGTTTCCTTTGGTAGCAGTGGCAGCCGCAGTGGAGTTAGATCTAGGAAGATCTTGGTCGATTAGTGGAGGTGGGTCGGCATCACGTCGTCCTCCTTTCTTCATCTTTGTTCCTTCGATTGAGGTAGGCATTCTCAACCAAAATCTGCACATGAGTACATCATTTTGTTCCTCTCGACGAGATCTTTCCATTGGTAGTAAAAGTCCTAAATTTTATTAGGTATCCAGAGAGATCTCGGGATTTTTCTGAAGTGCTGTCAAGTTCGTTCTTCAATCTAGGTTCATAAGTTCTCTCTTCGATTGAGGTAGGTTATAACAGCCCAAACTCTAATTAACATATATGGATGTAATTAGCAGCATGTTAGCTTTCATTTGACGTAGAAAGCCCTAAATTTTATTGAGCATGTTTAGAGAATTTCTGATTTGAGTAAGAGCATGTCTAGACTTGGTTTATGATGTGTTCTTTCAAGTTACTTTCAAGTTAAATCATGATTTCGAGTTGTTAATCTTGATCCCCATATAGCATGTCATATATGGTTGGAATCAACATCAAGCCCTCTTTCTTTTGATATATAAAGCCCCAATTTTCATACACCATGCTTAGAGTATTTCGTGTTTGAGTAGAAGCATGCTAACAATTAGGTTTTCTAGTGTTCTTCCTAGATAGGTTGTGATTCGATTGATTTTTCGGTAAATTTCGTGTTCCAAACTCTTGTATTATGACCCTAGTATGTCTATCAAGAACCCAGGAGCATGGGGTTAAGATCCCAGCCCAATTAGACCCCAATTGGGTGAGCTTTCATTGATTTCCGAAGTCACGTTTGGTTCTGTGAAGGCAGGGGTCGACCCCACCCATGCTCAAGCAGGATTTGGACTGCCCGAGGGTCGACCCATCCTGCACCGTGCGGGGGTCGACCCCATACAGCGGGCAGGTGGGGGTGGACCCACACGGCAGAAATTGTGGGGGTCGACCCATGGGGTCAACCCATTCCGCGGACATAAGTCTATCTTGCAGGGGTCGACCCTAGGGGTCGACCCATCACACAAGCAGACCCTGGTTTTTCCAAGGGTCGACCCATATGCCAACGACCCGTTTTAGTTGTTTTTCGACCCGAGGATCGATCCGGATCGTTAGGGGATCGACCCATTCAACCTAGTCCAATTGAAAACTATATTTTTGGGGAACCAGTGACCCATGCATGTAACCCTATGATCTCAAGTTACAATGGTCCCTGCATTCAATCATAGTGTAAAAACATTCCAATTACTATCTTCACTTCAACGCACACAATGGTTAATTAGAAACCCACATGATTAGTGGTTAATTATGTAACTAAATTTCTGTTAATTGCATGTTGTTCATTCCTACGCGATCTTGTTCATTCTCTTTATCATCTTGAATCATCTTTTTGGCAATTTGAGTTAACGAAAAACTTAATCATTGGTAAATTGACATGAAATTAGAATTCGTATGATTATTAGATTGCTGGTCAGCCACTTTACTCCTGTAGAACAGCGGCCAACTTATGACCGCATATCCGTAATACGGCCCAGTATGGACTGTATGTCTTGTTCATGGGTCTTAATGTCTTCTGGACATGAGCGGCCCATAATGCACCATTCATACCGTAGAGCGGCCCACTGTCAACCGTTCTTTCTTGACCTCGTGGATTGAGTTTTGGTCCAGTTCTTGTAATGCGGCCAGTAGTAGCCGTATGTCCTGTCACACGGCACCGAAGTGACCGTATATCGAGTTTTTGATTTGATGAATCCAAGGACAAGTTAGTCCTTAAATATCATACTTATAGACAATAATTCCTCTGATTAATTGGCCACGAATTTGACTAAATGTCTAGACGGATCTTGGGATCTTGTATCCAATAAATCAATGCCAACGCATCATAAGGGCCCGGTCTGGTCCTGGGGAGAGCGCCCGAAAAATTAGTGAGCCCATGGGATGTTATAATGACATGGTGAGGCATTGCACCGAGTGCATGACTAGCTTGTTGTCTACGACAGAAAAACTCTTGTTACTCTTGTTACTTGATCGTGCTTGACTTGTTATCTCTTGTTACTTACTAGTGGCCATTCCTCATTACAGTTCTTGATACACTTGTACATGTTATTCTTGATAAATTCTAGTTATCTTATATTTCTTGACCTTGTAAGATCTTTTATTACGTTGTTTCATTGTATCGTCATTTATTTCTTTTATTAACATGGCATATGAAAATGTTATTAAATTATTAATCACGTAAACTTGTCTGTTATTTCCTACTGAGCGTCAGCTCATAGTTGTTGTTTCCCCCATTTCCAGACTGTTCAGGTGATGATGCGCATACCGATGGGGAGGGGCAGGAGTGATACTTTTGAGAGTACTTGTTAGTAGATGCCGAGTTGGCATAGTTGTTTACACTAGTTATTCCTTAGAGTTGTGTTAGTACTTTATTACTTTTGGAATCAGTTATTGTATTAGAGTTAGTTTGGAAGTTAAGTTTGATCGTGTTTAAACAGTTGTTGGTTATTGTAATAAATTTGGAATCTTCTTGATCAATAGATTTACTTCTTTCCATAGCACTTGTGTAATTGTTTAGTTTAGATTATTTATTTGATTTCTAGCTAGTTTCTAACTGTACGACCCGATATTCCGCGTCGGGGCGTGACAGTTTAGTTGGTATCAGAGCCCTAGGTTTCACATTCCTATGTGTTCCTAAGTTCTAGGTTTTCCAAGTTCTAGGGTTCTAAGTGTTATCATAGGACCCCTAACCTTGTTAAGTCTAAGAACCTGACCTGGTGAGATTTGGGTAGAAACTCGGGTTAAGTTCATATCGTAATTGTATTATTATCTATCTTATTGAACCTAAGTAATCTATTCCTCGTGTAGGCCATTGAAATGGCAGCAGATCGTGCGGAATGGAGGAACTTGCAGCGTACGGTTCAAGGCCTTACACAGGCTTTACAGCAAGTGGCTCAAGCAGGAGCGGCACACCATGGCACTGGTGACTTATATCAAAACTTCCGAGGGATGAATCCGCCGAGATTTAGAGGCTCGACTGACCCTGATGAAGCCGAGCATTGGCTGGATGAGATGGGAAGGATATTCGAAGTAATGCAGTGCAACAATCAAGAACGTGTCCTTCTCTCAACTTTTCAACTTGAACGAGATGTAAGAACATGGTGGGAATCGATAAAGGCGACTCTCGGTGATCAGCAAGTCACATGGGAGGAGTTCGAAGAATTCTTTAACAGCAAGTATTTTTCTGATAGAGTGCAAGAGAAGAAGGCAGCAGAGTTCGCGACTTTGAAGCAGCGCAATCTATCTGTGACAGAATATGAAGCTCAATTTTCTCGGTTATCCTGATATGCTAACCACTTGATATCTACCAAGAAGATGAAGGCCAAGCGCTTTCTCAATGGACTGAGACTGCATTATATCAACCAATTGGCACCAATGGAAATCTCCACTTATTCTGAGATGGTGAGGAAAGCTCAAGTCCTAGAAAATACTCTAGAAATGACGGAGAGAATCCGTGGAAAAGGTGCAAGAAAGGAACAACCTACGGGTTCTGGGAATATCAAACCCGGGTATGGCAAGAAGAGGCCCATTAGTGGACCTGGTTCGTGGAGTGGTTCTGGATCGTGGAAGGGCAAGATGCCGAAGCATGAAGACAAGAAGCCTGGCCCTATTGTCACATTCAAGGGCGTGTGTAAGTTTTGTGATCGTCCTGGTCACAAGATGGAGGATTGCTGGCGTAAGCAAGGCGCCTGTCTGCGATGTGGAAGTAGGGAGCACCGTATTCCTGACTGTCCCCTTCTGTCGGAGCATGCTACCCAGGCAAAACCACAAGGCATCAGAAAGCCACAAGGCAAGCTTCAAGCTTTACATACAGATGAAGTATGAACCGCCGAGGATGGTGGACTCGTCGAAGGTACTCTTATTATACTCGACAAGCCAGCAATTGTTCTTTTTGATACTGGTGCCACACATTCATTTATTTCTTGGAGATTTGCTAAGTCTTTAGCTGTGGAACCTGTTTTGATGAATTCTCCGTTAGAAATATCAACCCCTATTGGTTCTAGATCAGCAATACAGTATTTCTATCCTTCTAGTACGGTTATGATTGGTGAACAGAATTTACCAGCTGATTTAGTTTGCATGAACATGAAGGATTATGATATAATCCTAGGAGCAGATTGGTTGGCTAGATATGAGGCTAATGTTCACTGCAGTTCTAGCTCCGTGTCTTTTACTAGGCACCCGAGACTTTCTTTTGTGGGAGTTAAGCACCATAACTCCGTATCACTTATCTCGGCTCTTCGAGCTGATAAGCTGATGAGACGAGGATGCGAGGCTTTTCTGGCCTTTGTCTGTAATACCCCTGAGCAGCAGATTGAGATTAAGGACATTTCTGTTGTCCGAGATTTTCTTGAGGTCTTTCCAGAGGAACTACCAGGACTTCCGCCTGAGCGGGAAGTTATCTTCTCTATTGATCTCATCCCTGGCACATCTCTTATTTCCAAGGCTCCTTATCGTATGTCTCCTGCGGAACTGAGAAAATTAAAGCAACAGTTGATGGAATTGCTCGAGAAGGGTTTCATTCGTCCTAGTACTTCTCCTTGGGGAGCCCCTGTATTATTCGTCAGGAAGAAAGATGGTTCGATGAGGTTGTGCATCGATTATCGGCAATTGAACCAGCAGACTTTCAAGAACAAATATCCATTGCCAAGGATTGACGAACTATTTGACCAGATAGCGGGAGCTCAGTATTTTTCTAAGATCAATCTTCGATCTGGATATCATCAGTTACGGATTAAGGAAGAGGATATCTATAAAACAGCTTTCCGCAGCAGGTATGGTCATTTTGAATTTGTCGTTATTCCTTTTGGTCTAACGAATGCACCAGCAGCTTTCATGCAGTTGATGAACAATGTATTTCGGCCCTATCTTGATCAATGGGTCGTGGTGTTCATTGATGACATCTTGATTTATTCTAAGAATGAAGAGGAGCATGCTGAGCATCTGAGGATGGCATTGCAACTGTTGAGAGATCATCAGCTATATGCCAAGTTCAGTAAGTGTGAATTTTGGCTGCAAGAGGTGTCCTTTCTCGGACATATCATCACCAAAGAAGGTATTTCTGTTGATCCTTCAAAGGTAGAGGCAGTGAAGAATTGGGATCAACCTACCAGTGTGACTGAAGCTAGAAGTTTCCTAGGCTTGGCAGGCTACTACAGAAGATTCATTCAAGATTTCTCCAAGATTGCGGTACCTATGACAAGATTAACCCGCAAGGAGAACAAGTTTGATTGGTCTGATGATTGTCAGTGAAGCTTTCAGACTTTGAAGGAATGTTTAACTACTGCACCTATATTGGCTTTACCTTCTGATGAAGGAGGTTTTGTGGTATACACTGATGCTTCAGGTATTGGCTTAGGCTGTTGTAGACACGCCATTCCTGACGTCTCCCGAGAAAGTCTCATTTTACTATACAACGCCCCGCAACGGCTTACGCATTTTGAATCGCTCGAGTGCTTCCTTTTCTCGGGTCTTCTTCTGCCTTTTTCGGCATCCGGAATCGTCTCGTCACGGCATTCGGACGGCATCAACACCAGTCAGACGTATCAAGAGGTTCCGGAACCAAGATGTTGACTGCCGGGCGGCCGCTGAGTAGGACCCGGGTGGGTCTTAATGGGGGCGTCCAGGCCCCTGGACGCCCCCATATTTTTGATTTTATTTATTTCTTTTCTCAGGGCCTTAAACTAACTAAAAAATATATATATTAATGGAGGCGTCCAGGCCTCTGGACGCCTCCATAAAAATAATAATAAAAAATGTTTGTAAAAAAGCCAGTTGGCATAAAAACACAAAAAAATAACAAATAAAAAATATATATTTGGAGGCGTCCAGGCCCCTGGACGCCTCCATAAAAACAATTATAAAAAATCAAAATGCCAGCCTTGGCACAAAAGACAAATAAAAAATAATAAAATAATATATTTATGGAGACGTCCAGGCCTCTAGACGCCTCCATCAAATCCCTCACGGGCGCCGGCCACCGAACGACGGTTTGTCGTGTGTGAAAAAATCCAAATTATAGAGACGTCCAGTCAGCTGGACGCGCCCATTTCTGAATCACGGGGCGCCGCTCACAAAACCACGCGTTGTGCCAAACCGCGTGCGGCCGTCGTCGGCTTTCGGTGGACCTGCTTGAGGCGTCCGGGACCTTGGACGTCTCCACAAAAGTATTCCAAAAAAATAAATAAAAATAGAATAAAATATTATTTCGGCCCTGATGGAGGTGTCCAGGGTCCTGGACGCCTCCACCCTCCAGAGCCCTATAAATAGAGGCCCACCCCCTCAGTTCTGGGAGAGCTTAGAAGTGATCCGATAGGCTGCCGGAGCCCAGAGGCTACGGAGTCATTTTCTAACCCGTGGGTTCTTTTATAGGTGGAGGTTCTGCCGGCTTCTCGGGTGCTCACGCTCGCGAGAGGAAGGTCGTCTTCATCCACCGCACTTCCACGTCGTCCCCACGCTGCCGGAGCTCCGCCGGATTTCACCCTCGGCTCATCCAATAAGCCTTTTCTTCCCCTTTTTCTTCGTAGTTCTTTTGCATCCATCATCTCGCATCCTCTATCCCCCTTCATAAGGGCGTCTCTTCTTTTATACTTCTTGCATCCATCATCTCATTTTCCTCCTACTCGAGTCCGAGAGGGGTTTAAAAGATAACACCAACCAGGTGTGTGTCTTACCATCATTTCGTTATTTTTATCGCAAGGATTTGAATACTACACCTCCATCTTTCTAATCCACTTGTCATTTGTTTGTCGTTGTTTTGCAAGGGTAGCCGAGGAAAGCCCTCTCCGTCGGCCGGCCGGAGGGAGAGGAAGAAGCAACCTGCCATCTCCCGCTCTTGAGGTAGGCGCGATCACTTTCTTATTTTGGGGTCTTTCGACCCATGACGATCACATCTTATTTTCGAGGCCGCGGCGAGTCACTTCCCCAATGGCCGTTTAAATTTCCGTTCTTATATTCTCTTTATACTCTGTTATATTCTGCTCATATTCTCGAGACCGCGGCGAGTCACTTCCCCAATGGCCGTTTAAATTCCTATTTTTATATGTTATATTCTTATCTATTCGTGTTCTCGAGGCCGCGGCGAGTCACTTCCCCAATGGCCGTTTAAATTCACGTTCTTATACGTTATATTCTTATCTGTTTGTGTTCTCGAGGCCGCGGCGAGTCACTTCCCCAATGGCCGTTTCAATTCTTGTTATTTAATTTTTGCACCATTCCCGTCCCCCCGAGGCCGCGGCGAGTCACTTCCCGCTATGGCCGTTTAAACCCCATATTTTGCTATATCACACTTGTCCCGCTCTCCCCGCCGGAGCAATCTCCCGTGGTGGCCCCTTCTCTCTCTTCTCTTATTTATGTGTTGCAGCAAACAAACACCAAAAGAAAGAACAGAGGAGCCCACGCGTGCTCCGCGTCCTCTCCGCTCTTCCCGGAACCGCGTGACGTCGCTCACAGTTGTGTACTCATGCAGCATGGGAAGGTGATTGCCTATTCTTCTAGGCAGTTGAGGAAGCATGAAGAGAATTACCATGTTCATGATTTGGAACTAGCAGCAGTCGTGTTTGCTTTGAAGATATGGAGGCACTACTTGTATGGAGAAACATTCACAGTGTTTTCAGATCATAAGAGTCTGAAATATTTATTTTCTCAGAAGGAACTCAACATGAGGCAGAGAAGATGGTTGGAGTACTTGAAAGACTTCGACTTCTCGATTGAATATCATCCTGGAAAAGGCAATGTTGTGGCAGATGCATTAAGCCGAAAGCATGTAGCTAGATTATCAAGTCTCATGTTACAAGAGTGGAAGCTACTGGAACAATTAGCTAGCCTGGATCTGAATGTTGATAATGATCGGGTTATGATTGCACAGATTCAACTTAAGCCCGAATTACTGATGGAAATCAAGTCCTTGCAAGATAATGATCCCGAGCTGGTAGAGATCAAGGGAAGCTTGAGCAGCAGACCTGACTTCATGATGGCTGACGATGGAAGATTGTTATTCCAGGGTAGAACTTGTGTACCTGATGAAGCTGGAATAAAGAACAAGATTCTGGAGGAAGCACATAGATCTAGATATACCATTCATCCTAGAGGCACTAAAATGTTCAAGGATTTGAAGATATCTTTTTGGTGGCCGAACATGAAAAGGGAAGTTATAGACTTCGTGAGTAGATGCTTGGTTTGTCAGCAAGTTAAGGCTGAACATTTCAGACCGGCAGGAAAGTTGAAACCACTTGACATACCCCAATAGAAGTGGGAAAGTATTGGCATGGATTTCATTATGGGTCTACCTAGGACTCGTGGTGGATTTGACGTAATATGGGTGATTGTCGATCGATTGACAAAGTCAGCTCATTTCTTACCCATTAAGTCTAAGTGGACAGTTGATGTATTGGCTGCTTTGTATTTGAAGGAAGTGGTAAGGCTCCATGGTATACCAGTCAGCATTTTGTCTGATAGAGACCCCAGATTTACTTCACATTTCTGTAAGGGACTACAAGAGTCTTTGGGTACTCGTCTGAATTTCAGTACTGATTTTCATCCGCAGACAGATGGACAGACTGAAAGAACCAATCAGATAGTGGAAGATATGCTTAGAGCATGCATGATTGATTTCGGAGGCAGTTGGAGTGATCACTTGGCATTAATTGAATTCGCCTACAACAACAGTTATCAATCCAGCATACAAATGACTCCTTTTGAAGCATTGTATGGAAGAAGCTGTCGTTCCTGGGAGGAGATAGGTGAGAAGCAATGGCTTGGACCGGATCTTATTTCAGAATCATCACAGAACATCCGTATTATCCAAGACCGGTTACAAGTAGCCCAATCAAGACAGAAGAGTTATGCCGATAACAGAAGAAGAGAATTAAAGTTTCAGGTTGGCGAGCATGTATTCTTGAAGGTCTCTCCTACGAGAGGGATTCGAAGATTTGGTATTCAGGGCAAGCTCAGTCCGAGATATATTGGTCCATTCGAGATCCTAGATAGAGTGGGAGAGGTTACTTAAAGACGGGCTTTACCGCCTCAGTTGTTTGGCGTACACAATGTTTTCCATGTGTCCATGTTAGAGAAATATGTGTATGACCCCACTCACATCATTCAGCATGTGGATTTTGAATTGAAGGAAGATTTGACCTATGAAGAAAGACCTATCAAGATTCTAGACCAGAAGCAACAGCAACTCCAGAATCGTTCTATACCTATGGTCAAGATTCAGTGGAGTCAGCGTGGAACCGAATAAGCTACTTGGGAGTCTGAAGATACTATGCGGAAGCGGTATCCCGACTTATTCTAGGTGAGCTATCTCATTCCCTATCCTCCGTATTTAGTGCGGTGAATTTGGAGGACCAAATTCCTTAAGTAGGGGAGGGTGTAATACCCCGATTTATTTATTGAGTTTTATTAATTAAAAATTGAAATAAAATGGTTTAATGCATGAATTTCGGAATTTAATATTTAATTCCTTAGTAAATAGAACTAGTGAAATTTTGACTACCTTATAAAAATCTGGAAAACTGCTAATTGGGTCAAGGACCATTTATGTAACAATTTTGTCTTCTGTGGTCGACCCAGCAAAAATCCATAATTAGGTCTAATCAGTGGATTAAGCCCAAAAGTGCACACTTATCTAACCTTTACCTAACCTTAGCTTAAACCGTCGAAGTAGAGCTTAATACTCCACCAAATGACCCCAAATCGGTGACAAATGAAAGGCCACGATCTAAGGATAATTTCTCCTCTATCAATTAATCGAAAACCAAACCCTAAAACGTGCAATCGGCCGAGTTTGGTTGGGTCAAACATTTCGGCGCCGTTTCAAACACTCACCTTGCATCGTCGATTTCTCCCAGCTCCGAAGGCTCCAGAAGGTGTATGAGCTATAAAAATGAAGCTCTTCAACCCTAGTTTCCTTTGGTAGCAGCGACAGCCGTAGTGGAGTTCGATCTAGGAAGATCTTGGTCAATTAGTGGAGGTGGGTCGGCATCCCGTCGTCCTCCTTTCTTCATCTTTGTTCCTTCGATTGAGGTAGGCATTCTCAACCAAAATCTGCACATGAGTACATCATTTTATTCCTCTCGACGAGATCTTTCCATTGGTAGAAAAAGCCCTAAATTTTATTAGGTATCCAGAGAGATCTCGAGATTTTTCTGAAGTGCTGTCAAGTTCGTTCTTCAATCTAGGTTCATAAGTTCTCTCTTCGATTGAGATAGGTTATAACCGCCCAAACTCTAATTAACATATATGGATGTAATTAGCAGCATGTTAGCTTTCATTTGACGTAGAAAGCCCTAAATTTTATTGAGCATGTTTAGAGAATTTCTGATTTGAGTAAGAGCATGTCTAGACTTAGTTTATGATGTGTTCTTTCAAGTTACTTTCAAGTTAAATCATGATTTCGAGTTGTTAATCTTGATCCCCATATAGCATGTCATATATGGTTGGAATCAACATCAAGCCCTCTTTCTTTTGATATATAAAGCCCCAATTTTCATACACCATGCTTAGAGTATTTCGTGTTTAAGTAGAAGCATGCTAACAATTAGGTTTTCTAGTGTTCTTCCTAGATAGGTTGTGATTCGATTGATTTTTCGGTAAATTTCGTGTTCCAAACTCTTGTATTATGGCCCTAGTATGTCTATCAAGAACCCAGGAGCATGGGGTTAAGATCCCAGCCCAATTAGACCCTAATTGGGTGAGCTTTCATTGATTTCCGAAGTCACGTTCGGTTCTGTGAAGGCAGGGGTCGACCCATGGGGTCGACCCATGCTCAAGCAGGATTTGGACTGCCCGAGGGTCGACCCATCCTGCACCGTGTGGGGGTCGACCCATGGGGTCGACCCATACAGCGGGCAGGTGGGGGTCGACCCATGGGGTCGACCCACACGGCAGAAATTGTGGGGGTCAACCCATGGGGTCGACCCATTCCGCAGACAGAAGTCTGTCTTGCAGGGGTCGACCCCAGGGGTCGACCCATCACACAGGCAGACCCTGGTTTTTACAAGGGTCGACCCAATGGGTCGACCCATATGCCAGCAGACCCGTTTTAGTTGTTTTTCGACTCGAGGATCGATCCGGACCGTTAGGGGATCGACCCATTCAACCTAGTCCAATTGAAAACTATATTTTTGGGGAACCAGTGACCCATGCATGTAACCCTATGATCTCAAGTGACAATGGTCCATGCATTCAATCATAGTGTAAAAACATTCCGATTACTATCTTCACTTCAACGCACACAATGGTTAATTAGAAACTCACATGATTAGTGATTAATTATGTAACTAAATTTCTGTTAATTGCATGTTGTTCATTCCTACGCGATCTTGTTCATTCTCTTTATCATCTTGAATCATCTTTTTGGCAATTTGAGTTAACGAAAAACTTAATCCTTGGTAAATTGACATGAAATTATGATTCATATGATTATTAGGTTGCTGGTCAGCCACTTTACTCCTGTAGAACAGCGGCCAACTTATGACCGCATATCCGTAATACGGCCCAGTATGGACCGTATGTCTTGTTCATGGGTCTTAATGTCTTCTGGACATGAGCGGCCCATAATGCACCATTCATACAGTAGAGCGGCCCACTGTTGGCCGTTCTTTCTTGACCTCGTGGACTGAGTTTTGGTCCAGTTCTTGTAATGCGGCCAGTAGTAGCCATATGTCCTGTCACACGGCACAGAAGTGACCGTATATCGAGTTTTTGATTTGATGAATCCAAGGACAAGTTAATCCTTAAATATCATACTTATGGACAATAATTCCTCTGATTAATTGGCCACGAATTTGACTAAATGTCTAGACGGATCTTGGGATCTTGTATCCAATAAATCAATGCCAACGCATCATAAGGGCCCGGTCTGGTCCTGGGGAGAGCGCCCGAAAAATTAGTGAGCCCATGGGATGTTATAATGACATGGTGAGACATTGCACCGAGTGCATGACTAGCTTGTTGTCTACGACAGAAAAACTCTTGTTACTCTTGTTACTTGACCGTGCTTGACTTGTTATCTCTTGTTACTTACTAGTGGCCATTCCTCATTACAGTTCTTGATACACTTGTACATGTTATTCTTGTTAAATTCTAGTTATCTTATATTTCTTGACCTTGTAAGATCTTTTATTACGTTGTTTCATTGTATCGTCATTTATTTCTTTTATTAGCATGGCATATGAAAATGTTATTAAATTATTAATCACGTAAACTTGTCTGTTATTTCCTACTGAGCGTCAGCTCATAGTTGTTGTTTCCCCCATTTCCAGGTTGTTCAGGTGATGATGCGCATACCGATTGGGACGGGCAGGAGTGATACTTTTGAGAGTACTTGTTAGTAGATGCCGAGTTGGCATAGTTGTTTACACTAGTTATTCCTTAGAGTTGTGTTAGTACTTTATTACTTTTGGAATCAGTTATTGTATTAGAGTCAGTTTGGAAGTTACGTTTGATCGTGTTTAAACAGTTGTTGGTTATTGTAATAAATTTGGAATCTTCTTGATCAATAGATTTACTTCTTTCTATAGCACTTGTGTAATTGTTTAGTTTAGAATATTTATTTGATTTCTAGCTAGTTTCGAACTGTACGACCCGATATTCCGCGTCGGGGCGTGACAAAAATACTAGATCCGGCTCACACCCCAAAATCATGTATTTTTTCCCAAAACGAGAAAATAAACCTGCTCGGCTCGCCACGGCCTGCAAAACTCGCGGAAAATGAAGTACACGAGCTGAGGGTCCATCTCCCTACCTCCACCAAAGATTTCACGCGCCGCGAACGCCGATCCACAAAGAGAACGTCGTTAAAGCTCCGCCGGCTCGCGATCCCACAAACCGCCTCCACCATCGCGATCCTCGCTCCATCCTCGCCGCTCCACGCGCCACGATCCTCGCGCCCTCGCCCTCGTCCACCTCCTTCGACCGCCGGAGAAGAGAGGGAGAGAGGAGAGAGCGTGAGAAGAGAGAGGGAGGGAAGAGAGAAATGAGAGATGGGGAGAGAGAAAATGAGGTTAATATATATAGAAAAATCTAAAATTTTTAGAAATTCAAAAAATTACGAAAAATTACCTCAGCGATCCTTGGGAAGAGCACAACGCGTTGGTCACGTCCTGAAGTCGGAGAACGCAACGGTTCACCCTGCACAAAGTTCTGAAGGTATATCAGGGAAAAATATACGTAAAGCACAAAACACACTCCGGGACCCACGAAAATGATCCGAAAAATTCGGGGCATTACACTGATGGTCAACTCTCTCCCAACTCATCGTCTAGCATCGATGGCTCGAAAGGCTTCAGATTCTCAACATTGACAATTGAGTACATCTCCGTATAAGTAGGCAACTCCAACTGACAGGCATTGTTGACAATCTTTCGTAGGATCTTGAAGGGGCCATATCGGATGGGATTGAGTTTCTTGCCTATACCTTTTAGATGCTCCTTTCCAAGATGCAATCAAACAACGTCACCAACTTGAAAATTATCTTCAGTACTTACCAATCATGCCACTTGTTGTACTACTATTGAGTTCCTTGTAGTTGTTGCTCCACCTCGTTATACACCCGCTGAATACCTTCAAGAAATCATTGAGTCTTGGCCATGCCATATTCCTCCCTAGCCGTTCGTGGTGTTAATTCTATCATGAACTCTCGGTCAAAAGAGCTTTATGGAAGATAGCCTACGCACACCTCAAAAGATGACTTATTTGTTAAACTGTACACTGCTCGATTGAAGGCAAACTACAAGTAGGGCAATCTCTCATCCCAAGTTTTGGGATGTCAAGCATTATAACCTATAAGAAGATGCCCCATAGTCCGGTTGACCACCTTAGTCTGTTCGTCGGTTTGAGGATGAAAGGTCGTGCTTCACTATAGCTTGTGTAGTGACCCAGGATCCGAGTAGTATCGAAATGTAATCGGCGCGACTCGAATCTTGACTCATCTCCCATGAGCCACAGTGTTCGAAAGGGTTAGATTAACGTTGTGGAAGTGCATCTGAATCTAAAAAAAATGTAGAAATTAAAGTGTAGGAATTAAAATTTATATTTTTACAATTTACAGTTCACAGTACAAGTCTAAAAGGTACAATCTAACACAAAATAAAAGTACACAGCCATGGGACATACCCTGGCTCTAGCACGCTGGCACTAAGGAACTCTACTCGTCCCACGCTATACCTCTGAACCGTGTGGAGGTGCACTACACTTGAAAGAAAAAGGGGTGAGCCTCATCTCATTGACTCAGTAGGGGCCCCGTGGATCTCTACCACACGAAACAACATCAACTAATAACAATAATAACGACAGTGAACAATAAACTGGCAGAAAGTAAACTACATTGTCGCACAAGTCTCTAGGGATGTAAATGGATCACGTTCGGCTCCAGTAGACCAATACCATATCCTATTCGTGAAAATTTTACAAATACCATATCTAGATATATAGTACCCTATTATTTTCACGGGTATGGATGTAGGTATATCCGTCACAGGTATGGATAAACCCTCGGATATCCATTTCCATCTAAAAAATATGAGTCCACATCCACATCAAAAGGAAAGTGGGATTCGTGGGAAGTGAGAAAAGGGAAATCCGATCGATTCTTTCCTTCCCAAAGTAAATTGTATGTTTTACGAAAAAAACATCCTTACAATTTTAGTAAGAAGTCTAAACTCGCAGATATAAAAAGATGGGCATTAGGTTGAGTTCATACTAAAATCATAGGCCCAACATGCACAATGAGTTATTATGAATTAGTTCGGATCGGGTATGAGTTTGGGTGCACTAAATCCATACCCGATCCGAATATGAAGCATGTATTTTTAAAATACCCAAACCCGAATTCATATCCATTTACCTGGGTATTATCCAACCCATCACGGATCGGATGATGCATGTAATTAGATTTGCGGGTATATATTTTTGACATCTCTAGCTACAAGCCTCGTACAGGCAGGCAACACGACATCTCAAGTGCCTAGAAAATCACAACCACGAGTAAACCCGCCGTACTATGCCCGCACATGTCGGAAGAAACTCGACTAAAAGAGGGTGAATGGGAGTGCTGGATAATAAGGAAACATTAAAATTATACTCTCAATTACTCTACTAATCAAACATTGATAAGAAAGAAGGTAGTAAAATAAATGGCAAACCACAGCAGACAAAGATTTATACTAGTTCGGACATTGTCCACGATGACCTACATCTAATACCTAGACTATGTCTAGGGTTTCACTACTTTTCGCAATACACAATTGAGTTTTGATAAAGTGATGAGTTCACCAAAATCTACTGAATGTTTTGATCAAGTGTGAGCACACCAATATCCTAGTTTCTACTCTAGTGTCCGACCACCAACACACCAGTTGGGTTTTGCTCAGGTGATCAACTCACCAGCGATTTTTGATCAGGTGCCTAGCCACCAACCTTGTTGGCTTTTCTGATCAAGTCCAGCTACAAACGTCCCAATTTTTACTCAAATGTTCGGCCACCAACTTTGCTAGCTTTTCTGATTAGGTCTAGCCACAAACATCTCAGTTTTTGCATAAGTGTTCTGCCACCAACCTTGCTAGCTTCTCACTACACAAAAAAAGTGAGATTAGCGACGGAAAATTTTTATCTCTAATCGGTCTCTAATTTATCACCGAAGAATTAAGTGACGGATTCGCGGTCGATTAGCGACCGATCTAAATTAGCGAATAATTATCAACAACCAATATAAATTTCGTCGCTAATTTATCCCTGATTAACGGCGGAAATTAAAATCCACCACTAATCGGCCTCACATTGGCAATGGATTAACGGCATATTTATGACAAAATAGATTTGCCTGAACGATGTCTATCTCGTACGTACTGACCGAATGAGAGTGAATGAGTCAAATGCATAGCTAAATTGTGTTTGATGGAATGATACAATTGTAAATGATAATTTTCATGTAGAATACCCAACCTATATGGTTGATGCACATAGAGCATAATTCATTTAAAGTGTAGAATGAAATGTTCATACTGAATCACTAAATCAGTATAAACTTGTATGATCACTCTGTGATAAATAATTAATTGTACCAGTCAAAGAATGGGTTAAATAATAATTTGCTGAATCTATACAACATGTAAATCGCATGTATCTCATCTATAGGATATGCAGACTCATGAGTTCGCCTTAGTAGTTTTTGATCATTTCATGAGATACGTTTGAAGAATGTTAATAGTTCCAGTTGAAGAGTGGATTAATAAAGTGGAGCTGAATTAATCAGATAAAACTCAATCTAAAAGAGTTATTCAAGACATTTCACTGAAACTTATATTAACCTTATATATTCAATTTTGGTAATCTTTGAAGATGGAGATAATAAGGGCCGATTTGATAAACACGGGTGGCGTATCGGCCGGTCCCACGTCGATTCTACCGGTCTCACGCCGTTCCCAATTTGACAAAGTCTCGGACAACTCATTCTAATCGCCTTTTAGTCGAAGAAAATTCGATTTTCTTACTCGACCCCACGAGGTCGAATAAGCGAACCCAAGGAGTGCCTCACCCCAGTCTTAACCCACTCGATTATCAAATCGAGCCAGTAGACATATGCAATCAGAAGAATTAAGGAGAACTTACAAAAATAACTTTCCTACGTGTATAATGTATAATTATAGAAATATCACTCTTATACCCATTAATTAAAATAACTCTATAACATAAACATAAGTGCAGAAATATCCATCTAAAGGCATGATGGCACATTTATGTTAATTTACCTAGTAAGGTTATTTTTGCACTAACAAGTCAGCATATTCGGAACATTTTTAAACTACAGTTAGAATTTAACTCAACTTAGTACTGTTTATCCATTAATTTACAGCATTCCAACGAGAAACACTTACACTTACAACTACGGGCCAGCAATTTTACTTATTGTTTATATTTTTAAATTATTTGAGTGGGGTTCAGATTAAATTATTTTTGTATCACTCTTTAAGTCATTCATCTACCTTGAGTCTCAAGATTAAAAAAAAATAAAAATAGTGTATTTTTTTTACTTGACTTATGAGTCATGTCGGATGGTGTCTTGAATTATCGAGATAAAAATAATTTGACGTGGGCTCAAAAAAAGTTAAAAAAATAAAAAAATCATGACTATGTAATTCATATATGATTTTATAAATTGATCTGGTACGAGATGAATTGTACATACTAAACCGCATCACTCAGATATCGATACGATCGATACGTGATACGTAATTTATATATACTCATATATTATATATTTTAATTTATATTTAATAACTCTTAATATCTAAATTAATTAGGGGCGATTCTTTCTTACAGTGGATTTCATATTCGAAACTCGTGAACGTACAGACGATAATCGTGAGATTCGAATTGAACACGTCACGCTCCAACAAGTAACATCGTAACTAACTCAACTATACGTGACTTCATATTAATATTTATTATATAATTTTTATTTTTAATATAATATAATATAATATAATATAATATAATATAATATGATGTCATATTATATCGTCCTAATATATAATTGGTACGATCTATACGATTGAACTGTCAAAACCTCGATTCATTTACCGGTATCGACAAAGTAAATGTTTCTGCATTCCAAATACGGGAAAAGCGATTTTTAATGCACGCCAAACAGAAAACCCGAGGGCAACAGGATAGGAATCCGAATTTAACAGCTGCTATTCGACCTCTCTCTCCAGGTGGAGGTTCTCGCACCTCCTCAGTCTCCGGAGGCCCGGGGCCAGGGCTAGGGCCGGCCCTGCCGAGCAGAAGACGACCGCCGCCGATCTCGAGGCTCCATCTGGTATCCATCCTCCCCCTGCCCCGGCGCAGACGGCCGGAGTCGTGGGCGGTAACCGTCGCTGGCCGCGGATTGCCCGTTGCCGCCGAGCCTGACGGGTCAAACCCCCGGGTAACCCCGTCGACCGCCTTTCCCTTATCCTTTCGAACTGACCGTGCAATCCTTTTGGTTCATCTTCTGCTTCAATGCCTCGATAGAGCATACCATCGTTCTGCCCCGTATTGAAATCTCGACGCCAGAGGGCGTTGATTGGCCATTTTATACCGTTTCTTTCATCCCAATTCTTTAATTCGTCTGTCGAAATTGCTGTCTCGTAAATTATTGCGGGGCTCTGGACTAGATATGGACTGGGTAGTTGTGCCTGTTCTAGCCCCTAGGGTCTGCGTCGTTATGGTTCCTGGTATGGAATAACGTCCGCTGGCTCATTGCTGGGTTGTTATGTGTTCTTGGTGTTTCATTATTTGGTGGGATTGAAGCTTATCCAAACTGCAGTCGTCTGTAGAGATGGCTGTTGACGACAACGGAGCCACTTGCCATGGCGGCGACTCGCACACTGCCGCCGCCCTGATTCCTGCGCCGCCTCCTTTTTTTTTTTTTTTTATCCCTGGTTAGGGCTTTGGAAGATGTTGGATCATGAGAGATTGGGAGCGATTAAGAGGTCGTCTTTCTTGTTGCAGTGCCCCTGAACAGAAAATTGCCGATTGTTGATTATGCAATCCTTATTTGCGTTAAAATATTTGAATTCACCTACTTAAAAGAGCTCAAAAGGAGCCTAAATGTTCTCTTAGAAAAAGTTAGGAAGACCTTTCCATATAGCTGATTCCCTCTATTCAATCTAAACACCACTCTTATGTTATCTTAGCACCTGCATGTGATGTAACCGAACAATTAAAACTTTTGAAAGTCAGTTGAACAAAAGTAAGTAATAAACATGGTTTCTTGAAAGATGACCTCTAATGAAAGTGACCTACTTATATCTAACCAAAAGCACACTTGGGGGGGGGGGTTGTTTCCAGTGCAGGGAGTACTTGGGGTTTGGTGTTGACAATGTGGGGAGGGCGTGGGTGCCGGCCAGTCAGCTGACACGGGAGAGTGGGGGGTTGCTGCCAGTCCGCAGGACAGTGCAGGTTGGGGGGGGGAGGGGGGGTAATGTCACGGTCGGTGAGGATGCCCTGGAACCGGGCTATCGCAGCTTCCCACTGCTGCTTGCCAATAAGGATATGACGACGACGAGTTCGACATGAAGAGCACCATCGTCACTGTTGGTGCCGACATCTCAGCGGATCCTGATTGCTGCCTCCCACTGGCACCTCTCTTTGGGATGACAATGACGACATAGGCAAGAGGAGGTGGCCGGTCAGCCAGCCAGCCCGGGGCAGGGCGGGGTTTTGGGGGTGTTGCCAGATGGCGAGTTGGGGGGGGGTTGTTGCTGGTCTGAGGGCACGGGGCAGGGCGAGGATCAAGGATGGTAGTTTCGGTTTCGGCCGGGTCCGAAACCGAAATAGTATCGGTTTCGATTTCGGCCCGAAACTAAATAAAATACTATTTTTTTGTTTTGTAGTTGACGTCCGGTTTCGCCCAGTTTCGGATTGGTTAGGTCCGAAACCGATATGTTTCGGCCGAAACTGCCAACCATGACGGGGATGGCCGGGCAGCCAGCCGGCACAGGGGAGGGAGGAATGCATACCTTCTTCTCTGGGGAGAAGCTCTCACACAGGAGGGACGTGTCTGAGGTCGAGGTCGCAAAGGGTGGGTCATGAATCCCGAGTTCCTTCCTAAAAAAAAAAAGGCCAAGTTTTTATATCGAGGGAAGTTGTAAGGGGATGTGATTCCATCCTAAAAAATAGGGGAGGCCTTGCTAGACATGTTCTAGTGGGCTTTCTATTCTAAAATTTTATTTTAAGGGAAAAGAGAGCCAAAAAATTGCTCCCAAACACCCTATTAAACACATCATTTTAATCCAAACCACAATTTGTACTTAAATGCATTTCTGGACTACAATCAAACAGCACCTAGGGGAATGGCGAAATGTCTGCCTATTAGGGCTGCAAATGGAACCCGAAAATTTGAAGTTTCGACCCAATTTCAATTAATTTTATAGGATTCGGATGCATAAAAATGTCAGTGATAAGCTATGGGAATCGGATACTCCCATAAGATAGCGGAACTGAAATTGGAAACTGCATGTTGCGTATCCTATGTTCAATTCTTTATTCTACTAGTATTCTTCTATTATTAAATCATTTTCAAAAGTGTATATTTTTATTTTAAAGCTAGTCCTTAATATTTTGACATGTTTAGAAGGTATCTATTGGACAATTTTGATTCTTTTAGTTTTTTTAAAGAGACCTTGAAGTTTTAATAATATATAAAATATGATTTTTAATGTAAATTTTTCAAGAGAACTAATATTCTGATACTTATCAAAAACGGTTCCGCTCCTGGTATTGATATCGGAAGCGGGAATCAGGAACAGTGTGTTCTGATTTTATGGGAAGCAAAATCAGACCCCTGATTCCCTTATCAGAATCAGAATCTGTTGATTCCGCATTCGATTCTGGCCCGTTTGCAACCCAAGTGTCTATAGTATGGTGATTTTTTTTGACCAGTGTCTGTGAATAAATCTTGAGTGGATAGAAGCTAACCCATAATTCACGTTTGTGAAATTTATGGTAAAACTCCAGCATCATTGCCCCAATGCTTGATTTTGTTGTCCGTCCCTTAAAAGCAAGATTTACTTATTTTGCCATCCATTCTTTTCCCAAAGTGCACCTGTTCCCCATTCCCACTTCAGTCCCAAAGAAAAATTGAATTGAAAAATAGAAGTTAAATTTTCACTCCCTTCTCCCTTCTGATTCCTGTTACCACTCACATTCCTGCTTCATGCTTCCAACATCTTGCCTTCTTATAGGGGTGCTGATATTGGGGACTGGTGCCTTATATTTCCAAAATCTGCCTTCTAATTCATACAGTTGACATTCAAAATGCATATTGTGGGAGCAGGTACATTATTTGGTAGAATTTTGTGTTATGTATGGTAAAAACTTAACATAAGAGAAGAATTTACTGATAAGGAGTTCATTATTTATAATTACATTAGCATGAGTCTTTGTTGTATTATTTTTTAAAAAATCCGATTTGGTTTGGTTTTGTTCAAACCAAATTGCACTAAAAGTTTAAATATTTTAACTTTGATTTATGCAAGTTGGACCTGCACACTGGGTGCTACCGCACGATGGCCTGCCCACTTGGTTGGAAGTATGCTGGGGATGTGAAAGCTCTTACAGATCTGCCCACCCATCACTAAGCTGTTTCTGGTTGGGAAACCATGTTGACATATTGTCGTCACTGACGCACTTCCCTGTTGACACTATGGCTTGGAGATGACCTCCAAATATAGCAGGGATTTTTCCATTTTTTGGCATTCCCTTCATTATAAAATTTTCACTTTTTTATTATGATTTTTTCCCTTTTTCATGATAGGCCATAAAGAGTAGGAGTCATAAACAGATTTGAGAAAAAGAGTTTACTTAGTGGTTGTAACTATATTTAAGGAGATCATTGACGAATGAAAAAGATAGTTCGAGGGTTTTGAAAAAAAAGTCATCACATATTTCTTTAGAGGAAAGGTTGAGAGGCCTGCAAAGCACTGTAACCTTCTCCTACTTTTTTGTCTTCTTCCTCCATCACCTTCCTCCCCTTCCCTGTTCGTCTTTCTCCTCTGTGCGCATGCCACCCCTGCTAATTTTTTCTTAATCCTTCTTCTTTCCTCTTTTCTTCTCTTCTTTCTTCCTCCCTCCTCTGTCACCTTGCGCTGCCAGCACCCCTATCTTGTCACATGAACCTGCGCACCCTACAGAGACACCATGCTACCACTGCCAAGTGCAGTCAAACCATGCTAACATACTTTCCACGTGTGGTAAACCTGTGCTCCTCTATGTGCCACATCCCCAGGTGTATACTGGCACGTGCCATGCCATATGCATCCCTCACTGTGCGCCCCTAGCCCAACACGTCCCTCTGCTCTGCCACCTTCCAAGCATGGCCAGGTAGGCGACTGCACACGCAGCCAACTTTGTGTGTGCTTGTCTCTTGTTCTACGCACGCACACACCAGCCACGCCACTGTTTGCCTCACCTTCCAAACATTCACCTCTTGCTTGTGCATTCATCCGAGCGGCATTAAGTCCATGTGCATCACGCTTGCAGCCGCATCATGCCAGGAACACCGGCGTACCATTCTGCTTGCCCCTATGCGTCCGCTCACTATGTCACCGCCACACCAGATTTCAAATTCCAGTGTCATACATGACCTTCTGCTCTGTCATGCTCTGCTCATTCACTAGATACTCCAAAGTGCACATGTTCAGTGTGATTCCCACAAAGCCAGTGCCCCGCTGATGAACGAAGGTTTGCATTTCTGCATTTGTCCTTGGTCGAATTATATTGTTATCTCGTATGCCGCTTAATTGCAACTTGCGTTCATAGAGAGCACCTCTTTCAATTCAAATTTAATCACTGTTGACAGAGAGCACGTGAAAACCAAAATTCCTAGTTTGTCTGTTAGATAATACACATTTAAGCTTTGAAATACAAGCGAACCCTATTATATTGGTAGTTTCTCAACTGTTGTCAATCGTACATTCCTATTTTGAGGGATGCCACCGCAGGACTTCCACGTGAGCCCTATTATTGTCTAGTTTTTCATCTGGTATTGTTGATCCAGGTGTGTTTATTTGCCATTATTTTATTGCTAACTGATGTGTTGCTAATCGCCCTATGTTTTACATCATCCGTCATGCGTCAATCTCTTTGATGTAGAACTATTGTCTCGGAGAGATTGGTGAGGCCGCCCGAGTACGGACTCAATTTGACCCGGCCCACGTTCACTGTCGTCGGAAGACGTCAGCAGCGACTCAAGCTTTGATTTGGCTCAGTGATGGTCCACTTGAGAACTGATTTGTATTTCAGTTGTTACAGAGTCAATGTTTATTAGTGTGCGGCCCATTTGAGGCCCGTTTAGTCTCTCATGTTTTTGTTAGTATTTTGCACGATTTTTACTGTCTTTTCCTATTTACAGGGTAGTTTAGTCATTGTTTGTTAGGGAGGATCCTTAGGATTTGAACCCCTAAAATATTGCTGTAATCTCTATTTAATGGAATGTTGACGAAGCTTTGAAAATTGGAGAGCCGCCGTTGTGTTTTGTCCCATGCAGGGAAGGGCACGAAGCCCAGGTCACCTCTTCCCCTTCCCTCCTTTCTCTTCTCCTAACACACACCCGCAGCCTGACACCTACCCCTTCCTCCCCCTCTTCTTCTTTCACTAATACACCCTTATCCCCTTATGCTTAGTTCGTCTTTTTTGTTTTCCCTTCTTCTTCTTCTTCTTCTTCCTCTTCTTTGCATACTCCCAATTCTTCCTCCACCTCCACGTAGACCATCGCCGCCGCCTACAAAAGCGGGTAACCCCGCCCATTTTGACACCATCCTCCATCGCCGACCGCTCGCCTCCACCCCAACGTGGGACGTCGCCGGCCTCACATCCCACCGCCGTCTCCGCCTAGTGTCCCCGACATCGTCCGGCACTGCGAGTGCTCTTCCCAGACACCTCTTCACCGACCCTCCTGTGCCCCGCCGACAGGCTCGCTGTGGCCACGTCCCACATTCGCCACCGCTTTGTTTTCCATTGCGCGATGGCTCAGCCACAGCTAGTTTGGTCACTTGCCCCCTCGCAATCGCCTTCCTCTCCATCGTGGGCTTGCGGCCTCGAACTGCCTTGCACAGTCCCTCTGGCTGAGGCACCTTCTCTCTAGCATTATCGATGCCTGCGACCCCACTCCTACTAACCCCACGTTGCCCCACCTGGATGGACGTAGCCGCCTGCGTCCTTGTTGCTCAGTTGGCAATTGACCGTAGTCCTTGCCGCCAGCCGCAGTGAGCCCACTATTCACCTCAACCGTCTACAAAGTGATAGTACCTTTTGCCTCGCCACTCACAGCAGTGACTGCATCACAAGCCGCCTTCGGCCTACTGTCCGTGGAGCCTGACCCTTGTCCACCACCTGTAGCAACATCTTTGTCTGCGGGCACCTTTCCACCCCATCCAACTCGCCTCATCGTCTGCATCGCGAGGATGCTTCCTAGACCTACGTGGCCTTGATTTGCATGCCTTATTTTTCAGCGAGTTGGTTAGTGGTCGATAGCCCTTTCATCTCATGCTTGTCTCGTATTTGATTAAATTTGCCATTGTATGAGTGTGTTAGGAGTTTCTAGCCCGTTATATTATTTTGATGTCGGATTGTGTGCATGTGAGCGACCTGCCTGAGGATGTTGATTTGAGAGAGTTTGTACATGGGTTGATACTCTAGACCATGGTAGTTCTATCTACCGTTTGGTCTGACGTTACTTGCTACGAGAGACAACTCTCTTTGAGCGTAGTTCTTGTTATTTTCGCGTATTATTTTTATTGGAGTTCGTGAGCGTGATAGATTTTATGCTGATTTATTTTAACGCATTGCTAATATTGATTAGTTGTCTTAGTCAGACCCATTTACGATAACCGTTCCACATCATTTTTGATATCAGAGCCAGGTTTGTTTATCTAGGGTAGTTCACCACGTTGCCTGTCTAGTTAGTTGCATTTTGTCATTTAGTGCCTGCCGTCTTACACTTATGTCGTGTCCTACATGGTTAGTTGCATCTTAAATTAGTTCATTTCATTGTCACATGCCCACTCGTGGTGGTGCACAATCCCACCGTTCTGCACAGATGTCAGGTTTACATATGGGTTTCCTAATGGCCCCAACTTAACTCAGTTGATTCACCAGCTCATGTGCAGAGTAGATCAGATGGACCAGCGCTTTGGCGAGAGGTTGGACCACTTTGAGGGCACCCTTGCGTCATTTCAGGATAGGTTTACTGAGTCTGACCGTACCGTTCAGAGGATGGTTGGTCACATCGCCGCCATGGAGGAAGCCATCCAGGGGCAAGATCTTGTTAAAGCGGCGGATCACCGAGATCCACATCTTGCACCACCACTCCAACCCCCTAGAGTTGATTGAGCCCATGGTCAGCGAGATCGGGACAACAAATTTGATGATGATTCACTAGAGGAGATGGGTGAGATTCATAAAGTACTAGCTGCACACAGGTATAAGAGACTTGATCGGAGATATGATCATGATTCTGATGATGAGCGGAGGCCATACCAAGATCTGAGGGGTCAGGATATTCAAAGCGCCTGTGCGGAGGCTCCCAGCTTTGATTAGTCCTTGGACCCAACGGTCTATTTCGATTGGGAAGTCAACATGCCCACTCGTGGTGGTGCACAATCCCACCGTTCTGCACAGATGTCAAGTTTACATGTGGGTTTCCCAATGGCCCCAACTTAACTCAGTTGATTCACCAGCTCATGTGCAGAGTAGATCAGATGGACCAGCGCTTTGGCGAGAGGTTGGACCACTTTGAGGGCACCCTTGCGTCATTTCAGGATAGGTTTACTGAGTCTGACCGTACCGTTCAGAGGATGGTTGGTCACATCGCCGCTATGGAGGGAGCCATCCAGGGGCAAGATCTTGTTAAAGCGGCGGATCACCGAGATCCACATCTTGCACCACCACTCCAACCCCCTAGAGTTGATTGAGCCCATGGTCAGCGAGATCGGGACAACAAATTTGATGATGATTCACTAGAGGAGATGGGTGAGATTCATAAAGTACTAGCTGCACGCAGGTATAAGAGACTTGATCGGAGATATGATCATGATTCTGATGATGAGCAGAGGCCATACCAAGATCTGAGGGGTCAGGATATTCAAAGCGCCTGTGCGGAGGCTCCCAGCTTTGATTAGTCCTTGGACCCAACGGTCTATTTCGATTGGGAAGTCAACAGTGAATTGCTTTTTTGAATGTGAGATGTCATACTTTAGGCAAGCTCGTTTCGCCGAGATGAAACTGATGGGCAAAGCTTAGACCTATTGGTCGAATGTTGAGGCCCTTGAGCAGAGGTATGAGGAGCCCATTGAGTCTTAGGAGGAGATGAAGGCGAAACTTCGTGACATGTATGTTCTCGTGATGTACCGTCATCGCCTAATTGATCGATGGCAAGGTATCACACAGGGTACTCGATCCATTTCTGAATTCATCGACGAGTATGATGAGTACCTGCTGAGATGCACTCCTTCCCGATTTCGGAAGGGGCTTCGTGGGAGTTATTAGCAGGAGTTATTCCATCAGCACGTGACGACCATCAGGCATGTCTATCAAGTCATGCATGCGATGGAGTAGTTTGAGATTGAGAGGGATTCTCCCTTGTGTGTGAGGCAGGCATATCGGCGACCCTTTGACCAGTGTGCCGCGCCAAGACCACCCCAGAGGAGTCTTGCAGTCAGACTAGTCAAGGATGCTTGTTAGGAACACTTCCCTGGCCTCGGCTTCCTCCCCAGAGGGATCTTGTGCCTATCCTACCTGCCCCCCCTACTCGCCCCCCGGTTGGTGCTCCAGCGGCCAGGCCGAAGGATAAAGGGAAGGCACCTGTTGTGGGGAATTCGTCTTAGGAGAGCCGTTCCCATAATCGTTGTTATCGGTGCTAGGGATTTGGCCACTATGCCGCTTCTTGCCCATCTAGGACCCTGACTATTGAGGGTGCTAATCAGGAGGAGCCTCCGCCCGTCTTGGAGGATGTCAGCAATAAGGTTGGTGTCGATATGGCTGAAGAGTTTTAGTCGGAGGGTGATGTTGTCGGTTGTATTCAAACATATTATATTCGGGTGGAGGACATCGAGGATATGCCAGAAATGATGATAGCCTTGGGGTCGTTCCTTGCAGTCTGACCCAACCTAAGGACAATGAGATTGGCATCCCATCGCGATCTTCCACATCTACTATCGCTTGGGCGATAAGGTGTGTAAGGTCATTATTGATAGTAGGAGTTGTGTTAATGCAATCTCAACCAGTGCCGTCTCATGTCTTGTTCTGGCTCCTGTTGATCACCCTCCTCCTTACCATGTGTCATGGGTGGACGTGACACCCATTTCCGTTCGGATGAGATGTCTCATTCTGATATAGCTCCACCCGTATGAGGACCAGATTTGGTATGATGTTTTGCACATGGAGGTTGAGAGCATTATTTTGGGTAGGCCATGGATCTATGAGGTGGACGCAACGCTCTATGGTTGGTCCAACACATGTGCGTTCAAGTATGGCAATCAGTGCATCACCCTACAGACCTCCTAATCGCGGGCATCTCCTCAGCAAGAGAGCACCATGCCTAGTACCCTAGCCACTTCTTGTTTATACCAGACAGGCACCCCTGTTACACCTAACACTTCACAGTAGGGCACTCCAACCACTTCCAACACTCCCCAACCGAGTAGCCCTCTTGCGCGTAGGGTCTCTATCCTAGGTGCACCATCCTCCAGGACCCTACTGTTGATCACCACTCAGGAATTTGAGCATGAGCGTGAGTGTGAGTTGGTTTTTGCCTTACTAGGAGAGAGGTGACTGATGAGGCCCCGAGCGAACACCCCGTTGAGGTCGTCTCTCTCCTTCAGGAGTTCCATGATGTTTTCCTCGAGGATCTCCCGGATGGAAACAGAATACTGGTTTGTACACTTTTCTTCCCGTACCTGAATGACTATGGCAGGATGTTAGCATGAATTTTGTTCTTGGCTTGTCGCGTGCAGTCTAACGGCATGATTCTATCTTGGTCATCGTTGACAGATTCTCCAAAATGGCTCATTTAATCTCATGTTTCAAGACCTCGGATGCATTGAGGGTAGTCAACTTGTTTCTTGTTGAGGTTGTCCGTTTGCATAGGTTGCCTAAGATCATTGTCTTAGATAGGGATGACCGTTTTGCGAGTTATTTTTGGAAGACCATGTGGCATCTTTTGAGCATGAAGATCAAGTTCTCCACAACTTATCACCTCCAGACAGATGGGCAGATAGAGATAGTCAATAAGAGTCTGGGAGATGTGTTGCGTTGTCTGGTGAGAGAGCATGAGTGCAGTTGGGACTTGATCTTACCACTTGCAGAGTTCGCATATAATAAACTCGGTCAATAGGTCTATCGGCATGAGTCCATTTAAGATAGTTACATGCTATAGACCTTGGAGACCCATAGATCTAGATCCCTTGCCCTTTATGCCCATGCATCAGAGTCAGCCAAGTCTTTAGTTGAGCACGTTGGGAGTTTGCATGATAGCATCATTCGTCACCACATTGAGATCAACAAAGAGCGTTATAAGAAAGTGGCAGATGTATATCATCGGTCACAAGAATTCTAGGTGAGAGACTACATGATGATTATAGTCAGACCTGAATGGTTTTCATCGGGAATTCTTAAGAAACTACACGCTCGTGGAGCCAGTCCATTCAAGGTGTTAAGACGAGTCGGGCCCAACACGTACATTGTTGACATACCACCAGACTATGGTATCAGTTCCACATTTAATGTCTTAGACCTGGTGACCTATCAGGACTCGACAATGATACTTTGTGATCCATTCGAGTCTTCTTCCCCTCTTGTAAGCAACCCAACCCATGAGTGTCTGCCTCCCGCCCCTGTTTTAGCACGACGTGAGCAGATTGACCATATATTGGACAAGTAGGTTATTTCTTCCACGGATGGAGCCTATCAGCACTACCTGGTTCCATAGTTTGCCTTCTCTTACGACATGTCCGAGATCTCTATATCTCCAAAGATCGGGAGAAACGGAGCCCCCGAGACCAAGATATTCTCCTCCCCTCGGTTTCCTCCTTCCTCCCTCCCTGTCTCTCTCTACCTCGGCCCCCTTGAACTCTCTCCCCAGTATCTATCTCTCTATCTCTCCCTCTCCCCCAGACTCTCTCTGTCTCTCCCTTTGTGACTCTCCCTCGGACGCTCTCACCCACCTTCTTTCTCTCTCTCTCTCGCACTCTCTCACCCCCTCTCTCTCTCTCTCCTCGCCTCCCCCTCTCTCTGCCCGAGAGAGAGGGAGACGAGGAGGGGGGAGACAGAGACACATGTACCATTTTTGATGATTTTTGATGTGTTCTTCAATTTGTGATTCATGTGCCATTTTATGTATCTCTTTTTGGTGTAACTTGATGTATATTGACATTGGTGCATGTGAATAGATTTGTTTTTGTTATCATTAGTCTTTATTTTGTAAAATTGAGTTGTCAATTAGAAAAATAGATTTGTGAAATCGAGTGGTTAGTAGAAAAAATAGCATTTTCTTAGAAATAGGATATATATATGAAAATAAATTCAAAATCACCGAACCCGATCTCTCGAGAATTTTCAGAGATCTTTCTGAGATCTCTTCTCTTCTGCCTTTCCAAGATGGAACCGGCATTCGAGATGGAAAACTTTGTCTGTTCATGAGAGAGGACGGCTGCTTACCGAGGACGGGTGGATCACATGCGAGAGCTACAATGACTCAGGGTACAATTTTATTCAATGATGGCCCACTTAAGGATTGATTTGTATTTTAATTGTTACAGAGTCATTTGGATTTGTGTGCAACCCATTTAAGGCCCATTTAGTCCCTTTTGTATTTTTGTTAGTATTTTCACATGATTTTTACTATTTTTCCTATTTACAGGGTAGTTTAGTCATTGTTTGTTAGGGGGATCCTTAGGGTTTGAACCCCTATAAATACTGTTGTAATCCCTATAATGGGATATTGATGAAGCTTTGAAAATTGGAGAGTTGTCATTGTGTTTTGTCCTGTGAAGGAGCCCTAGGTCACCTCTTACCCTCCCCTTCTTTCTTTCTCTTCTCTCGGCACATACCTATAACGACCCATGATTCGGATATCGAGTCAAACTCGATACCATTTGGATCCTACGTCGCCACCCACGAGCTGAAAGCTCGGAAGGGTTCAAATAGGTGTCACGGGAGTGTACAAAAATCTAAAATAAATGCAGAAATTAAAGTGCTAAAATTAAAATTTACATTTATAAACAAATTTACACAGTTTCCAGTCCAGATATATAAGTCCCTAAGGTACAACTCAATAAAAGAAAAGTACAAAGCCTTGGGGCATACCCCGGCTAACAGAAGTTGGCGACGCTAGGACACTCGGGCGCTGCTCAAGGCCTCCGTACGGTGAGGAGGCACACCTAATCTGAAAAGAAAATGGGTGAGCCTCATCTCATTGGCTCAGTTGGGGTCCCGCGGATCCCCACCACAACAAAACGTAACGAACAACGCAGTAAATAAAAGGCATAAAGAACAGTACTAAATGCACATAACCACACTAAACCACTAAGTGCGAAAAGCTTGCACAACAATGGACTACCTCGAGCACCGAGCATAACCATGCCGAACCAAGTTCTCGTAATTTGGACTAGAAAGACTGGATCACGGTAACCTGTCTCGGAACATCTCTATCGGCCGACGAACGCTAGAATTTAGGCTACCAGGTAGGCTCTCAGTTGGTCAACGGAGAGACACAGTCACACTACCGGAATAAGACTCTCGGAGGTAGCAAGGAACTACGCTTCAATCACGCCTAACGAGAACACAGAGCCGCCAGAACTCTGAACCTAATCACAAGTGTACCCCGGCTAATCACAGTAACCCACGAATCGATACTGTACAATAGGATACCCTCGGCCGCTTGAACAGTAAGCCACAACGGTAAGAAACTAGGGTTGCCTTACTCGAGTGACAGGAGTACTATCCACTAGAAGTAAGGCCGGATGCATCCACTGACGATTTAGTCCACAGCCTCAGGTGTCTCCCTACTCGCCCCAGGCAGAAACTGAGACACCGTACACGAAACACAAGGCAAGGGTCTAGTCAGGGTCGTGCTCGTCAGCACGCGTCCTAAGTCCCTGACCACATGTGCACACACTGACTGATTGCGCTACGTCAAGCCCTTTAGTTGGTTTTCCTTCCGGCCTGGACTCGAGCCGCCACAGTGGGAGGCCCTACGGAAATCAGCCCCAAACCATCTCTCTCGGGTCTAGCTCTCCACTACTCCCAAGTGGGTCGGCACAAGCGTACCCATGCAAGTTACGACTAGTGGAAGAAAGGTCACTCCAAGTAAAGGACCCGGTATGAAATCATTAGCGTGTAACCGATCGTGGACACAAGCACGTCGCACGAAACACGAGACTAAGTTTGCAAGGCATAAGGCCGCCGAGGCTACTATCTCGGAAAAGCATAAACTATTCACATTTTTCCGCCATGGAATACACCCACATATTTTAAACCAAGTCATCGGGCGTCCCACCATGAGACAGCCCTCGCGGGGTTCACACTACTAAATTCTAGGTGATTTTATCCAAAAATACCTCTATTTAAGTTTCAGAGCGAAAATTCAAATTTTCGGGGCCGAAAAGGCCAATTTCTGAAGTGGGACTGGGGGTTTCGGTCGACTGGTCCAAGGGGGTCGGTCAACCTTCCTGATGAACGCGGTTGGCGAAGGCACCACGACTATCAGGGACGCAGTCGGTCATCTGACCGCATCAACCCTGAACGCAGTCGGTCTGACCACCACGTTCAGACTTACCGACTTAGCCCCCAAATACACTTAGACACGTTCTCTAGGTACACCACAGTCAATAACTCGAAGCTAGACTCGGTCGGAAGACTGACCGCGTTCTAGCTTCTGATCCGGGCAAGGGTGAACTGCCCTAAAACCCATCTCACTCGACACAAACCATACAAAAACCCTGATTCAAGCATTCAAACATCCATATACACTCATTTGGCCCCAGAAACCATGAAAAATCTATGTATTTTCCACATCTAAATCAAAAGCTCTAAAGAACTCATGTCACACCCAACCCATTCCGACGATTAAGCCTCCTAGCATGCGATTAACCACATAAAACCATAGGGAATCGCAACCAAAGTGAGAGGATTCCATCCTCCTACCTTTTGGCGAAGAAACCACGCGATTTAGACGCCGAACCGTCGAGAAATCACGCATTTACTTGAACCCGAACTCCGATCTCGTGACCACGCCAAGCCGCGCCACCACCTCTTGCTTCTTGCGTCCGTCCCCGTCACACGAAGCCCAAGCCGCCCTTGATCTCGCCCACTACCGTGACCCGTTGGCCGTCAGAGAGGTGGAGGGTGAGAGGGAGAGAAACGGGAGGGAGTGAGGGTGAGAACGGGAAAGAGAGAAAGAGGGAGAGAAACGGTGGGGGAGGGGGTTTAAAATAGATTTTTGTTAATTTTTTTGTTATTATATTTTTTCTTTTCATTTAGAAAATTTGCATTAACCTCTAAAAAATTCCGAAAAATACATTTTGATGTAGAAAAATTCCCGGAAAAAGTGAGGCCGCTCAACGCGCCATCACGAACCCAATATGACTCACATAATTACCCGTTTAGGGGTCCAAAATCCCAATATTAAATTTCGAAATCCCAACGGACTCGATCCGCAACCCGCGGAAAATATGATCCGAAAATTCGGGGACATTACACACCTCTAGGCCGACACCTGCCCCTTCCCCCCCCTCTTCTCCTTCTTTCTCCCGTACACCCTTGTCCCCTTCTGCTTCTTTCATCCTTTTTCTTTTCTTTTCTTTTCCTTTCTTCCTTTTTCTTCGCATGCTCTCACTTCTTCCTCTACCTCCATGCAAACCACCACTACCGCCTACATCAACAAGTACCCCCGCCCGCTTCAACGCCATCCTTGACCACCGATGGTGACAACATCAAGCAATGCGACTGCCCCAACCGACCCACCTCCACTCTAGCACCGGACGCTACCGGCCTCGTGCCCCACTGCTGCCACCAACTGGTGCCCTTGACGTCACCCGACATCGCGCAGTGGTGCTCTTCCCGGATGCCTCCTCGCAGCGGCCGCATCCCACGGTTGCCAGCTGTTCCTTCCATCACGCGACATCGCGGCCACAGTCCGTCCGGCCACCCCCCCTTCGCGGTCGCCTTCCTCTCCGCCGCAGGCTTGCGGCCCTGAGCCGCCTTGCGCAGCCCCTCCGGCTGAGGCACCTTCCCTCGAGCATCAGCGGCACCCGCGACCCCAGTGCTACCAAAAAGTAATGTTTTTGTCATGTCTGTCATGCTTTGCAAATGAATTGAATTCCTTGCAACTATGGCTGAAGATTTCTTCTGATTGCTTGGTGTGCCTACATTTATTTCTAGTACAGAGGGAAATGTATTCAGTTTGGTGGTTGAGGAACAGTTGCATTTGTATTTCTGGGAAGGGAAACTTGGGACATGTTGAGGATCATTGGATCTATTAGTTAAAAGTGATGTTTGGTGACTGAAAGGAAAAAGAAAAATGAGGGTGAAATAGCTGAGGCATCATCGAATATCATTAATTAACAAATTAATATCATGTAATTAATGAGTTAAATTCCTAGTGAAGCTTGTTAGGTGGCATGTCCATAGAAAGCAACCACAGTAAGGTGCTTTATTGTGGTTGACCTTCAAGAATGGCATCTTCTAATGAAGCAAAAACATTCACATAAAATCTACGAACATTTAATCACCAAAAGAGTGACGGTATGATTTCCCATCCAAAGTTTGCTGGATCGGAGCATTGCATCTATTATGACTGATCCAATCGGATTTCAGAAATCATTCCGAACCCCCCCCCTCTATTCCTGATTTCAATTGAGATATAAGGTAGATTGGGCTGGATCAACTTGGGATCAGGCCAGATTGGCCGATCCAGCCTGATCCCAATTCTCACCCCCTAAAATGGGGTAAAAAGAAAATGAGGAGGAGGAAGTCTGGAGGGGGAGAAGAACAACAACAACAAAAGAAATGACGAAGAAGAAGAAGAAGAAAAATGTAGAGGGGAAAGAAAACACCAACCTGCAGCTGTTGCCGCTGCTGCCACTTACTGCTGACAGGAGTGCCACTTGCCATGGCCACCTGTTGCTGTCGCCATGACCACCACCTGCTATTGCCTGCTCCTCTCCCTTGTCCTCCTCATCGTTCTCCAAGAGGAGGTCCCTCGTTCTTCTCCACCTGCAAAAAAAGGTAAAGCAGTGCCTTTTTTGGGGCAAAAGGGGAAGGTACCCTCAAAAGTCAGTAAAATATTGCAAGAATTATAGGAAGACCCTTGTATAGTAATATAACTACAGTTTAACCTCTAAATAAGAAAACCTGCTTAGCCTGGATTGCCTTGGGATCGGGCTCAGATCGGCCCATACAGATCATTTTTCGGGTTAGTGATCCATGCCCAATCCCCGAGTCAGCTTTCCTTGTTCCCATCTAGGCACTGCTTGAAGCTGCTTTTGTCAGCATAATTCTTTTTAATCAGTCAGAATTTGGTCATGAGCTAATGTTTTGAATCTGGTAGAAGAGATTCTTAGCAAGGAAAGCTGGCTCGGGGGTTGGGCACGGATCACTTGCCTGAAAACTTCATATTGGCCGGATTGGCCGATCTGAGGTGGATCCCAAGGCAATACAGGCTGAGACAGTTACCTTATTTAGAGGTTTAAGTGTAGTGATATTTCTCTACATGGGTCTTCCTATAATTTCCACGGCTACTTTACCAACTTTTGAGGCTACTTTCTCTTTTTGCCCCCCAAAAAAGCACTGCTTTACCCTTTTTGCAGGTGGAGCAGAGCGAGGGACCTCCTCCTTTTGGAGAAGGATGAGGGGGAGGAGCAGGCAGTGGCAGATGGTGGTCACAGTGACGGCAACAGGTGGAACTCTCATCGGCAGCAGGTGGCAATGGCAGCAGCGACAGCTGCAGGTTAGTGTCCCCCCCCCCCTCTTCATTCTTCTTCTTCTTCATTCCCTCTCCCCCACCACTGGACTTCCTCCTTTTCATTTTCTTTTACCCTTTTTATGGGATGGGATTGGGCTGGATCAGCCGATCCCATACTAGGATCAGCCAATCCGGCCCGGTCCCAAGTTGATCCACCCTGATGTGCCTGACCCCACTTGAAAATCAGGCACGGGGGGATGGGGTCAGATTTATTTGTCCGAAATTCGATAGGATTGGCTGTTGGTCATTTGTAGTGTCTAAAAAACTTACTCTGGAGGCATTTCTTGTGCTAGCCTTTTTTTGCTAAGGGCTTGTTACACTAGGGATGTTATGTAGGAGGTGATAATGTTTGGAGACTTCGGGGACTAAACTTATTTTATCTGTGACGATTTTCAGCTGTATATGTCTTGCCTAATTTATATTTTATGATGAAATTGCACCATCCATTATCATCATACAAGAGCAGTGTCAATCCAGGTTCTGCTTAATGAGGTCAGAAGTCTCGGGAAAGTTTTACAGTTAGGTGTTAGCCTGACATTGGCCTCCCTAGAACCAGAAGGGATACCAAACCACTTCAAAGGCTATTTTTTATGGAGTCCTTTTATCCTTAAAGGACTAGTAAACAAAAATGTTACTTTGCTATAAGTTGCTAACTGCCCATAATCTTTGGCATGGCTGTTAGGTGTTGCCTTCTAGTTTAATTCTGTGGCAAAATACCAAAAATGAAAGCATACTATGGCACAAGCAGTCTAATAAGAGAATCCAAAAGTGGAGAGGTGTACTGGTCCAAGTCTTTCAACCTGGGGAAAGTAGCTTTGTCTTTGTAAATGTATCAATACACTTGTAATGTTTTTTTTGGGTTTGTCCTTAAATTCTTATTCTTTCTGTGATAAATTAAACTGGCGCCAATATGACCTGGGAAATGCCTATCTGACTGTGATTGATGATTAGAAGTCTTCAGAATTTACATCTTGGAACATTGATAGTGCTAGTTTGCTCTTTGAAAATGTTATACTAACACATGCCTTTCCATGACTCTTCTCTTTCCCTGTTATCTAGCAGTTGAATTTGTTGAATCAGAATGGAAAACAGACCATACAGTGAGACGGCAGAGATGTACATTCCCGATAAACAGCATGAAGAAAGCATAGAGGTAATTGATTGCGGGTTTATGTTAAGCGATTGAGCCTAGTTTGGATACCTGGGTCTATAATATAGCACTTTTACTGGTTTGCTTTAATGGATCTGAGCAAAATCTCCATAAATATATTTTGTATGCCTGTGCCCTAGAGAAGGAAGGGGCTATTTTCCCTGATTGAACATCAACAAATCCTTTTATCTTTTTCAACTCATTGCTCATATGAGTGAAATAACTTTTTTTTGACTACTTTGCTTTGTTTGCTTCACATGATAGGCGTATTCTGATTCACTTCTTGAGGATATGGTGGAGGACTTCCGGCTACCAATTGATCACAGACCCACAGAAAATCTGGACACTGAGAACCTGGAACAAGCATCTTTTGACACAAAACTGACTGCATCTAACATAGGTTTCAGGCTTCTACAAAAGATGGGATGGAAAGGGAAGGGCCTCGGCAAAGATGAGCAAGGTATTTTTTATTCCCCATGCCAAAATTGATAACTTCTATGACTTGGTTTCATATGTGATCTTATGATGCTGATAGTGTCAAACATTTTGTTAGCCATCCTTGCAGTAGTCTTGGAGCATTCCTCCTATTATGAGGTTCAACATTTTTTTTTTGGAAAGTGGGTGGTACTTTACGAGGTTCAACATGTGATGTTGGTAGGAGAAATGTTCTAATATTTAATAAATGTGGGGCAAGTTAAGTTGAGAAGGGGCTGTGAACAGTGAGGACCTTTGTGTCTCTTGTGGCCTATGTCCAGAAGATGTCGATCACCTCTTTATAGCATTCCAGTTTAGTAGAGGTTTGGCAAATTTTTGCCAATCTGGCTAATGTGCAATGCAATTTTTTATCATTTGAAGAAATGTGGAAGGCTTACAGAGTTTTCAGATCACAGATGGGCAGTAAGCAGCTGTCTTAAATACTTCATATTCTGCCGCATACTATTTGTTGGAGCATTTGGAAGGAGCATAATGACGTCATGTTACGGGGAAGTCAGCCTTATATTGAAAATAGCTCTTTTCGAGCTCTTTACTTTTTCTATCATTTGAGTAGATATACCCTCAGAATTTCTGTAGACAATTGGAAGAGAGAGATATTGGCTGTTTTCCTGCTCTCTGTTATGTAATTTTTATTTTTTTAGGAGGAACCTCTCCTTCTTGACTGTATCATCTATCTTCATTTTATAAAATTGGTGGTACAGTCCACTTTTCCTTAAACAAATAAATGTGACTTTCAAGAAAAATCTTTAGTAAACATAGTTAGCTGAGGATCTGATTAGTTACATAGAATTTCTTTATTGAATTGAAATTTTTATTAGCATGGTGAGTGTCACACGGCAATCTGGAGGTGGCTTGTAGAATTTGCATTAAAACAAAATGATTGATGAACTTTTCCGAAACTGATTTATCTGAGGATGTGCGTGTGTGGATATAGAGAGATATAGATAGAGGGAGGGAGGGAGGTAGGTCTAAAAGCATGGGGTCAGGTATAGGAGCAATTGACTCAGCCGATAGGGTCCAGCATACTCAAGCCCAATCCCAGCCTACTTGCATCCATCTCAAGGAACTATTTCATGGTCCTTTTATGAAACACCTAAAAGAACTTGCCATGTACATGCATAGGAGATGTAGACATGAACAGTAATAATTCCAAGTTCTACTCATGTATTTGATGCAAGGGGTAACAAGCTATTCCTTGGTGGCTTGATCCTTGCCATATATGTCCTCAACCCTAGAACTGGCAGTGGACTTGGCATGCATATAAAACATTGCAGACATCCTGACCAGTTGACCGTCGCCGACAACAGGGGACTTAGAATCCATGTCCACTGTCAGTGCAATGGTGTAGATGCCCTTGACCTCATTTCAGTCATGGACTTGATTCTATGTTCAACACCGGTTCCACCACTTAGATATCTACAACATGGTGCCGTAGATGTCCTGTTTATGATGAACGAGGTGGGAAGCCTTCAGGAGAGGTGTCATGCGGTACACTCCCCCTTTTCAAAACTAATTGGACTGCACTACTGGTTTTATTAACCATGCAGAGGCAATGCAATCATGAGGATAGGAGAGGCCTCTTTCCTCCAAAGACACCACACTCTACCCAAATGGAAAAATAAAAAGGAATATCACATTTCTCAGGATACACCTCCAGTAGTCCACAACAGTCTTGTATAATGAAAACCACTTATTTAAATTGGAAATGTGCAAAAACTCATTACAAAAAAATCTTTAGGCTATCCTGATGCTTTGTATGAAACTGGGCCTCGAATGTCACCATGTAAGTTAACAAGTGAGTGTTGTCTGCATGGTTTACTGCACTGACCCAGCTTAGTTCAAGCAAGGTCTGCAGTATTGGTACCAGAACCAGGGCCGGTACTGGTACTGGTAACGGAACGTACGGCCCGGGACCAGTACGGCACCGGGCGGTTCCCCAATAACCCAATGGCCAATTCCCCCTCTGGTTTTCCCATGCCCCCCCAACGGCCACATCCAGGGTCCGGCCTTCGAGATCCATTTCCTGCTGGCTTGGGGTGCAGATGGGGCTCAGGGGTCTCATGCCAAGTCCAGCCAAAGCTGCAGGCGCCGACGCCAGCCTAGGGGAAGCCGGAGAAGCCAGACCTTCTGCAAGAGAGCACCTGGCAGGGCCATCGGAAGGCCCTTAGCTCTGCCAGCATCCTCGAGCACTGCAGTCGGGGCGAGGGCTGTTCCGGACCCTCCTGCCATCGTTAGAGTCTGCTGTCTGGTCGCCCGCAGAGACCACAGTAGGCGTCCGGTTCACAGCCTGCGGTTGGGGACGCTGTATCGGGTTGGTTCTTGGTAGTCCGCCTCCTGCCTGTTCCGGTGCCAGCAAAGGTCGCCAAAGCCGACGCTGCTGTAGGAAGCTCACCAGAGTGGGAGACTGCCGTCGGAGATGATCCGCCCTGCGCCCCCACCTCCGCAGGGAAGGGGCTGCCCTGAGCCCCCGCAGGTTTTGGGTGAAGAAGACGACCCGTGTCGGGCCCCCCTTCCCGCTTCCCAATACACGAGCCGACTTCGGAGTCGGGTAAGTTGCGGCCAGGTCCGCTGACCAAGCACACCCAGAACCAGATCTGGCTTTCTGGATCTGGCTTTAAAACTTAAAACTCCCCTTTCTGCCCCCAACACCTGCTGACCCCGATAGGCCTTTCCCCTCCCGCCCGATGCCCCCTTCGCCTCTAGGGTTTGAGAAGTTCTCTACTGATCCGCAACCGCCGTCGCCAACGACCGCCGTTCGGCCCATTCCACCAAGGTTCCTCTCTCTCTCTCCCCCCGACCTCCACCGTCGTTGCCGCCGACCCCACGCAGCCGCCTTCGCCGTCGTTTAGCTTTTTTCTTTTTAAATATGTACCGGCCGGTACCGGCACCAAGCTGGCCGAACTGGACCTGTCAGGTCTGGTACCGGTACATACCACCCGGTACCGGTACGTTCCGGGCGGTACTGCAGACCATGAGTTCAGGTGTTGAGCAGGTAGCCTCACTATTCTGGGTTGCTCCTGAGCATGGCGCAGTCTGGGGGCATGTAAGTTGACCAAAAAGGCAACTCAGATCAACTGATTGCTACTGGAACCTTCAATAACAAAGAGCAATTTGGCATTTAAGTAAGATGTATCAGACATTGACTGTTCTTTTAGTTATGTTTTTTCTCCATCTCTGTGGAATTGATTGACAAACCTGAGCTTGCAGCCTTGCTGAACATGCTTATTGAGATTTTGAGATGAGTACAAATATTGGTTATTTGAGGTTTTGTATCATAACCATAGTTATCTTCTTGTATGCTGTTGATATGCAGGCATAATTGAACCAATCAAAGCAGGTATTAGGGATCCAAGGTTAGGAGTTGGTAAACAAGAACAAGATGATTTTTTCACAGCTGAAGAAAATGTCCAACGTAAAAAACTCGATGTTGAGGTTGAGGAGACTGAAGAGCATGCAAGAAAACGTGAGGTATATAGTTATCTGCTTGTCTAGTCTATTTTCAAATTTCTGAGAGAACATCAATTCGAGGATATTGAGAATGTCGTGCAGTTTTTATTTTGGTGGCTTCTGCCTGCCTCGTGCACATGATGAAAATCCAGGTCGTAGCAGAGCGTGAACTAAAAATTCAAAGTGAAGTAAAAGAAATAAACAAGGTCTTTTTCTGTAACCTCTGCAACAAGCAGTACAAACTGGCAATGGAATTTGAAGTTCATCTGAGCTCATATGATCACAACCACAGAAAGGTGAACTTGCTGATTTATCTTTTAATGTAGCTGCCTTTTTGGTTCTTTCTTGTCAGATTAAGATTGATTTCAACTTATAACTCATTCTAGTCAGGCTTAATTGTAAGTTGCTTGTTTTCTTCTCAAGCGTAGGAATTGTTCTTCTGTTAATGTACTTACTGGCCTCTCTAAGAAAATTGTTGTTATATTTGCAGCGGTTCAAGGAAATGAAAGAAATGCACTCCACTAGCAGTCGTGATGATCGACAAAAGCGAGAACAAATTCGTCAAGAGAAAGAAATGGCAAAGTTTGCTCAAATGTATCTATTTATAGTTTTCTATTTTCATGTGATATTCTTTTATCTTTCTCTGGTTTTCTAGAGGATTGCGTATAGACTGTTTTTCTAATCCCCTTGACATCTATCCAGTGCAGGGCAACGGCAGCAACTGCAACAACAAGAACAAACTGGAACCATTTCAGAATCCCCAACAGTAAAGGGTGTGACTGCTGTTGCAGATCCAGAACAGCGGAGGACATTGAAGTTTGGCTTTTCTGCTAGGCTTGGAGCCAACAAGGTTTTTAGAATTAGACCAAACTTGTTAAAAAACTAAATCCTGCCCAATGGCTTGAATGTCTTATAACCTTAGCATTTATAGAAACCTGTCAATGGTTGTGATCTTGTTGATAACGCATCCAGTACACATTCTTGATCTTGTTATTGACTGCATGGATTCATTCAATTGTTGCCACTGGTAAGTTCATGAAATCTGCTTGGTGTGTTTCCTGATGCAGCTCCACTTTGTTTTGCTTAACTTTGGAATTGTTTCTTTGATGTGTTCAAATATTCTTTGCTCTTAAAACATACAATGGTAGACACATTGGCACTTAAACCAAGATGCCAATGATAAATCTTTTATGCATGTGAACACAGCCAAAATATTGATATCTATTCCAAACCAAATCTAGTTACCTGAGAAATTTCATCTAGAACATATGGTTGGACATTGTTTCTGGGCTTTAACCCCTTCATCTATTTCTGAGGTAGGTGTTCGTTCCTTTCTTCCAAAGCTGTCAACTCTTTTGTCTTTATTTTCTAGCTTCCAAAAAGTGCTTTTTTTCTTTTTCTATTTACTTTCTTGCGATGGTCTGTACCTATTACTTATGCGGAATGAACATTGAGATTTGCATTACTTCTTGTGCTGCATCACTCATACCTACTTCATTTCCACTCTAATATACCAAAGCCTGGATGGAATTTTGTTCTTGATGAAAACATGGTGTTGTAGGCATCTCATACTGTCATATGAAGGAATAAAATATAGGTGATCGATGGATTTCTTGCTGGGGATGTGCTCTCACTAACACATTTTAAACTCTAGGTGCTAAGAAGACTAGGCCTTTTCTATGGCTTTAGACTTGGTATATATTTTCTTAATTCTGTAAGATTTTGAGCTGTGTTTTCTGTTTTGGGTGGACACCTTACATTTCTTTCTCTCGCACTGGCATATTTTAGTAGTATAGTCTAAGTAATTAGAGGTGAGAGGCGCCCGAGATGATCAAGCATTTGCCTTAGCCTCAAATGCCTAGGCGATGAGTGGTACAGTCTAAGTAATTAGAGGCGAGAGGTGCCCGAGATGATTAAGTGGTCGCCTTGCCTAGGCGTTTGAGGCGACATTTTTTAAATATGTTAAATAAATCACGTATATAATATGTATCATTAAGTATGTCAACAACACGTAAAAAATCAATAAGATTAGTAATTTCATCCACTTGGATGTGAGAAATAAATTAAGAACCTATCAAATTGACATAGACCTGGCCGAAATTTCTTATAGGAATGTGCTGGGCAACCCAAGTGGGCTTGGCCCAAAGCATCTGCGGCCACAGCAAGGTCGCCTAGGCGAGGTGGGCTAAAGCAAGGCGAGTTGTGGGTGCCTTGCCTCGCCTCATTGCCTAGGAGAGCGCCTCAAGCGCCTTTGATAACATAGAGTACAGTTGCCTTTTTAGGAAGTGAGGAAGAAACTTGTACTAGTGAGGGTGAGAAGACATCAATAATATGAAAACTATCATGGCAAAGAAATAGAAATGGGACAATAAATGCTTATCATCATCGTTGTCATAATAATAACAATCTATCCCATTAGTTCCTGGTTGGCAAGTTTGACCAAGAACCCAAGCATTTGTAAATGTTTTCTAATTGGCTGCCTGCCTAATGTCAACTCCAGAAAGCTGTGCGAAGTACCTATGAGAGTTAAAGAGGGTCTGATAAGTCTCATGGGATCAATTGGCCAGTAAAGGACCACTTTTTATTTATGCACTTTAAGCTCCTGCAACTATAGAGCAAGTCCTAAAGGTTCCTCTAAATAAGAGGAAATGCAGCAATTTTGCTTTGATGTAGGGTTATGTGATCTACTTTACAGAAACTTTAGACAGGAGAGGAAACTGAAAAACAGTTGCCTTGAGATGAAAAAAATCCCTGCCCAGCATTTTCTGCTGAAATTTGCATCATCCTAGCTGGCACATGATCTCCGTTTCTTCCTTTGTTTTCCCCAAGGTGCGTGGGGGGGTGGGGGGATACAGCCTGAAATTTTGTAAAGGGTATAGAAGCATATGTCCAGTACTGCGTCAACCCAGTGACAGGTGCCCAAGGAGGGGCCCAGATTGACTTTGGATCATGGAAAATTGAGTAGGATGGAGTCAACTGAAAGTGACTTTGGTTTTGATTTTTACGAGTCCAATCAAGTCCTTTCTGGATAGGCATACAAAATATGGAAATGCTAAAATGATGGAAAACATTCCCCACTTTTCTTGTCCTTATGTTGTGTGTGAACGTGATTGGTTGACTTCCGAACTTCAACATGACTGACTACCTTGAATTTGTAAGAAAACCCTTGCTCAAGCATGCCTCTTTAGAAGGGTAAGAAAATGGGGAACATGTTTGGGTCACACTAGCATTGATCATAAAAGATTGGCCTTTTTTGGCTTATTCTAGGATTACTTGCTCTCTATGTCATGCGGGGGAAGAATCACAGGATCATCTATTTCTGGGCCATATGGAGAGACCTCTTTCAGTAAACAGTGATGGGAACATCAAAGCAAGACCACTAACTTTTTTATTTGTATTTATACCCTTGTGTTAAATGGGTTTGCAATTGTATGGCAACTATAAGCCCAAGTGTGAGTCCTTAGGTTTTAGTGGATTTCTTTACAAAGGGCCATGTTGGTCCGGCGGGACCCCCACCTTCTTTCCCATTGGTCCACCTAGGCTCTAGGGCCCATGTGGGGCTGGTTCAAAGTCCAAGGTGGGCTTAGACCAAGACCTTTCAAAGTTGGACTAAGAAAAGTCCAAGATGCCCACTTGCCATGGGCCCCCCCTTTCCACCTATTTTTTGAATTTTGTATTTTCTTTTACCACAGGGGAGAAGGAATTAAATATTCTTATCCCTTAATTGCCCCTCCCTAACCCTAGATCTGAGGGTAGTGATGGTCATTTAGTTAGGTCTATAAAACTCATATATTTTCATTATTTTGGGAATTAATGTGAAGAAAATCAAGAATTTGCCTTGAGCAGCCCAAGGGCACAGCCCCTCTCCCTCTCACTCCCAACCCCTTGCAGCTGGATTGCTGCGAATTTCTTGAGGTGTGAAGCCTCCCTATCAACCCCTCTCTGAGTGAGAAGCTCAGCGCCGCCGCCGCCATTGAGCCGCCGTCGCACCACCACCGCCAACCCGTCTCCGGTCTGTTCACTGCTGGACAATAAGCTGAGGCCGGAATTTTATCTTCCAATCCGTAGATCTGTTCAACCTCAAATTTTGAGGGTTTGTTTCCCCTGTCATTCCCCATCTCCAGTTTAAATTTCATGTCAATCCGCCTTCGTTTATTATTTTTCTCAGTAATTTAGTTCCCCCCCCAGCAATCTGCCAGTTTGCAGATCTGCGGGATAGTAGTCTGATGTTATATTTTTTCCGCCCCCTTAGTCATCTCCAAAAATTCTCAAAAAATTCAGACGTGATCCTCACGTCTCCCCCCTCCACCCATAATTTTTTCAGAGTCTAGACCCACCATTTTTATTTTGGTCAAAGTTCATTTTCAGACAGATCCTTTTCTATCCTGTGTGATCTGAATTCCGAGCCAGCATCAGATACAGTGATACAGTCATTTTTATTTCAAATCCGTTTATTGGATGGTTCTGAAATAAATACATGTTGTAGCCCTTCGAGTCTAGTTTCCCACGGTACCAATTTTGCCTCGATCCGACGTCGGATCTGGGTGTAACAATTATTTTCGTCGAGGCGTACAATTTTGTCCCAAGAACAGGCCAGCAGAGCAGTCTGCCGGTTAATCCCGGTAAAATACGTTCGGCTCACATTCGGCGACCGCCGCTCCCGGAGATCGACCAGCAACCCCTCAGCAGCGTCCCAGCAGGCCGCCGCAGCAAGGAGACGCCCGGGCACCGCCGTCCCAGCAGTCGGACATGCCTGCTGTCCTGTGGGCCCCGCAGAACCGAGCCAGACCAGCAGTCCGTCTCCAGCCCGAGAGCCTTCCGGCTTGCTACCCATCAACCCGAGTTCGCTACTCCCGGGTCCCACGTGTAGTCGTTTACCTCCCTGTGTGGAGTGGGCAATAGAAATAACTGATGTAATTAATTAATTACTGTACACCGGGAGTACGAGTTTCGGCCGGGGTCGTCTTCCCCACGCTCAGCTCGTGGAGGTATCGTGTCCGCTCCCTACTTTGACATTTTGTTTATCTCGTATATTTTCATATGCCGCTGCATGAGTGATAGGAACTTAGCTCGCTATAATTTTATCATAGCTGCGAGAGTGAGTGAGTGGAACCCGTCCCGTGACTCGATCAGAGCACGCAGAAAAGTCGATACCCGAGACTCAATGCCGGTTCCTCAACCGCGCAGATCCACGCGTTTCCCTCGCTTAGGGACGTTCGCGAGCTAGAGTCCCAGGTTTGCATTCCGTCCCGCATCAAATTGGTATCAGAGCCGATTTGAGTCTAGGGTAGTCGGTCCAAGGTGTCGCATTGTCTTCCCATATCCGGTATATTAAAAGGTTCCGCCGGAACGATAGGTTACGCCTATTGGGAAGGTAACACACTTGCGTGAGTGCGATCTTCGGATTAAACCTCTGCCACGTACCGGATACTGGTTTAGTCTAGGTTTGTAGTCGAGTATGCATTCCAACTTTGTTTTGTTGTTTTAGGGTCATGTCTAGTCCATTAGGGAGTCAGTTTGTCTTGTCACCGAGTGTCTACATGGCCATCCTATAGCTCCCCGTGGCCCATGAATTCCCAAACGCCCACGTCATATGAATGGTGGCAACACACCCAAGGATGGGGAATCCAACCCCTCCGCATCCGTAGGCCCGAAGTCCCGAAGTCCCAGACTTCTATGACTCCAAAATCCCGAGCGACTACCTAAAGTGGGAAGCCGCTATGGACAAGTATTTCGAGTGTTACACTATGTCCGATGTCATGGAAGTCGATTTTGTCACAAAGCGGCTTTTTTACGAAGCCGCCGAGAAGGTGAGAGACATCGAATGCTTGAGGGAGATTAGGAGGCAATGGCCTATCGAGACATGGTGTGAGATGAAGGGCGAGCTTATAAGGGTCTATTTACCCGGCCCAGTCACCTTCAACCGACCCCACGCAGTCACCTCCAACCAAGTGGGTCAAAGTCGGAGGCAAAGAGCCCCGCACGTAGATGAGCCTAGACCCAAGATTAGGCCAATTGAATATGAGAAAACCCACCATGATGCCCCTAGTCCAAACCGCACCTTAGACGACCTCTTGCAAATGTTTATGGATCGGATGGATAGGAGGGATAGGATGTGGGCACAACTCCTGCCCGAGCCTAAGGAGGTAGTAGCCGATAGTCTAAATTCGGTGCTGTCTACGGAGTCCCCAATTCCCCTCCCCATCATGGAGGAAGACCCTTCCCCAACCGAGGGAGATGTCGTGCTAGAACCTTCACCCTTCGAACTTCAGCCGGAGCCATACCTACGTACTAAGGGTGAGATTGTCATTGTAGAGCCACTTTTTAGCTGGCTCAAGCAAGGCTTGGTCCCTAAAGCCTTTTTCTACCCATCCATGGACCCCGCACTACAACTAGTGCCAGTCAACTCATTCCACACCACTTTTCGGTCTTCTCACCATGTTGATACATTAGAAGATCTCATTAAGGGATTAGACTGGCAATTGAAGTTGACGTGTATGTTGGCCCGAGGCTTCGACCAACCCAATCGTCTTAGCTTCACACATCCAGCCTTAGGGTCTATTACCTCCGTGTGCACCGTGGGTCATGTCACCGGTTCTCTTATTCCTCCCCATGCTGGCCGAGTCTAGCTTCATTCCACTTTTCCCAAGGGAGGAACCTTATCTCCTCCATCAGACCACCGTCCCATCTACCCCAGTGCATGAAAGTGACCACCTACACCTTCAAGAATTCCACACATGGGACCTTGTCATGAGGCAACCCATCTCAAGGGGTCATACATTCTTTGATCCCTTCGATCCTTTCCGTAGTGAACATCTTGACCCACCATCTCTACTACACTTCTTCAAAGAAGTTCACTATCACATCTCTACCCCACAAGCCAGTCCGCTTACACTCCGCAAGGAGCCCGTTCATTGGGGTACGGAAGAAGGAGAATTCGGCTCTCCTAGCCCACCCAAATCCAAAGGGCCGACAGTGCATGATTGGTTCACTTTAGGATGTCTAGAGTCCTCCCAAGTTGACCGAGGTCCGGTGCACCTTAAATCCACATGCGGATTGCCTGGTCCACCATTACATATGTATGGGTCGGACTAACAGTAGGTTTGTCTAGGGTCTTGTGTGAGTCTGTGTTTTTATTTATTTGTTCAATTTGTCAGGAGTCTATACATACATTTGTCTGTTGGGAGTCTGCATACGTTGAGTCGAGTCGGTCTAATGCACGCTCGCGGCGTCAGTCTTTTTCGAGTGTGATGCAAGTCGGATCTCATGCGTACGTTGTAGACTTGTCGGAATTTGGGATCAGCTCTACCACAATGTCTCGGATCTAGTCACATAAAGGGACCCAACGGTGATTCCTAGTGAGTCTTTGAGCCGTCTCCTCCCTTTGAGAGTGACCCCAGCGTGAGCATAAAGAACATATACGGGATGAGCAGGTGACGATTACTAGGAGTGGAGCGTACCCGCGTTACCTGGTACGGTGGAGAACATGGTCCACATCCGACAGATCCGCAGGAGCGATATATGCGCAGCCGCACCCCTTACTCGACGGGGTCGAGTTTCTCCCACACTGAGAGAATTGATGAGGACATCAAAGCAAGACCACTAACTTTTTTATTTGTATTTATACCCTTGTGTTAAATAGATTTGCAATTGTATGACAACTATAAGTCAAAGTGTGAGTCCTTAAGTTTTATTGGGTTTCTTTGCAAAAGGTCATGTTGGCCCGGCGGGACCCCCACCTTCTTTCCCATTGGTCCACCTAGGCTCTAGGGCCCATGTGGGGCTGGTTCAAAGTCAAGGTGGGTTTAGACCAAGACCTTTCAAAGTTGGACCAAGAAAAGTTCAAGATGCCCACTTGCCATGCCCCCCCCCCCTTTCCACCTATTTTTTGAATTTTATATTTTCTTTGACCGCATGGGAGAAGGAATTAAATATTCTTATCCCTTAATTGCCCCTCCCTAACCCTAGATCTGAAGGTAGTGATGGTCATTTAATTAGGTCTATAAAACTCATGTATTTTCATTATTTTGGGAATTAATGTGAAGAAAATCAGGAATTTACCCTGAGCAGCCCAAGGGCACAGCCCCTCTCTCTCTCTCCCCCAACCCCTTGCAGTTGGATTGCTACGAATTTCTTGAGGTGTGAAGCCTCCCTATCAACTCCTCTCTGAGTGAGAAGCTCACCATCGCCGCCGCCGCCGCCGTCGCACCACCAACGCCAACCCGTCTCCGGTTTGTTCACTGTTGGACAGCAAGCTGAGGCCGGAATTTTATCTTCCAATCTGTAGATCTATTCGATCTCAAATTTTGAGGGTTTGTTCCCCCTGTCATCCCCCATCTCCAGTTTAAATTTCGTGTCAATCCGTCTTCGTTTATTATTTTTCCCAGTAATTTAGTTCCCCCCCAGCAATCTGCCAGTTTGCAGATCTGCGGGATAGTAGTCTGATATTATATTTTTCCCGTCCCCTTAGTCATCTCCAAAAATTCTCAAAAAATTCAGACGTGATCCTCACATCCCTCTCCACCCATAATTTTCTCAGAGTCTAGATCCACCATTTTTATTTTGGTCAAAGTTCATTTTCAGACAGATCCTTTTCTGTCCTGTGTGATCTGAATTCCGAGCCAGCATCAGATACAGTGATACAGTCATTTTTATTTCAAATCCGTTTATTGCATGGTTCTGAAATAAATATATGTCGTAGCCCTTCGAGTCTAGTTTCCCACGGTACCAATTTTGCCTCGATCCGACGCCGGATTTGGGCGTAACAATTGTTTTCGTCGAGGCGTGCAATTCTGTCCCAAGAACAGGCCAGCAGAGCAGTCCGCCGGTTAATCCCGGTAAAATATGCCGGCTCACATTCGGCGACCGCTGCTCCCGGATATCGACCAGCAACTCCTCAGCAACGTCCCAGCAGGCCGCCGCAGCAAGGAGACGCCCGGGCACCGCCGTCCCAGCAGTCGGACCCGCCTGTTGTCCCGTGGGCCCCGCAGAACTGAGCCGGACCAGCAGCCCGTCTCTGGCCCGAGAGCCTTTCGGCTTACTGCCCATCAACCCGAGTTCGCTACTCCCGAATTCCACATGTAGCCTTTTACCTCTCTATGTGGAGTGGGCAATAGAAATAACTGCTGTAATTAATTAATTACTGTACACCGGGAGTACGAGTTTCGGCCGGGGTCGTCTTCCCCACGCCCGGAGCGTGGAGGTATCGTGTCCGCTCCCTACTTCGACATTTTGCTTATCTCGTATATTTTCATATCCCGCTGCATGAGTGATAGGAACTTAGCTCGTTATAATTTTATCACCGTTGCGAGAGTGAGTGAGTGGAACCCGTCCCGTGACTCGATCCGAGCACGCGGAAAAGTCGATACCCGAGACTCAATGTCGGTTCCTCAACCGCGCAGATCCACGTGTTTCCCTTGCTTAGGGACTTCCGCGAGTTAGAGTCCCAGGTTCGCATTCCGTCCCGCATCAAACAGGGCTTTGGAATCTTGATCGAGGATGCTAGAAGTCTGGAAAATAAGGGGAAATGGGAATGGTAGGGGTAACGATGGAATCTGGTGTTTGATTCTTCATGGCACAGTTTGGCCTTTATGGGGGAGAGAAGAAATAATAGGATCTTTAGAAGCAGACAGTCCAGGGATTAGCTGGTGTCTTTCATTAGTGACCATGTTAGAGAATCGGCAGTGGCACTGGGAAGAGTGAATTTACACTATTCAAGTATCTTGCGAATCACTGTTAGAAGTACACCACATACTGTCAACGAGCTTGTAGCTTGGCGGCACCTGACGTCCCTCCATGGGGGTGAGGTCTCACTATCAAATCCTCCTCCTATACTGTACATAATGGGGCAGAATAACTGGACCCCTCACGCGCAGAAAGCTAGCTTGTGTGATAGCAGGTGGACCAATTGTGAAGGGTGGATCCCCCCCCTAAATGGGGATAACTTTGGAGTGAGGTTGGATTCAGTCTCTATCATGGTTCGACAACTCGGGGATCGGTATCAAGATCGGATTCCCTCTGATGCAATACGAGTCGGCCCTACTCAGACTGACTCAGCCGAGTCGTATATTTAAAATAAACTCAACAATAGAGTTTAATTCTTTTCATCCATAAAATGCAAGATTTATGACTATTGTTATATCATGAATATAATTTTTATTTTTATTTTTAGATTATTTTTAGATATTATATTATTATTTAAATAATTCATAGTGACTTGGTGCGATTCGCCTGATTCACGACTCAGAACTCTAGAGACGATTCAAGTCGGAGCGAGTCAGCGAACCAAGGTCTCTGTGCTTGTGTGGGGAGGCTTGCACATGGCCACTAGCTAGGCCATTGATCCCCAAAAAAAATACATCACTTTTCTTGGGGGGAGAGTGTTATGTATATATGGCAAACTTTTTTTGGTTCTCTTAACGCACGTGAATGTTTACTTTCCCTTCCAATGAATATGTGGTCTTGTCCACCTTCAGAGAAGGAAAAGAGTTATTCCACTATTTTAAAACTTGGCCTGGCCTGGCCCGGCTGGTCCCACTGGTTGACCCACGAGTCGGTCTCAAAATCGGGTTGAAACCCTACCTAGACCGGCCAAGAGCTAAAATCCGGTCAAAACCCGGTTAACCCAGCTAACCCGGCCCAACCCGATAAAATCAATGTGACACGGCCTAGTTCGAGACCTATTTTATATTTTGTAAGTTTCTATCATTAGTTTAGTTTTTAATTTAACATAAAAATAAATATAGAAGATGAGGAGTCATCCTTTAAATTATATCTCTTATGACCTTATCATTTAATGGTATTAACACATATTTTGGAAGTTGAAAAGATCTGGATTCTAAGTCTTTCTTCCCTACGTGCAGAAAGAAACAAAGAAAACTTAAGAGTCTAAAACTAAACTTGGTGAACTCTCCCGCCATCCCATTAGATAATCTACAGGTCACAGACTCACAAAGGAGAATGGAAAACTATGGAGTGCAGAAAAATCATTTAATGCACTTGTTCTTTATTTTTGCAATATATGCTACGATATATCTTTCATATTTCTAAGTTACTACGTAAGATATATTAAAATTTTATGGATATATAATATTGATCTGAGCGGTTCCAGTCTTATGGGATATAGGTCAATCCGAACGGTTAAATCATTAACCCATGACCCACTAGTCTATCCGGGTCAAGATCCAGGTCGGGTTTTACGACATTGAGTTATTCAGCTACTTGGATGTTGGGCCTCTACTTTTCCTTATCAAAACATAGGATATACCGAATGGACCAGCAAGAATCCATTTGACATATGAGCCATTTGGATATGAGTGGTAGCTGAAACTTTGCCATGAACCTTTCACTTTCAACGAAAAGTACAAAGTTGACAACCATGGGCATTAGCCCTTATTTCCAAATCATTTCAAAATTTTGGGTTAGCCATGAAGATGCCTGGTCATCAAGAGTAAATGTTGTCTCTGAATCAAGTTTGCTTGGAAAACAGAACTCTGTCAGTCATTTGTTCGGTTGGGTTTGGAAATGCAGTGAGAATGGGGAGATCTTGGCAATTTATGATTGTTAAATTTCCTGTGATTGGAAGTGAGCCAATTGTTCCAAATTTAACTGTGGGTTGACCTTGAAGAGAGGTGAAGTATTCTCCTAAGAAAGATGGAATCTGAATTTTGAAAATTGGGAAAGGACAATGTAATTTTGACTCTCCCCTGATCCCCTCCAGCCCTTTTTTCTCCTTCCAGTGGTCTCAATGGCCACTTTTGTCTACTTCAGTTTATATCTTTCTGCAAGGAAGAAAATGTAGTCGAGGATTAGGGAGAATCAATAGTGTTAGGTGGTTAATTGTTATATGTTGCAACAGTTAGTCCCAGCATTGTGGGCTGGGGTTATGTAGATGTTCGTATGATATCCTGTATCACCCACTGCTTTCATATGTTGCTAAGCATTTTTTTCCCCACTACAGCTTCGTAGATGTAATGCTTAAAAACTTGTATTAACGTCCCTAAAAAAGGTAAAAGACTTTTGGTCTGTCCTTTTATCCTGAAACCTTGCCTATCGATCCGTGTGCTGCCTCCCACGTGGATCAGGAAATCAGCATCAGATGTGTGCTGTTGGGTACTTATGTTCCCGCAAGTTGATGTTGAATTCAGCTATACTCTATATGGTGCTCTTTTCTGCATACTATGTCCCTAAAGTTGGCTTTGCTTTGCTCTTTCTTGTGTGTAATATCCTTAAGTTGGCTTTGCTCTTTCTTTTTTTTCGTTTTTGTCACAGAGCACCATGAGTGGTGGCAGTGCCAAGAAACCGAAGGTAGCACCCAAGATCTCGTCGGTGTTCGGGGATGATAGTGAAAGTGAATCTTAACAATGCAATGTTGCTCAGAATTCAAGAAATGTGGTAACTTCAGGTCTTGTTTATGATATTCATTTCTCCGTATAGTTTTCGTCTGTAGTCAGCAATTTGTAACATTATGTTTACATCGGCTTGTCGCATGAGTTTGTTAACCGGACATTAACCTAATTTAGTGTTCGTCCTCCAACAAATGGTTGCTTTTTAAACGAATGTTTCTGATCCTGTGGACATGGGTCCGCCAGTTGGTTCCTTCGATACTGAACTTTTGTGGATTGGATAAGAAAATCAGATGAGCCTTCCCATTCAGGTAACCGTAGAGAAATGAGGGGGCACGGGAAACTTGGAGATATTTTTACATAGGTGTTGTCTATTTCCATGTAATTCTCCGATTTTAAGATCCACCGATTTTAAGTCAAGGCATAGGTCCAGAATGAGACGCCAAATGTAATGTTTGGGAGTCAGTTTCATCCCAAGATGACTAGCTATATGGGAGACCTATTCTCCCTATTATTAAGCTTTCATCTTCGGTCTTAATTTGTCATAGTTTGCATGAGAAACCTAGACTTCAAGTCTAATTCCACATCAAGAATGAGATTGGGGTGAAGACTCGGTAATAGGGAGAATAAGTCTCCTGAGTAGCTAATCATTTTGGGGATGGAACTGGCTCCCTAACACGTCTCTTTCTCCTTCTCCTTTACTTTTCTTTATTTGTCTAAAGTTTTAGTTTCCCTTTTAAAGTGTTAATGTAGTTGTTGATTTCCAAATGATTACTTATTTAGATCTAAGAAACTCCTAGTTTTTAATTCCCAAGTACACCAACTAGTTCTAGAGGTTGGCACTAATGTTCTCTATCTTACTTGGGTTTTCAATTAGTTATTGCATTCACTAACTTCACTCTTTATTTCACATGGATTGATGATAAATGTTGTTGTGCTATTTGCTCTTCATGTTTGTTAAGAATAAGCTCCACAACCTCATGAGTTTAAATCCTACGAGGATTGCGTTATTTATTCTTTGAAAATTCCAGTCAATTCCTCGTTCCTGGGTTAAAGTGTTGTTAAATAGTACGAGAGTCTCAAATAATTTCTTGCAGCAATTTTTTTGGCTAAAAATTTTATTATTTAATGCAAAGTCTCACTCACCAAAAATGCATCTTTAGAATTGTGAAACTTGAAGATCATACAGACGACAAGCGGACCATCTGCATACTAGGGGCCTATTGGCCCCTAAATGAAATAATCTTTGATGGTATCGATAACAAAACAATGTTAATGATAATTTGGTAGCATATGTTAAGACATATATATTTCGTAGCATTGATAACAGAAGAATTTTAAAATCTGAAGATTTGTCTACTCTATCGGCACCTCCACCTAGGGGGTTGCACGTAGGGGAGAGAGAGAGAGATGACAAAAAAGTCTGATGTGGCCGGGATGAAGCGGCGAAACTGATCGTGTTACATAAATGAGGCATATTTTTTGCAAATAAGTTAGAGATGGGCATATTTGAGTGGATAAGTATTAAAATTAGATCATTTAAATAAATTACTCTTAAATCTTTAGGGTCAGTTTGAGAATGAGTTAAGGTGAGAGAACAGTGGATCTCACCTCTCCCTCGCACAAAGAGACGTTAATCGGGTTTGGTTAACGCAAGCCACCCCGGTCGTTTGAGCTAACCGGGCTCGGCTAACAAACTGGCCTTTAATGTCTATCCCATTCATATGGAATCACCATCCATCTGAATCTGTATGAAAGAGAGTGTATGAGAGAGAGGGCATCCACAAGCAGACATGGAATTCACCATCCATCCGAACCTACGAGAGATGGGATGTCATCATGTCCACAACACCACCTTGCATGATGCCATCGGAAGCGACGTGAAAAATAAACCAGAAATTAGACAATACAGATGTTCAATCAAACAAGGCAGGCACATCGATCAATCCATGGAAGATAGCACATGAACAGAAACATAGACAGATGTGTTGGTGGGATAAAATTTACACTTCACGCCCATCACTTTTCCCTTCCTTGTTAACAGGTTGTAGGTTCAGAAAACTACATCAGCCAAAGAGGAAGAAAGAATCCTGATGGAAGGAGGAGGAGAAGATTATTGGGGAGAAGCTATCGACAGAGAGGTCAGGGAATTCCAGGCTACTATTACAGTATTACTACAGGCGAGCAATGTAGGTGTCATAAAAGAGAACTAAAGAGTAAGATTGGTCGATTCGGTGATCCGTATCAGATCGGAATCACCATGATCTCATACGATATGCTCGAGTCACATATAACTCGGGTCGATTTAGTCCAACCCATCTCACCTCACTCCACCCTACCGTGTCATCCCTGACAGTCATTTCTTCCCTCCACCTCTTTTTCACCCGACATCCCTTTCTTCTCTCACCCCCGTGCCCCCGTTTCACCCCGCAGGCCTTTGTTCCCCTGATCATTGTGACTCGGCTCAACTCGGCCTATCCCAAGGCTGATACATATCGTATTAAATTTTTGCAGATACGGTATCTCGAGCCGGATCGAGTCGAATCATGTTAAAGAGTTACAACGGAGAGGTAAAAAAAAAAAAAAACCTCTTTTTGATTCTCTCTTGGGGGATGGATCATCCTGCCGAACGGAGCTCCCGCAGCGTCAGCTTTATCTGCTCCTGCACCAGCTCCATGCGCTTGGAGAACACCTCCAGCTCCAAAATCCGCTGCTTTCGCCACTTGTCATCCGCCATTGCGGTGCTCTGCAGCTTCACCTGATTAGCTCCAAGACCCAGAGGCAGAAGGCTGAGCGTTAGCCCGTCCAGGACTCCGCCCGCACCCGCAGCCCCACCCATCCGCCCCCCAACCGCAGAGCACAGCAGCTGCTTGAACATGGGTGACAGACAACTCCTCACGGTCTCCTGGATCACATTCGGCACCGACGCCACCCTCGTCGGCATGTGGCTCTCGGCAACCTTCACCTCCACCGGCGCCTCCGCCGCCAAGACCAGGGCGCCCGCCGCAGCTGTGGCGGCCACTTCGGCGACGGACCTCTTCCGGCCGCGCCTCCGCCGCTTCCGCGGTTGGGAGATGGCCACGACGCCGGCGCCCTCGAGTTCGCCGATCTGGTGCGGGTTCAGGTCGTCGACGACGTCGTCGTCGCCGCCGCGGGAATAACCGGTGCCGCCCCAGATCTTGCGGGAGAGCTCGAAGGTGACCTGGTCGTGGTGGCTCTTGAAGGAGTAGTCCTTGCCGGTGGTGGTCATCCTGTCGGTGACGTTGCGGTACTTCTTCTTGAGGCGGCGGAGCTTCTCCACCAGCTGGCTCTTGTTGAAGTCCAGCTGGAGGCGTGCCCTGATCTGGTGGTAGAAGGGCCCGGTGTCGTGGTGGTGCGCCGCGGCGGAGCCCCGCCGGGATGTGAAGTCCAGGAACCCCTGCAGGATCACGATCTCGTCCTCGTCCGTCCACAGCCGCTGGAACAGCCGCCGCGAGTCCTCTAGCGCCGCGGCGGGCTTCCCCCCCTCCGCGGATGCCGCCCCCGATCCGCCCGCCCCGACCGCCTCCGTCCTCTGGCGCTTGCGCTGCGGGGTGACATAGCCGTCGGCCTGCACCGCGACGGCGTCTCCGCCGGCGCCGCCGTTGAGGTTAGGAATACGGGTCGGCGGCGCCGCGGCGGGGTTTCTGCCGGAGTGATTGGTGTAGGTGGAGGAGGTGGAGAGGGCGGAGTCCTCGTTGGAGCCCTCCGCCGGCGCCGCCGACGATGCCACCCGTGGCTTCTGCCGCTCGTCCTTGCCGCTGTCGCCCACCTCCTCGCCGTCGTCAAACGCCTCCTCCACGGTTCCCTCGTCGGACTCGTCGAGGTCGTCCTCGACGCCGACAGCCGCTGCCGCAGCAGGGAAGCGCATTTTTTCTGTTTTTTTTTTCTTTTCTTTTTTTGATGGGGGTGGAGATCGGATCGGATCCAGGCGAGGAAGAGCTTCTCAACGAAGGAGAGAGAGGAGGGGTTGGCTGGGGTTAGGTTAGGTTGCGGATCCACTGCGACAACCACTACTGGTTTGGGCCGCTGTGATTGTCGCATCCCGGCGCAATGAGCCCAACGAACGAATAAAGGTCACTTTTTTAAAAAATTAAAATTATATTCTGACGTCACCCGTCCATATATAAATCATATGGCATATTAGATGCAATCCGATAAATCTTGTTTGCAATAACACGTATATTTACAATCAAAATAGATGTTAGGAACGGATTATTAATATATATATATATATATATTAAAAATACCTTGCAGGTCCCGCCTCTCCCTTCCCTTGTCGGAGCACCCCACCTCCTGCCGCCGCCACCGCCCTCCCCCTCCTCTTCCAGCTCCCCCTCCCCCTCAGCCGTCGTGGAGGCCCCTCCCCCCTTTCCTATCGTCGGCACTCCCTCCCCCTTCCCCTGCAGCGGTGAACCTCCCTCCCCCTCCTGAAGCAGCGGTGAATCCACCAGAACTAAAAATAGCGTGGTTAATATGTGGCCCCAATTACAATAATTGGTAGGAGAATGTTTATTTTGATTCTTGCATCAACACGATGAGTTTGTGTCAACTATGCTCATAAAATAATATTTACTACAACTACAAGTCTACAATTAGGGAAAATTATTACTATACTCTTGAAAATTTTTAAAATTATCTTTATATCCTTATTTTTATCATTTTTACCTTAATATCTCTAAAATCTTAAAAAGAAATAGGTACCGCACTCTTTCGTAGGGGTACAGGGTTAATTTTATATTTTAAATATAGAGGGCCGATAGAGGCACGATGGATATTTTCTTAAGAACTTAACGATATTGCGATAAATATGATAAAAGATAGAGATATAAAGATAATTTTATACGATTTTAAGAAGATAGAGGTAATTTTATCTTACAATTATGATCAGGGTTTGTCTTCTCGATTGATTCATCCGTCTCGGTCATGATATGGGAAGGGTCAGGTCACTCCTATTTCGGTCCATCTCGTTCTGTGTTAAAATAAAAAAAGATATATATATATAATAGAATAAAATAGAAAATAATATTATATATATATAATATGATAGAATAAAATAATAAAATATCCGAGTCACGACCCACGATTTGAGCGCCTCATCGTCCGTCTTGATTGCGTCGGGTCGTGGATAGGTCGCACTAGGACGGCAGACCTTAATTATGACTAATCATCTTGTAAAACTATTTGCCATGGATCTACATATGGATGATCAAATAGTTGGGCAAACCGATGCGACCACTTTGATCGAGACCCATATGACACGTGTGTGGGAAGACACGTGTGCGGGAAGGAAAACCTGAGGCACATTTTTTATTGAAATAAAACATGCATCTTTGAAATGAAAAAAATACACACTAAAAGTAAAATATAGTTATTTAGAATAAAAAAGATGTTTTAAGAACGAAATATATCTACTGGGAGTGGCATTTATCTTTTTGGAATAGGACACGTGTCATTCCTAGTAAGTTTACGAGAAACATGTATATGATATCTCTAGTAATTAAGCATATTTCATTCGTAATAGATATATCTTATTCTTAATATATCCATCTCTCATTTCAAAAGTCTATAATTCATTCTTACAATGTGGATTTTTTTAATTTTTTTAAAAATTTAAAAATATTTAAAATATTTAACAGAGACACTAAAATATAAAATATCTATAAAATACACGTTCTCCGTCGTTCGCAAGGATCGCAACCGCCGTCGCTGCACTTGAGAGGAAGCTCGCTCTCTCTCTCTCTCTCTCGTTCGTCTGCGGACGGCGGCTCTGTGGCCGGCTGGCCGCCGTTGGCAGACCCCCTTCACTGTGGTCCGCAGCCGCCGTCGACGTCATCCCGCGGCCCCCTTCACTGACAACAACTGTTGTCTCTCTCGTCCGCACCACCGAGGATCCTCTCTGCCGTTGGCAGACCCCTTCACTGTGGTCCGCAGCCGCCGTCGACGTCATCCGCGTTCTCCTTCACTGACAACAACTGCTGTCTCTCTCGTCCGCACCACCGGGGATCCTCTCTCTCTCTCTCTCTCTCTCTCACTCACTCACTCATTGTACGTCACGGACACACCGCCTCCCTCTCTCTCTCTACAGTGAGACAGAGCCACTGGCTTCTCTCTCTCTCTCTCTCTCTCTCTCTCTCTCTCTCTCTCTCTCTCTCGACAGTGAGGGAGCACCGTTCGACGAAAGTGTGTGTCTAGACGGGGAATTTAGGGCGCCGCAACTGCACATCAACTGTTCGACGAAAGTCTCACAAGAAGAACAAGCAGGGAAAGGAGGGGAAGCGGAGATGATGCACGCCGACACCGAGAAGCGGCTCAGCTTCCAACGCCACATCTGCGACGGGGACCTCGTCATCGTGTATGAGAGGCACGACGCAATGAAGGCCGTAACGGTGCGCGCGGGCGCCGAGCTCCAGAACCGCTTCGGCGTCTTCAAGCACTCCGACTGGATTGGGAAGCCCTTCGGCTCCAAGGTGCTGAGCAGCAAGGGCGGGTTCGTGTACCTCCTCGCGCCGACGCCCGAGCTGTGGACGCTGGTCCTCAGCCACCGGACCCAGATCCTGTACGTCGCGGACATCAGCTTCGTGGTCTCCTACATGGAGGTCGTCCCTGGGTGCCTGGTTCTGGAGTCGGGGACTGGGAGCGGCTCCCTCACGACCTCCCTCGCGAGGGCTGTGGCGCCGTCTGGGCATGTTCATACGTTCGACTTCCATGAACAAAGGGCTGCCTCGGCCAGGTACGCCTATCAGGGACTCATTGTCGTTCTGCAAGGTCTCAAGTTTAATATTGATTCAAGAATGTTTAATTGGGTGTGTAATGGAGTAGTGTGGCTTGAAGCTGGTTAGGTGGTTTCCCGTTTTACTCATCTCAGAAATGAAATGCAGTTTACAATGAACCAGGAAAGAGAAGACACACTTTTGTTGCTTAATTTTTTATATCTAAACTTTCCCTATAAACACAACATGTAGCCACTCCAATATGAAGTAAACTCAATCTTATCTCTCTCTACTTGTGCTTCTACCAACCATCCAGTGATTACTTTTATATAATAATGTCGTCAAGGGATCCGGACTCCGGAGCAAGATGGACCCTTGAGGCCCGATCAACTTTCATTATTTGAATAAATAAACCTACAGAATCTCTGTATTATTCCAATTTTATCAGATGTCTCCGAGGAGACATAAACCTACAGAATCTTATGTTGTGAAATGTAAAAAAAACATTAATTTTCTTATAAGCTTGAGAAATTTAGCATTAAATATTATCAGACATCTATCAAAGATTATAAGCAAATATTAAATTTTAGTATGGCCCTTTATTGCCTATTCTAAGTTAAATTTGTGTTGGAAATAGTTCAACTAGAACCGAGGAATTAAAAATTGGTTTTAAGAAACTGGACTGGTTTTGGCTGCCAGTTCTGATTATGGCTCCAAGGCTGGCTTTGGCCAAAAACTGTCTAGTTCTGGCCATTTACTACAACTTTGATGGTGTAACTGTGGTGTTTTTGTGCACGTATGTTTTCAATGGGAGAGAGAGATGGCAGCGGTGCTACGAGTATCGGGATTAGAGAGATTCCTAGGGGGAGGAGGGCAGTATAAGAGGGGGCTTAAAAAGAAATTTTTCCTCAAAATTTTAGGCATTTGGATCATGACAGTAGTTGTGACTTTAATAAATTTTTGCACATTATTGTTGTATTATGTAATTCAAATTTTTAATTTATACGTATCACCATATTGTTGAAATCTGGGCTTGGTTACCTCTATCCAATATCTCATCCGATGAAAAGTTAAAACATTGCTAATCACATCTCGTGCATTTGCAACTATCTAGCAACCAGCTTTTTCGGGGAAATGTATCATAATCTGATCTAAACATTCATTTTTAACTTGAATATTGTATAATCACTACCGTTGGCACACATAACATTAACATTAGCTGCCTAAATGAGTGCTGAACTGTCTTTTCCGAGGTAGTGTTTATTTTTTTTCCATTAATACAACATTACCCTGTACTGCAACCATTCCTGTTAATAGAAGCACATCATAAGGTTATTTACTTTCAGGTAATAGTCATACAACTACAAGAGCTTGGAATAAAAAAAACAGCCATAGTGCCATATTGGCACTCATAACATTATTTGCTGCCTAAATGAGTGTTGCACTGTCTCTTCAGAGATACCATTTATTTTTTCCATTAATACAATAATATTCTGTATATTTCAGCCATTCCTGTTAATAGAAACACACCATAAGGTAATTTACTTTCAGGTAATAGTATTTTTTTAGAAGAAATCTCCCACACATACAGGATCAAGCCCAAATCACCAGTTGCCCGAGCCAGGCAGGTCAAACCTGTCTCGTGCAGTGGGTACCCCCTCCCAGCCTGGATCAATAATCACTGTGTAAATACCCCCTGCAGGTGTCCACAGGTGGGAATTGATCTCATGACCTCATGGTTCACTCTGAGGACAGTCGTGAGGCTCAACTAACACTCTCCGACCCCTGAGGGACTTTGGGTAAAGTCATACAACTACAAGAGTTTGGTATAACAGAAACCCGCCTTAGTGCCCTATTTTATCTTCCTATGTATTTTTTTCTCTTTTTTTCAATTAAATATTAGTTTTTTTCATTAGTCTATGTAAAAAATTTAATCTCTATCATGCCCTTTTCGTTGAAAGTTGTTAGCTTAATATTCAGTAGACCTGTAATTTTTAGTTTCTTTTCTGCAACTCACCATCTGTTTCGATGTGTTGAAGAATTTAATGTCCAAAATTTTATAGTAAAAAACAATTCTAAAAACTTTATTAGAGAGTTTTTTTCCATTTCCTACTGGCCATTTTGAAAATGTCTGGGGAATCAAGTATCATCCGGTACCTGATAAACCAAAGAGTATTCGTTTCACTCCCAAGGGGTAAATTATTCACGGCCTCTTACGATACTATGTTGTTTTCTTCTTTGAATGGAAGAGCTGATTATGTATTGATTATGTAGTCCATTTTAATTTATATTGTAGACATCCAAAGAAGGCAATAAATCTTCTCTATGCAACAAAAAAATTGCATCTCCAGAATGTCTTCACTGGATATCAATTTGTGAACGTGCATTTCTACAGATGACCCATACTTGTGAAATATGATCCAGTCTTCATGTTTGTATAGGGATGAGAAAATTTTTTGTATATTAGAATAATTAACTTGCAGATTGTTTTTTGTCTAGTTTTTAATTTGCCTACACTAGCAGTGTATTTGTTCTTTTTTATGAGACTACTTATATAAGTTTCAGCTCTCTGTGGATGAGGAAAATGTTCCTTTCTGGTTGAATGATGATATTTTAGGGTTATTTTGATGATAATGTGGAATTACGATTCAACAGGGAAGATTTTGAGCGCTATGGTTTGACCAGCTTAATTACGGTTGGTGTTCGAGACATACAGGGGGAAGGATTCCCAAATGAATTTTGTGGTGCAGCAGACTCTGTGTTCCTGGACCTTCCCCAACCTTGGCTTGCCATACCATCTGTTGGGAGAATGCTGAAGCCAGATGGAGTTTTGTGCTCATTCTCCCCTTGCATCGAGCAAGTGCAGCGTTCATGTGAAACTCTGGCGTCTAATTTCACAGGTGACATGTTGTCATCCTCTTTCTCCTGTTGAACTTCTTGGTCGGAGAAGCGGTTTATAGCCTTGTTTAATTTATCCAAGTTTTGCACTTCTACCTGGTTAGAGGGGGTGTTGGGATTTTGATTTCTTTATATTAGGGGGAGCATGGCTCAAACTCTGGATGGCTGACAATAGGATGCTCATCCTTCACATTTGAATGGTTGCCACTCTCCAGTTGTTTTTAGTTAAAAATCGATCGAAACTGATGCAGGTGGGTTTCATTTTTACATCTGCAGATATAAGGACATTCGAAGTCCTACTCCGCACGTACGAAGTGCGAGATGTAAGGTTGGGGAGTGGAGTCGATGAGTCAGTGACTGTGGGAAACCCTCCATGCAAGAGGAAGCAACGCCCCTCAAGTGAAGAGAATAATGGAGGCACAGGAACAGTTGCTTCTTCTTCGGTTATGGCAAAGCCATGTGGGGAGACAAGAGGCCACACTGGATATCTAACGTTTGCAAGGCTCAACTGTCCGTGATTATAACACCTGGAAAGATCCGGTCTTGGATGTGCTCATGGTTTTCTCTATCCATTCGGAAGCCAACCTTGCCTGTGTGTTGCTGCTTCGCGCCTTACACTCTCTCTGGAAGCACCTCTTTTTTATTGTTTTTCTTTGGGAAGGATTTAGCTTGAAGTTATTGATCAAGAAAAGTTTTCATAGATTATGCGTCCATCTCAGATTTTGCAAGCTTTGATGGCCGACTGCTACAAACCTTTGGTGGAAATGACATTGGAGGGCCTCCACGGTGGGCTGCACAGTTGCTACCTTTTAATTCGCAGGTAAAATTTTGCAGAGAAGTCGACGAAGGATCGGCTATAAATGATGGGATGGTTTGTGACGTAAAATGAAATGTGTTTTTTTTGTACGAATAAATACAATATCTTACAATATTTTATGTTAAAATGAGAAAGCCCTAGAGTAATACTTGGGGCCCACTTACGGAGTGCAATTATGTTATACACTTTAACACCCCATTGGTCCAGACGGTCTCAGTTATCTTCCTGTGTGAGACGGACACCCCAATTAAATCAATGGATGGTAAATTTGCAGTTTCCAATGTGCTGCAAGTATTTACTCATAACCCCTAAATCTATACACCCAAATAAAAATAAAAATATTTACTCATAACACCTAAATCTATACACCCAAATAAAAATAAAAATAAAAATAAAATACCCTTCTTTAATAAAAGAACCCAACCCATAATGTATGAGTCCCATGTCTCCCCTCCTCCCCTCAAGTTCTATCTGTACGTCTATTTTATATATAGACTTTGACATCATAAGTCAGATTATTCAAAATCATATGCTCTTTCACACAAGAAAAAACGACTGAGGTGGGCACGCCAACGTAGGGACGAGAGGGTGGGTTTGAGTCGTTTGACACATCAAGAAGAGTGAGCAGGGGTGCTTGAAAAATGAGTTTTATCTGTATGCATGCTGACAAGAGGGCTGACCCCCGATGGATTTTCCTTTCTATGGTAAATAACGAAGATGGTAGAAGGGGGCAAGGGGAATCAGAAGCTCTGAGTTTTTCCTATTTCTAATACAATTCAACCATGCAGCTGGTCCGAAGAGATTGATCGTCACGATAACGTACCGCATCATGTTGGACCGGATCTGGTCGGAACCAACGGGACCACCGTTCCGACTGGCACCGCAGCGCAGACCCTGGGTAAAGAGTATATAGGAATAATATTTACAATTTCTAAGGATATACAGGTAATTTTCCAAAACTAAGAGGAAACATAAAATAAGGCCAAACTTAGATGGTGCACCTAGTTCATTTTCCGAAAGAGTAAAACGAGAAAACCTAATTATTAACAAAAGTTTGGTTAGAATATTAATTTTGATAGTGATATTTTTATAATATAAAATATCGATATTGATATTCATAGAGGAGGAGTGTCAGAGATAATAACCGAAGAGGAATATTAAAATGAAAAATGGAGACAAGGATGGAATATTATTTGCCTTTTGAACTCTCACAATCAAGATTGTATTCATTTTTAATATAAATTTAGATTCGCATTAACCTCAATTTAACATTACGCTCTTTGAATATGATTAAGATTAAAATTGATAGAACACAACCCAACACACCATATCAAAATCAATAGTGATAGAGAGAGATGTTTGATGTACCATCCAAATATCCCCCCCCCCCCCCACCACCACCACCACCTAAAATAGCACTCGAAGACAAATGTTTTACCACAGTCGTGAATCGAAGATCTCTTTTACAAAGCAGACACCTCCAAGATTGAATAGAGATAAATGATTGCTCACGACTCTTTGATGCAAACAAACATACACCAATATGGCACGGAAACAGCAGCAATCACAGACACATAATGGAGGTACGGTTTCTGCAACAGCAGCAGCAGGCCACAAGTACCTAACTTGGCTCGCTCTTCTCCAAAGCTGTCACGAAAGTAGAACCGGTTACGCCACAGAGCAGCAACAGGGATGGTTGGGGAAGAAAGAAAAAACAAACTACAAGCAAGCGATCATGGGAGAAAGCAAGCTTACTGTTATAATTGAGAAGCTTCTCGATGAGGTCTACATGCGTCATAAGCATTCTTCTGCAGCAATACCGAACCAGCCCAAGTGCATCCAATGCATCCCTACGAGTTTATATATATGTATAAAAACAAATGCATACATGCATGCTAAATAGAAGCACTCGACAGAAGTTAATTTGGTGGACCCACACATTTTGGGGCAGTTTGATAAACGAGTGGGTTAAGATTGGGGTGGGACACCCGGGGTTGACTTATTCGACCCCACGGGGTCGAGCGGAGCAACCGGGTTTTCCTAAGTCTCGGTAAGCATGAGTTGCTCGAGACTTTATCAAATCAGGATCAGTATGACACCAGCGGAACCGACATGAGTCCGGCGAATACGTCACCCGCGGGTGGTATATTCGGTTATCAAACTGCCGCTTAAAGAATTAACCAAAGGAACTCATCGTGGAGGCCAACAGGCTAGTAAGAACTCGGAGGAACTTGCGGAGAAGCGTTAACAAGTGCTAGCTGCTCTGATTTAAAATGGCAGTGAGATAAAGCAACGCATGCATTATCTTTAAAACGAAACTTCAACAATAGGTGATCAACCTCGAAAATGCAGCACCAGATCTAAGATACTAAACACAAAGGTTGAATTACTTGAATATCTAAAACGCCTACCCCCCCCCCCAAACCCCAACCCCACCCCACCACACCACAAAAAAAGAACTTTCATTATCCTAACTTAGTGGTTGGGCTGACTCATTAGATGGTCATGAAGGAATATTTAAAATTTATTGCAGCTTAGAGTTGCTTTCTAGAAGTTCCACATTCCTCTATCAATCTTTCATGCCTCATTCAGACCTTTCGCAAAGTCTAATTGATGGTTCACGCGTGAGTGCATTAGCTCAAACTACAACCAATGAGATCACATGTAGCACCCACCCAATTGTTTCATGGGGGTTAGTTAAAATTATCTTGGACAGATGCCTTGCACGACCTTGTAGAGGGCCAATGTTGTGTAGGCAGCCTTGTCAACAAATATATAAGATCAATCAGATTAGTAAATTCATCTATTTAAATATGAGAAATAAATCAAGAACCTATCAAACTCACATAGACCTCGCATCGCGGATCGACATGTACGGTCAGGTCACGGAGAGAAAAAGGGAGCGTCCCTCAAAAGGTAACTATTTCCTTCGTCTGTTTAAGCTCAAGCTCTTCCCATGAGTATCTACCCCACATGCTGACTTAAGCACCATTTTTTTTTTCTGAGGGTCAAAACCAAGGTTCTCCGTCTTGAATATCGGTTCAATCTCGGAAAGGCGGAAAAAAAGATATCTCGGGAGATCGGGTTTGGTGATTTCGAAAAAAAATCATATATATAGCCTATTTCTAAGAAAATGCTATTTTTTTCTACTAATCACTCAATGTCACAAACCTATTTTTCTAATTGACAACTTAATTTTATAAAATAAAGAGTAATGACAACAATAACAAATTCATTCACATGCACCAATGTTAATATACATCGAAAGTTACACCAAAAAGAGATACATAAAATGATACATGAATCACAAACTGAAGAAACACATCAAAAATCATCAAAAATAGTACATGTATCTCCCTCTCTTTAAGAGAGAGAGAAGGGGGAGATGGGAGGAGAGAGAGGGTGGGAGACACAGACATAGACATAGAGAGAGAGAGAGAGTTTGAGGGAGTGTCATAGAGGGAGAAACTAAGAGTCCGGGGAGAGGGAAAGACTGAGAGTCCGGGGGAGAGAGAGAGCTCAAGGGGGCTGAGGTAGAGAGAGACAGGGAGAGAGGGCGGAGGAAACCCGGGGTGGGGGGGAAAGGAGATCTCGATCTCAGGGGCTCCGTTTCTCGCGACATTTGGAGAGAGAGAGATCTTGGAGGAGAGAGAGAGATCTTGGAGAGAACATCTCGTAAGAGATGGCAAACCATGGTCAAAACCCATGCCTGTCATCTGTCTCGAAGGGGCTTGTCCCTGACCTTCCTCTTTGTTTGGCCAGTCCATAGACCAATACACTAGGCTGGGCTTGGTTAAAACTTGGCACTCAGCCTACCGATCAAAGACCAGCCTCATCACTAATATGTGTGTGTATCCTGGCACAATAATAGTGCTGCCAACGACAGTTACTATACAAATGGCACCCCCCCCCCCCTCCCTCCTTATCCTGAAACAATAATAGAGGTGCCAATGACAGTTACTTACAAATGGCTCCCTCCCTCCCTCCGTATCCTGACACAAATAATAGTGGTTACGATACAAATGGCACGTGCACACGTGTGCTACTGACAAATGGCTATCATTGGCCAATTAGGAGGGGGTAACCACAACCCCCACCCTATTTTCCCTCTATTTCTTTTGTGGATCCTTTCTCTCTCTAAAGATATGGGTGGAATTATGTAAATTTACATTCTTTTATGGGGCTATTTTTTAGCCAAGCCAAGCATAAGTTAAGGTTTAACTCAAGTGTGGCAGAGTAGATAATTGCTAGTTAACAGTAGGACATAGAAGTTAGGATTTAAATATTTTAGGGTACTAATATAGTTTGCCTAAAAACAGAGACATGGTTTATCTCTAGGTTTCAGTGTGGGCAGATAATTTCCCAGAAATTGCAATGTAAAAGATGGATTATAACAATTGGTGGTTGATATAGTTTTGGAACATCATGAAACATCTGACAACTTAGAACTACAGTAGATTTCTATTTGCAAACAGCTTTTGGTATCAACAAACCACTCCCCCCCCAAAAAAAATAAAAAATCAAAATCAAATGATTTAGAATGACCTGATTAGCATAGAGCTTGGATCAGAACAGGTGCAGGATTCCATGGACATTACTGATGTCACACTACTTCTAATGAAATTGGATCTCCTGGCAGAGAGAAAAAGGGAAAAAAGACATCTTGACGGATCATGCACTAATTCCTATTTATGATGACAATCTGGATTTTTCACCTCTTAGCCATCGACTCCTCACCCTATCCAAAATCAAACGGAAAGCCATCATTTGAAGACATTTAACATGCAAGATAATGTTGTTACAAAACACACACAAACAAAATCTAACGGAGAAACAGCATTTGAGGGGATTAAGCATGCAAAAAGTATTTTTAGAAATAAAAACATGGAAGCCATCACAAAATCATATTATTTTGGAACTCCCGGAACCTAGTCTTGCCCCAACAACATCTGCACCAAAATCTTTAATATAATTTCCACAGGTACATTCATACTGCTAAGTTAATGGGGCAATTGTAGGCTGATGACAAACAAGTCAACCCTAAACCCTAAACAGATCGAGAAAAGAGCTGAAAAAGGTTCGAATATAGCTATTTCTTTATATTAATTTGGCACTTTTATCAACATGGCCTGCTTAGTTTTTTATATCCACACAGTATTTTAATTTTAATTTCACCAATAGCTTTCAATGCGTGAAGTAGAAAAGATATCAAATACCGCCACGTAATCATGAACATTCTACTCCGTTGGATATTTTTTGGGTCAAAATCTGTCCATTGTTGAATAACTTTTGAAAACAGGGGATGTTCCCAAAACAATAATTACACTAAGGCAGTAAACTAAGGAGAAAATACGAAACGTAATCTAACGTTATATGTTATCACAGCGCCTCAAATATAGAGCCTAGAGTTTAGAGACCCCTGGACACTGAAGATTTCTTTGTGCTCTATGAACATAATCTGAAAAAATAATGCAGTATAACTGTTCGCAAAAAAGAGTAAGCATTCATTTATCGTATTCAATAAGTCAATGAAGCAGGGAGTCACATTGTATATGCAGGGATGAACAAAAAATGCAGAGCTGATGGTTGCGTTATGATTCAACACTTCAGTTTCTTTTCCCCTAATGCATTACCATAGTTGTCGCCTAAGCGCTGCCTAGGCAGGGAGGTGCTATACAAGGTCCTAGGCGACCAGATGCCTTATTGGGCAGCGAAAAGGTGGCCCAAGGCGCCCACTTTGGTGCCTGGGTCCACTTACCCAACCCACACAGTGACTGGACTGGCTAGTTCCGAATCCAATTACAAAAGAAACACCCCCCCCGGCCTCGACCCCCCATTCCCCTACACCCCCTGCCTCTCTCTCTCTAGGGTTTTCAGGGAGCTCTCCACCACCGTCGCTGATGACTTGCGTAGCCACCATCTCTGTCGTCTGTAACCGTCGTCGCTGCCAACGACCTCTCTCTCTCTCTCTCTCTCTCTCTCTCTTATCTGTGGCCGGCTGGCCGCCATCTGGAGCCCCCTTCACTGTCATTCGCAGCTTCCGTCGACGTCATCCGTGGCCCCCTTCACTGCCAACAACTGCTCTCCCTCTTCTACACCACCAAGGTTCTCCTCTCTCTCACTCATTATACATCACGCACACACCACCCGCGGTTGTGTGTCCTCATCTCTGCTCTCTCTCTCTCTCTCAATAGCGAGACAGAGCCATGTGCATCTCTCTCTCTCTCTCTCTCTCTCTATCAATGTGTGTGTGTCTCAACAGTGAGACAGCTGGTGATGTTCGTTTCTTTTGGTATACACTTTATATTATAGAGAAATTATCCCTATACCCCTAAAATATTTCAAAGTTATCCTTATACCCCCCACTTTTATCATATTTACTGTAATATCCCTAAAATCTTTAAGATGGAGGCATTGCGCCTCTACTGTGACCAAGTCGTTACCCTCATTAACTGAAGGTGTGAGGGAGGTGAAAATCTATAACCTACCCTTGGTTAAAACTTCTCTCTCTCTCTCTCTCTCTCTCTCTCTCTCACACGCGCCGGCGCGCGCGTGAGTGTACTAGGGCTAAAGCCAATGGATGGTGCCAGGGTGGCGATGGGAGTAAGGAGAAGAGGGAGGAGGAAGGAGGTGATCCGGTGTACGGCGCCATGGGTGCTTGCAACGGCGTCGATATTGAGAAGCCAAGGTTGGGACTAGGCTCACAGGGGATGGAGAAATCAACGGCAGTGACGGGTTGCAAGGATAGCAGTACCGGTTTCGGTATCGGTTTCGGCCAGGATCGAAACCAAAACGTACCGGTTTCGATTTCGGTTTCGATTTTGATTTCAGCCGAAACCGGTTCAAAACATTCAAAAAGGCAAAAATTACAGTAAGCAGGTCCAATTTCGGACCGAAATCGGACGATTTCGGTCCGAAACCATTAAAACAGTTTTTTTTAGTTTCAGACCTACTACAGTGAGCAGGTCCGAAACCGTTTCGGTATGGGCCGAAATCGATACGTTTCGGTTGATACTGCCATCTGTGACGGGTTGGGGCGACTGCGGTGCTGCAGTGGTGAAAGAGGGAGGGTCTGGCAGAGGTTAGGGGCCGTGGCCCGGGATGGGGAGGGAGGTGGAAAGAAGGTGGCAGGGTGTTGTCCGACAGAAGGTGGTGCAGGGCGACGGTCAACCAGGGGTGCCGGCACGCAGGTTGCTATCCAGCGACACGGGTTGCAGATGCAGTGCAGGGCGACGGTCCGCCAGGGGTGCCGACGTCGGAGGGGGAGATCTCTCTGACGCCCTCCCCCTCCCCAGCGCTCTCTCTCTCTCACCCCGACCTCTCTTCTCTCTCTCTCTCTCTCTCTCTCTCTCTCTCTCTCTCTCTCTCTCTCTCTGTGTGTGCACCCGTCAGGGGTGCCGATGTCGGCGCATGAGGGGGAGACCCCTCCAACTCCCTCCCCCTCCCCCGCGCTCTCTATCTCTCTCTCACTCCGACCTCTCTCCCCCCCACCTCTCCCTCTCTCTCTCTACACCCGCCCGAGGTGCCGATGTCAGAAGGGGAGACCCCTCCAGCACCCTCCCCCTCCCCGGCTCTCTCTCTCTCTACCCCACCTCTCTTTCCCTCTCTCTCTCTCTATCTGTAACCCCTCTGGCACGCCCTCCCCCGCTCTCTCTCCCTCTCTCGCTATCTACACCGGCCAGGGGTGCCGACACCGAAGGGTTCCTCTCTCTCTCTCTCTCTCTCTCTCTCTCTCTCTCTCTCTCTCTCTGTGTGTGTGTGTGTGTGTGTGTGTGTGCACCCGCTAGGTGTGTCGGCACCAGAGGGTCCCTCCGGCACCCTCCCCCCTCCCCAACGCTCTCTCTCTCTCTCTCACTCTCTCTACCCCCACACCACTCTCTCTCTTCCTATCTCTGCACCCACCAAAGGTGCCGACGCCGGAGAGGGAGACTCCCTCCGGTGCCCTCCCCCTCGCCGACACCGGAGAGGGAGTCCCTGCCCATTCTTTCACTCTCTCTATATGCTTTCAATAAAAATGAGGGCAAAATGGTAAACTCACGTGAGTGAGTTATTGCCGTTTGCAGGGGATTTAATCACAGCGGTACCACGACTCTGGTTAGGGATTTGAGGGATATTACGATAAATACGATAGAGGTGGGGGTATAAGATAATTTTGAAATATTTTGATGGTATAGGAGTAATTTTCACTATATTATATGTATGTTATTTCAAGTACAATTTGTAGATTTTTTAAAGAAATTGACAGACATCATGTTAGTATTTTTTTTCATTCTAAAAGCCTGATTTTTACTATTAATTTTATTTCAAAATTAATTTTGATATTTTCTTGCAATGTCATTTCCATTAGTTTTTATTTTCATGACCATTCTGATGTTGTTTTCCATAATTTTAATGGTCATGATCATTTTTTATATAAAAATTATATATATATATATATTATTAATAATCATATTTTTTATGAACTTGACGGCTAAGCACAGCTTAGGCGAGTGCCTAAGCGCTTAGACGCTCAAGGACCCCAAGTATACCTTGGGTTGCCTTAAGGGTATCACGCCTCCTCCAGAAGATCAGAGGAAACTTCTCCAAATTCCGGTGGGGCGAATCCTCAGGCTCAGGCTCCAGCGTTGAAGTCTGGTAAGATCAACAAGACGTTCAGGGATGGAAGCAAAAAATCAAGAACAGAGCCTCCGGAGAATACAGAGGTTCCTGCGAACTGCAACTTGGAAGGACTAGAGAACTAACTAGCGGCTAAGGAATCTGAACAGGAAATTTGATAATCCAAAGGTGATGATCCCCCTGGTTAGCCCATCTCTTCTTATTTATATCTCTTCCCTCCCTATCCGTACAGCTACATATAGAATTAGAGTAATGCCACAATATTTTCTTGGCAGATCTCTAATTATTGTAACTAATTCCCACAACTCCAGCTAATCCATCAGCCACTAACTAATAAACTGCAACAGGGATAACTAATTTAACTAACCCCGCTCAGAGCTGAGTTATAGCTTCCTAGCTGGTTCCTGCCAAGCCGCTCGAGACATGACAAAGGGCTTGACAACTATGTGCAACACATGACTTATCATTTGACATCGTGGGAAATATCATATGGAAAGCAACATGCAACAACCGTTCATCGAGGCAATAGGCGTAGTGCATTGTTCTCATCAAAGTAAGAACTAAAAAATTTAAGCAAATGCAGAAACAAGAAGAAAGAAAGATCTGGACACCAGTGAGATGCACAAAGAGGCAGCCAGATATTTCTAATCTTTTCTGTCAAGGCAAGTAAAAATTCATTCTAGATTTCAAAAGAACAATCCCCCTCACCCTTCCGTGTAATCGGCCTGGAGAAGGTCCAGATATGTGTCCCATTTGTTGCCAATCACCTGGAACAACAAAACAACCGCCCAAAAATCACAAGCGAGCACATAAAACCTCCTAGAAACAATCTCCAAACCCTAGATGATCGAGAAAAGAGGACGGAGAATCAGAACAAGCAAGCACGGGCCATCAAGGACAGGTCTGCCGCCGACACTAAAACCCTACAAGCCAGGGGGGGGAAGGGAGATACCTTGCCGCAGGTGAAACAGCGGACCGGGATGATCATCTTATCCGCTTCCCACTTCTCGAACGGCGCTTCTATTCCGTCTTCCCGCTTCCGAAAGCGGTGTCGTTCCAACCTACAAAATATTATGGTGTGAAATATAAGAAGCATTAAGTTCCTTATAAGCCTGAGAAATTTAGCATTAAATATTATCAGACATTTATCAAATACTATAAACAAATATTAAAATTTATTATGGGCCTTTGTGGCCCATTCGGGGGGGGGGGGCGGCGGGGGGAGAGAGATGGCAGGGGTGCTATGTCTCTCTATAGTGAGAATGGGGATTAGAGAGACTCATAGGGGGAGGAGAGTAGTTGTGACTTTTAATAAATTTTCGCACATTATTGTTCTATTATATAATTCAAAATTTGATACATATCACTTGTTGTTGAAATCTGGGCTTGGTTACTCTATTGTTTTAGGTAATAGTCATACAAGAGTAGTTTTATCATATATTTTTTTATTTTTTTTGTTTTAGAAGATTTATCATCCAACTCTTCCCTAGACGTAGTATTATCTACTGTTGTAGTGTCTAACTTCTGTTTCGTCCAACATTTAATATTTAGACGAAAGAGTTAGAAATTATATTATCCAAGTTTGGTTTGTGGACGAAATATCGTCTAACTTCGCGTTTCAGGGGAAAGACTTGCATGGAAATCTTATATCTTAAAATTAGACATCACTTATCATCTAACTTTTCAAAGGGGACAATGCTTTGTCTATTTTTAATTTTAGTAGTTGGAAGGTTGTTAAGCATTTAGACAATTTTAGGCATTTTGTTCGTCTATGTTTATATTTTGGACGAAATATCGTCCAACTTACAATTTTGGGTGAAAAAATTATACGTGGACCTTCTATCTTAAAATTAGACATTTCATTATCTAACTTCCCATAGTACGGTAGACGATATTTTGTCTAACATCTAATTTAGGTGGAAGATCTTTAGACCAAGATTTATCGACCCGTGCGACCCGGTTGACCCGGTCTCGACTTGGGTCAGGTCGGGTCGCTCCCGACTCGGTCCGTCCCACCCCATATCTAAATAAAAAAGATTATATATATATATATATTATATAAAATAATAAAATAAAATTAAAAATATATTATATATATATTATTATTAAATTAATAAGACGAGCCGGTGACGACTCACGACCCGATCATCCCGCAAATGATCTGGGTCAGATCGGGTCGTGCGAGTGAAGATAACCGGCACCGAGTAGACAAACCTACGTAATTTTTCCTAAGTTTTAAACTTACATGTCTAATTCTGCTTAATTTTCTCGTAACTTTAAATTTCATGATTTTGACCGAGTGTCCCGGAGACCTAAGTTAAAGTTAAACCTGTATTTTGACTTAGCCATATCTGAGATATTAAATGTATTTATTTTATAATGAATTTGAAATATTTAAAATATATTTATTTTATCATAAACTTAAAATAATTAATTTATGAAAAAAATTCCCAAACATCTCTCTCGGACACCATCGTATCGCACGCCGTACACTGAAACAAAAAACTGTGTCTACCCGTTACATCGTTCCATATATACACAGAACAATACCCAAAAACTTTCTGCCATGCATGCTTCTCGATCTCTATTGTTCCCCTTGTCTCCTTCTTACTGTTCGCTTCGATCTGTTCGTTCCTTTTGTCTTTTTTTGCTGCATGCTATGTGTGAATCGACGTGGAGAATTAGTTCAAGAGTGTGGTGTTCTACTGAGTGGGTTCTAGCAAGCTATACATGATGGTCTGCTGTCCGACTTCTCCCCTCTCACCTAGTTGCTGCGTACGCACTGCTCTCTGTCTGTTGCCATCAAGAGCACTTCACTCGGTTCCACTCGGTTCCCCCCCCCCCCTCCTCGTCACCTACTACTATCCTCGTTCTCCTTATCTAAAAGTGCATTTTAGGGTCCGTTTGGTATGGGATTAGAGCGGAGATATGACCCGTTTGATATGGGGTTAGAGCGAGGATATCCCCGCTCTAACTCCATTCTATGTTTGATATGTTCAAAATGGGTGGGGATAAGCCGGGTTAAGTGAAATAAGGTTAACCCCGATTTTGGGGGTTGAAAACGGGGATAAGTCATGTTGGAATGATTTATCCCCATTTTTTTAACCCCATTTCACCCCTTGTGTACCAAACGTACATGAGAATAAGACTAGACATAAATTATCCTAGAATGACTTACACCTATTCTTCTCAAAATTTATCCCGATACCAAACATCACCTTAGAGTTTGGATCTGTTTGTTTGTTCATTTGTTCGTGAAATAAGACGTTACTAATAGGATACCAGCGTCTTATTCCTCTTCTGGTTGCATCGATCCAATATTCTGACATTTATCCGAGTTAAGAGTCAATATCTAAGTTAAAGACTGTTCTAGTAAAAGATGGAATAAGTTAACTGAGACACAATTAAAGAAATATTATTTATTTTGTGATATACTCTAACCCCAGTTATGATATTCGTCGTAACATATTCCATAAACAAACAGTGTTTCAGGTTGCTTTGTCATTGGGTTAGGATAGGCATATACGATCTCTGATGAGAGAGAATTATGGGAGGATCACATCTTCCTCTCACACACACGCTCTTTAATCGGGGTCGAATACCGTATTTAACTATGAAGTCGAACGTGATATCTAACTCCAATTTCAAAGAGAGTCGTATAGATAAAAAAGATAAAGATATATATGTATATATAGGATTGGCTTGTCCGGACTCCGGGGGGACTAGTCGAGCCCACCGGTGGATCCGTTTTCCACGGGTTTCGGATCATCACCATCGTCATGCTGGTGATGGCAGTATCCGTATTCTATCAACATCGAATGGCTCTCCTCGCCTCCGTGGAAGGGAAATCTGCATCATTCGCGGCTCTCCCTCTCCCTCTCCCTTCCCACCGCCTCCGCCGTCCTCCCTCGCCGCCGTGGACTCCTCCCCCAATTCGTACACGCGCAGGGTGGTTTCTGGCTCATGCGTCGCCGGTAACTGCTTCACAAACCCCTACCCCCCCCCCCCCAAACCTTCCTCCTCCTCCTCCTGTCTATGTTGCTCCTTTCTACGCAGTTGTGTAGGGTGGTAGAAACCTACGTAGGAAATAAACGTTCGTCATTGGTATTGCTCGGATGTCGAGGGAGTCCAATGACTTGCTCTCCATTTACGTCTGGAAGCTACTTTGGAAACCCAAGATTATCTTTTCATTTCCATGCTCTTCAACTACTCTTGCGACCTGTCCCCCTAGTTTGGGGGGGGGGGGGCGTCAAATCCTGTAGCTAGCGTTCTCATGCTCTGGGTGCAGGATTCACTGTGCACTTGCTTTTTGAGGAAGCTTTCGGTGAGAAGACTGCATTTTTAGGATTTTTAGGAAGTGTGGATGTTTAAATCCATGTTGATAGTGAGGTTGGTGTTTGTTTTTTGGCTCGGGTTTTGACTCTGGGTTCCTTGCTTTGTCAGTTGAGCACTTCAACCTCCACCTCTGTGTCATCACCCCCAGCAACTCTACAGGAACTTGATAATTCCCTGCGTGGTTTTCGCGTACTTTCTGGTTAATTTATTGTTATAATGGACCTTTTAACCATGTAGGTCTTATTTTTGTGTCATTTCCTCATTGAGTTGTCATCTTCATCTCTTTAACAGAACAAAGTGAAAACGGGTTGAGGTCAGATGGCAATGGCGATTCTTCCTTCAGCTCTGTCGTTGCCGAAACCTCCTCCTCCGGCCTTGTCTTCAATTCGCTTTTTAACAAATGGTGAGCAGTTCATGGTCCCAGCCAGGCTCTCAATCAGGACTCTGGACTTCAGGGCCTCAAACCTGACCATCAGGATGGGCGGTGGCCCACGCACGTTCCCTGGTGGTGTTTCAAAGTGGCAGTGGAAGCGGATGCAGGCAAAGAAGGCGAAGCAGCTACTGAAAGCCCGGTTATGCCGGGAGCGGCAAATCTATGAGATGCGGAAGCGAACTGAGCTCAAATCTGCAATCTCAGAGTTGGAAAGACCATGGGAAGTTGTGGAGAAGGCCCCAAACCTGTTCTCTGTGAAGGCTGATGAACAGGTGAAGGTGCTGGCAGATCGGTTTCAGAAACCTGGAGGATTTGATATGTGGTCTGAGAGGGATGGACCACAGATCTTGCGGCCCTATGATGGACTGCCTTCAGCAAGGTTCTTCCCTAAGGGAGTGGTCCATAGTGTGAAGCCTTATGGTGTGATTGATAACACTCCAGAGTCTTCTGGTTTGGACAATTCAAGTGATGAGGAAGAATTACAATTTGATGACTGGATTGCAAGGGGGAAAGGTGGAACTAGGAGGATGAGGAGGTCTTCTAGTCGCAGAGACAGGTTGCCATCAGGTGATGAGGGAGTTCATGAAACCCAGGGTTTAACTAGAAGTAGTGTATCTGATGGTTCTTCTTATGCAGGTTCCAGTGGTTTGGGAGTTCCAAGGACTTTTGACTCTGAGAAGCATGATGAAACTGAAGACAGAAAATATCTGGCAGATCACACTGACAGCAAAAGAGATTTCATCAGAGGGAGAAAGGCACCTGATTCAAGTTTGAGGAATTCAAATCATCCTGGCAGAGTTAATAATGAAGCCAATGCAGCCAAGCACAAAAAGTTTTCAGGGAAAAATGGACGCAAGGATTTTCTCAGGAGCCCTATGAGTTCATCATATGGTAGGCAAAGAAAAAACCATGATGGGAGGTACTCTTATGAAAATTCAACTGGCCCCAATGTTGATACTATGACAAATGGCAAAGTAGAAAGAGTGAAGATTAAGAGTAATGGCCGGGAAAATGTCACTGACCGTTTTATAGCAGGGAGGAATCTGCTGCAAGACAAAATTTCACAAGGTAGTAATGTTTACAGAAGGAGAATGTTTAATTGGAGTGAAGATGACAACTTTGGAAATAGTCACTGACATGTGTAGCTTGTGGATAAAGTTTAAAATGTGTAATACATATGAGAGTACAGAACTGAACAGTAAAGCTATTTGTCAAATTTTTCCACATGGATATTGAGTTTTCATTGAAGAAGACTATCAAATGGAACAAAGTAATTGCATGCTTATGGGTATCAATGATGATGTTTCAAGTGTTGACTTGGGCAGCATTTGTTCAGTAAGGACTCTTTCTCAATCAGAAGTATAACAGCTTCATTTAGTTTTATGAGCATCATTTTGCTTCTTATAATAATTGATTCACTTGGTGTACCTAAAGCTCACCTTCTGCTGTTACTGCTTAATGTTTGGGTTTACATGTTTTATTCCTGAGTATGATTTACTTCAGAGAACAAAGAAGAGCATGGTAGTTGGTAGTTTCCAATGAATGGGCTAATTTCCAAGAGAAGTTTGAGAGTTGTGTGTCTGCTTTCCTGACAAGTCATATGACATTGACATACTAGATTCACTTGATGCAGCAACCTTATGCAGATACAATTTATATATTGTCTGGAATTTGGCTTAAACTCATCCAAACTTGTGCAAAGCTTCAAGCCTGAAAAGCCTGGTCTGAAAGACCCTAAGTGGCAACCTTCTTCTAGAAGCTTGTTTTAACTTTTAAGTTATTATATTACTTTGGTTCGCCAATCAGACTGCATGACATTATTGACCAAAGATGGGAGCTATGGAAATGAATAGGCAATGGACAGCCATTGGCTTAGTATTTTCTGCCACTGCATATAGGAACAGACTTCTTGAAAGAATCTCTTTGATAAGTTCCACCTGCAAGTCTCTAATTAGTACTGAAGAGGGTCCAATCTCTTTGATAAGTTCCACCTGCAAGTCTCTAATTAGTACTGAAGAGGGTTCGCATGGGATTTGATCCAAAGCATGCAATTTTCTATTTGAAGGGGGAATGCTTAAAGTGGCAAGAATTCAACAAAGCTTTAGGAATAGGCATGAATCAAGTTTTGGATACCCCTATCCGAGAAGAGCATAGTGCTGCATTGAAAGTCCAGTCGGATGCTCCTGGATTGGCTTGTGCACTGCAGAAAGGAGTCAGAGTTTGTGACTGTGGTTTGACATTCAGTAGCCTGTGAATTGTCCCACTCTCAGGAGAAACTTGTCAGAGGACGAGGTGAAGATCCTTTAGCTTCTTGTGGGTAAGCTACACTTGCATTATGTTAGTCTGCAAGCTGACAGACATGCAAGGCAAATCCTGGGGACTGCCTCTATCATAAAATTATTACATGAGATGCCGGGGAACGGATGATGCGTGTGGCATTTGGAAGAAATGCTGGATTCATGAAGCAACGAGGGTCAATTTTTTCTCCCAATTTGGTTCGACAAGTCGAAAAAAGAGTGAATATTCAACCCAATGACAGTAATGTGAGAAGAATGTATTCTCCTTACTCAATTCAGCTCTGGATATTGGACACTTTTTCTTCTCTTGGCTAGTGGAGCAAGTGATGCGGAAGGGATGGTGCCTGCTATATAGTCAGTTAACTGCAGGACTACTTCTTAACCGTTTCTAATGCAGTTAAAAGAATGGGAGATAAAAGCGCCATGAGCTTCCACTTTGACCTAGGCTGTTTGCTGGGGTTTATAGAGAAAGGAACATTCTTTGTGAGCAGGAGGCCTAGATCACGAGGATGCTCGTGCCACAGTTAGAGGTGCATAAATTGGACCAAATATTTTGCACAGTGCAGGATAAAAATCTAGCTCTTTAGCTGTAGAGAGGATTCTTTTGGGTCTTTTCGGTTTTGTTATCTGTTAGACTCACTATTTTGTTATCTGTTAGACTCACTATTTTGCCAAGTCCTTTTAGATTTTTTATTGGGTATTTTATATATACACCTCTATAATCTTGCTTTTTACGTATACCCCTAATTTACATGAATTGTCAGAATCACCTCTTAATACATTCAAACGGTGGCAGTCATACACGCCCGGTCCTTGTGCCATTAACTTTGAAGGAATGGTCCCGTATAAATATTACAAAAACTGTTAATAGATGTAAAAACCCAAAAATATCTTTAAGACCATATGATCTCATCAAATTTGTATAAAGATTCACTTAAGGGTAGAGTTGTCATTTCAACATTTAAATTGCACTCATGAATCATGATACATTGAACGGGTGAGAGTATAACTGCAACTATTCTGATCATTCTAGGGTATTTTTAACAATTCATATATAATGCAAAATTCAAATATTATAGGGCCCGGTTTGTTATTAGAATTGTCGGGTGGATTTGTTAACCGACAAGAGAGAGAGAAATTGGGGGGCCCACCCACTCCTCTCACACAAAAAGGTTTACCCGGGGTCGGTTACCGTGTTCGACCTCCGAATAACAAAGGAGGCCTAGGGGAATATATGCAAAAGGCCTTTTTTATTTGATCTAGTTTGTCCATACGTTAATGACTTAGCTTGAAGGGTGCATATTTCCCCGAACTGCCGGTGTTATTGATGTGCTGCAAAACGTTGGAAAATAAAATTGTACCACATTTTTCTTGTGTTTGGAGTACAGTAAATTGCTAGACTTCAAAATCCTGTCAGCCCATGAATCCCCTTTTACCCAGTTTTCGTTTTCAGCCAAAAAGGCTAAAGCTACAGAAAACGAAAACCCAAGAAGGTTTTATTTTTCATGTACTCATATGACAGCTACCCAAACAAAATACCCAGTTCTAAAACCAGAAGAGCTCTCCAGTTTTTTAAACCGGCGAAGTAGGGGGATTATGGCATTTTGCGGTAAACAAACAACAACCAAATGGCACAAACCATCGATGCACTAGTTCCAATTGCTTCTTCACTAGGACAATGGAATCATAGAAGCACAGCCAAACTTTTGAAGCAGCTATTAACAGTTTCCCGTCCACACAGAGTTTCGGATTCCTAAGTAACAAGCTGAGATAAACTGCATTCCTCCTATCTACTTTTCCACTGATACATCATACATCTACACCACTACGGCGAATTTCACATGCTGAGAAGTTTTACCATGTCAGAAAGCAAGTAAAGAGGCACTACAAACATAAGACAGTGTGACTTCTGCCAAGAACACTAATGCTGGAATCGTTGCGCAATTAGAGTCATCTACAAGTTTGGGATCTCTTAAACAGCTTCAGCAAATCCTATTTGGAGGTTACCAATGTCAAAGACTGTGTGATATGCACCCAAGAAGACATCTCCAAGAATCCTGCATCAAACATTCTTGTCATCATACTTATCTTAGTCAAAAGAATGCACTTTTGGGGAGTTCAAAATTTACTCTTTACTAGGTGACAACCATATGATATATACACATTGTATGAATGAGGAGCAGGAGGATTAAGATGAAGAACAAGATCACAAATGGACCCAACATGCATTTCCCTTATAACCAGTTTGAAATCGGGGTGGGGTTAGCTTATTCGACCCCAGAGGGTCGAATGCGCTAACCGACCCCGGTTAAGCGCTTTGTGTGAGAGATGTGGTGGGGCCCTCATGCTCTCTCTCAGCAGACACTCTACCCCCACTATCCTACCCCTATATCAAAGTCGGCCTTAAAGAACAGAAAACATATAAGCGTCAGAAGAATAACAAAAAACAAAAAACAAAACAGTAGATCCATACCACAGATCGGCCCCAGGAGGGCGAACGTCCAGTGCGACAAACCCACTGAGGCAGACAGTGGAGCCACCTTGCTCTAGCTTGATGATGTACTAAACCAAAGAAAATACCAGGGTTAAGACAAGTACTTCAATGTACCAGGGTAATAATTAATGTGCGGGCTTTGATTACAGATGAGATATAGTTTCAAACTCTGCACAATTTCTGAACACGTACTGAAAATTTCAGTTATAACCCTCAAGAAAGACTTCTTTCCTGGTGAAAACTTTGCCAACTCCAGGTGCAGGGAAACTATCTCTTGTTTGATATCAGGATGCGCATACAGCGGTCATTCAATAGTTTATGCCAAGGATCCAAATCATATTTAAACCAAAGGGATGTGGAAAATCAGAATCATAATCCAAGAACTCTTCACCTGATCTGGAGTAAGCCTGAAAATCCTGTTTCCAATTACAAACGAAACATCTGGCATGCTTGAGACCTGCTCGCACTTGACTGCCGAATCTGCCATGGGGCTTGGTACATGTTCACAAAGCTAGCATGTGCACCAGTTCAACACCAATTAGCCCACAAGTTGTTATCAATCCCATTCTTAAAATAAACTCGGGCAGTATATACAAGTTCATTTGATAAGCTTATTACCTCATTGACATACGTCAATATCCGCTCCTTTGTTTGGTTCTGTTTAAGTTGCTTCTGCATCCAGACAACAGCCATCTCACAAACGGCACACATGACACCCATCCTCTTTCTCCTCTTACAAAGAGCGTCATAACAAGCAGATGACTCTTCATCACTTTGTCTCTCAACCACAGACTTGATTCCAACGCTGGATGTATCATATGCAGAGTTTTCAATCAGCAGTAGTTATTGGGGGGGGGAGGGTTTTGCATATATATCGCCGTTGAAAATGAAATTGCTGAAAATCAATCCTATATCTATAACTGCATATATATCCTTCTTATATGAACTAAATGCCACATATGCTCTTATCATCACTTTCCATTAACAGACCATTAAAATCTCTTAAAGAGATGGAAAAGAAGAAGACCGAATATTCAAGGATATTTTGACGGAACTTCACTGCAGGGGTACATGTGATTGAAGTCATGTATGGAGGAGGGTATACAAGCAAATGCAAATGGAGGATGAATTTTTCAGCAATTTCACCTTTAATAAGAGTATATATGTAAAATGCCCAATAAGATATTACATTACAGTTTGTAGTTTCGTCTCTAATTAATTAACTCACCTAGCACTGGGAGCATCATTAAGTGTACAGAGGCCAAGCTGACCACAAACTGAGTGGGCTTGTCTCTGCAATTATGGGAGGAAGAATTAGATTCTGATTAGTACAGTAGTTACTCTGGAGGCAAGTTCTTTGTGTGCATCATGAGACAGTAACATGAATGAGGGCACATAAAATAGACATATGATTGCAAAGATGTATGAATGGGGAGAGAACCTCCGATGTAAGTAGCTCAAACATCATCTCTCCATATTCGAAGACGACTTCCTTGCATTCAAGACTCACAAATCCTTGTGCACCGATGGCATGGTTGATTTGAGTGATGATAGTCTGCAAGCAAAGAGAAACCATGAAATGACAGACAATGGATTGCAACTATCTGCATCTGAAAGAATTAGAGTAGCACTTTCTAAATGGGAAACGCATCTTGCAATTTGTAAAGTGGATAAGTATTAAACAAGAGTTTTCAACGCTGAAAAATAATATGCAACACTAAACACAAGATCACTCTACCAAGTTAGTCCAACTTATTTTCTGTATTTGCAACATGGTTTTAAGTGGTGAGCTGCTTGAGAAGTTCACTTACATGGGATGACATCTTATACAACACATGCCATTGCAAGAGCAAACATGGACACATCCAGTCCTATGAACCAAATGGAGATACATTTTCAGATGCCTAGAGTTTGAAAGTCAAATTCCGGTGGCCTATTTTTGGCCAAAATCAGCCTGAAAATTGAGATAGGGATCAGAACCTGCCCGATTCCTAAAACCAATTTGTAAACCTTGAGTCAAATGTCTAGCAGTGTTTAGAAGACAGGATTTAATAAACTGTATCATCTGTTGGCAAAAAAATTTTAGTCCCACATCAAGTATTCATAATCCACTTTGTGCCTATACCAGTTTTAAGCCTCTCCACCTAATATCTTGAGTTTTGGGTAGGAGGTTTGGTTCAGTAACATGGTATCAAAGCCAGGTTCGCTCTGTGGGTACCCCCCCTTCTATTGTAGCTTCAAGGAGTGTTGTTTTCATTCATCATATGATTTTACCCAGGTTCGTCATAAGGGGGAGTGTTGACAAAAGTTGTTTAGCCTTGTGCTAGGTGTTCATGAGCCACTACATGCCTACATCAGTCTGGGCCTCTCCACCAATGGCTCAAGTTTTGGTATGGTGGTTCAGTTCAATAACATGGCTTTAGAATCATATCTGCTCTCTGGGCTCCCCCCTCTGTTTGGCCATTGCAATTTCAGGAGTGCCGCCGCTGTTTGCTGTATGACTTTACTCTGGTTTTTCATAAGAGTGAGTATTGGCAAAAGCCATTTAGTCCCGCATCAGGTATTCATGAGCTAGTTCGTGCCTTTATCAATTCTGTGTCTCTCTACCCAATAACTCGAGTTTTGGGTTTTCTTTTTTTCAGAAGGTGAGGAACCTCTCCTCACTTCTGTGCATTGTATTACCTCTATTAAGTAATAGATGTGGTAGTACAATTCACACCTTCTCGAAAAAACTTGAGTTTTGAGTTGATGGTTCAATTAGTGACAGTTCGCATCTCCGCATGAATAAGAACCAATTTTAATTTGATGAATGAGATTTTAGCAGCAACTGGCTGCGCATGATTGGTGCGGTCAATGTTGCTGGTATGCCGTCCACAAGATGCGGGTCTAATGCCATCTATGAACAAGGAAACCTTTGATAAAGGAATCTATGAACACTAGGAATGACCTTTATCTGGCCGTAGCTGGTAGAAGGGAATCTTTCATGATTCAAGATCTGCTGTTTAATCCAACATTTTTCCATGACAGACGAGAGTTATTTCTATGATGTACATTGATGGTACATTAAGTCTCAAATTAACAAATTATCATAGTTATCATAAACCCCTGTTCTTGATGAAATCAATCAGTAATAACCTGACATCAAAATCACATGTGTGACATCAATCCCTAAGATTTGACAGGCAACATGTTTGACAATCTCTAGAGTTGACAGCCACAGGCTATTCCTTCTTGGGCCCCAGTTTGGTGAAGCTGTTTGGTACAGGAGAAGATCTAAGTTAAGCTAGTGGAATGTCAATTGCATTATAATAACAGTGTATAGCTTCATCACCAGAGCATGGTAAAATACATTTGCAGAGCAGTTTCTAATGGCAACTCGTTTGTATGCTACAGATTCCTTGTTTGGGTACCATAGTATTGAATTTAGGATGTAAATGCACTTTGCTTGGAGCCTGTCCTTGGAAATATTAGTCCTGAATACTTGAAAGTAGCTCCATAACTGAAGCATGCACATACTGGAGACCACATTTATGCAGATTTGACATGCTATATGACAGTGAATGAATGGTATGTTTATAGCAGTTGAAACCAGAAGCTCTAGCCAGTAAAGTGCAAGAATGTTCGTGAACAACATGGAGAGGAAGGAACACTTACAGTTGGACCTGTGAGCCGTGAAGTTCCAGTGTCTACTATAGCAGCACATCCAGAAGAACAAAGACCTGAAGACCATAGGAGAGCTACATGAATCCACCACACAAGTTTTTTAGGGACAGCTAACTAAGATAATCTGAAACTAATGGTTTACCTGTTGTTTGGTTCCCTATGAGGAAATCACCAATCTCAAACTGAAGGAATAAGTGGGAACTAAAAGTGAGTTCTTGGTTCTTGAGAGGAGGGGGGAAAAAACTATCTGAGGCTTAGAAAAGTGTAATTCACTTTTGTCAAAACCTTTTACCTGCCAGTATCCTTTGCGGGTAATGGGAACAAAGGTATGGTTTCCCTTAAAATGCCGCGGATCAACACCACCAAAGACAAGCTCACCTCCATCTGCATCGCGCACCTTCCGATTCAGCCAGAAAGAGAAAACCTTCTCCTTTATCAAATCTTGTTCAATCATCAGTTGCCTAGAAAACAAGCACAACCATAATACTTAAGAGAGACCAGGTCACTTGGCGAATCCCGTTTTCGACAATGTGCATGTTACCTTGCACATTAATCTTCAGAAATCATACTACGTGCATGTAGAAATTAAAGAAAGGACTCAATAAATGAGTCATGAAAATGATACCAAATTGGTGGAACTTTTCCGATGGAGATCTCCTGGAAGCCTAAACCCAGTATGCCATCAAACTTTGATAGTAAAAATATGAGATTATTCGTCTCCCTTGTTACCTCCATGAACACCTGAACATCAAATGCATAAACATGACTGAGACTCTCTCCTTGGGGCACTACATGTGAACATGGAAAGGGAATCAAGGTTCAAGAGATTCACTAGTAAATCATCTCCACAGGCACTTTCTTTCCCAAACAGGAAAAAGAATAGGACAAGCTTACATGGTTTCTAACGGTTAAGTTCCCAACGTGTACATAGTCTTGGCTAAGGAAACCAGAGAGAACTCCAGCACCAAAAGAAATTTTACATGGTTTTCCTGAAAAAAAAATGAAGGGATACAGTGATGATCTTCTTTTCATCCAAAAAAAAAAAAAAGAACAAGCATTGGATTTGGAAGATCATTAATGAGCATGCACAATAGCAACGACAGAAACAAGAACGATGGAGTTTGTTTTCAGTCAAAAACCATAATCGATGAAGAATAAGAGGAACAATCAAGGATCAGAGGCTAGAGAGCTCACAGAGAAACACACTACAAGAAACAACCATTGGTTATCCTTTTTATGAGAAAAAAAGATCAAATTGGCAAGTTCTTGATTGGAAAAGCTCACAAAGTTACAACAAGGATGCAAATCCAAAGATGAAGATAAGCGCATCTTCATTTCAACTCTTGGAAAAATATTCAGATCAAATTTAAGGATGGAAGGTAATACCATTCTTCCTGTAACTGCATGATTGGCCTGACCTGTACCTAGAATGGAAAAGACATGAAACCTGCAAGGAAGATCTCCGTGTCAATAATCTGTCTTCCTATGCGTCTTTTCAGATGGAAAAATAGTGGAAAATAAATTAACAAAAATGCTGCCATACAAGAAGAAGAACTCACAGAATAATAGCACTTTAATGATGGAACCCACAGATTGGAACTTGCTGTATCAAATACTACAGTGAAATTCTGTGGGGGGGTACCAATACCGATCTTCCCATAGTACCTAGCGTCCATGAAGTTCTTCAAGGATATGATATCCAAATTTGAATCACCCAAGGTATGTTGAAGTCCGCTGTCCCTAAGACAGATATTCTCTCTGGCTGCCATTCTTGATGCTCTCAGGACTTTAAGGTCCAGTTTCTTTTTCTCTAGATTGATCCTCACCAAGCCATCGCATGAAGCATGAAAAAATGAAAGTGACAAAGTCCATAGTGTAAAACATGCCGCAAGAGTTTTCTTTCCCATCTACACAGAATGCCTGTTCGCGGTATACAGAAGCCAGATGAGCATCGCACTTGACAGCAAAAAACAAAGCACATTTCGAAGTGGAACCAGAAAATTCATATAGGTTTAGACTTTTAGCAGGTTGGGAGCTGAGATCCTGCAAATCCACAGCAGAGGAATTTGGGAGAAGAACAAAAAAAAAAAGGAAACTGGAGAAGCATAAGAGAACCTTAGAAAAGAAGGGTGGAGAAACTCATACAACAAGCCAAAGCCCCTTGAAGGAAGACTCATCATTGGAACAAGTTCACAATAATGAAACAAGGAAGAAGATGCGAAGTATCATCACAAACAAGCAAAAATTGGAGCAAATGTGGGGAACCCACAGATCATTGATCCCCCCCTCTGCATCCGAGACAGAGAGTATAACAAATTTAGTGCATCAGTCTCTCAAGAGACTGAGGTTAAAAGATTCTGAAAAAAATAAAACAATGTCTTGGGGGGGAGTAATGATTAGAGAATCTCAATAAGTTTCTATGAAGAACACTTGAGGTCGGTCCAGAGAGTAAAAACTAGTACCTACCTTTCTTTGCTCTAAGCTGGAGGTGCTTAACTGTGAGCAGAGGCCCCTCCCCCACCTTGAAGATTGAAGGCTATTTATTGCAGAGGGAGAGTGAACAGTTGGATTTGAAAAGACACAATTGCATACACACCCTAGTTCAAACAAAATTGGATTAGGATCACTACCTTTTAGAACAACAGCAGCCCACAAGTACACTCCCTCACTGTAGTATGAATCGCATGATGCCCATAACCACCACCACCACTACACTTTGGCTACAATGTTCTTTACTGAAAAGAGTCGGGGAAAAAAGGAAAAATTACCCCTATATCCTTGAAAACTTGTAAAATTATCTCTATACCCTTATCTTTATCGTATTTACTGTAATACCTTTCAAATCCTTCAGAAAAGATCAATTGTGTCCCTATCTGCCCTAATCTTTAAAACGGAAAATTATCCTTATATCCCTCCTAAGGACCACAATGGTTATTTTCTTTAAAAATTTTAGAAGTGTTGCGACAAATACGACAAAGATAGAGATATAAAGATAATTTTGAATGATTTTAAGAGTATAAGGATAATTTTCTCAACAACAGTCCAACGACTCCAACCATGAGAAACTCCATAGAAAGGAAACCACCACGGGGGACAGCCCGATCAAACCATACTTGGGGTACTCGTTGTCCAGTGCCCTTGGACTGGGGGGGGGGGTGTGATCGTACGGCCAGGATGGGGGCATTTCGGAAGGGAACGTGTGATCGGACGGCCCAAGGGAGCGGACGTGCGGAGGGCAACCCCAACCGGCCACCTGAAACATCACTAACACCTCTTTGTGCTCACCCACGGTCATGATGAGCGTGGCTGCTGCGCATGAGGAAGGAGTGCCCTTGGAGGGGAACGAACCCACAGGGCAGCTTCCCGGATGGCTACGGATAAGAAGAAGGCGAGACCGGAGCACGGGTTGTACGACGCGTGGGACATATTGGAATAATGCCCTCCTTATGCTTCTTCTTCTCCTTCTTATTCTCCTTCTTATTCTTCTTCTTTAAAGCGTTTCTTGGGATGATGTCGAGAGAGCCGAGTTTGATGAAGAGAACCACACGTTTGACAATTACTTAATCATGATAAATCATGATAGAATGGACGGCGTTGTTTTTTCTTTTTGTTAGGAATCATTTATTCTTTCCCAAATTTAGGCACTCGGGCGAGAGATTCATTTTTCTTATAAGTTAGTCCATCTATTTGGAGAATCTAATGTCAGATTAAAGACACTCACAACTTTAATTGACTAAAGCCTCTTTTGCTAATCGAGCACGGTTAACTTGCTCGACCTCCTAAGGGTCCAGCACGTTAACCGCCCCCGATTAGCGGCTTGTGTGTGAGGGGGAGGCGGGATCCACCGTGCCCTCCTCTCTCATCGGTTGCGATAATCTCCGACAACTCTAGAAACAAAGCGGCTCTAAGAGACTCGCACTCCCTTCGGGTGCTCACACCATCCACCCGTAACATTTTTCCTCTTGGACACTCGATATATCTACTCTTTCTCAAATGTAGGATAATTGGGCCACTTTGATTATAGATTAGGATAAGTTAACTCGGGTGTACTCTGGGTGAGTTAGTTCTGAGTTTTTATATTTTTTATTTTAGCATCTATTCTACTCGAGGTCGAATGGGATGTTCTTGTGAGAGAGTTGGAACTAATTAATCCCGGGTTAAGGGTCTTAACTCTGTCCGACCCCGAGTGATATATTTCGATTTGCAAATTCGAATAACTCACTTATCTACGAATAATTCATCTTTACTCACCTTATTATATTCGGCCCGCTTTGTTAAAGTAATAGGATAACCAGTGTAACCTATCGGATGAGAGAGTGTGTGTAATTGTAATGTCTATCTCTCACACACACACATCTTAACCCGAGTCAAGTAGCTTATACGCGTCAAATGGGTCGAATAAGTTAACCTACCCTCGAAACAAATGGCACGAGCTTAAGCTGCCGTACATGTAATCGGACACAGAGATGCATGATTCCTTATTTGTCAGGTGACTTGATGGGATATTTTAGATGAACTATCTTCTCCTTGTATTGATTTAAATAACTTACGTAATACCATGCAATGAAGAAGTTGACGTCGAACAAGTACTTTTTAATCGTGAACCTTCGGGCTTCGGCAGATATTTCAAATTTTAAGCGGTTTTGGTCTTTTTCAGAGTGGCAAATTGACGCAATGAAGATGAAAAGGACTTGTGACAACGGAAGGATGGCCATCCATTAAATAACTTGGCAACGGGAAAAAAAAATCTAGATTTGTGAGTGCCGCCCCCATGATTATTCAATACCCTTCTCTAGGAAAACGTTAAAAAATGTTTCATGAAATTAAAATATATTTTTTTTTATTTTGAACCTAATCATTAGGTTAAAAGGTCACTTAAGATAAGAAAGGGAGAGAGGGAAAGATATAGAGAGAGAGAGTGAGAGCGAGAGGGAGAGGGGGGATGTCAGGCGACGATGATAGAGTGAGAAGGGGAGGGAGAGAGAGGGAGAGGGAGAGGGGGGACGTTGGAGAGAGCCGGTAGTGATAGAGGGCCAGTAAGGGAGAAGGAGAGACGGAGGGGAGATGCCGGAGAGAGCCGACAGTGACAGAGGGAGAGGGGGAGAGAGTGAGCGAGATGAAATCGCTATGTCTGAGAGCGATTTCATCTCGCAAAATCGCTCTTAGATTGAGCGATTTCAACTCTCTCACTCTCTCTCCCTTCCTCTCTCTCTGACAACGCCAGCCTACTGTCTCTTCACTTTCCTCTCTCTCTCCCTCCTCTCCCTCTCCCTCAAGCTCGGCATGCGTACACCCCCCTCAAGCCTCTGCCATCGCCCACGTCGTTGCCTTTGCCCCCCTCCTTGGGGGCGGCAGCTGTGGACGTCAAAAAGAAGAGAAGAAGAGGAACATTCCTGCGGCACAGACGTCTCGACACCTCGAGAGCAAGTCGAATACGGAAAGCCCGAACAAACCCCACACCTCCTCCAGGCAGGATGAATAGATATATACTCGGTGCTCCGCCACCCAACGAGAAGCCCCTCGGGCAGAAGAGACGGCCCCGGCTCCCAAGTCGGCATTGTCGAAGGCCGAATCAGAAGAAGCTCGGGAAGGCAAACACATGGTCGGCACACGCCGAAAATCACTCGAAGTCCTAAACCGAGGCTCGAAGGCTTCGAATTAAAGAGACGCATTACAGCTAAAGTACTACCAAGGGGCGGGCGCCCGTCCGAATCACCACTAAGCTAGGAAGAGACCGTATGATGCTTAAACCGGCGTGGTTGTGCCTATATGGCTTTAAACAGGCGTGCCCCCCTCCAATGGATCTTGAACCGGCGCGCCCCCCATATACCACCAAAATCGGCGCGCACTTCTTATGGGTTTAAACCCATTTGTGCTATTCCGGCGCGCCCCCCATTTGTGTTATTCCGGCGCGCACAACCCCGTGCCGTTTTACCTCCGAGGCATCCCATCCTACATCTGATCCCCTGTTTTCGAGTGTAAACAGAAGGAACTTACCTGAAGTGGGTGAGCAGCCTGCTCCTGACCAATGTGCAACCGCCCGAGCTCTTCCTGCTCCCAGGAATGGAAGGCTTCGAGCCCCGCACCAGCCATCACATCTCTACCAGTCGCCGTCGACCAATCCGGGGGAGGCAGCTTCCCTACTCTACGGATCCCTCTACCTGCAGGCCACTCGACGACGTCGGATGCGGAGAAGGAGAAGAATGAAAGTGGAGGGACTTCTCCCCACCTCCATATATATGCAACGAACACTCCACTGGAAGCCCTCTCGGCATGCGGTCTCTCTGGCCGGTTCTCTCTGAAAGGTCTCCAGCAGAAGAGAAGAAGAAGCTTCGTTCCCCTACGCCCGTGAGGTGAAGAAAAGAGAGAGAGTGAGAGAGAGGAAAGGTGAGTTTGGAAGGGGGGAGCTTGTGCTCTGTCCCCCTTCCCCCACCGATGTATTTTTCATTTCTTTCTCTGATGTATTCTCCCGTTTCGGGGTAGATCCCCTTCTGTATTTAGCATCCTCCCTTGTGGATGAATGAAAAGAAGAAAAGCCTTGCTGAACACTGTGATTTACTTTCGTTAGCCATCGCTCCCCCCTCTTCTCTCTGTCTTCTACTCACCTAAGGTGATTCAAAGCCTGCTCCTCTATATCATGGTCTTTGAAGTAACCGTATGAGGGTGAACATTCATGGCCATCCCATGGCGAACATCTGCCCCGTCGGAGCTCTCACACAGCTACAACCCATGAACTGTTAGAACCCCGGACTGCCGTTAGGCCACTCCGAATATTGGAGGTCGTCTCGGAGTATTCCGTTTGGCGATCCCCCATTCGCCCCAGCAAACCTCAGTCCGGGGGAGGTGCTGCCCAATTTTTGTCAGGGGCATGGACGACAAGAACGAACTGAGTTCCTTCAGAGCATGAACTGGGCTTTGGAGTTTTTAAACACCTTTGAACAAACCATCTAAACTTTGATCTTAACAGAATGAATAAAACACTTTGAAACCTTCCAATCCGCCTATGTTTGCTAAGTGAACAAACAACTTAACCATCTGCTAGCCTGCAAGTCTTTGAAAGCATAAAACAGCCTAATCCGACGCGCTCCTAATCCGGCGCGCACTTTTCCGGCGCGGTACCCCCCCGCGCCGCTTTAGCCCCACACTCAAAAACCATTCTATCCCCATGGGTCCTAAACCGGCACGCCCTGGGCGCACCGGATTAACTCCAATCGACGCGCCGGATTAGCCTTCTATATGCGCGCCAGATTAACCCTCCCTGGGGCGCGCCGTTTTAGCCGTTTCTTTCACCCTAGGGTGCGCAGTTTTAGCCTCTTCTTTCACCCCTCGTGCGCCGTTTTAGCCATTTCTTTCACCTTCGTGCGCCGTATAGGCCCTGTTATAATCGAATTTTGTTCCGGGGGCTCCGCCCCTGGAAACCCCCGCAAGGGGCGCTGCCCCCTTGACCCCCGCGACCTAACCGGACAGGTCGAACCCCGCAACCTGACCGCGCATGTCGATCCGCGTGCGAGGGCGCACGTTGGCAAGTTCGGGCTTCATACTTAACAATTCGTTCCCCCCCGGACTGTGCGTGAAGAGAAAAGCGATGATGCCCCGTGGTATCAGACATGGACCTCGGAATCCCCGACATGATCATGATCTGGGCACATCTTGGGCCGATAGTTCATCAGCTTGACCCACCTCTACCGGGATCCAATCTCGTACCCACATTAAACTTGCCGTACCTACGGCAGACATCCGTATGTCTGTGTCATTGCCTTCGATGCTTCAAATGCGGACTCTTGTCCGAATAATGAATGGTCCGTTAGTGACCGACATATATACCAGGATCTAATCCCGCATCCGCATTAAACTTGCCATACTCATGGCAGACATTTGTACGGTTTGTCACCGTCTCTTACGCTACAAACGCGGACTTCCGTCCGAACAAGAAATGGTCCGCCAGTGACCGACATGCACGCATACCTTGGGACCTTCGTTTCCCCAGACTGTGTGTGAAGAGAAAATCAATGACGCCCCATGGCATCGGACGTAGACCTCGGGGACCCCGATATGGCCATAGTCCGCAACCATCTCGAGCCAATAGATCATTAATCTGACCCGCTTCTATCGGGATTCAATCCCGCACCCGCATTAAGCTTGCCGTGTCTTCGGCAGACATTTGCACGGTTTTATCGTCATCTTCGACGCTACTAATGCGGACTTCCGTCCGTACATGGAATGGTCCGTGAGTGACCGACATGCATGCATCCATGAACGTTTACGCCCCAACGCGGGGTCTGTTCAAACGCAATCCAAGTTTTGCTCTCGCTCTCGTTACTGTGAACTTTTGGCCATCGGGCCCCTTTTCCTGGCAATCAATCAAGGGTTTTTCCCTCTCCGAGGGGATGTAATTAACGTCGTAGCCTTTATGATACGGCAGGTTCTCAGTCCCGACACGAACCACACAATCATCTGATTAGTCAGATCGAGCGCACCATGGGCTTCCTTGAAGCCCGAATAAATCGTCACTTAGGTGACTGGCACACCCACGCACTTAATAAACCCAATAACCAAATAAATAAATGACCTAAATAAAAAGTGCGTCCACAGTAGCCCACACCTTGACGGTGCAATCAAAGGAACAGGACAACAAGACATTACTCCAATCGAGCAGCGAGGTCACCGTGCCATCGTGGGCGGAGAAGACAGTGTAGAGGCACCGCAGTGTCTTAGCATCCCAAGCTCAGATGGTTCCGTCGATGGAGTTGGAGTAGAATCGCCTACAACGAGACCCCATAAATAGCGATACCACCACGGAGGTGTGCCTAGCTCCGACGGTAACAAAGGGAGAGAGAGAGATAGAAAGAGAGGGAGGGACCCTTCGGCGTCCCCCCTCCCCCTCTCCCTCTCTCTCTCCCTCCATCACCCCCGGAGCAGGAGTGGGAGACACCTCCAACGTCCCCCTCCCTACACTCTCTCCATCTCTCACCCCATACTCTCCCCCTCTCTCTCTATTGCTCACCCCATCCCCTTCTCTCTCTCCCCTCTGGTTCCAGTGTTTGTAGGAAGGCCCTACCGGCCACATCGTCAAGCTCCTAACGCTAGATGTGCCACCATCATCGTCCCCATCAACACCACCTTCCATCGTTGCAAGTGGGGCGAAGAGCTCGTTGCGAGGCTTGCCGCTGGACGACTAGATTGGGGAGAGAGAAAGTGTGGAGGAGAGAAAGAGAGAAGAGAGATATAGAGGCAATGAAGAGAGAGAGAGAGTAGGGATATCTTCGTCATTTCCCTGTCCCGTTAGTTTAAGATGGAATATTCTCTCGTATATCTTCTTTTTCTATCGTCCGTAGATTACAGGGACTCAAAAATAAGAATTAAAAAATTATAGAGACTTTAAAAATACTAGTTATATTTGAGGGACTAAAAAGAAAATATACTTCTTTGTAAGGACTAAAAGGGAAAAACCCTATAATTTAATATTCTTCATCTATCAAATGCAAGATGTACGACTAATGTTACAAACTTACGTTATATCGGATTCGTCCATATACAATATAAGTCACTCGAGTTGGCAAACCCAGTAGTGACTTGCTTAGGATCGCACGAGTCACTATAAATTATTTAAATAATAATACAATATCTAAAATTTAAGACTTAGAACAAATGTTTATATCATAGACCTTGTGTACTATTCTAATGTTGCACAGATACAACTAACTTTCAAACAATCAATCCAAACCAAGTAACAAACATAATAATAATCTGTCCATTCTCACGAACACATATCAACTTATGTTCATAAGGGAGGATCCCGAGTGGCTCGGTGGGAAAGGTCATCCTTTTCATAGGAGGGACCCGAGATCGAGCCCCGGGGGAGGGGGGGCTTACCCGGCTCACATTTAATCCTCGAGAGATGTGAGTCCGGGATTTTATGGCGACGGTACAAAAAAAGGGGTGGCAAGATGCGTATGGTAAGACTCGAACTGGGGTGGCCCAATAATCGCTTAGCTCTCAGTACCACTCTGCTAGATTCTCCGTTATCAAAAAAAAAACGTATGTTCATAAGTGTGACACATGTCTGTCCACGTGCAAGTAGACTAACATGAACCTAAAGTAAAAATAGATAAACAACTACGTGATAAAAATACATTAATTTATAAAAAAAGTAAAAATCACATTATAAGTTTACCATCAAAGTCACCACTATCCTTGACTTTTATATTATCTCTAACTAAACGTATGAAAACATTAATAGTTGTACTATAGTTATTACATATGTGGTTATTCATTTATTAAAATTAAAATAAGAAAAATCAAAATCATATACTTAATGAAAGGGAGCCAATTTTAGCGGCTGTGCTTACCTTCTGTTTGAAACTTCTCGTATTATGATCGTGTTCTCCACATATTTTACATGCTCTTGTTTTTCTTGATGCATGACTCAAAAGATATCTCCATTCTATTTTTATTTCGACAAATTTATTTTTATTGACCTATTCCTTTTGACCTTCTATCGCCTTTTGTATGTGAAATCTGTTGATTTTATATCTTTGTTTGATTCGAGGAGAATGATTGACTTTTTATGGTCTTCACTCTCTTCAAATGTTTGTTCACTTCGTAGCATTTTATTTTCTTAAGTAGAGACCTCTAACGTTTGACTCAAATCAAAAATAATAATGTTGTAGATATCTTCTAACTTTGCAGCAAAATAAACTAATTGAACGATGTAACCACAAATATGACTCACTCCCATGACTTCCAAGTTAAGATTTTCATGATGCAATTGACCTCTAGTAGTATGCATTAAAGATCTTGTAATTAGCTTTATCAAACAGAGCAAAATATAATTAATGTTGTGAAATTTTAATAATTTTCTTAAGAAAAAACATCTTTAACATGCGTCTACAAAATATACAAACAAACCCAAAAAGATGCCAATCACACGTGCCCATTTTATAGTCTTTATCATTTACAATATTGAATGACTCATCGCCATCATCATCAAAACTCCTCTTTATTTTATAGGCAAAGCACACCCCTCTTTTATCATTTTTTTTGAACTATAAAATGATTACTTTTTATCAACTCCTCTTGAAATAATAAAAAGATAGTTCTAGTATATATTTTTGCATCATGATGTTCCAAATTTGACCTAATGATCATCGTTGGTGATTTATTAATTGAATGGAAATCTTTTTTTCTTTTCTTCTTATAGTGTACATCTATGCGTTTAAAATTGAATAACAAATTGACTTAAGGTGGCTCTTGAATCTACGTGAAAAAAGAGTTCTTACTTTCACTTCATTCAAAAAAATGTGTCTGAATTATACGTTGAAATCCATGATTGTCGACTGACATGCAGTCTTTTAAGCCACTCGTTTTGCTGCAGTTCATATTCTTCAATCAAACATTTTCATTTTATCTCCTATTTGTCCAAAGTAAGTGAATCATTAATATAACTCTTTAATGCACACATGAAGTTAGAGTTCTTGTGATATATGTTTGACAACTTTTCTAGAAATTTCTTCTTGATATGCCAATAACATAAATGATGATGAGTATTTAGAAACAAATTTTCAACTGTTACTCCAATAGTGGGATCTTGATCGGTGATAATAGAAATTATATATTTTTCATATATTGTCCCAACCCAAATTTTAAATAGCTAAACAAAAGACATCTCAATCTCATCTTGTAACAATGCATAACTAAATAATACTGACTATCGATGGTGATTAACTATAGTAAATGGTGCAAATAATATATTATATTTGTTTATTTGTAAATAGTATCAAATGCTACTATATCACTAAAATATTGAAATGTCATCCATGAACGTGAATGAGTCTCTACTCAAAAGAAGTTGACCATTCGATTTTCTTCATCACATTGAATAACATAGAAGAAGTTAGCACCATCTGCCTGTATTTTCCTATAATAATTGGGCACAATTTGAGCATCTCCAATATCTAAAATTTCCTTTCTGAATGAACTAAGTTGATTCCAACAATCTCCTTAGTCAATTTTTTTTGACTGTTATTAAAAATTGCAACAACTATTCGAGTCGGTAATCTTTTCTCTTTAAATATTTGAACAAGATTTTTTACAGTAATAGACATTTGCTTATAGGAGTGGAGGTAATATTCTTTGTTTGGAGAGATAATTTGATGATTATGAGTATTAATTTTGATGTTCATACAAGATATTTCAGTTGAGTGGAGATATATAGGCTCTTATCCAGATTAAGGGTGGGATAGGTTTTTCTAAAAAATTGTAGAATAAGAAGGGTTAAACTTTGTCACACTTCTCGATGAGGAATTCCAAGTTATCTTATCTCTGAATCAAAGTAAAATGGTGTATTTTTGTGGAATACCCTACCTACAGTTAAGTTAATATGCTTAACCTAACCTATAAACAAATATGCCCTCTCAAAGAAATACACTTGTTGGGTTTTACTCGGTTACAATGGCTCACCACTTTAACTGTCTACAGGCAACTAGCTAGTAAACTTATTAATTTTTTGATCAGGTGACCAATTCATTATGACTCTACCGTCAAGTAATTAGAACATTAAGGAACCTTGGACCCTTGACTACCCAAATGTTTTTGATCGGACAACAAGTAGCAATTAGATGATGGTGTAGCACATTGGACAGTAGCCGCTCACAGGCGAAAATCTCATTAGCACGTGGGACTTCCATCACTTGTAGGTGATGTAGTTTCTTTTTTTCTTGGGTTTTTGATCGACAAAGATCAAACTCTCTGGATTGAGGATAACAAGGGCAACTAGTAAACTTATTAATTTTTTGATCAGGTGACCAATTCATTATGACTCTACCGTCAAGTAATTAGAACATTAAGGAATCTTGGACCCTTAGACTACCCAAATGTTTTTGATCGGACAACAAGTAGCAATTAGATGATGGTGTAGCACATTGGACAGTAGCCGCTCACAGGCGAAAATCTCATTAGCATGTGTGACTTCTATCACTTGTAGGTGATGTAGTTTCTTTTTTTCTTGGGTTTTTTTATCGAGAAAGATCCAACCCTCTGGACTGAGGATAACAAGAAGCCTCCTTGTTACATAGTAACAAGGTGAGATCTCTCTCTCTCTCTCTCTGAGTTAAAGTGCACATGCAAATGCACTGAATAATGGGAAATGACACTGCGATAGGCCTCTATTTCAGAAGTTGGATAGTGTTGTTTACGCATGTTTAAAAGGTATAGATTTTACTAAGCAACACTAATGTACGATGATAGATGCCATTGCACATAGATATATACAAATTAAATAAAAAATTGAAAACAAAAAACACATGAGGTAAAATATGAAGAAGGGAGCAACATTTGCTTTATTAATGTGTCCAAAGTCAACTAAAAATATTTGAAGAGATTTTGCAATTCTCTACTTTACACAGGCTCCATCGGAGAAGATGTGAGGGGTCTTTACTCCATCAAAGTCTTTGTTATAGAAGATGATGGCTCCCTTCAGCCTTTGCTAGTTCGGTGGCCCGATGGTGTGTGTGGACGGCGGGATCGTACCAAGGAGAGAGAAGGAAAGGGGACGAGGATGAATTACAAGATAGTATGAGAAAGGTAGTGGAAAACATGACCTGAAGGAAGTGTTCTAGTGGAACACGAGAAATCTAGACTTACCCACCTTCCGATACGGGGCGGAGATAGAGATCCAAATATCTTCTCACGTAAGCTAACTACCACCTCAACAGGCGTAACCTGTCGTTTCGGGAGTAGGTTTAAAGATACCGGATACTAGGATAGGATATGCTGGGACTTTAGGTAACGAGGGAATGCAAGGTGTTGACACGAACAATGGCGATGATGAAAGTAATGACACAAGAACGGGGAATAGGGGGGACCAATTGGATAGTGAACGCTGGAGATTACCCGGCGAGAGTTGTCTCCACCGGATTCAAGAATGGGGGGCAATCAAAATAGGAATACCAAATTACAACATAATGCCACTCATCATGAAATCATAACAATAATATGAGCAAAACGAACCAGAGTTATAGCAAGATATCACTTAACAGGATAACATAACAATAATATAGAAAGAGCGAACCACCACAAGACATTGGTCTTTACGGGGTTTTTATAGCAATATATATAACAATAAGTATACACACGTTCAACAAACCACCACTAGACGTTGGTCTTTGTGGGATTTTTATAGCAAAGATAAAAATAATGGGAATGAATGACAGAATGAAAATTATGAAAGGAAACCTCCGCGAGGAACTTGTTCCATCCAGCGGGGTTCGAGTGAAGATTATAAAATAAAACCACCGCGAGGAAGTAGTTCTATCAACGGGGTTCGAATGAAAGACAGAATATAAAACCTCCGCGAGGAACTAGTTCCGTCAACGGGGTTCGAATGAAAGACAGAAGATAAAACCGCCGCGAGGAACTAGTTCCGTCAACGGGATTCGAATGAAAGACAGAAGAAAAAACCGCCGCGAGGAACTAGCTCCATCAACGAGGTTCGAATGAAAGACAGAAGATAAAACTTCCGCGAGGAACTAATTCCGTCAACGGGGTTCGAATGAAGATTATAAAATAAAACCGCCGCGAGGAACTAGTTCCGTCAACGGAGTTCGAATGAAATACAGAAGATAAAAGCTCCGCGAGGAACTAGTTCCGTCAACGGGATTCGAGTGAAGGACGTGACATAAAACCTCCGCGAGGAACTAGTTCCGTCAACGGGGTTAGAATGAAGGACAGAAAATAAAACCTCCGCGAGGAACTAGTTCCGTCAACGGGGTTCGAATGAAGATTATAAATTAAAACCGCCGCGAGGAACTAGTTCCGTCAACGGGGTGCGAATGAAAGATAGAAGATAAAACTTCCACGAGAAACTAGTTATGTCAACGGGGTTCGAATGAAGATTATAAAATAAAACCGCCGCGAGGAACTAGTTCCGTCAAGGGGGTGCGAATGAAAGACAGAAGATAAAACATCCGCGAGGAACTAGTTCCATCAACGAGGTTCGAATGAAGGACAATAAATAAAACCTCAGCGAGGAACTAGTTCCGTCAACGAGGTTCGAATGAAGATTATAAAATAAAACCGCCGCGAGGAACTAGTTCCGTCAACGGAGTTTGAATGAAAGTTACAAAATAAAACCTCCGCGAGGAAGTAGTTCCGTCAACGGGGTTTAAACAGAAATTAAATGGAGAGGGGAACCGCCACGGGGAATGATCCTCCGCACGGGTGAGGATAAAACAAAGAACTAAAAAAACAAAAGTAAAGGGGGTGTGATCGCTAGAGGTAGTGTACCTCGAAATGGAAGGGGATAATCGCGTCTTATCTCCGAGCAAAGAAATTACGTAGGTTTCTTCTTCCTCTTCCTTCGGCCGGCCGATGAAGATGGTCTCCTTTGGTTACCCTTGCAAAACAAAGCAGACGAAACAAATAGGCAGTGAATTAGAATGGAAATAGTGTAGTATCGATCCCTTGAAATAAAAGTGGCACGATCATGTTCAAACACGCACCTGGTTGGTATTGTTTGAAACCCCTCTTAGACGTAAAAGGGTAGACAGATGATATGATGAATGAACAACTAGGACTCTCTTAGGGAGAGAAATGCAATAGGGATGACATATAACACATGCAATGCTATGCAACTAACAAAATAAGAACAAAATAAGACGAAGAAGTGAGGAAGCTTATTGAGAGGCCATTGGCGGGCTTGAAGGAGCTTCTCCAGGACGAGGATGGTGCGAGAGCACGGTGGAGTAGACCAGCTTCTCCCGTATACGCTCGGACATTCAGAAACCCGGCAGGGCCTTCCCGGTGCCGATGCCTATATATATATATACATATATATATATATATTATCAAACTAGGTAGTGGAGAGAGAGAGAGTTAAAGAGAGAAAGAGAGGAGGGAGAGGAGAAAGCTCTCCTCCTTTCTTTTTTTCTATTTTTTTTTGATGCTTTAGTTTCAGTCTAAAAAATGCAGAAGTAGTCGATAAAAAGTGAAAAGAAATATAACATAAAGCACAAGATATATCTAATATATATATATAAGAGAGAGAGATAGAGTTAGTGAGGGAGAGAGAGAGTGCGATGGAGGGATAGAGAGGGCGAATGAGAGAGGACGAGAGATAGAGAGGAGAGAGAAAAAATAAAATAAAATCATAAAGAAAATAGTGAAGGAGAGAGGTCAGAGGGGTGAGGAAGAGAGAGATAGAGAGAAAGAGAGAGGGAGAGATCGAAGGAGGGGGGAGGGAGAGAGTGTGAGGGGGAGAGGCACGTGAGAGAGAGAGAGAAAGAGCGAGAGAGGCGGAGAGGGGGAAAGAGAGCAGGAGAGAGGTTGAGAGAGAGAGAGAGAGAGAGAGAGAGAGAGAGAGAGAGAGAGAGAGAGAGGGTGCGAGAGGGGGGGAGGCAGCGTCCGCGGCGGGAGGGCTTCGCGACGGATGGGACGGCGACAACGGCGGCGTCGGTGAGGTGCACCGGTAGCAGCAGCGTGGGGGAGCTCGCGTGAGGGTGGAAACGACGGCGACCGCGGGCGGGAGGCTCACAGCGGCAGCTTCACGGCGAGACGGCGACGATGGCCGGGGTGGAGGAGACGGCAGCCGGAGGTGGGGCTCACAGCGGTGGGGCGATGTGGCTGGTGAAAGTTACTCCGGCGAAGGGCTTGCATGCGGGGGGTTGACGACGGCATGCTCGCGGACGGCTCCGGTGGCTCGGTGGCGACGGCACTGGGGTGACCAGCGGTGAGGGCGACGGAAGTGGTGTTGGCAGGTGGCGTCTGCGGCAGGAGCTTCACGGCGGCTGGGCGGTCGGAGGAAGTGCAGCGGCAACTTCGCGGAGGGTCTCGACGATGCGTTAGCGAGGGCGACAGCGGCGCCGGTGGTGACGGAGGTGGAACGGCAGTGGCGGTGTGCCGACGACGTGGGGTGCTCTCGGCGGGTGCATCGGCGAGGGACGGCATAGAAAGAGAGAAGGAGAGAGAGGGCGTGGGGGAGAGAGACGCGGAGAGAGATAGGGCGCGAGAGAGGATGAGGGAGAGAGATCACGGGAGGGAGAGATAGAGAGAGCGAGAGAGAAGGGTCTGTCTGGAGAAGGGAAGTGTGAGGGATGGAGGGAACGTGGCGGTCGGAGGGTGGACGTGGGGGAGGCACAAGGGTGGAGAGAGAGAGCCCGAGTGGTGGCTGTGGCGGTGTTAGAGGTAGTGAGCGTGGAGGCCGGCGGGAGATGACGGAGGTGGGAGTGTTAGAGAGAAAGGGAGAGTGAGAGGAGGGGCTCGCAGGGACGACGACAGATATGCTGTTAGCAGGAAGAAGGGTGTTGGGTGGGGATGTGGCTTCGCAAGAAAAGAGTGAGAGGGAGGTCTGTGGGCGACGTGGAGGGCGCAGTGGCGAGGAGGCGGTGGTCTGCCGTGATCGACGAGGAGGTTCGTGGGGTTCTGGGGGTAGCAGAAGGGTGAGAGGAGTGGACCTGGAGGTCGTAGTGGCGGTGGTGGACGTGGGTGTGGTGACGCAGCCGAGAGGGGGAGAGGAGATGGGTGGAGAGTTGGTTGGCTAGAAAGAGAGCTGGGGGGTCTGTGTCTTTTTGAGAGAAAGGGTGAGGGAGGGTGAGAGTTAGCAAAGGGGAGTGGTGAGGAAGTGGCTACGGTGAGGAGAGATATGCAGGAGGAGGGGGGCGCCGGTGTTGTATGTGTGCAGGGAAATATACAAAGTAGAGAGGGGAAGAGGAAAAGAAAGGAGGAGGTCGGGGAGGAGTGGGCAACCGGAGGGCATGCAGAGAAGAGTTGGGAGGTGGCCACGGCACTGTGAGAGGGTGTAAGGGAGAGGGGGAGTCGCGAAAGAAAAGAGAGGGGGGTGAGGTCGCTGGGTTTTGAGGGGGTCGTCGGCGGCAGTAGATGATGGCCGGAGGGCTACTGCGGCGGTGGTCGGAGGCGAGGGGGAGACGGTGGCTGGCCCTGGAAGATGTGAGAAGGATTGGCCGAGATAAGAGAGCGTGAGGGCTTCGCGTGGGTTGGCTTACGATGGGAAGAGTGGTGAGAGGGGGGAGAAAAAAGTGAGAGAGAGAGAGAGCGTCTATGGGTTGTCCTCTTGGGGAGAATGAGGGAGTCGGAGTGGGGAGATGGGATTTGGAAAGATGTATGAATCATGTGGAGTGGGGTTATGGGGTTGTGTATAATGGAGTGGGTAGGAATAATAGAGAGAATGGGTTGGCAGTGGGGGCTGGGGTGTCATGAGTGTGTGAAGAGAATGAGTTTACGTGTGGGGTCAGAGAAAAGCTAGCAATGGAGAGGATTAATGCCGGAAAGATGCGAGAAAGAGGGAGGGAAGATTATTAGAGTTATGTGGGGTTCCTAGGAGATTAGGGGATAAGATGAGTGGGAGAAATAATAGAAGTGTAGAGGGAGACTAGATCTGTATGACACGGCGGTGGGGTAGATGATTGTTATTATATTTATTTATTTATTTAGTATTATTATTTTTATTTTATTTGTTTATTTTGTTGTTGATTTATCTTTTTATGCATCTTTTATTATTATTATCTGTTTATATATATATAGTAACCATTTATCTTATTTTCTTTGGTATTTTGTATTTTATGTGAAAATGAAATTATTAAGAAAAATATGTATAGTATTACACAATTATGTATATACATAGATTTTTGGGGGGGTTTGTATTTATTTTTCTCTTTTTTTGTTATTATCATTATTATTATTTTTTAACATTTTCTCATTTCTTCATTTTTTTATTTTTTTTAATGCAACCGAGATTATGGAAATCACTCAAATAAGTGGAACATTTAAGCCGCTTTGGGGCATCACGGTGTAATATGAGATTTTCTCACAGTAACGTTAGGAATGGCGTGTCTACAGCTGCCCCACCTTGGCGTCCGCTTTGCAGGGGAATGACATGCAGTGGAATGAAATGAAGTGTATTGAAACGAAATGGAGTGGATTGAAAAGTGGATGCCAAGGTGTGATGAGACACGCTTTCGACATTACGTGATTGGAATCTTTCCCAGATTTCAACGAAACAACCATGAAGAGGGTCCTCCGAAATCAACGATTGTTTGGATGAAAATAAGGAAGAAGATAATGTGCACTCGGGTACGAATAAAAAGGGGACCAACTTCTTTGCGCAGAAGTAGCTTGGTCGTAGACCTGCAGGTTTCACCTTGGGGAGCGGTTACCAGCCAATGTGGAAGTGATGCAGCCAAGGTGGGTCCAATGGAACAAAAGAATAATTGATAAATCTAAACAAAGGTCTCTTCGGGAGAACCAACCCAAGATAATCTCGAGGAAACTGAGTACTCGACTCAGAATGGAGTATCTCATATTATTCAAGAATTTAAGCACATCGGCTCTCACAATCGATTTAAATGAATGATTTTCTCAGTGAAATCAAAGTCATACATGAATACATGCTGGGTTTAAAGGAAAAATATAAAACAAACTAAAAGTAGATAACAGCCAAGGATAATATTGTCAAGTTGTTAAGGATGGGTCAGGATACCGATTCGGTGAGCCGATACTGAGCCGAGGCCCGTTTATCCACGCACCGACACACCGAACGGAACCGTCGTGCCCAAGCTATCACAACCTAACGGCCTATCCGTATGTCCTGAACTCATCTGGAGTTATCACTATTTTTTGTTGAAGGGGAACTCAAACTCAAGATTCGTTCAAGGCATAAGGTCCTTGACATGCTCTAGTAACTTAGATATTATATAGTAGGATGCATGACGTAGTGGGGTCAGTCACCGAGGTGACTAGGGGTGGGACAATGATATCCCATTTTTTATTTTTATTTTATTATTTTTTCTTTTTTTTGATACCTGCAATCAACAGTTAGCACACAATTATTGCATAAGAAATAGAATTGCATTCCACTGTACAAAGAAATCTACACACCAAAGTGATTCACAGAAACTACCAAAAACACAGTGCAAAGCAAATAATATTCCCTCGGTCAAAGTCCATGACGGTAACTCATCATTAAGGCTTTACATTTACCGTTTTACCCCCTTTCCTTCTATAAGTACCCCCTACTCCTTAGCCAAATGTCATTACAGGTGGCTTCGGCGAAGTGGATTCCTTTGAGATGGGAAAGGAGAGATCATGGCCTTTGGAGATGGAGGGTGAACCTTCCCGCCCTACCAAGAGGGGGAGGGTCGACCACGAATTCAAGAAATTAACCGAGATTGAAGGTCATCTGAGCGAAAGAATTTGCTCACGGATGGTGAGTTGGCTCTTTCCTTTATGTTTCCTATATGAGTTCTTTCTTACCCCTTCATTCTTTTCTTTACTTTCCTTCTAGCCGTATCCTCTCTTTCCGGTCCCGAGAAAATTCTCCAAGCTGCCGTGGCTGTCGAAGCTTACATCCAACACAACTATCAACATGAGGGTTATTATTTCAAAGTGACACCTTCAAGGCCTGGTCATTCACGCCAAACATTATAACAAGATTTGCATGGATTGGGCGGCGATGGGTGCACTGGTAGATGTTTGGCACCCTGAAACTCACACCTTCGTCTTTCCTACTTTTGAATCGACGATCCTTCTGGAGGAGACGGAACTCCTGCTTGGCTTAAAAAGATTTAGGAATGATGGCAAAATAAAAATTTTGCCCATGGGGAAGAAGGTATCCTCTGAGGAAATTATGGGGAGCTTCATACCCTGCGGAGCCATTAAAGGTATTCAGACCCAGAAGGGAATCAACTTACAAAAGCTCGCAGACTGGACCATGAGCGCTTTGGAAAGATTGACAATTGATGAACACTTAGAAGGACTCATGAAAGGGTTCGTGATTTGTTTGACTGGAGCTCTCCTCTTCTCCTATACCAACGACATCGTGGAGGAAGATCAATTGGACGCGATTTGCGGACTCTGGGAGGGTAAAAGAATGGGGCCAGCCATCCTCGCCTACCTTTACAGTGGTCTAATGGCTTCCAGCATGGGCCAACCCCCCTATGGGTGCATGCTTCTCCTTAATTGATGGATCGATCTTCACTTCAAATTTGATCGCTGTGAGGAGGCGCGAACTACTTCCAGAATCTTCTAACAAAGCCCCCTTTATCACATGGCTGATGTATTGGGTTTTGGTGGGAGTGTGGTCAATCGCGCGCCTCGGCTGAAGTCACGCGGAGACTGGCGCACTTACTTCAACACTTTGGAGCGGGATGTGTTTACTCACGCGCCAGCATGTTTACTTGGACGTGAGCTTCTTATGAGATCCTCCTCTGACGCAGAACTCCAGCTTATCGGTGCAACTTGATTTGTTCTTTACAGCTCGCACCGGTGTTGCCTGTAAATCGACCTTCCTCGGCGCTCTTTTCCTACGCCATCCAACCTTCCTTTGATAAAAGAAAGGGAGCTGGGCACAGAGGGTGATGCAATAGACATGAAAGCAATCAAAGCAGCGTGGAAGGCAAGCATTCCACGAAAGGCGACGCTGTTTGTGAGTGAGGACATGGAGCTATGGAAGGCTTATGTAATTGAGCTCGGGAAATTGAGGCCTGAGGTGCCCAAACCCTAATGTATCTTATTTTTTTTTGAAATAAACATGAAGCCTTAATGCCATTGCACGCTCTTTGAGTCTCGCCCCTCCCTTTTTCCTTTTATAGAGGTGGCTAAAGTGGCGAACGCCGGGCAGCAGCTGGCTGTCTCAGACAGGAGCTAGAGGATCGGAGCAACTACAGTATGAGGAGTTGCTCTGAGACGTCCTAGAGCTAAAGGTTTCTCTCCGGGTGCCGAGGAGAGAGGTAAAGCGAGAGAGAATGAAGAAGGAGGCAAGGATAGAGTGGCATCGAGGTTGGTACGAGAGGAGGGCACTGGAGACCCGGGAGAAGCAGCGATCGGGCATGTCACTCCCTCGGAGTCACTACAGATCGGAGGAGAGTCGAAGCTCTCGGTGGAGGGGCTCCTGGAGCCAGTGTAGTCTCCTTCGGCAGAGCAGAGGGCAACTCAGCCAACGGCCTCGGGTTTAAGAGCTTCGCGACCGTCGGGGCGTGAGAGAGATTGGAGGACGGTGAGGAGCACTGCCGGAGGGGCTTGATTTTTGTGCGTTCCTTCTCCTTTATGCCTCTTCTCTTCCACATCATTCCCATGTGGTGTGTCTGGACAAAATTTTACCCCGAAATGAGAGAATCTTGTCTCATCACGGGCCCTTCTTTTCAGCGGGAGTCTCCCGTCGGAGTCGACAATGGTGACTTTTAGTTCCATTCCCATGCGAGATTTCAAACCTCCCGACAAACATCACCTTCTTTTCCACGGGAATCCTGTGTCGAAGTCGGCAATGATGACTTTCAACTCTACTCGAAAGCGAGATTTCAAACTTCCCGACAAACACACCCCTTCCTTTTCTGCGGGAATCTCACGTCGGAGTCGACAATGGCGACTTTTAGCTCCAGTCCCTTGCGACAATTCAAAACCCCCGACAGATGCATCTCCTCTTTTCTACGGGAATCGTCCATCGGAGTCGGCAATGGCGACTTTTTAACTCCATCCCTTGCGTCAATTCAAACCTCCCGATAGACGCACAATAATGACAACTCTTAGTTCTATTCTCGTGTAACGATTCAAACCTCCCAACATATGCATCCCTTCTTTTTTGGTTACACTCAATCACATGCCTACCAAGAATCAGACCGCCCCTCAGTGAGCGGGGAGCAGGTGGACGTGTCATTTCACCGCTCATATGAGACTGACAAGAAGATGCCCCATCACGAGGATCGCCAACAGAGATAATGCCGATTGCCGCCTCAGACGTCTTCCAATCCTATAAATCCCTCCCCTTTCACTCGGCTTGGGAACACCAGAGTGGTGAGAGCTGAGTTGAAGAGTGGAAATTTGTAAGAAGGAGGGTAGTGAGAGTTGCTCAATTTTTAGGATGGAGGGCGAATCTAGCTTCAGAGTAGAAGGCGAGTCTTCCCGCTCCTCGAAGAGAAGCAGGTCCAGTGTGAGCTCGTGACGCCCTCCCACGTTGAAGGGAACCTCAGTGAGAGGACCCAAGCTCAGCTTGTAAGTGAATCCTTTCCTTTCTTCCTCCATCCTTCCTCTCCTTTTCTTAGCAATGTATCTCTCTCCGACTTCTTTCATTTTTGTAGAATATGATGAGGTCACACATCTCTTGGGAGCTGGTGGTGGCTACGTATCGGGGTCTTCCAGACTTCCAGAAGGCCCAACTAGACATGATGGGATTCGGAGCCTTCCTCTGAGTCGAGCTGATCAAGCTCGATCTTGCTCTCATTCAGGCACTGCATGAAAGATGGGACCTAGAGAGTCGGACCTTCCTAATGCCCTGGGGACACATGGTGCTTAGCCTGGAAGATGTGGTCCGAATTACGGGTCTCAGAGTGGATGGCGAGGCGGTAACTGGGGTCACTTACCCTGATTACCGAGAAGGGGCCCAAAAACTACTCGGGTTGACCTTGGAAGCCCGAAAGAGCAGGTCGGTAGCCAGGACGTCCATCATGGAGGCACTGGGGCTTACTGAAACTCGCCCTCGTGACGACGAATCCCTGGAGGAGTTCATGGAGAGGACTGAAAGGGGATGTCGTACCTTGTACTGCGTGGATTCTAGCAATTGGGAGCGATCAAATATGGACTTAAGAAGATTTCTCCTTTTCCTATTAGGGAGGTTGCTATTGAGCTCAAAAAGAAACAACATTCATTGTCGTTTCCTGGAGCTCCTCGTAGACCTTGAGAGGGTTGGGCAGTACGCTTGGGGAGCTGCTGTACTGGCACACCTATTTGCAGGTCTGTCCCAAGGGTCAGACCGGGAGGTGACAGTAAGTGGGTTCACGCCACTCATTCAAGTAACATAAATATTATATTTTTCTTCTTTTTTTTCTTTTTTTTTGATGCTAATGACACATAATGGCGCAGCTATGGAGTTATTACTACCTCCCAATGGGGAGGGCTCGGCATTGGCGACCAGTGATGGTGCCGTTAGCTAGACGGTGACAACCGATCATGAGCACAGCACCTCTATCCTACCAATTGATGGTGTTACGACGCGAGCTACAGGAGTTCCCTGTAGCGATGGTAAGATTCATTTTTTCTATTTTTTTCTATTTTTACATTTTTTTCTTTTTTTTGTTTTGATAAATGAAGAATATATGTACAATCTAACATAGGTGAACTGGAGGCCTTATTCGGGCATGGTCGACGCCGACCAGCCATGGGTTATAGCAAGCCGTGCCCGATTTGGACGGGACCTCTAGCTCCATTGTCTGAACGAGATCGAGCCACTTCGCCTACGGTTAGCCATGAGGACCCTAGGACTTGCCCAAGAATGGGTGGACAGGACCGCACCACCTCGAGTCGGTAAGAAGACACGGGGGCCAGCAACCTGCTTTGATTGGCGGGTGCGCTTCCCGAACAGTACGAAGATTGGCAACTAGGTGGCACGCCCGTGGAATCACAGGCGCAAGACAGCGAGGATTACCTGCGCCTCTACAGGGCAATGTACGCGGAGCGGCTCCAATCAGCGGGGCTTGTAGAGGTAAAATAAAAACACCATTTTTTATCTTTACATTTATTATTATTATTCTTCTTCTCTTTTTTTAATGATTATTAATTTTTTTTGTGAACTCATGAGTCATAACTGTAGGATGCTCGTGACACTATAATAACGAACTTACGAACTCTCCTGGCAGACACGGAGCAAGAATTGAGTGACACCCGTGCGGCTCTGAGTTCATCTGTAAGTGTATATGTACAAGCTCCTAGCATGGTTTGAGAGTCCTAGCGCTAATCACTTAATGTCACCTCATGTGTGTCGTAGCGTGCCCATCTCGATGCAGTTTCATCGGCAATGGGGGCAGACGGCGTCTCTTCTAGTCTATGGATTCCTACCTCAGAATTAGATCTGCTCCATGAGCAACTTGCTCGTTCAACGCAGCGAGCTGCGGAGGCATAGGGAATGCTTTATGCTTATGTACAGGTGAGGGCATCATCATGAAATTTTCTTTATTCATGCCTCGCCACATATTTAAGGTGGTATATCTGGCAGGAAAAAGAGACGCAAGAGGCACTTGCCCATGCCACGCAGAGGAGGCTAGAATAGCGGAGCTGGAGGAGGAACTACGGCGTCGTTCAGATGATGGCTCTTCTAGGGACGCCGTGGAGTTGAGGATCACCCTTCAGCTAGAGAGAAAGACCGAGAGAGAGAATGGGCCGAGAAAGAAAGAGACAGAGAAAGAGAGAGGGCCGAGAGATTGGCCGAGAAAGAAGAGAAGAGGGCCCTGGAGGTCCAATTGTTTGAACTTTGGACTAGTCTCGGTCTCGCTAGCAATGGCTGAAGGATGGTGAGGAATGCTACCGAAGAGCACGAGAGCGGGGCTTTCGTGTTAGTAGCTTCTTTGCTGCCCCCGCAGATCAACGCCGGGGTGTGGGGATAGAAAGAGCAGTACAGAGCGGTAGGAATACCGCCTTTCATAGTTGGGTAACACCCTCTAGAGCGTCTTGCCCGGAGAGCGGCGGGACGAGTAATGCAGAGAGAGAGGGTGGAACTTGATGTAATTTTTTTTATTTTTGAAAGGAATAAAATGTTTGATTCTTGGGTTCTTACCTCTTTCTTGCTTTCTCGAGTTCCTGCACACATCACTTAAACAAACAAGTTAGAATATCTGCTTTGACTCGGCCCCTTGCCCAATAAGCGAGGTTTGTTTTGAGCTGTCCTTGATAACGGGTCAAGAGGCCAAGCCTTTATCAATGAAGGCAAGGTAAAGTGAAATGGTGAATGCGACACACAAGCATACAAATGCAAGCGAAATTTAACAATGGAATGCTGCACACAAATGCGATCATGCGGAATGTAATTTTTTCGTTTTTATTTTCTTGCATTTTTTTCTTGTTTTATTTTTTATCATTTTTTGTTATACATATATCTACATTTTCCTTTCCTTTTCCCTTTTTTGTTATTTTTATATTATATTTTTTTGTTGTTTTATTTTGTTGCCAACGCCTGGTAAACACCCATATGACACTTAACCTACATGAAAATAGGGGTTTCTTACTAACCTCCCAGGTATCCTAAGCGTACATCTAAGTTGATCTGGGCCTCTAGACTCCTCGAATGACAATCCCGCCGGTTAAGACTTACCCTGATGACAATACCGACATGCCATGCTTAGGCTCCCAGTTGCTTCCGACCACAGGGATACACCCAAAAAGTATTCGAGGTAAATGATTTGCCCGACCTGGGTCTATTTCCTCACAACTCTAGATGGTATGTGATGGAATACCTTGGAACCCTAACGGTCAATCGCGCGATGCTGACTCGAATCAGACGTCGTCGCACCAATAGGTGACGCGCTTGCATTGACCTAAGCCCGATGTTAGATAGGAAGACATCAAGATGGCATGCAAGGGTCTTGATCGGCCAGAAACACAGAGACTCCTTCGCAGCAGTGGCTTTTACTTTTTCAAAATAGACAACCATATGGATATGTTAAAAATAGGGTTGTAGGCCTTGGCGGGGTCCACCCTTTGGAAACTCCATTGAGCTTTCATCTTTAGGGGAAGAAGAAGAGTGTAGGTGGTAAACCTCCTAGAGGACCAGTACAACCGTTAACCCGTGAGCCAATAAGGGTCCATTCAACTCTCTCCTTTCAGGCAACTTCGACCAAAACTCGAGCATTTACATCTCATTGCCCCCCCCTTTTTTATGGATTCTGGACTTTTACACTTTGAGGGGTTTCATTTATCAAAATCAGGCACGGTTACGACCAAGCTTTTCTTTTGATTTTGATTTGTCATTTTTTTTCGAGGTAAATATAGTCATTTGACATTGTAGAATTCTTTTACATGCCTGCGGGGACACTGCCCTCTTCTCGTGCTCTGACCGATGCTCGAGAAAATAGATCATACCCTTGCCTTAAGGGGCTTGAGTTTCAGGTTCTTATGCTCAGCGTTTTAAGGGCGCCGGCTGTCTCATTCGGTCGAAGAGAAGAGAATAAAGATTATAGCCTTCTAGAGACCTTCTGGGTGAGGCCCCACTGTAGGTGATGCTATCGATTTTTTGAATAAAACACGTAAGTATGTACATGTTGGTTCCTTTAAGCGGGCATAGGCCGACGTGGTCGGACAGGAACCTCACGGTTCTGACAGACCAAGACCCGAAATCTACCAAGTCTTAATAGGCCCTGTCTTAACATGGAGGTTGAATGCAATGACTTAACTACATAGTGGTCTCAGTATTGGCATTTTGAATTTTATTTTTTTTATTTTTTTTATTTTTCTTCTTTTGTTGTTGTTGTATGTACATATTTTTGTTGTTTTCATTGTTTTCTATTTTTTGTTATTTTTCGTTTTATTATTTTTTTTGACATTATGTACACCTATCTAAGGGTAGTACTTCTTAAGATAAAGTCCATTCCAAGGGTGAGATAACTCGACTCCTTCAGCATTGACTAGCCTGTAGGCGTTGCCAGGATGCACAGCCTGAATCACATACGGTCCTTCCCAATTGGGTTGGAGTTTAGAACGTGGGCCGCCAGGTTTTACAAATATTCTTTTCACTACCATTTCACCGACTTGAAATTTCCTTTCAATGACCTTCTTTTGATAAAAACGTGTGAGTTTGTTCTGATATACACGTGCATGCTCGGCAGCGGCCAGCCGTTTCTCATCTAAGAGTTCCAATTGGGTAAGGAGTGAATCATGACGTTCATCAAGGGGAAGCTCCTTGTCCAACTGTACCTGAGAGAAGGAACCAAGATTTCATACGGAACTACCGCCTCCATCCCATAAGTAAGGGCGAACGGAGTTTGCCCAGTGGGAGTACGGATTGAAGTGCGATAGGCCCATAGAGCTTCAATCAGCTTTTCTGGCCAATCCGAGAACTTGTTTGACTCACATGTCTTTTTTATGGTTTTAATCAATGTTTTATTAGTGGCCTCTGCTTGGCCATTACCTTGTGGATAATAAGGTGATGAATGATGCAATACAATTTTCTACCTTTTGCAGAGGTCATGAAGGTCCTGAGAACTGAATTGCGGCCCATTGTCGGTGATGATTGTGCTTGGAATGCCGAACCTGGCGATGATGTTCTTCATGATGAATTTGCAGACTGTTGATGCTTTAACCTCCACGTAAGCTTCGGCTTCGGCCCATTTGTTGAAGTACTCTGTTGCAGTAAGGATGAATGATTTTTGCTTAGTGAGGGAGTTAGGATTACCAAGAGGACCAATGACATCGAAAGCCCACATGGAGAAAGGCCATGGGGAGGACACTGGATGAAGTGAAGAAGATGGGGAATGAATTTTATCGGCGTGAAGTTGACACTTGACACACCTGCGGACATAGACGGCACAATCTCTTCCATGGTGGGCCAGTAAAAGCCTTGCCGAAGGATTTTCTTGGCAAACATTTGGCTATTCACATGGCCACCGCACACACCAGAGTGTGCTTCCTCGACGCATTTCCAGACTTCCTCTTCGTCGAGACATCTTAGAAGAACACCAGTAAGACTTCTCTTGTATAGCACTTCTCCGACCAGCACGTACCTCTGTGCCACCCTCCTTATGGCTTTTCTATCTTCTGATGTGGCTTCTTCAGGGTAGGATTGATCTTTACAATACTTGGCAATTTCGTAAAACCATGGCTTCTCCTCATCAGCCAATTCTTCTTCTAATTCTGTCAACATGATTTCCCTCTTCTCAAGGATTTCTTCCTGTATGGCCTTCCTTGTTATCATGTCCTTGACATCTATGTAGGAAGCGTCATCGATTGCAGGGGCGTGGCGCTTGTAGATGGAAATGGAATCAAACCATCTTTCTAGAGGGAACCTTAAATATGATGCCAACGAGGCGAGGGCATCGGCCAGAATATTTTGATGACGAGGGACATGGACAAATATCAATTTGGTGAACAGTTTGGCAAAGGTAGCAGTGAGTTCTTGGTATGGCTTGAGCTTGAGATCGCGAGTGCGATATTTGGTGAGCACCTGGCGAAGAATGAGTTGACTATCACCTACGACTCGTAATTCGGTGATACGAAAAGAATGAGCGAGTTCCAGACCAGCTAGAAGAGCTTCATATTCAGCTATATTGTTGGTAACTGGGAATTTGAGCTGGTATGCCAGTGGGAATGTAAGGCCCTCAGGCGACAGGAGGGCAATGCCGATTCCTTTCCCCTGGGAATTCAAAGCTCCATCAAAATGTAACGTCCACATGTAATCATCTGATTGGTTGATGGACATTAGTTCCTCATCTGGAAACTCTGACTGGACATGATCAAATTTGGGGAGAGGATGGTGAGCGAGATGCTCAGCTATGGCATACCCGTTAATCGCCTTTTGCTGAATGTAGGTGATGTCAAACTGAGAAAGAAAGCTTTGCCAGCGTGCTAATATATCCGTAAGGACAGATTTTTCTAGAAGGAACTTGATAGGGTTCATTCGGGCAATCAGATGGACTTCATGAGCTAGAAAGTAGTGTTTCAACTTCTGCACTACCCAGACAAGGGCGGCACAAGTTTTCTCCATAGCCGTGTACTTCTGCTCACAGGGGTTGAGGAGTTTGGACAAGTAATAGGTCGCCCTTTCCTTACCCGCTTCATCGGCTTGTGCTAGGACAGCTCCCACGGAGTCGTCCAAGACTGAGGTGTAAAGGATTAAAGGTTTACCTGGCGTGGGTGGAATTAGGACCGGTGGATTGACCAGATATTCTTTCATTCCTCCAAAAGCTTTTTGGCATTTAGAATTCCAAAGGAATTCTACTCCTGACTTAGTCAACTCGTAGAAAGGTTTGCACCTTTGCGAGTGCTGGGACACAAATCGACGAATGAATTGTAACCTTCCGATTAACCCTCGAACTTCTCTCAGGTTTTTCAGAGGTGGCATATCCCTAATTGCTTTAGTTTTGTTGGGATCTATTTCAATACCCCTCTTACTCACAATGAAACCAAGCAATTTGCCCGATGAGACACCAAATACGCACTTTTTTGATTCATTTTCAAATTGAACTCCCTTGATCTTTGCAGCACCTTAGCTAGAACTCTCGGGTGTTCTGCACTAGTCCTGGATTTCACCAGTAAATCATCCACATACACCTCTAAATACACATGCATCATGTCATGAAATATTGCCATCATAGCCCTTTGATAAGTAGCTCCAGCATTCTTCAAGCCAAACGGCATGACTAAATAACAGTAAGTTCCCCAGGGTGTGGTGAATGATATTTTCTCCTGATCCTCTTTCGCCAAACGGATCTGATTATACCCCGAAAATCCATCCATAAATGAGAGAGTTTCATAGCCTGCTGTGTTATCAACCAACACATCGATGTGAGGCAAGGGGAAATCATCTTTTGGACACGCGCGGTTAAGGTCCCTGAAAATCGATACAGATTCTCACCTTTCCATCTTTTTCATGACCGGGACAATGTTTGTCACCCATTGAGGATATAGACGACTCTAATAAACCTAGCTTTGTGGAGCTTATCGACATCTTCCTTCATTTTCAAAGCCATCTGGGGGTGGAAACGTCTTAACCTTTGCTTTACGAGACGGACCCTGGTTTTAGCGTTAGGCGGTGTTCGACCAGGGTGGAATCTAATCCCGGCATATCCTCGTAGCTCCATGCGAACGTGTCCCTATACTCCTTGAGAACCTCAATCAATGCCTCTTCTTCAGACGATGGCAAATTATCACTTATGAGGACGATCCTAGGGTCTTCCTCGGTCCCAGGTTGATCTCTTTGGTGGGTTCTTCTATAGCGGCTGATGGTTCGTCAAACCTCCTCATTCCGCTAGCATATGCGTCAGCCGCGTCCTCATATTCTTCGTCCCCTTCTTCAATAGGGTACTCTTCATCTGTGAGCTCATAAACTCCATACCCCTCATCAATTGTGCAATCCTCCTCACATTCTAACTCCGGCAGATGGATGGGATTTTCTAGCAGCTGAGGAATAGCTAGGCATGCCTGGCACCTATTGGCTAAATCTAGAAGAAATCGACGAGGAATTTGCCTACCCTTGGATTTTCTTCTAGGCACTACCTTTGACCCGTTATTGCTAGATTGACCTATCTGTCCTACAGACGAAGGGGAAACTGAAGAATGTACAGGAAAAGACCCCTCAGTGGAGGGGTAGAGAAGGTCGCTCAAGGGACCTTGAACGAATGACCCGTAGGTCGGGGCGCACTCGTGGGAGATGTAGGAGGTCTCCTCAAAGGAAATGCACTGTTGAGGAGTTTGAAAATTGACATTTTTTTTATTTTCATTTTCAATTACAAAACAATTGAAAGAACTTAGGGAATGAGAGGAGGGGACTATAGCTAAGGGGTTGTAGGGCTCATTGAGCAGATCATGGTTGAAAATTTGGCACGGGCTAAGAAACCCGCGCAAGAATGTGAGCAGAGAAGGGGACCTGGGAATATCATCAGACAAATGTCTGGCCCAGGAAAGATTCAGCAGCAACGGCTGAGGATAATGATTAGATAGAATGACAGAAAGCGATCTGTTAGTGGCAACGTCCTCTTGGCAAGGAAAACTTAGAATTTCGGCAATGTCAACGACATCTTTTGGCACCTCGGAGATCAAAAGTAGCCCCTCTAAGTCTGGAGGCGAGAACATATGCTGTAGCGCAATGGAAATATCATGTATATCAAACCACTTGTTCCACTCACAGTCCGGGTCATCGTGCTTCCCCTTCTTTGCAACCCTCGAGCAACTTTCAGCTAAGTAGGTAATCTGCAATTTCCCATGTGATTCTTGCGGATAATCTCCCAACTGCATTACCGGCCCCTTCCTGAAATGAGAGTACAAGGTCCATGTAAGAGGTTTCTCATATGCTTCAAGTGGCCCTTCAAAGCCTAGGCCGGCTCTAAGGGTTAACCTTGTCATGTTTGGCAGTCTGAGTCTCCCTTGTAACTGTGCACCCAAGCCTTTGCCCTGTTGGTAGTCAATTTTTCTCATGATCTCCCATCCCTTAGAATGGGAAGGGTGACATGACTTTGATGCCCAAAATGGCTTTTGTGTTAAAGGGGCGCGACGAGGGTCACACACATCTAGCAGTGAAAGAATTGGCCGGTGAGTCGGCCAAACAGAAGGCAAAGAGGTATTAATAGCATCCACTGTAGAAAAGATGGGCATGCTATTTACCTTGATAATCCAAGCCTTGTATGGAAACTTTAAGCACTGATGATTGGTGGAAGGCACAACATTCATAGCTTCAATGTAAGGGTGGCCTAGTATGGCCTTGAATGTGGGATCCATATCAAGGATATGGAATTCCGCAAAGACTGATGCAGGGCCCAATTCTACATTCAAGATGACCATCCCCATTGGTGGCTTTTTGCTATTGTCATAGGCCGTAACCGTGATTGATGAAGGCCTTATCTGTTCCGTGTCAACCCCACATAATTGGAGGGTGCTCATAGAGATCACGTTTATAGACGCACTAGTGTCCACCAAACATGGGTCTATAGACGCCCCATTGATCTTTACTGCAATACACAAAGCATATTTTTGAGCCTCCTTGGGGGCAAGCTCATGGTGGTGAAATATAATAGCCGGTTGTGTATCAGTCGGCGTGAATACCGACGAGATCTTCTCCACTGGGAGATCCTCATTTACCATAACCTTCTGAAGATACTCCATCAAGGCGTCCTGATGGGTTTTCGACCTCTTGATTAGCTCGAGAATGGAGATCCGAGCTGGTGTTTTATCCAAGTGTTTCAACAGGTCATATTGTGTCCCGGAGATAGACTCCTCTGGCTGTTCTTCGGTGTCTTTCTCTGGCTGAGACTGCTCGGGGACCTGACTGTTTTGGGGAAAAATCTGACGGAACATCCTTCCACTACGGAGCACCATGGCTTGTGGGTTTGGTGGCACCTCTATGAGGTTAGGTATGAGATTTAGCATGGGCTCGAGGGGTATTGGTGGAGGAACAGTTAACGAAGCAGGGGCGATGGCAGGTGTAGGGGCTCTGATGAGTGGTTTGTTAGGTGAAGATATGGTGAGAGTGGATGAGGTCTCAGATGGACGGTGGATGATAAGGGGTTTGGAAGGAGGAGGCATAGTAGAGGTTGATGGGGCCTTGGACGGGCGGTGGGTAATGAGGGGTTTCAAGGGTAAAGAGGTTATGGTGGTGGATGGTGCCTTGGAAGGGCGTTGGATAATGAGGGGTTTGTTTGGTGGAGGCGTAACGGAAATGGATGATGAAGTGGAGGCGTGAGAGATGATGAGAGGCTTTGAGGGTAACGGGGTTATGGTGGAGGTAGATGATGTTTGCTGGGGACTCAGTGGGAGGTTAACAGCAGGGATGTGGATGAGAGGTCGTGATGGCAGTGGAAATGGGTGAGGCGTTGTTGCAGGTTGTGCTACGGGTCGAGAATAGATAGGTGTGGGAGAGATAAGGCATGGAGGTTGGCTAGAACATGATTGGCGACAAGGACAGAGCTGCCTTCCGTATGCCAATCTTGCCCTCTTCCAACTTCTCGGAAGAAAGAGATGGGGCTGACTTGGTAGTTGGGTTGTTGGTGCACCGGTAATGGATTTTGGAGGATGCCCATGTTTGGCTGTTGCTGTGGTGCCTGCTAGGCTGTTGTTGTTGTTGTTGTTGTTGTTGCTGTTGTTGCTGTTGTCTAGGAGGAGGTCTCCTGACCTTCATCATGGCGACGTATCGCCTCATTTCATCCCAATCTATTTGATGTTCATCATTCATATCATAGATATAATCTCTGAAATGGAAACAGTTTTCCACTGTATGACCTGCTGTCTATGAAGACACAATATCTGGAAGTGTCAACGTTCGGGGGCCATATGGCTCTTTCCTTAGGCAAGGTGAGTGCATTAGCAGCCATGAGAGCATTAAAGATGTCCGGCAATGACTCCGGCAAAGGTGGGTAGTGAGCTCTCCTAGGGCCGATCGGCCTCCTCTGTTGTTGGGGGCCATAGTCCCGGGGTGGTGGAACCTGATTATATTAAGGAGGTCGCTATTGTTGTTGTTGGTGGAGATAGAGTGGTTGAGACATATTATTCTGGAGGAGGTTGTTTTGTGGGGGAGGACGATAGGGTTGTTGACCTTGTTGGTGCTGATGGAAGGGGAGTTGTAGACTTGTGGAGGCCTGGGGTTGGCTTGCTGGTTGGGATTGCCAACTGCACTCACCTGCTCATTCGTTACGACCCCTTCTGTCACCCCACCTTGGGCACCAGTGCTTGGCTTCCTAAACACCCTTGGCTTTGATGGCTCGAACATATGCATGAGGGGGGAATCTTTCAGCTGTGTTTGGATATATCGGGCCCTCTCATACAGTTCCTCCATAGTGGTGAGCTTGTTCATTGCAAGACGTGTCTGAATTGCGGAGTGGCATTAGACACGATCATCTTCACTTGTTCCGATTCCGAAATGGGGTCTCTCACTTTCTCTGCCAAGGATCTCCATCTATCGGCAAATTGGACGAAATCTTCGTCCGGCTTCATTTTCTCGGCCACCAGGTCAGTAATAGAAAGGGAGGGACCGACCCTATCCCGATATTTCTGTAGGAATTTCCGTTGCACTACGTCGAAGTTCTCAGCCTCACTCGGCTCTAGGGAATAGAACCATTCTAAGGCGGGGCCATCCAATGATCTCCTGAAGAGATATGCCAGGGATCTTTGATCGTTCTGCCAAAACGAGGACTCATACATAAAGTCCTTTAGATGAATGAAGGGGTTGCCTGTGCCGGTGTACCGTCGGTACGTTGGCATTTCAGAAGGAGGGAGACGGAATACCGGAAGGATTGGTAAAGAGATCTCAGGCGCGGATTTGACATCCACAATCTTTTTGAAATCTCGGAATTGTTCGTCCATCTTGTTCAGCCTATGAAGGAGAGATTGAGTGACCTCATCGTAAGGAGCAGGTTGTGGTGGCCACTGAGGCCTCGCGGAAGCCTGAGAAGGGAATTCCGGATGAGAGGGACGTTGTGGCATGTCAGTAAATGGAACTGACTGAAATGTTGTATGAGGAATTGGTGGAACTTGAGACTGGGGAGGTAATTGGAAAGAGGGAGGTTGCAGACTTGTCTGCGCGAGAGGGAAGGAGGAAGGGATTGCCTGTGCAGGCTCTTGAGTAGGGAGAGCAACTGGTGTTGGGTTTTGGGGAGTAGAAGCAACAGATTTCCCTTTTAGGATGGCCTGAAAGGCTCGACCTGCTCGGGATTGAGCTGTGTGTTCGTGAGGACACCTAGCAGGGAGGAAATATCTTGCGGCGGGGATGTTTCCCCAACGGTGGTTCGCACCTCATATGAGGGCTCACGGGAGGAACCTGCGTCCTCAGCATGGACATGTGTCCCCTGGTGACTCGGGGTCGGATTCTGACCGTTCTCGGACATTTCTTGATCTTTTTCGGAATGCGAGATTTTGCCGGAACGCAATAACATACACACTCAAACCAATAGCAAAGATTAACAAACAAGTTGATGTTTAACGCCTTTTTTGTTTTCTTTTTTTTCCTTTTTTTTCTTTTTCTAATCTAATGTTCACACCACAGGAGGGACCTTAGTTGCAATATTGGTTTCCGCCGTGTCATCTAAAGACACTCGACTCACCATGAATGGGTTGACTATCTCCAGGGAACTTCAGTGGTACAACCAGCCCAGTGAACGAAGAGGGAATCCTTCGATGTCGGGGACTTACGGAGGTCCCGATGGAGGAGATCCTAGTCCGTCGAGAGGAATTCCCGACGGAGAGTCCTTCCTTCACCGAGAAAGAGTGATCCTTAGAAAAAAGAAAAAAATAAAAATAAAAATAAAATAAAGGGGAGATGATATGCAATGCAGTGCTGAATTTAACAAGATATATGTAAACACACAACAAATATATACAACAAAGGAAATTAAACAAACATCACAACGCTCCTTTTCGTAACGACGCGAATCTCTTAAGATCTCACAAGGGACGATGGGGTAATGCAGGTAGTGAACGAGGGATGAAACTGGAATGCGAAGAGTGCTACTGGGAGCACGAATGTAGCGCGCGGGCGCAATCAAGAGGGGCACACGCGGGTGCCGAGTGGAGGGGCACACGTGGGTGCCGATGGGAATAGTGCTACTGTGAGCACGAATGTAGCGCACCCGGGCGCAATCAGGAGGGGCACACGCGGGTGCCGAGTAGAGGGGCACACGTGGGTGCCGATGGCAAGAGTGCTACTGGGAGCACGAATGTAGCGTACACGGGTGCAATCAGGAGGGGCACATGCGGCTGCCGAGTGAAGGAGCACACGTGGGTGCCGAAAATATTTAGGTAACCAGAGAAGACAAAAGACGTCCCACCGTGATCGTCAAGAGATGTGGACGGCGGGATCGTACCAAGAAGAGAGAAGGAAAGGGGACGAGGATGAATTACAGGGTAGTATGAGAAAGGTAGTGGAAAATACGACCTGAAGGAAGTGTTCTAGTGGAACACGAGAAATCTAGACTTACCCACCTTCCGGTACGGGGCGGAGATAGAGATCCAAAGATCTTCTCACGCAAGCTAACTGCCTCCTCAACAGGCGTAACCTGTCGTTTCGAGAGTAACTTTAAAGATACCAGATACTAGGATAGGATATGCTGGGACTCTAGGTAACAAGGGAATGCAAGGTGTTGACACGAACAACGGCGATGATGAAAGTAATGACACAAGAACGGGGAATAGGGGGGACCAATTGGATAGTGAACGCTGGAGAATACCCGGCGAGAGTTGTCTCCACCGGATTTAGGAATGGGGGGCAATCAAAATAGAAATACCAAATTACAACAGAATGTCACTCATCATGAAATCATAACAATAATATGAGCAAAACGAACTAGAGTTATAGCAAGATATCACTTAACAGGAGAACATAACAGTAATATAGAAAGAGCGAACCACCACAAGACATTGGACTTTGCGGGGTTTTTATAGCAATATATATAACAATAAGTATACACACGTTCAACAAACCACCACTAGACGTTGGTCTTTGTGGGATTTTTATAGCAAAGATAAAAATAATGGGAATGAATGACAGAATGAAAATTATGAAAGGAAACCTCCGCGAGGAACTTGTTCCATCCATCGGGGTTCGAGTGAAGATTATAAAATAAAACCACCGCGAGGAAGTAGTTCTGTCAACGGGATTCGAATGAAAGACAGAAGATAAAACCTCAGTGAGGAACTAGTTCCGTCAACGGGATTCGAATGAAAGACAGAAGATAAAATCGTCGCGAGGAACTAGTTCCGTCAACGGGGTTTGAATGAAAGACAGAAGATAAAACCTCCGCGAGGAACTAATTCCGTCAACGGGGTTCAAATGAAGATTTTAAAATAAAACCGCCGCGAGGAACTAGTTCCGTCAACGGGGTTCGAATGAAAGACAGAAGATAAAAGCTCCGCGAGGAACTAGTTCCGTCAACGGGGTTCGAGTGAAGGACATGAAATAAAACCTCCGCGAGGAACTAGTTCCGTCAACGGGGTTAGAATGAATGCCAGAAAATAAAACCTCCGCGAGGAACTACTTCCGTCAACGGGGTTCGAATGAAGATTATAAAATAAAACCGTCGCGAGGAAGTAGTTCCATCAACGGGGTTCGAATGAAAGATAGAAGATAAAACATCCGCGAGGAACTAGTTCCGTCAACGGGGTTAGAGTGAAGGACAGGAAATAAAACCTCCGCGAGGAACTAGTTCCGTCAACGGGGTTCGAATGAAGATTATAAAACAAAACAGCCGCGAGGAACTAGTTCTGTCAACGGGGTGCGAATGAAAGATAGAAGATAAAACCTCCACGAGGAACTAGTTCCGTCAACGGGGTTCGAATGAAGATTATAAAATAAAACCGCCGCGAGGAACTAGTTTCATCAACGGGGTGCGAATGAAAGATAGAAGATAAAACCTACGCGAGGAACTAGTTCCGTCAACGGGCTTCGAATGAAGGATATGAAATAAAACCTCCGCGAGGAACTAGTTCCGTCAACGAGGTTCGAATGAAGATTATAAAATAAAACTGCCGCGATGAACTAGTTCCGTCAACGAGGTTTGAATGAAAGTTACAAAATAAAACCTCCGTGAGGAAGTAGTTCCGTCCACGGGGTTTAAACAGAAATTAAATGGGGAGGAGAACCGCCACGGGGAATGATCCTCCGCACGGGTGAGGATAAAACAACGAACTAAAAAAAAACAAAAGTAAAGGGGGTGTGATCGCCATAGGTAGTGTACCTCGAAATGGAAGGGGATGATCGCGTCTTATCTCCGAGCAAAGGGATTATGTGGGTTTCTTCTTCCTCTTCCTTCGGCCGGCCGATGAAGAGGGTCTCCTTTGGTTACCCTTGCAAAACAAAGCAGGCGAAACAAATAGGTAGTGGATTAAAATGGAAATAGTGTAGTATCGATCCCTTGAAATGAAAGTGGCACGATCATGTTCAAACACGCACCTGGTTGGTGTTGTTTGAAACCCCTCTTAGACGTAAAAGGGTAGACAGATGATATGATGAATGAACAACTAAGACTCTCTCAGGGAGAGAAATGCAATAGGGATGACAGATAACACATGCAATGCCATGCAACTAACAAAATAAGAACAGAATAAGACGAAGAAGTGAGGAAGCTTATTGAGAGGCCATTGGCGGGCTTGAAGGAGCTTCTCCAGGACGAGGATGGTGCGAGAGCACGGTGGAGTAGACCAGCTTCTCCCGTATACGCTCGGACATTCAGAAACCCAGCAGGGCCTTCCCGGTGCCGATGCCGTTATATATATATATATATATATATATATATATATATATATATATCTGTGTGTGTGTGTGTGTGTGTGTGTGTGTGTGTGTATTTATATAAAAATATACATATGCATATACGTGTATATCTATATAGATATAGATATATATATGCACGCGTATATAGTTATCTATAAATATATATATCTATATAGACGTAGAGATATATATATATATATATATATCAAACTAGGTAGTGGAGAGAGAGAGAGAGTTAAAGAGAGAAAGAGAGAAGGAGGGAGAGGAGAAAGCTCTCCTCCTTTCTTTTTTTCTGTCTTTTTGATGCTTTAGTTTCAGTCTAAAAAATGCAGAAGAAGTAGATAAAAAGTGAAAAAAAATATAACATAAAGCACAAGATATATCTAATATATATAAGAGAGAGAGAGAGAGAGTTAGTGAGGGAGAGGGAGAGTGCGATGGAGGGATAGAGAGGGCGAATAAGAGAGGATTAGAGAGAGAGAGAGGAGAGAGAAAAAAATAAAATAATAAAGAAACGAGTGAAGGAGAGAGGTCAGAGGGGTGAGGAAGAGAGAGATAGAGAGAAAGAGAGAGAGAGATCGAAGGAGGGGGGAGGGAGAGAGTGTGAGGGGGAGAGGCACATGAGAGATAGAGAGGAGAGAGAAAAAAATAAAATAATAAAGAAACGAGTGAAGGAGAGAGGTCAGAGGGGTGAGGAAGAGAGAGATAGAGAGAAAGAGAGAGAGATCGAAGGAGGGGGGAGGGAGAAAGTGTGAGGGGGAGAGGCACATGAGAGAGAGAGAGAAAGAGCGAGAGAGGCGGAGAGGGGGAAAGAGAGCATGAGAGAGGTTGAGAGAAGAGACCCCGAGAGAGAGAGGGGGTGCGAGAGAGGGAGAGAGAGAGAGAGAGAGAGAGAGAGAGAGCCTTAGAGAGAGGGAGAGAAAGAAAGAGAGCGAGAGAGGGGGGAAGAGAGAGAGAAGGTGCGAGAGAGGGGGAGGCACCATCTGCGGCGGGAGGGCTTCGCGACTGACGGGACGGCGACAACAGCGGCGTCGGTGAGGTGCACCGATAGCAACAGTGTGGGGGAGCTCGCGTGAGGGTGGAAACGACGGCGACCGCGGGCGGGAGGCTCGCAGCGGCAGCTTCACGGCGAGACGGCGACGATGGCCTGGGTGGAGGAGACGGCAGCCGGAGGTGGGGTTCGCAGCAGTGGGGCGAAGTGGCCGGTGAAAGTTGCTCCGGCGAAGGGCTTGCATGCGGGGGGTTGACGATGGCATGCTCGCGGACGGCTCCGGTGGCTCGGTGGTGACGGCGCTGGGGTGACCAGTGGTGAGGGCGACGGAAGTGGTGCTGGCAGGTGGCGTTTGCGGCAGGAGCTTCACGGCGGCTGGGCGGTCGGAGGAAGTGCAGCGGCAGCTTCGCGGAGGGGCTCGACGATGCGTTGGCGAGGGCGACAGCGGCGCCGGAGGTGACGGAGGTGGAACGGCAGTGGCGGTTTGCCGACGACGTGGGGTGCTCTCGGCGGGTGCACCGGCGAGGGACGGCAGAGAAAGAGAGAGAGAGAAGGAGAGAGAGGGCGTGGGGGAGAGAGATGCGGAGGGAGATAGGGCGCGAGAGAGGATGAGGGAGAGAGATCACGGGAGGGAGAGATAGAGAGAGCGAGAGAGAAGGGTCTGTCTGGAGAAGGGAAGTGTGAGGGATGGAGGGAGCATGGCGGTCGGAGGGTGGACGTGGGGGAGTGTTTGCGTGTCTTTTTTTATCTTATTTATTATTTCACGTGTCGATCAACCGATTAACTAACTGGTAATTAACTGACTGATTGACGATGCGGGCGTGCAAGTCACGTGAGTGACGAGTTTATTATGCGCTCATTCTGACCCGTGTCGGGCGAAAGTGAGGTTTGGTCGGGACCGGCAGTCCGCCATACCATAAAGGTTATGGCGTTAATTACATCCCCCACGAGGAGGGAACACCTTTGATTAATTGCCGAGATAGTGGGCTGTCGAGGCCAGAATAAAGGATGCAACGTTATGAGCACGACAAGATCACATGCGATTTATTTATCATGCAAGGGGAGACATGATTCATTAAATTAGAGACCTTGGGTACGTGGCGGAGGACGTAGGTCCGAAGACCATCATCGCGCATAGCGGAAACTTCCGATCGGGCGTAACCCGACCTTCCGTCAACGCCATTCGATATACCCGAGGGTCTATGCAAGCATGCAGGCATGATGATGATAAATATACTGAGCATGGAAACAGAATTATGACAGTAAACAATGCTTAATCACATTCATTGATCCCCGTCAGAAGAGAGGGAAACGATAGCACAAGGGTGATGACGAAAGCAAAGTGTTCACACACATGATAGTCAACATGGTAAAGAGGTTATTCGGAGCATGAACAGCCCTTGCCTTACTTAATCTACCGCTGATTAGGGTAGTCAATATCGACCATGGGAGACCAGGATTGCCCTGAGAGCGAACGAGAGATTAGAACGACATAAAAAAGTGAAACGGCGTGAGAGATAGCTTCCACGGCAGGGTAAAGCGTAGGTAAAAGGGGTTAATCCGGCGCGATAAAGCATAGGTGAAACGCTAATCCGGCGCGGCCCTAAAACCCGTTAACATGGCGCGCAAGGCACGGGGCGCGCCTGTTAAAGGCGCGCCAGGAATTGACCCAGGAAAAGAAGAAGAAACATGAGTCACAAGTTAATACGGCGCAGGGGGGGCCGCGCCGTATTAAGGCGCGCCGGCTAAGACCACGCCGTTTTAGCTTATTTTTTTATGCATTTTCGAACCTTTTAAGTTTATTAAGCATACATTGAGCATTTTAGAGTTGTTTAGACCAACTGTTTGTTTGATTGAAGTCCAGGAACCTCTGGAAATGATGCAGTGAGTCAGTGCGAGGTTCATACTCGAGCACTGAGTCAATTGAGTCCAGAACGAGTATCTCATTATAGCTTTAGTTATGCTGAGTCTATCCAAAATTTGACAGCATCTCCCCTGAACATGAAGAGTTGCAGGGGAGAATCGGGGTCATACTCACTCGTGGAGTAAGCCCCTAAACCGCCGGTGTGCACGGAGGCACCCAGCAAACCCCATCGGATAGGATACCCCGAGGACTAGCCTACGAGGGGCACCAAGGCTCCGAAAGGGGAAAGATAGAGAGATGAGGTCATTGATGATGGGAGCATCACCCCGAGGGCTAGCCTGCGAGGGGTGGACAACCCACAGCTTATGACTCATCCCGTGGAGGAATTGACCATTAGGAGAATGGAGCTCCGAGGGCTAGACTGCGAGGAGCATACGTCTCTTGGCCTCGATTGGGTCTCAGGTTGTCGGGGCTGAGCTTATTGGGCTAGAACCCCTTTGTTACTGTCTGCTATGATCTTGAGGAAGCCTCTACCATCGAGGGGTAGAGCCCTCAATCATCCAGCAGTTTATGTGAAGCAACGGGGGATGTCCCCCTCCCCGGGTGATTGAAACGAAATAAAAGAATCTCGGAACGGTTCACATGACTATGATGCAGAGGGGGGTAGTCAATGCACAGGCGAGACGAGCCAAACATAGAGGCATATGCTCGAACAGTTACGGCGCAATGTTAAGTCGATGCATCTTGCAATCCCAAGAACGACTCCCACCTCGCGAGCCACAGGGCAACAGGAAGGGAAGAGTCAATGGGAGTTAGACCCTCGACAGCACGGTGGAAAGAAGCATACGCAGAAGCATAGCTCTGTCCACGGAGGGGATGCGAAGACCCTTAAATCAGACACGAGCACGGTCGAAAGGAAAAACCCCGGGGAGGGGTGTTTCTGTAGCCCACGGTGCTTCGGGGAAACCAGAATCAGAGAAAACGCGCGGAAGACCTTAAACATACACATCGATGTAGATAGAGAAGGAGACAGAAGTTTCAAATCATTCATTCGACCTGCTGGTCCAGACATTCATATACACATTGCCATCCCAGAAACGAGAATGGGCCATCGTTTACACGTTAAGAGTCCGGCGCCGGCATCATTGCTCGGTCGCCGTTCATCGTTTGCAGAGGAAAATACAGTAAAGAGAAGAAATCGCAGAGGAGGGGAGGGGTCGGCTCATATCATTGCCATCCCTCCCCTCTCTTGCTTACAGTTGGTAGACGGAAACCCCGAAAGAGGAAAATTCACGAAAAGCAGAGAGAGATAGACGCCGACGCCCACTTGTTCTCAAAACAGAGTATCGGCCTGCTTCTCCTTCTCCGGCTCCGGAGGACTTCAACCAGAACAGAGGAAGACGCCCGTCGAAGGACGCTCGGACAGAAACTCCCCTCTTCCAAGAAAGCTCTCTCTCCCTCGAAAACTTCTCTCGGAAAAACTCTCTTGTCTCCTTTTCTTTCTTTCTATCCTCGTCTCCTCTCTTTTTTTTCTAAGCTTCCCCTCCCCTTTTCTAAGCTTCTTTCATTTTCTTCTAATCGAACAGCCCGTATATATATATACATCAGTTCTTCATCCGGCGTGGAGATTTGGCACGCCGGGGAAGGGCTTCTACATCCTTTGCGTGCCGGCACAATAGGCCGCCGGATAAGGGACTTTTTGCGCGCCGGGCTCAAGGGAATGAGATGGGGGCGCGCCGGTTTAAGGCGCGCCGTGTTAGTGCTCCTCGCACGCTTCGAGCCAGTCGATGAGTCCGGGGATAATTCTGGGGGTCACCGTGAACATTTATCTTGCCAATGCTCCTCGAAACCTCGACGAGATGTCTTGTAGAAGCTCCCAGGCTAACGTACGGCCATTCCCGAGACTCCAGATAGCTTTGATTTGATCATACGGGCTTTCCGCTGACACGATATTTGGCTCTATGATTCGTGCTGCTGGCTCGGTCTGGCTCGGGCCCAAAGCTTCGTAGGGGGTGGTGTAACACCAGGGATTGTTCCGCCTAAGCTGGGTGATCATTTGGCCACTAACGGGCCCGTCTTGGTGGGAAGCCGTACCCGTGCCGGGTGATCGGGATCTTCTGCCGTCAGAGCTTTCGGTTCTCCGTCTCGGGGAACCAGGGGGACTCCTTCATCTTCAGGAGAGCCATTCATAAGGCGGGAAGCCACTGGGTAGACCGTCGTCCTTGATCGGACAACGGGTGTAGTGTATGCGGCACGACAAAGTGGATGCCGGTTCATTGGGCATGCTTGATCGCACTGCCGGTTGGTTGTGAGTTTGTCTCGGCTCTCCTGAGGTGAAGTCCCCGTGTCCATACGGGGTGATTCGAGGCTCTGGCAGCTTGAGAAATCTTCCATATGTTGATCTTTATCGGCTTCCGTGCTTCAGCGGGCCGGGTCATTCGTCCTTATGACTTGGTCGCCGACGATCATATTTTGGGTGCCAACAGGGAGGCACAAGGGTGGAGAGAGCGAGCCCGAGTGGTGGCTGTGGCAGTGTTAGAGGTAGTGAGCGTGGAGGTCGGCGGGAGATGATGGAGGTGGGAGTGTTAGAGAGAAAGGGAGAGTGAGAGGAGGGGCTCGCAGGGACGACGACAGATATGCTGTTAGCAGGAAGAAGGGTTCTAGGTGGGGATGTGGCTTCGCAAGAAAAGAGTGAGAGGGAAGTCTGTGGGCGACGTGGAGGGCGCAATGGCGAGGAGGTGGTGGTCTGTCGCGATCGACGAGGAGGTTCGTGGGGTTCTGGGGGTAGCAGAAGGGTGAGAGGAGTGGACCTGGAGGTCGTAGTGGCGGTGGTGGACGTGGGTGTGGTGACGCAGCCGAGAGGGGGAGAGGAGATGGGTGGAGAGTTGGTTGGCTAGAAAGAGAGCTGGGGGGTCTGTGTCTTTTTGAGAGAAAGGGTGAGGGAGGGTGAGAGTTAGCAAAGGGGAGTGGTGAGGAAGTGGCTACGGTGAGGAGAGATATGCAGGAGGAGGGGGGCGCCGGTGTTGTATATGTGTAGGGAAATAGACAAAGCAGAGAGGGGAAGAGGAAAAGAAAGGAGGAGGTCGGGGAGGAGTGGGCAACCGGAGGGCATGCAGAGAAGAGTTGGGAGGTGGCCACGGCACTGTGAGAGGGTGTAAGGGAGAGGGGGAGTCGCGAAAGAAAAGAGAGGGGGTTGAGGTCGCTGGGTTTTGAGGGGGTCGTCGGCGGCAGTAGATGATGGCCGAGGGCTACTGCGGAGGTGGTCGGAGGCGAGGGGGAGACGGTGGCTGGCTCGGGAAGAAGTGAGAAGGACTGGCCGAGAGAAGAGAGCGTGAGGGCTTCGCGTGGGCTGGCTTACGATGGGAAGAGTGGTGAGAGGGGGGGAGAAAAAAGTGAGAGAGAGTGTCTATGGGTTGTCCTCTTGGGGAGAATGAGGGAGTCATAGTGGGGAGATGGGATATGGAAAGATGTCTGAATCATGTGGAGTGGGGTTATGGGGTTGTGTATAATGGAGTGGGTAGGAATAATAGAGAGAATGGGTTGGCAGTGGGGGCTGGGGTGTCATGAGTGTGTGAAGAGAATGAGTTTACGTGTGGGGTCAGAGAAAAGCTAGCAATGGAGAGGATTAATGCCGGAAAGATGCGAGAAAGAGGGAGGGAAGATTATTAGAGTTATGTGGGGTTCCAAGGAGATTAGGGGATAAGATGAGTGGGAGAAATAATAGAAGTGTAGAGGGAGACCAAATCCGTATGACACGGCGGTGGGGTAGATGATTATTATTATATTTATTATTATTATTATTATTATTATTATGTTATTTGTTTATTTTGTTGTTGATTTATCTTTTTATGCATATATTATTATTTTTATTTGTTTATATATATATAGTAACCATTCATCTTCTTTTCTTTTGTATTTTTTGTAAAAATGAAATTATTAAGAAAAATAAGTATATTATTACACAATTATGTATATACATATATTTTTTTGCGGGATTTGTATTTATTTTTCTCTTTTTTTGTTTGTATCATTATTATTATTTTTAACATTTTCTCATTTCTTCATTTTTTTTATTTTTTTAATGCAACCGAGATTATGAAATCATTCAAATAAGTGGAAAATTTAAGCCGCTTTGGGGCATCACGGTGTAATATGAGATTTTCTCACTAACGTTAGGAATGGCGTGTTTACAGTGTGGACCTCCTATGCGTAGGCCTTCCTCTTGCGGCCGTTGTTGTCACCTTCGACGTTACCACGATAGATGGTCATTATGATGCCTTTGAGTTTATGTTGTTGGGGCTCTTCAGCTTTTGGCTCGTGTTCCCACACTGGGTGTTTCCTCCAATCATCGTCAAAGCTTGGGTTTAGGAACCTTAATCGGATTACCCGTTGCATCTCTCGGCAGAGAGCGACACATTTGTTGGTGGTGTGACCATGGTCTCGGTGGAACTCAAAATACTTTGTCTTGTCCCGACAGTTGGGGTTGTTGGGCATCAGAGTGGGTGGCTGGAGATAGGGCATGTCCTGCATCTTCATCAAGATATGGTTGGGGGGAATAGTAAGACAAGGGAAGTCCTTCCGCGGGAGTAGGCGATCATCCCTACGGTTGCCTCACTGGGGGTGCCTGTCTCCGTGATTTTTCGTATGCCTTCGTTGTGTCTCTTGGATGAGGTTTTCTCCCACGTTAGATGTGAGGATATCATCTTCATTGGTGTATCTTTGTGCCTTAGGCATCACTTCTGGGAGAAAAAGTAAGTGGCTTTTTGGCTAGGGAGCCCCAAAGGCCAAGGTCGGTGGTCCCGGTAAGCATTGCCATGATGGCTGTTGAAACGTCTAGCCGTTAGACTTGGAAGGCCTCGATGTGGAATTGTCCTAGGTATGACTTGAGGCTTTCTTCCATCCTCTGCCCCAGTGCCATGAGATAGGCAAAGGTCTTGATAGGCTAGGTGTACCCAATGAAGTAAGAGAGAATTGACCAAGTTGTTGTGAGCTTGTTATGAAATATGGTGCGAGCATCTTGAACTGGGCCTTTACTTCCCTCTCTAAGGTGAGAGGGAAATCCTGACACTTGATTTGATCTGACACTCCCGTAAGGGAGGGGAGTGTGTCAAACTTTTCCCAGTACTCGGAGGGATTTGAAGCCTCATCATAGGGCTTAATGAAATGAAGCTCCAACTTTTCCAAGTGAACTGTGGCTAAAATCTCTGTAGAGAAGGGTGAGCCATTGACCTGGGTAGAAGAACTGTATTACTTAGTTACTCTAGTGGCCATCTCCTTCATCTCCCGCTTCGTATCTTCAACTTGTTGTTCCATCACGAGGAGAGCCCTGGATTGAAGTAGCAACTTCGAGGACATGTAGGAGGCGTCCCCTTTGGCCAATCGGGAGATGAAGAGAGTCTTGGGTTGACTTTGCAGTAGTGACATTGGGGGCTAGCCATCACATTGGGCGGTTACCCCGTTGATGGGATAAGGGACGGGAGGGGTATTTGACCTGAGTCGGTCTGCCAGTGCACCGATCATGTCCTTGAGTGGTGCAAGGCCTAAGGTGATGTCCTTCAGATGGTCTATTGCCCAATTAGAGCATCGAAACTCCTTTGAGACTCTCTCAATGAAAGTATGTTTGGCATATGAGTGTTGGGCTTCGATTTTAGCATCAACTCGCACTTGGATTTTCTTGGAAGGTGCCATGACTTCCTGTTGGGTCTCACTGATGGCTCCAAACTGTTGTGTAGCTGTAATGCCCCAGATTTTTCGGATATTTTTCGGATCATTTTATTGGGTATCGGAGTGTATTTTGCACTTTACACGTATTTTTTCCTGATGTGCCTTCGGAACTCCATGTAGGGCGAACCGTGACGTTCTCCGACTCCAGGACGTTACCACTGCGTAATGCTCTTCCCGAGGATCACGGAGGTGATTTTTCGTAATTTTCGGAATTTCTGGCATTTCTGGGTTTTCTATATATTAACCATTTTCTCTCTCCCCCTCTCATTTCCTCTTTCTCACTCTCTCCCATCTCTTTCTCTCCCCCTCTCCCCGGGCGACCGACGGTGGCGGAGGAGGGCGAGGCGACGATGGCGGGAGGCGAGGAATGAGGAACGGGTCGAGGATCGAGGGACGGTGGCGCGGTGAAGCTCGGCCGCGGGTTCGTGGAGCGGCGAGGGTTTCAGGGTGTTTTCTTCATGGATCGGCGTCCACGGCGCGTCGTTTCTTCGGTGGAGATAGGAGATGGACCCCCAGCTAGTGCGCTTCCTTTCCCGCAAGTTTTGTAGGCTACGGTGAACCGAGCGGGCTTATTTGAGCAGTTTGGGACAAATCCATGTTTTTAGGGTGTGCGCCCGATCTACCGTTCTACCGCGTTTCGGACCGATTCGAGGGTCTAGATGCATGCTAGGGCCCATAGGGGAGCTTTCCAGTTGTTTTCCCCATCATCCGTGGATGATCGGGGCGTGGAACGGAATTTTTGGTGTTAGTTCGCCGTTTCGCCACCGGGACGCTGTGGCGATCGTTCCAGTGACCGTCATAGTGTGTAACGCGCCTGGGCAGGTGCGTTACGCTCCCTTTGTTTTGGGTATTGGCGTTCGTGGGCCTGACGGCCACACGATAGATCGCCACAGGGCTGTGACGCCCTCATGCTAGACTGTTACGGTGATTCCGACCGTTGGTTTACGACCGTTGGGGGTCATAGACGCCTGACAGACTCAGAGTGGCACGTCAGAGAAGCGTGACGCCCCTGGGCAGGAGCGTTAGAGTTAACGCATCCACTCCTCTCCCTAACGCACTTGGGTAGGTGCGTTAGAGTGCGTGACGCACCGAGCGGCAAGCGTCATGGCCTGTGTTGTCCCGTGGCCTAACGCACCAGCGTGATCCGTTAGGTTCCGTAACGCCCCTAGAGGAGCGCGTTACGTTCAGTTTTCACTCGTGCCCTAACGCACCTGTTTAGGTCCGTCAGGTGCTGTGACGCACCAGCATGGGCGCGTTACAGTTCGTTTCACACCGAGCGTCTGACGCTCCTGATTTGGACCGTCAGGGTGCTATGACGGCCTACCTTTGGACCGTTACGGTCTGTGACGGCCCAAAGATAGACCGCCAGGCACTGTGTTATGCCGAAGTGGTTCTTCGTGCTTGCCGCGATCGTTTCGCGTTGTGTAGGTCCCTAGTCGACCCGGTTGTGACCTAGTGGTCGACTTGCGGTCTCTTGGATGTCCCAGACACCCCGAGGGTTTTGTGTCCGTGGTTTGAGGGTGTCGGGATGACCGTGCTATCTCGTTTAGCCTGCCCGTGAGTTTGAGAGTCCGGGTGACTCCTCGTGTGCCGGACTTTTGTGTTACGCTTGACCGAGTCACCGTGTATCGGTGTGTGTGCGGTGGGGTCTCCCCCGTATGCCGTGAGCATGTGTTTGGCCTTGGACTGCGAGTCTGGTTATCGGCGTGGCAGCTTGTGCGTTGCCCTGGGAATCATGCTTATGTGCTTTCCATGTGGGCCATGTGTGTGGCCTTGGACCGCGAGTCCAGTTGCCCAGCTTGGGGCTGGAGGGTTCCTACTTTTCCCTGAGAGTGGGATTCGGTTTGGCGGCTTGTGAGCTGCCTTGGGAACCATACTTCTGTGTTTTTTTGTGGACTGTGAGTCCCGTTTCTTCTCCGACTGTGGTCACCGTGCGACGGTGCTGGTACGTGGGATGGTCCCCGTACGTCTTCAGATGCGGACGTTATTTTTCGTTGACTTGAGAGTCTACTCCTTCAGTGACCCCCCACTAGTCGTAGCCTGTTTACACGCGAGTGGTCCCACCAGGGAGTGGTGGAGAGGCTACCCTAAGGACGGTTTTTAGACTTGTTTCCGTCGGGCCCCTCGTCTGTAGCCAGAGTCCGGCTCAAGGGGAAAACCAGTTAGAGGCCAGACCTAGGACGCTTGGTTTGTGTGTGCACACGTGGTTGGGGGCAGTTGGACACATGCTGACGAGTGTGGCCCCAGCTAGTCACTTGCTTTGTGGTTACTTGTACGGTGTCCGTGCCTCTGGTAGGTGCTACCATGTCAGGCAGGGCACATGCGGTGCGGTGTAAGACGTCAGGGGACGCTACCGACTGTGCTTCTAGGGGGAGGTACTCTTGTTCTGGACAGAGAGTGACAGACTGTCAGGCGCTGTGACTTCGACCTTCGGGTTTTTGGTCGTGTTGACCGTTGAGTTCCGGTTATTTTTCCGTGGCACGTGCGGCGGTTTTCGTGCCGTGAGACTGGTGCTAGTAGCTTTACCAAGGTTGCGTCTTGTTGGTGCGGTGTCCGCGACCGGGTGGTCGGGGTTGCACCTTGGACTACGTGTCCAGGTTGGACGTGTCATGGGAGACAGGCCTCTACGGCGGGGTTGCCGTGAATTTTTACTTCGGTAAGTGGTACTAGTGTGGTTCGGTAGCCCCCGACCGTGAGGTCGGGGTGTGTTTCTGGTACAGTAGGAGTAGCTGTAGTGCCGAGTTTTGACCGGCCACCGGTTCGTTGTTCCTGCTGTCATTGTAACTTTCCTTTCCGCTACCGCCGTTGTTTCCGGTTGGGATTCCGCGGGATCCATGCTGAGTCTCTATTTTGGAGACTCATCCCTATTTTTCAGGTGTGGCGGTTCTTCCTCGAGGTTCGAGGGTGCGGTACGGAGGTTCTCAGTTGCCAGCTCGCCGGGCCGAGTGTTCACTCGGCATGTGGTACGCTTTACTACTTTAGACTGTACTTTATGTTGGACTGGACTCTGTTGTAGCAGCAGTTGTTTATTTATTTCTGTTAATTGTTGAATCGTCCTACTTTATTTCCTATTTCTTTGTGCCTCCACACTCCTTTTAGCCCTTCCGAGCCCTCCTGGCTCGTGAGCGGCGATTCGAGTCTCGGGTCGTTACAGTAACACTTAAAGTTGAAGTAAGGACCGAGCAAGAGAGCTTGGACATCAACATATAGAGTTCTAAAGAGATGAGCTGAACGTTGGGTGCCGACTCTCCCTCAGGCTTGCAGAAAAGATGACCTCGGAGGGGAGAAGAGGCGAAAGGTGCCAAGTGACGACGTTGAATGTTGACGTCGATTATTCTCCTACGAAGAAGAAGTTCTTGACGGGGGGTAGGTTGCCCCAGGAGAATATGTCAATGCTTAAGTCAGCCATAGATGGAGGAGAAGAGAATTAAGGGAGTAGAGGGAGCAGTTCTTGCGTACCTTGGGACATTGATCGATTATATCTTTTATAGGCCTCAGAGTCCATAGACATCTGCCTCTGGGGGATTCGCCTTGGTCATAATCGCGGGCAGAATAAGAGGCAGATCTTGAGCGGGCTTGGACGTAGTCATAGAAAGTAAGAGAGTCGGAAGTGGTTACGAAGGTGAGAGGATTCGGAGAGAGACCGAGGATGACAATGGAGGAAAGATTGCATCGGATTTGACGTCGTGTGGATCTTGTACCTGTTATTAAGTTGAATTTTAACTTAAACCGAGAAGGCAACGCGAAGAGACCACGTCACTATCAAAGCACTTGTTTTTGAAAAATTTGTTCGTGTAAGATTTTTATATCCAACCAAATAATCCTTAGTAAAGCAAACATAAAACTATCTTTGACATAATTTTCATTAGAAATGCTTAAAAGTTTTTATGGATTTACTCTGTTTTGCTTGAGTGTTTTATGGGTATCATTTCAATCATATTAAGGAGATAACACTTAGTTTAGATGTCACCTTTATAGTTTTTTTATTGTTGTTGTGTTTGAATGAAACTTCAAAATACAACACCTTACATTAGGATAAAAATAAAATATGGTAAGGATGATTTGACCTAATGTAATCATAAAAAAATCATCACAATTACTCTCACTTATCATTTTTAACATCCAAAGTTGGAGACTCGAAGTCAAAATTAAAACAGATTCTACCGAAAAGTGTTAAGATTTTTTGCATGAAAACTATTATTAAAAGAGAATTCATAAAATAATTATTCCTACAAATATATTAGTAGATATATCAAAATGTAAATCTGAATTGTGCAAAAAAGTCATCTATTTGTGAGCATATTACGTATTTTTGTTTAAAATATGTAAAAAATCATATTTAAATGATATTTATAAATTATTTGAATTAACCCTTTGATATATCTGTTAATATATTTTTAAGAATAATTTTTTTGTAAATTCACCTCAAATAATAATTTTCATGTAAAAATTTTAAAATTTTATCAAACGTGTGAGGGGAAGTTATTTGTCATGTCCTAACATGTGTTCATGTAGATGTTCATTATGTTTGACGTATGAAGAATCATTTATGTTCTTATTCTATATATTTAGTGCTTCATAAATTATCAGATTTGAAGATGTGACATTTATTTTATTCACTAGTTTTCGATTAAAGTTTATTCTAATATTTTTAAAATTAAATAAAAATGTAAAACCTATCATTTATTAACATGAATTATAATACCTTTTTATTACGACATTGTTTCGTCAAACCCAATAAGCAAAAGCTTTTCCACTTTTCAAAAAGAAGCGAGGCTTTTTGCTTTCCCCTTCCCTCCACCCCCTTCCCCGCCACCACTGGAGTACAGACTAGAGAGAGAGTGAGAGACCGAGCGGGCGCATCCCCGGGTGAGAAGATGGACCTGGACGACTGGGAGATCAGCGCGGAGGATCTCGACTTCCTGGAGAGGGATGCCATCCGCAAGGTCAACGAGAGGAAGGCCTCCTCCGCCGCCGCGTCCTCCTCCTGCTCGTGCTCTTCCCCTCCGGCGCCCTCCGCGGCCGCCCCCTTCCCTTCACGCTCGCTGCTATCCTCTCCGCGGCCGCCCAATCCGTCCCGGAGAGACTTACCTCCTTCGCTCTGGCGCCCCGTCCAGTCGCCGCCGGCGAGGGGCAACTTGGAGCGCCGCTACGAGCAGCCCTCCCCGTCCAAGAGCCTCGGCCTGTCTCCCGCCAACACCGACTGGGTTAACCCTAGGGACCAGGTTTCCTCCCGTCTTTTTTTTTCCTGGATAATCGTTATAGCGGTTTGTTTCCTCTTTTGGCGGGTCACCTACTTGGTCGGTCCCATGTTTCCTTATAGGAGAGGACATGCCGTTCCGTGTGTTTGCTTTCTGGCTGTGAATTTCAATCATTTCGTGATATTTTTCTGCTCCAATTTATTTGTTTGGCCGCTAAATTCAGTGGTCTTATGTCGACATTGACTTGCTTTTAGGCTTCCAACTTATATATATTTTTTTCTGAAAAAAAAAGATGGGTCTGCTCAAATCGGATTATGCATGGAAATACCAACGAGACTTGTACCATGGTTTCATATTTGGGATGTGGATTAGGCTCATTGAGGCTCCATTTGTACAGAAACCAACAAACACCATCTGGGTCTTTAACATGGGGAGAAATCCCCATGAAAGTTATGTGAATACTCCTGCACTAAAAATCAGCCGTCTCCATTTGAAGCTGCTGCGCTTTCCACTTTTCACAATTTTGTATTATGAAAAAGAGAGAACCATCAGTAGTGTGAATATCGAACAACGCGTTATCCCGTCCCTTGTATGTTGCAGGAGGCCTGATTTTGTCTTTCCACAGAAGAAAATTTAAAGATTAAGTAAAATTTCCTATCTGTATCAAATGACACATATGTTTGGTGAAACCTGTTCGATCCCATTTACTTTATTTGAGTTTCCTTACTATCAATTTTGGGCCATGAGGGCTTTGGGTTCATTTTGTAAATTGGGACCATCCGAGTGTTTGTCATAAACTTTGCATTATGTAATACATACATACGCATATACATACATACAGAGAGACACACACACATGTATTATATTAGAATGTTATTCCAGTAGGAGATTGCTTAACTCTAATGATGAGCATAATAGGAGAGGCTCTTTAGCCAGCATACCCAAAGTGGAACAACATTGGCCTTTCTCACAACATTAGGTTTTAGCCCATTCCAATACATGGTCATAAATGAAAAAAATCCCTTGCCTTAGAGGTCCTACTTTCTCTTCTGAATATCCTTTTCTTTCTCTCCCTCAATCGCTCATGGTGTGCATCCAAAATGATTCACTACACTTGCAATCGTTTCCAACGTAAAAGAGGCCTATCCAACTCATCAAAGAGGTGTTGGACGCATCCTGTCCTTTGGAATATACATAGTTGCATCCCCTTTGTGAAAAACCATCTATTCAAGCCATGAATGACTTCTATAAGTTGTGTGTTGGTTTACAACCTTACTTCCCTCTCTCCTTGAGCTAGTCTAAGACATAGTTGTGTTAACATATGTAGATGCCTCTCTGGAACTGCGGACCTTAGTGCCCAATAAGTATTTGAGATGACCAAGACATTTTATCCCAAACTCCCTTGCAAGATTGTTCTTCAATGGTTGAATTTCCTTCTTATTTTCTCTAGTGATAACTGTTCATCTATGTACACTAGAAGGATAGGAAGCTGCAGAACCTTCCACTTTGTGAATAGAGAATTGTTCGCACTCCCTTGAGTGCACTCAAAGCGAATCATAGCCTATGTAGTCGAAAGCACGCTTAGGCTGTGAGGCGACGCGAGGCGATGGCAACTCCCCTCGTCCCGTCATGGCTCGCTGATGCGAACGTCATAACATCGCCTCATGTCACTTCGCCCGCCGTGGCGCGCCTCGCCCGCTTCGCCCGCCGCGGCGCACCTCGCTCGCCGTTCCCGCCAACTTGGCCTCAGTGGATCCGCGTATCGGGTATGAATACCCGTTAACACTGGATGAAGGCAGATCCATGTTTTAACCCATGAGGGTTTCGTTCCCCTCCTACCCCGCGGCCACTTCTCCCTCCCTCCCCAATCGGCAACCCTAATCCCCAACGGCGACAGTGGCTTCCAGCGAGTGAACAACGACAACGGTGTCCGGCGAGCAGCGACAGCGGCGTCCGGCGAGCGAGCGGTGACAGGAGTGTCTGGTACTCATCTCCCTCTCATTCTCCGTGTCTTTCTCACACAGTTGCACACATGCACACACCCTCTCGCCGTCTCCCTCTCCCTCTTTTGCCGTCTCCCTCTCACTGTCTCTCCCTCTCCCTCACTCTGTCTCCCTCTCTTACTCTCCCTCTCCCTCTCTCTCCGTCTCCATCTCCCTCTCTTGTCGTCTCCCTCTCACTGTCTCTCTATCTCCCTCTCTCTCCGTCTCCTTCTCACTGTCTCTCTGTCTCCTTCTCTTACTCTTTCTCTCTCACACACGCATACAGAGAGGCGATTGTCCCCTCTCCTACTCTGTCACTCTCTCTCTCCCCTTGCTACTCTCTCTCCCTCTCCCTCTCCCTCTCCCTCACTCTGTCTCGCTCTCTTACTCTCTCTTTCACACAAGCACACACAGAGAGGGGCTCGGCCCCTCTCCCACTCTGTCACTCTCTCTCTTCCCCTCTCTATCTCCCTCACAGTAAAAGGGAGGGGCCGAGCCCCTCTATCTCCCTCGCCTTCACTCTGTCTCTCTCTATTCTCTCACTCTCTGTCTCCCTCTCACTCTCTCTGTCTCTCTCTGTTCTCTCAGTCTCTCACTCTTCGTCTCCCTCCCCCTTTCTCTGTCACACAAACACACACACGCACAGTCGCACAGTTAGAGGGAGGGGCCAATCCCCTTTTTCACTTTGTCTCACCCTCTCTCTCTTTGTCTCTCACAGTGACGATCAATCGTGTAGGGCAATCGATGTCAGCGACGCCAACGGTCTCTATTCTATTTTGACTTTGGAGAATTCTTGGCAATAAACAGTCAGTAAATTTTTTTTACATTTGTTGTTTGATCTATTTTTTGTAATATTATTTAAATTTGTTGTTTGATTTTTTTTAAAGATGTCTACACCTACACCACCTACTTCTGTGTCTATTTCTGGTGGTGCATCGTCAAATGCAACCACTCAAGGGCCCAATGTAGAAAAGGGTAGACCAAAAGACATTGGGTGGAAATATGGAACCTCTGCCAATCCATAAAATAGAGATGATATAACATGTAATTTTTGTAAAAAGGTGAGTAAATATAATTATTTAATAAAATTTCGTCTCAAACGCCTTGGCCATCGTCTAGGCATTTGAGGCGTGAGGCGACCCCCTGGTCGCCTCACTCGCCTCACGCCTCTGACTACATAGATCATAGCCAGTTAGAACCTGTCAAACCATGTGCTTGGATATTGCTTGAGATCATGTAAAACCGACTGTGGTACATAGTCCTTGGAGGAAGACACATGTATACTTCTTCCTACAAGTCATCATTGAGGAACACATTTTTCCACATGCTGCTGAAACATCTTATGAGAAGTGAATGACACGTGAAAAAATAACCCTTAGTGGCTTGAACTTTGACATAGGTGCAAATTCTCTTGATAGTCAATTTGATAAGTCTGAGTGAATCTCTTTGCCACCAATCTAGAATTGTACCTTTTGATTGCATCATCAAGTTTGCATTTTACAGTGTAAATCAACTTGGAGCTGACAAGATTTTCCCTTTTTGAGGATCTTCAACTCCCATGTGCCATTCGTCTCGAGAGCTTTTATTTCTTCTTCCCACTTGTGATCCTTGATAGATTCTATAGAAAAAGTTGGTATGGAGGATGAAGACACAGTTGACAAAGTGAAGTAGTTAGGTGAGCAATGGGTAAGAAACATACTTGGAGATGGGATGTTTTGTACACTTTTGTTTAGTTTCACATAGCAATAGGTAGGTCAAGACATGGATCTGGCACAGACAAGATCCAGGAAGGTGGTGGTGCCAAGCTGTTCTCAGGTCCTAGACTCGAAGACTCAGCACCATCTTGAGATTGGTGACCAAGAGGAGGTCCCTTGCCTTGCCTCTTTTGCCTGGAGTATGTGATAAGGTATTTTTCAGCTTCACCCATGGTGTCATTAACCCGCTCCTCACAAATAGAGTTCTCTGTAGCATAGTTACCAATATGGGCAACGAAAGTGGGAAACAAAGTGTGAAGTGGACGCAAAAATTGCTACATTGGCCATATTTAGACGTCACATTTATTCCTTACTGTGGAATGAAAAAAGTCCAAGAATATTGGTTTCATTCCCACTTAAGGAGAGAATTATTCTATTTTAAGGACAGTTAGTCATACTTCAAAATACCTTGGACGGGTTATGTAACACACAATTAACTTTTGACAATCAATGATTATGGTGAAATTTCTATTAGTTTCTACATAACAGGAGATGCTAGGTCAGGGTGTAGAGAAGTAGATGGTTAAGGGTAGTTTTGGGTACATTTGTAATTTTAAGTCTTTTTGTGCTTATTTGTAGTTTTCCTTTTTCCCCCTTTTATGGCCACCCTCTTTATGAGGGATGTGTTTGTACTTGTGTAATTGCTGAAGTTATATAAAAACAAAGGAGATGTATCGGCCTGTAGGTAACAAGGCCGAACCTGCTCTCTCTCTTTTGAGGCCTCTCTCCCTCTTGGTCTTCCTTTCTCACATGGTATCAGAGCGGTATCCGATCCTGCGGAACTCCTCCCTTTGATCGCACACTGCAGAGAATCCTTCTGGGCAAGCTACGCCTCTTCCTCCCTCTTTCCCTGTTCTCCGCAGAGAGATTCAAGGTTTTTTTGGGATATGATGTTTGGTCTAGCTGCCGGGCTCTGCGGGGGGTCCAACTTTGCCCGCCTTGTTTCTTAGGGCAAAGAATTTTTTTCCCCTCTCCTCGGCTGCTGTAGTCCTGCCTGCCTTGGTCCTCCAGGCAGAGCAACTTTATCCATTGGCTGCAACCCACCTGTTCAGTGGAAGCCCTCTTTATTCAAGCCGCACCCCCTTTCTGAGTGTGATAGGAACAACAGGAACAAATTCTCTACATGGCGCCACTTCCTTGAAGGCTGCTTCTTGCCAATGCAAGTCTGAAGCACTTGGCCTCTTGTCCCTGGATTGTGAGTGCTAAGCAGCCGCAATCCTCTTTTTCTCCGGTGTGGCAGTTGTTTCCAGTTATCCTTTATCTGCTCTTCGGGAACAACCGCTGCTTCCCAGACATCCCTCTCTTCCCAGCATACATCTGCCCCACTTGGTTCCATTGTCGGGATTGAATAACTCTACACCTGTGGTCTCCGCAAGAACTCTGGCAGCGGTTATCAACAGTTATTTTTTCTACATGTTCTGAGTAACTGTCATTTGATCTTCTACATGATGGATAATCACTCCACAGCGTCGGAGACTACTTCTCCTCAAGTGCAACCGTTGCCTCCAGCCGCCATTGGTCAAATTACCTTGCAAATCACTTCCGAAAAATTGACGGAAAATAACTATCTGTCTAGGGCAGTTGTAGTAGAGTTCTATATTGCTGGATGTGATAAGCTAGAGTTTCTGATCGGTGATCAGTAGATGCCGACTCCTCTAGACCCTCTTTATCCCACCCAAAACCGTGATAACAGTATGATCATGACATAGTTACTCAACTTTGTCAGCCCCGCAATTTGACCTACCATTCTCCATAAGTCGACTGCAGTAGATATGTGGCAACTCTAGCCGCCTCTACGGTCGCAAGAAAAATAAAATTTGCCTTTACCAGTTGAGTCACAATATCCATGAGTTGAAATAGGGATCTCTGTCGGCCACTCAGTATTTCTGTGCTCTTACTACGCTCTGGATTGAGTTGAACATTTATCATCCGGCAACGTGGACTTCTCTCGCCGATCAACAAACATATCTCTCACTCTAGCAAGATGATCGGATTGTGAAATTCTTGAGCGGGCTATGATGCTCTTAGGGGCTAGATTCCTAATATTGACCCAACGCCATCTCTCGATGAAACTTACTTCAAAGTCCTGAGCGAGGAGCAGCAGCGTCAGGTCATGAGCAGCAAAGGGTCTCATCTTCCCGCTTTCGATGGTTTTGAATTTTCTGCATTTGCTACCATTGTCAATGTGCCTAGGTTGGGAAATTCCAAACAGCGGGGTGGGAAGAAATGTAAGCATTGTGGCCGCACAAACCATGACAATGATTTTTGCAGGGAGAAGTTCCTTGATAAGAAGCCCTACAAGTTTCGCACTCTAGAGGAGAGGCAACCCAAGGGCAACGTGGCTGCTGCCCCTTCTCCCTTGCCTTCAAAGGGTGGATCATCTACTCTTGTTTTTGGATATGCTGCACTTAACTCTTCTGATGTTGCTACTCTATAGTGGATGCTCTCACAACTTTAGGCTTCCACTTCCTCTCCTTCGCTTTTAGGTATACGCGATGTTGCCCTAAGCGTCTCTACCAAATTCTCAGAGCAAGCCTGACTCATTGATTTAGGTGCCATGGATCACATGACCGATACCTATCTCTTTCTCTTTTTACTCCTTGCTCTCCGGCCAAGATAAGGTTACTATTGCTGATGGCACTTGTGCCACTGTCACTGCTGAAGGTCCCATTTGCCTATATGATCATATGACCTTGTCCTCTACCCTTCATGTTCCTTCCCTTTTTATCAATTTGCTTTCTGTTAGTAGTCTTACCAAACAACTACAATGTTTAGTAACCTTTTCTGATCATTGCGTTTCTCAAGATTTATAGACAAGGCAAACGATTGGGATTGGCCGTGAAGTGGATGGTCTATATATCTTCTAGCCGCGTTAACATAATGCACTTTAGTCATCTGTGCCCCCCAGCCAGGGAAGTAGACTATAGGAGATTCAGTTGTGGCACTCTCGTCTAGGGCATCTTTCCTTTCAGTCATTGAGAGTCTTGTTTCCCATTAGTTAGTTGATGTTAAGTTGTTACAGTGTCAAGTCTGCCAATTGGCAAAACATTGTAGGACTCAATTTTTGTCTTCTATAAATAAAAGTTTCTCTTCATTTGAACTTGTCCATTCTGATGTGTGGGGTCCTTCCCTTGTCTCCTTTGTATGGCTATCGATATTTTGTTACTTTTATTGGCGATTACTCACATTGTACTTGGCTCTATCTTATGAAATCTTGAGATGAAGTTCCTTATATTACTCAGGTGTTTTGCAACACGGTCCGAACTCAGTTTGGTAAATCTGTCAAAGTCCTTCGTTCTAACAATGCTTGCGAGTACTTTTCTCATAGCATCAACATCTTTCTTGAAGATGAAGTTTTCATCCATGAGTCGTCCTGTGCGTATTCTTCTCGGCAAAATGATATCGCTGAGTGTAAAAATCGTCACCTTCTGGAGACAGCTAGAGCACTTTTTTTGAGCGCAACCTCCCTAAATTTTTTTGGGCTGATGCTATCTTGGATGCGAATTTCGTCATCAATTGAATAATGAATACCTTCTGGAGTCTTACAGAATCGTTCTCCCTTCACTATTTTTTATCCAAAAAAACCCTTGTTCTCTCTTTTGCCGTGAGTCTTTGGTTGTCTTTGTTTTATTCATTCACTTGGCCCTGGTGGTTCTAAACTTGACCCACGTGTTGTTTGGGGTGTCTTTCTTGGTTATTCTACTACCCAGAAGGGTAATCGTTGCTATGATCCTTCTACTGGTCGCTCTATTGTTCGCAAGGACATCACCTTTTTTGAGTCTGAGTCCTATTATTCTCCCCGGTCTCTCTTAGGGGGAGACTTTGGTGATGAAAGACATGGACACTGCTGTCACTCCTCTTCTTCCACCTTTATCGTTTTCTACGCCCTCTACATCTGCTACACTGGATGTTCCATCTTCTAGTCATGCTGATGGTGGTGCACAGAAGCCCTTGCTCACATATAAGAGGAAGAATCTAAAAAACAGACCAGCTATTGATCGGCCAACTCCAGAGGTTGCTATGCCCACAGATCCACCCATAGATCTTGATCAGTCACATCTTAGGACTGACTTAGATCTGTCCATTGCTGTTCGCGAGGGTGTTCGTAATTGTGCAAAGTATCCCATTTCTGATTTTGTGAATTATTCTTGCATTTCGTCTTATTATCAGACCTATTTATTTGCCTTATCCTCTATTTCTATTCCTCACTCTTTTTTTTTGAAGCTGTTAAGGATCCTAAATGGCGATAAGCAATGGAAGAGGAGCTAAGTGCACTTAGCAAAAACAGGACGTGGGATCTAGTTGATCTCCCTAAGGAGTGATACAGAGATAGTTGATCTCACCAGTTGGGTCTAAGTGGGTCTACACTATTAAATAAAATGCAGAGGTAGTGATACAGAGGTATAAGGCCAGACTTGCTGCTAAAGGATTCGCTCAGAGCTATGGGATTTTCAAGGGACTTTTGCACTTGTAGCGAAATTTAAATCTATTAGGGTGATTCTTGCGCTTGCTGTGCAGTGTTCTTGGGATTTATGCCAGATGGATGTCAAAAATGCCTTTTTGAATGGTGATATGTAGGAAGAAGTTTATATGATGCTTCCCCTTGGTGTTGATACTAAAGAAAAAGTTTGTAGACTTAGATAGGCTTTGTATGGGTTGAAACAGTTCCCCTAGAGCGTGGTGTGATCGACTTCGACATGCTATGATCCGGTTCGGATTTAAACAACCTAATGCTGATCACATCTTGTTTGTTAAATGGAGGAGTGGCCATATTACAATACTTCTCGTATACATTGTTGATATGATCATTACTGGGGATGATACAGCAGAGATTCAAAGTTTGAAAAATGGATTGGCTGCTGAATTTAAAGTCAAAGACCTAGGAGAATTGAAGTATTTCCTGGGTATAGAAATGGCCAAATCACAGGAAGGAATCTATATCTGTTAGAAGAAGTTTGTTCTTGATTTGCTGATCGAAATAGGAAAATTGGGTTGTAAATCGGCAGCTACTCAAATTGAGCTTAATCATGGTCTGATAGGATAGGATGGTGAAAGGTTCTCTTCAGAAGAAAGTGGTTTGTATCAGCGGTTGGTTGGCAAGCTCTTATATCTTTCCTTGACCTGGCTTGATCTCTCATATGCTGTAGGCGTGGTGAGTTAGTACATGCATACTCCCAGGACCACTCATATGAAGGCTGTGGAGTGTATTTTGAGGTACTTAAAATCTTGTCCAGGGAAAGGTATTCTCTTAAGAAGACCAACTATATGAGAACTAAGGGATATACTGATGCAGACTGGGCTGGCTTTAAGATGATAGGAGGTCAACAACTGGGTACTGTACTTGGGGGCAACTTAGTCACCTGGAGAAGCAAAAAGCAGATTGTGTTTGCCAGATCTAGTGCTGAAGTAGAGTACAGAGCAATGACACTTGGTCTCACTGAGTTGCTATGGCTAAAGTTTCTTCTAGGTGATGAGGTGATCTAGGAATTCAGTCTAAGCTACCCATGAAACTTTATTGTGACAACAAGACAGCAATTAATATTGCTAACAACCCAGTACAACACGACCGAACCAAGCATATTGAAATCGACTGGCATTTTATAAGAGAGGTTGGATTATGGAGAGTTATTCTTACTGTATGTGAAGTCTCAAGACCAAGCAGCAGATCTCTTCACCAAGGCGTGAAGAGCATTAACTGAACTCCAGTTTAATTTAGTTTTAAGCAAGTTGAGCATGTGTGATATCTATGCTCTACTTGAGGGGGAGTGTAGAGAAGTAGATGGTTACTGGTAGTTTTGGGTACATTTGTAATTTAAGTTTTTCAGGGCTTATTTTGTAATTTTCCTTTTTTTTCTTTATGGCCACTCTCTCTATGAGGGGTATTTTTGTACTTGTGTAATTGCTGAAGTAATATAAAAACAGAGGAGATGTATCGACCTGTAGGTAACAAGGCTGAACTTTTTCTTTCTCTTTTGAGGCCTGCCTCTTTCTCTCTCTCTCTCTCTCTCTCTCTCTCTCGGTCTTCCTTTCTCACATAGGGCAAAGGACCCTGGGAATTTAACACAGATCAGCTGATCTCAGCCTGACAATTTTCGATTCTATGAGACTCATCTTCGGAAAATGTCAAAATTTATAATAAATGATGTTCCTCGTTTTATACCTTAAAGCATGTGTAGACATGGACCATTTTTTTTAATGAGCTTTCTTATGTTATTGTGGATATGCCTACTTCAATTTGATTACTTAATTTCTTTCTCCCAAGTTCCCATAAACACACCCTCTCCCCTCCCCTTAGGCCCCAATCATACCGTGAAAAGGATAACAAAAAACAACCTCTGCCTTTCAGTATGGATGCATGCATAGGATAAATGTTATCAGCATTCTTGTATAATGTGCAACCTCACCCCAAGGTTAAAAAAGGTATATTGTTGCATCATGTGCATGATAGATTTAAAAGTTTAACTTGTCATCTAATTCTTCAGTTATGACCTAGGGAGAAGCTCTTTCTCCTTCAGCTTCATGTACATTGGATAGATCAAGAGAAACAGGTAAACACTCCTCATATTTTTTTCAAAGTTTTTGTTTGTTTGTTAAGATTTCCTTTTAGCTATCTGTATGTTATTCTGGTATGGTTGGATAAGGTTTGGATCAAAGATGTGGCTAAGCTTATTTTGTTTTGGCTTTTCAAGGAAATGATCCTTTAGGGAACCCGCCAAAACTGTCTGTTAGACTTTATCTTCATGCTAGTGGTGATATAGCTGCAAAGTTTCCTTATCATCAAGTAAAACATCCTCTTTTATGTGAAATTTCAATTTAATAACATGGTTACCTTTTTCTCTCAAACTGTAAGGTATTTTATTTTGTGATTTTCAGTTACTTGTGGAGGCTTTCCGTAAGATTCCGAGAGCAAGTTGGCATGCAAAAGAAAGGTTGTTCCTTATGATTTCAATTATTTCGGGTTTTGATGTCTACTATCTGTAATAGGATACTCCTGTAACCTTGACAAACATCATGTTTGTGACATCTTCAGGTTATGGATGTTTCCTGCATCATCTCTAATAGCATCTGAGGAGGTTCTTAATGGAATTACTTGTGTAAATGTTGAGGTATGCTCTAGCTTTCATCTTTGTGTTCTTTATCAAACTTCGTCTATTTTCAGGGTATACGTTGAAGGACCAGCTGTAATGTTTATTTAGTACTTATTTTCTTTTATGGTCTTATCTTAGTGCATAGAGTTTTTGAGCAATGATAGTGAGAGGGATCTTTGAAATGTTTGTGAAATTAACTATGATGTCATTCTAAATGAAAGAAAAGTATAAACAAGAAAGAGAAAGTTGAACAAGTGATAGTGAAGCAATCGAACAAAATCTGAAGTACAGATATTGGGTGAAACTTGATTCAGATGCTGCTATGACATTAGAGTTCTTTTGGGAAGGTGAGATGCTATAAAATTTGAGTTGTGGTGATCTCCCATCTGCTGCGGAGTGATTTTGATGGACGGCTAGGATTTAAGCTTATTGACGGATTTTCCGACGACAATGTAGTAGAAGACAATTAGCTACCCAATAGAGTCAATTTTTTATTCTTATTATGTATTTTGATTTTTATCTAGTGTTTTTTTTCTACTTTTCTAGATTTTTAGTGCATTTTTAGTACAATTTCTTTGATTCTAATGGTAACAAATGTAATTTTTATTTTCTGGGGATTTTTGGATGCGATGTTGCATAATTTCTTAGGTGTAAGGGTATTGTGGTCCTAGAGTGTCTATTAGGGTTTGAGAGTATATAAGTGATGTAGAACTCTTTTTTCAATTTAATGAAGAATTTTCAGTGCGATTTTTTAGTATTTTCTTTGTCTCTGAGTTTGAGAAGAGAGCCTTGAGAGGAGGCCCCCAAGATGGTCCTTGTGAGAGGGAGGGCGAGGCCTACACCTCCACCTTCTATCCCAAACCCTAGCCCCAATCTGTCCCTGATAGTCACAAACTTTTCTTTTAATATTATTTTGGTTCTCATGTAATGAGAGATGGGGATAGATTTCTCGACTTTCTTGGAGAAAAAGGGAAACCTACACCAGTGCACTTATGAGGCTGTTTAGGTAGCCCGTGCAAGATTCATTCCGTGGGTTTGGTTTGATTAAATGATGTAGGTTCAGGTGTGGGATCTTTCCCCACTGACTATAGTCAGTGTTGATTTACATCGGCATAACGTCCGGGCACCCTTGATTAATTGTTAAAGAAAGTCCTAGAGTCTCTTACATAGGTTTTAATATCAAGGGCATACTCGCTTGTGTGACTCACAATGAACCCCCCCCCCCCATATATCAACAACATCTATTGAAGGAATTAGGGTTCTAACAAAGGCCGTGTTTAGTTTGGCAAAACCTTATGATTCACAGGCACAGTTTTGATTTGCAGGAGACCGGAGACATATTAGGGCGTCCTAGTGGGTTCTGGATTCCAAGGATATTTTGGTAATTTTGTGGACTCCATGGATATTTTGATAATTTGGGACCATGCCAGGGGCATTGTGCAGTTTCTTGGTTGGGTGAGTGGCTGGGCACTCTCTCTGCCTTCCAGGGGCACTCGGACAATTTCTGGAAGGCTTGAAGGTTGGTGAGCCATTTTTGGACTCCAGGGATATTTTGGTAATTTGCTCTCCGGAGGTCAGTAGCGAGGGTTTACTGCCACCCCAGTGCGAACGTAGTTATGCACAATTTTACTGGCAGTCAAGACTTGTATGCGATCACACAAATGTACACGAACATAGTTGATGAATTGATAATTCATGTGCATGCAAAGGGTTTTCAGTAGATTGTCGACTATACAGTTGATCTCCGCACAAATGCGGGATGTAGGGGCATAACCACAATTTGAGAAATTTGTAGGGTATAACTACAATTACAAGACTTATGGGTTTTCTTGCGATTTTAGGAAGGGTATTTCTGTAATTCTCCATTACTTCGAGAGATTACATTACTCTGCTGTCCAAAGGCATAGAAAACAACTATGCATGACTACTAGGGGCATAAATACAAGACCTGGGGTATATATTTATTTATTAATATCCAAGGGCGGGTTGCACAAAAGAACACAGCTGTTGGGGGGCATGAATACAAGGCCTGGGGTATTGATATTTTCATAAAGTGGGCCGAACAAAGAACAAGTCTCCAGCTCTGGCTCCCGTGTGCACTCCTCTTCTTCATGTGTTGTCTGTCTTGTCCTTCTAAACCTGTGGGGTATATATAGAAGGTGTTGAACCCATCCTGAGAAGGTGGGTTAAAATTTTCACCCCACCTTGACAAGGTGGGTTGATTTTTGAACCCCACCTTGACAAGGTGGGTTTTCTCAAATTTTTCCTTTTTTTTAGAGAAAAGGAGAAGTCCAGGGTAAAACGAAGGGTCCCGCGGTTAAATGACCTCGAGCACGTCCACCGGGGTAGAAAAGAAGGCCGGAAGGGGGTTTTACCTTTGGGTGGGCCCCACCCGGGGTTAAACTCCCCCCCTGGCGGGGTCTTTTGACCCCGGTCGACCCCTCTGGGGTCAAAAGGGGGCGCGCGGGCCTATTTTGACCCCGGGCCCACCTCCTTTCTTCTTAAACCCTGCTTTTTGTCTTTTTGCTGCAGCTGGGACACGTGGAAGGGAGAAAAGATTTCTCCTTTGTTTGTTCTTTGGTCTCCTTTGCGTCGTTGACTCAGGGGAGGAGTTTGCTTCTGTCAGGATCCTCTCGTACGCACGCACTAGACTCTCCGTTGGTAGGTGAACGTCTCCCACATGTGCATCCTTTTGTTGCGATGTAGTTTTACTTGATCTTGAGCCTTTTGCGGGGGTTCCCGAGATCTAGGAGTTTGGATAGAACCAAAAAACACTTGGCTCTCAGTCATTTAGTGGTCATTGTGGACTTTATTTGGGCTTCAACCACCTCAATTCCTGCGAGGGATTTGTAATTCGTGATGAGGTTAGGTCTGTGGATCCCAACGTGTGGAGTTACTCCACGGAGCGACAGTATTGACTTTGTGCCATATTCCACCCGTCGCCGAATGTCGATTACCTCGATTAACTTGAGGAAACATGTCTCGATTGAATCGAGAAAAATAAAAGGGTGCAATAGTCCCGCATCAATTTTGGTGTCAAAGCAGGCCTCGGCTTCTCCTACGGAGTCGAAGATCCGATCTGTACCACCGCAACCGCTGTTCAGCGTCGCCAACCCTTTTGTCTTCCTCCCTGCAAAATCCCTTGTCACCAAAAAAACCCTAACCGTCGCCATCCCCATCCGCCTTCTTCCTCCTCCCCATCCTGCGCACAACAAACCCTAGGCCCCATCTGCCGTCTTTCTCTATCCCCTTCCAGCGATCCCCCTGTAAACCCTAACTGCCGCCAACCGTCTCCCTCTTCATCTTCATGTTCTTCTTTTGTTCACTATTTCTTCTTTGTGAACCAGAGCCCCGCGAGCCCTTGCAACCCTAACCAGCGAACCCCATCCCCTTGCCACCCGCCGCCGACATGCAGCCCCAACGACGCCAATCACTGGGCGATGCCCTCGTTTTGGTCGATTCTGGCGCCAATAGGCCCGTCACCGCCGCGTCCTGAAACTTTCGCCACCACCTCTCCACCCATCCCTCCTCTGTGCAGACGCCCCCACGGCCTTGTCCGTGCCTTGCTACCGATCGTGCTTGCGTTGCAGCCGCCGGAGCACCATCGCGCCAGCCCCCGCTGTTCACCTCTTTGTGCAGCGGTAGAGCCCCTTCCGCCGGCTCTGTGTCCATCTGTACAGAGCTTGCTACAACCTCGACCGGCATGCACAACTGACCCCATCGCTGCTGTAACGACCCGAGATCCGAATACTGGGAGAGGCCCGATAACCCGAATCCCGAACCGCCACCCACGAGCCCGAAGACTCAGAAGGGTTAAAAGGGATGGTGTGGAAATACACAAGAATCTAAAATAATTACAGAATTACACGATTAATATGAATAAGCAAGAAATAATAAATAACATTAAGCAAATTACATGGTCCACAATATAACAGCAGTCTAAAATTTAACAGTAGTCCACAACTAGTACATCACAGAAAAGAAGGTACAACTACACGGGGCATACCCCGGCCTGGTAACTGGCAACTAACCATGGGCACCTGAACCACGTGGAGTCTCGGAAGCGCTCCCCTGAAGCCTCGTCTCACATGAAACGCGGAAAACACGCAGGGAATGAGCCTTAAAACAAAAGGCTCAGTAGGGATCATCCGGTCCCCACCTCGCAAACCGAGAACCCACGCGAAAAGTAGCTAAAAAGCTATCGCTAGCAAGACGTAGAACGGGGAGCTGCAGGAATAAATGAACGGAAAAGCTCTGCTACGTCTAGTACCGAACGTACGGCACAAAAATCGAGATAACTCGTCAAAAACCCAAGAGTCGCTACCAAACAAAGACATGAGTACCGTCCACTAGAAGCAAGGCCGGATGCGTTCACTGACGACTTAGACCGCGCCTCAGGTGTCCCCCTCGACCCCTGGTGGAACGGGGACACCGTACTAGTAACCACAGAACAAGTGACTAGCTGGGGTCGCGCTCGTCAGCGCGGGTCCAACGCCCCCAACTATGTGTGCACACATAGACCATGCGTCCCAGGTCTGGCCCTCTGATTGGTTTTTCCCCTCAGCCGGACTCTGGTTGCAAGACGTGGGGCCCTACAGAACCCAGTCAAAATCGTCTCTCGGGGTAGCCTCGCCACCACTACCTGGTGAGACCACTCGCGTGTCGGAAGGCTACGACTAGTGGAGGGTCACTGATGGAGTAGACTCTCTAGTCAACGAAAAACAACGTCTAAACCGGACAAAGTACAAGGACTGTTCCTCGTACCGACACCGACTCACGGTGACACAAGCCGAGAACACCACCTCCCGGGATCCCATGGCACCCTAACGTGTGGCCCCCACATGATGCCTAGCATCAGTCGGACCACTAGTTAGCACGTGGATCGAGGTCCACTCACTCGGGATTCGAATCGGCCAAATACGAACTTCGGTCGGACATAAACCGCTGGCGGTCCACCTTTGGACCGCCACATGGGCTAGCGGTCTAGTGCTAGACCGGCACAAGGAGTTGGCGGTCTCCTGATGGACCGCCACCCCACGGGCTGTGGAGGCGAAAACGGTCCTATCTTGGACCGCTAAGGGGAAGAAAACGGTCGTCCCTGTGACCGCCAAATCCCAAGACCTCCAACGGTCAAAAACCAACGGTCAAAACTCCTCGAAGGCCACGCCGGCCAACTCAGCTAGCGGTCGGCCGATAGGCCACCACTTGGGCTCTAGCGGTCTATCGGGTGACCGCTAGGCCCAACCCACATATGGGGCGCCAAAAACGGTCGTATGGCGACCGCTAAAGGAAAGAAGCAGTCACTGGAAGGACCGCCAGCCTTCCAGAAACCCGAAAACGGCGAAAAACCCCAAAATCGCCATTCCACGCCTCATTCACCCCCGGGTGAAGGGGAAACAAAGGGGAAACCTTTTCTCTAGCCCCTGAGCATCATTTGATGCCCTCAAACCACAATTAAACGCGTTAAAATGCTAGATCGGACACTCGATCCCCAAAACATGATTTTCCCTTCCTGACTCAAAATAGCCCTCTCTCGACCTCGTCTCGGTCTAGAAATCACGGGGAAGGTAAATGCCGAGCTAAGGATCGTCACTCTACCTCGGAATCGCCCGAAACGCGGCGGATCGCCGCCGATCTTCAAAACACCGCTTGAAACCCTCGTTCTTCCACAAGCTCTCACGAACCACGCATGTCACCACGATCGCCACACCGCCACCGCCGTCGCCGTCGCCCTCGCCTCGCCACTGTCTGCAGCCGGAGGGGAGGTCGCCGCCGCGTCCATGGGAGAGGAGGAGGAGAGGGGCGCCGGTCGCTTACGGGAGAGGAAGAAGAAGAAGGGAGGAAAAGAAAAAGAAAAGAAATGGGGTTTATATAGAAAATCCTGATTTTTCAAAAAATACGAAAAAATAGAAAAATATATTTCCGCGATCCTCGGAACACGCCGGTCGCACCGGTACCATCCCGGAGTAGGTGAACGACTCGGTTCGCCCGCTACGGGGTTCCGTAGGTTCGCCGGAGAAAAACACGCGGAAACTGCGGAACACGTTCTGGGACCTCCGAAACTGATCCGAAACGCACGGATCCGAACCTGAAAAATGTCCGAAAAATAATTCCGGGCGCAACCACAGTAAATTCTCCGAGAAAATAAATCCGGGACCCAAGAAGAAGGATCCGAAGGGTCCGGGATATTACAGCCCTCCCCCCTTAAACAAATTTCGTCCTCGAAATTTAAAATAAAGCACGGGGAAAAGAAAGGGAAAAACTCACTCGAAGAGATAAGGGAATTGCTGACGCATCTCGTCCTCTCGCTCCCAAGACGCTTCTCCGCCGGAGTGCCGCTGCCACACCACCTTGACCAGGGGAATATCCTTGTTCCGCAGGTGCTGATCTCGCCGATCCTAAAATACGGATGGGGAACTCCGGTAGAGACAGATCGGGAGTCACCTCGGGTCAAACATTTTCAACACATGAGAATCATCGGGCATATACTTCCTCAGCATGGAGACATGAAGCACATCATGCACAGAAGATAGCTCCTGAGGAAGCTGCAACCGATAAGCAAACTCACCAATGCGCTCAATAATGAGGAAAGGGCCAACATAGCGGGGACTCAACTTCCCACGCCGCCCAAAACGCATCACTCCCTTCATGGGAGAAACCCTCAAAAATACTGGGTCACCGACCGCGAAACTGAGGGGTTGCCTTCTCCGATCGGCATAGCTCTTCTGCCGACTCTGAGCCGCCAACATGTTCTGACGGACCAAATGCACCACATTCACACACTGCTGCACCAGCTCTGGTCCCGTCATAACATGCTCACCAACCTCAAACCAATCGAGCGGTGTCCGACATGGTCGCCCGTACAACGCCTCATACGGAGCCATCCCAATGCTCGAATGATAGCTGTTGTTATAGGCAAACTCCACTAATGGTAGATGGTGAGATCAACTCCCCTGCCATTCCAGGCAACAAGACCTCAACATATCCTCTAGTGTCTGAATGGTCCTCTCCGACTGATCATCTGACTGAGGATGATATGCTGATCTAAAAGCTAACTCAGTGCCAAGAGCTCGCTGGAAACTCCTCCAGAATCTAGAAGTGAAAAGCGGATCTCGATCTCACACAATGGAAATGGGAATCCCATGCAAAGGTACGATTCGCTCCACATAAAGACGAGCCAACTTGGGCACACTCCAGCTGACTATGACCGGTAATAATCGAGCCATCTTCGTCAGCCTATCCACCAGCAACCAAATACTATCATGCCCACTAGGAGTCCTCGGTTACCCCACCACAAAATCAGTGGTCACGTGATCCGATTTCCACGCGGGAACCTCCAAGGGCTGAAGCGTACCTCCTGCTCGCTGATGCTCCGCCTTCACATGCTGACAGGTCAGGCACCTAGCCACAAACTCGGCAATATCTCTCTTCATGCCAGGCCACCAGAACTGTCTCTTCAAGATCCGATGCATCTTCGTCGCCCCCGGGTGTACGATGTACCTACTCCCATGAGCCTCTAGTAACACCGCACGCCTCACCTGTTCTTCGGCCGGGACGTATAGCCTACCACGGAATCTCACGGCTCCGTCCTCACCGAGCTCCACATCAGCCAAAGCCAAAATCCGGGGCAACTCAGGGTCTGCACGCTGAGCATCTGTCACCTGACGACGAATGGCTGGCGTGACAGTCAAGCTCGCAAGAACAGCTGACCCCGGCTCTTGGGGAACCTTAAGCCTAAATGTCACAGCTGGCACCTGTTCCCAGAGTCTCCACTTCCTCACCATCATGGCGCTGACCACGACTTTCCTGCTCAAGGCATCGGCAACGACATTCATCCTGCCTGGCTGATAAGACAGGGTGAAGTCATAATCCTTCATATACTCCATCCATCGCCTCTGTCTGAGGTTAAGGTCCTTCTGGGTGAACACATACCTCAAACTCTGATGGTCAGTGAGCACCTCAAACTTCTCACCGTACAGGTAATGCCTCCAAATCTTCAACGCAAAGATCACAACCGTCAACTCAAGGTCATGGGTAGGGTAGTTCTCCTCATGTGGCTTTAACTGCCGCGATGCATACGCCACAACTCTACCATGCTGCATCAGCACAGCACCCAACCCGACCCCGGAAGTATCTGTAGACACTACGAAACCTCCCGATCCAGAAGGCAACACCAACACCGGTGCCGAGGTGAGCAACCTATTCAACTCCATAAAGCTCTGCTCACACTCATCAATCCAAACAAACGGCACATCCTTCCGCGTAAGCCTGGTCATCGGGGCTGCAATACGAGCAAAATCCTGAATGAACCTCCTATAATAGCCTGCAAGTCCCAAGAAACTCCGAATCTCCGTCACGGACCTCGGCCTCGGCCACTGCATCATTGTCTCGACCTTGGCTGGATCCACGGAAATACCATCACCAGAAATCACATGCCCCAAAAAGTGCACCTCATGAAGCCAAAACTCGCACTTGCTTAGCTTCGCTTACAACTGGTGATCTCGCAAAGTCTGCAACACAACCCTCAAATGATACGCATGCTCCTCTGCAGATTGCGAATAAACAAGGATGTCGTCCACAAACACGATCACGAACTGATCCAAGTAGGGACGGAACACCCTCTGCATCAAATCCATGAATGCTGCGGGGGCATTGGTGAGCCCAAACGGCATCACCAGAAACTCATAATGCCCATATCTCGAGTTGAACGCCGTCTTCTCCACATCAGACTCTCGAATCCGCAACTGGTAATAACCGGACCACAAATCGATGCGCGAGAACACTCGAGCACACTGAAGTTGGTCAAACAAATCATCGATCCATGGCAACAGATACTTGTTCTTAACGGTCACCTCGTTCAGTTGCCGGTAGTCAATGCACAACCTCAGACTACCATCCTTCTTCTTCACAAACAACACTGGCGCACCCCAAGGGGAAAAACTAGGACGAATGTACCCCTTGGCGAGCAACTCCTGCAACTGCGCCCTCCATTCCCTCAACTCGGCGGGAGCCATGCGATAAGGAGCCTTCGACGAAGGCCCCGTACCGGGCACAACCTCGATAACAAAATCAATCTCCCGCTGCGGAGGTAATCTAGGCAAATCCTTGGGGAAAACATCGGGAAACTTGCACACCACCGGGATGTCCTCCACATCCGGTTCCGACTGGTCTGCCACGACCACAGAAGCGAGAAAACCCTGACAATCGGCATCGAGCAATCGACGAGCCTAAGAGCCGAAATAAGAAAGCGGGAAGAGGAAGACTTGATACCTTGGAAATAGAAAGTAGGTCCACGAAGTCGCCGGAAATAAACATTCTTCGAGCCACAATCCACCAAGGCATGATGGGCCTCGAGCCAATCCATGTCCAAAATCACATCAAAGTCCTGAAGTGGCAACCCATAGAGCCTGGCCGACAAACTCTGCCCTTCCACCCACACAGGAACCTCCTCGAAACAATACAGAGTGATCATAAAATCACCAGAAGGCAACTCCACGGCCAAATCACAAGACAACTGGGTCATCGGCTCCTCAATACTCAGCGCGAAATCCTCCGAAATAAACGAATGTGGCGTGTCAGAATCAAACAAAACTCGAGCCGCACAACCCAAAATCACAACGGTACCTTCCACATGCTGCGACCCCTCTACCTCTGCCCTGGTCATGTGTGTAATCTGGCCTCGGGACCTCTGCCTGCCCCCCACACTCGCTGACCGGGGTAGTGGCGGATACTGCCCTTGCTGCTGATGCTGCTGTTGCTGCGGCCTCTGCTGCTGGGGATACTGTTGCTGCGGAGGATACTGCTGCTGCTGCGGCCTCAAGGGACAATCACGCGCCATGTGCCCTGGCTGGTCACACCTGAAACAAATCACTGGTGCCGTGCACTGCCTGCCTGGATGCGACTCGCCACACCGGGGACACGATCCCCACGATCCACCAACTGATCCCTGACGCTGATAAGGAATCGGCTGCTACACACTGCCTGAAGACGCCTGCCTCTGATCCTTGCGCTTCTTACCGAAACCTTTCTTGAGAAACTTCTTGACCTTGGAGCTAAAAGACGCAGATCCTATCGCTGACGCCGTTGGTGCCGACGTTCCCGAACTACCCGTAGTGTGCTGGAAGGTACTCTGCTGTTGGGTAGCCGTCTGCTGGCTGCGGCCTTACTAGGACAGCCCCTGGCCTCCCTGTCCTCGGATCTTCTGCATATCCAGCTCCCAAGATGCCGCCACACGAGATGCTGTCTCCAAATCCGTAGCAGCGTTCGCCATCAGAAGGTGTCTCAGATCCTGCCTCAAACCCTGAACGAACTGCTCGGTCTTCAACCCCTCATGCTCCATGATATGGGGCGCATAACGACCTAACTCGACGAACCGAGCCCTGTACTGCAACACTGACATGTCGCCCTGCACCAGCTCAAAAAACTGACGCATCTTCTGCGTTCCGACATAGGATGGGCAGTAAGTACGTTCGAAGACCGTAACGAAGTCCTTCCACAAGATAAGCTGGAGGGAACGTGATTGAAAGGACGTCTTCCACTCCGAAGACCACCAAGATCGAGCCGTACCTTGCAACTGGTTGCAAGCCAACATCACCATGTCCTCCTCGGCACAGCGCATGGAACTGAACACTCTCTCCATCTCATCAAGCCAACCTCTAGCCACATCCGGATCTGGCTGGCCGCCATAGTAGGGTGGATGGAACTGCAAGAAGTCTCGCACTGCACGACTGGGTCCACCCTGGACGACGAGCCCTCACTGGCATATCCGCCAAACTGCTGAGTCATGTACTGAAACATGCCCCGAAAGAAATCCTCTGCCCCCAGAACTCTCGCTGCATCCCCTGCCTCAGTGGCAGCTGGTGGCACTATGCTCTGCTCCTCCTGCTCCTCTGTCGACTGTCCTTGTTGAGAGCGAGTCCTCCGCCTCGACGCCATACTCGCCTGCCGCATAAAGACAGAAGACACGGAAAACGGCGAAATTAATAAAACACACGATGCCCTAAGCCAGTGTCGACTGTACATCATCATTGTGGACTAGTGGACCACTGCAATTATTTATAATTCTTATATATATATCCACAACCACTGCTCTGATACCAGCTGTAACGACTCGAGATTCGAATACTGGGAGAGGCCCGATAACCCGAATCCCGAACCGCCACCCACGAGCCCGAAGACTCGGAAGGGTTAAAAGGGATGGTGTGGAAATACACAAGAATCTAAAATAATTACAGAATTACACGATTAATATGAATAAGCAAGAAATAATAAATAACATTAAGCAAATTACATGGTCCACAATATAACAACGGTCTAAAATATAACAGTAGTCCACAACTAGTACAGCACAGAAAAGAAGGTACAACTACACGGGACATACCCCGGCCTGGTAACTGGCAACTAACCCTGGGCACCTGAACCACGTGGAGTCTCGGAAGTGCTCCCCTGAAGCCTCGTCTCACCTGAAACGTGGAAAACACGTAGGGAATGAGCCTTAAAATAAAAGGCTTAGTAGGGATCATCCGGTCCTCACCTCGCAAACCGAGAACCCACACGAAAAGCAGCTAAAAAGCTATCGCTAGCAAGACGTAGAACGGGGAGCTGCAGGAATAAATGAACGGAAAAGCTCTGCTACGTCTAGTACCGAACGCACGGCACAAAAATCGAGACAACTCGTCAAAAACCCAAGAGTCGCTACCAAACAAAGACGGGAGTACCGTCCACTAGAAGCAAGGCCGGATGCGTCCACTGACGACTTAGACCGCGCCTTAGGTGTCCCCCTCGACCCCTGGTGGAACGGGGACACCGTACTAGTAACCACAGAACAAGCGACTAGCTGGGGTCGCGCTCGTCAGCGCGGGTCCAACGCCCCCAACCACGTGTGCACACACAGACCATGCGTCCCAGGTCTGGCCTTCTGACTGGTTTTTCCCTCAGCCGGACTCTGGCTGCAAGACGTGGGGCCCTACAGAAACCAGTCAAAACCGTCTCTCGGGGTAGCCTCGCCACCACTCCTTGGTGGGACCACTCGCGTGTCGGAAGGCTACGACTAGTGGTGGGTCACTGATGGAGTAGACTCTCTAGTCAACAGAAAACGTCTAAACCGGACAAAGTACAAGGACTGTTTCTCGTACCGACACCGACTCACGGTGACACAAGCCGAGAACACCACCTCCCGGGATCCCATGGCACCCTAATGTGTGGCCCCCACATGATGCCTAGCATCAGTCGGACCACTGGTTAGCACGTGGATCGAGGTTCACTCACTCGGGACTCGAATCGGCCAAATACGAACTTCGGTCGGACATAAACAGCTGGCGGTCCACCTTTGGACCGCCACATGGGCTAGCGGTCTAGTGCTAGACCGGCACAAGGAGTTGGCGGTCTCCTGATGGACCGCCACCCCACGGGCTGTGGAGGCGAAAACGGTCCTATCTTGGACCGCTAAGGGGAAGAAAACGGTCGTCTCTGCGACCGCCAAATCCCAAGACCTCCAACGGTCAAAAACCAACGGTCAAAACTCCTCGAAGGCCACGCCGGCCAACTCGGCTAGCGGTCGGCCGATAGGCCGCCACTTGGGCTCTAGCGGTCTATCGGGTGACCGCTAGGCCCAACCCACATATGGGGCGCCAAAAACGGTCGTATGGCGACCGCTAAAGGAAAGAAGCGGTCACTGGAAGGACCGCCAGCCTTCCAGAAACCCGAAAACGGCGAAAAATCCCAAAATCGCCATTCCACGCCCCATTCACCCCCGAGTGAAGGGGAAACAAAGGGGAAACCTTTCCCCTAGCCCCTGAGCATCATTTGATGCCCTCAAACCACAATTAAACGCGTCCACGGGAGAGGGGGAGGAGAGGGGCGCCGGTCGCTCACGGGAGAGGAAGAAGAAGAAGGGAGGAAAAGAATAAGGAAAAGAAAAAGAAAAGAAAAGAAATGAGGTTTATATAGAAAATCTCGATTTTTTGAAAATACGAAAAAATAGAAAAATACATTTCCGCGATCGTCGGAACACGTCGGTCGCACCGGTACCATCTCGGAGTAGGTGAACGACTCGGTTCGCCCGCTACGGGGTTCCGTAGGTTCGCCGGAGAAAAACACGCGGAAACCGCGGAACACGTTCCGGGACCTCTGAAACTGATCCGAAACGCAAGGATCCGAATCCAAAAAATGTTCGAAAAATAATTCCGGGCGCAACCACAGTAAATTCTCCAAGAAAATAAATCCGGGACCCAAGAAGAAGGATCTGAAGGGTCCGGGATATTACAGCTGCGCCCTCCCTCTGGCCGCAGCGACAACATTGTAGCCGCCGCACCCTTGCCTCTCACAACCATCCATGGTGGATCCTTCTGCCAGTAGCCACCCCCTGCGAGCCGGCCTCTCTGCCAGTAGCGGCAGCATGTTGCCCTTAACCATCTGCAGTAGCCACTTTCGCCGTCGTCCCAGGGCTTCTCCAACCTGTCCATCACCAGTAGTAGCATCAGTGACTGACCTGTGAGAAACCCAGCCCAGTCAGTAGCCGTCCCAATATCGGGCCCAGTAGCGGCCCATCCTATTCCTCACTAGTTTGGTATCAATTTGCGTAATCTCTTACACATGTGCCACATAAATTTAATTTCCTCGTACGTTTACCGAACGAGAGGCCGACAAAAATAATTCTAGGTGAGGAACATCGAGATAATTATGTTTCCTAGGTTATTGTTGATGTCTTATTGAAAACTGACAAAATTATTGTTGAGGGTGATCGAGCTTTTGTCGAGTTCCACCGACTTTAGTTATTTTGATGGAGTATGGTGCACTATTGATTGTTCGAGATCTTGCATTACTTTGGGGAAAGAGTGGATGGAAGAGCAACATGTTACTATAGACTCTAGCCAGTCTATTTGTACTATCCAGCCATCGCATTTAAGAGGTAAATTTCGTTTTCCCAAGTATATTTCTGCCAGTGCTAAGTCAGTGCTTTCAGAGCAGACTGTGACAGGTGGAGAGCCACTAGAGTTGGCGACTATTGCTCAGGTGACCATGTGTAGAGCCTATAGTTGATGTTACTTGGGATGTTGCATTGTTTGCCAAGTTGGGACTTCATTTAATATCAGATGATGTGTTTGAGGTAGGCCCATTGCTGACAGTGACCCGCGACCCACTTGATGTTTCATGAGATCGGGCACTTATGGTTGACGCAGGTTTGGACCTAATTTTCGAGCATTTGTTTGAGGTTCGGGAGCTTTCCTGTTGTACTTCTTTTGGTACAATTGTAGATTTTAGCTTGGAGGATAATGTCTTTGATGTGATAACGTGTGATTTTGAGGCACATTTTTCGCACCATTTCCAACTTCTCAGTTTGGTTATTTCTATGGTGTCATTAGTGGTGTATGGATTTGTCGCTTCCCTATTTGTTGTATGGATACTTCGTCACTTCAAAACCTGACGATGACTTTTTTCAAACCAGGGGAGAATGATGCGGAGTGATTTTAATGGACGGTCTGGATTTACCCAAGCTCATCGACGGATTTCAAACAACGACGTGATGGAAGACAATCATCTACCCAATAATCAATCTTTATTCTTATTATGTATTTTGATTTTTATCTAGCGTCTTGTCTATTTTTCTAGATTATTAGTGCCATTTTGTACTATTTTTTTGATTCTAATGGCAACAAATGTAATTTTTATTTTTTGGGAATTTTTGGATGCGATTTTGCATAATTTCTTAGGTGTCAGGGTATTTTCATCCTAGAGTGTCTATTAGGGTTTGAGAGTCTATATAAGTGATGTAAACCCCTTTTTTCAATTTAATTAAGAATTTTCAGTGCGATTTTTCAGTATTTTTTTTTTGTCTATGAGATTGAGATGAGAGAGTCTTGAGAGGAGGCCCCCAAGGTGGTCTCTGTGAGAGGGAGGGCGAGAGGCCTACACCCTCACCTTCTATCTCAAACTCTAGTCCAATCTGTCCCGCACATGGTTGGCAGTATCTGCCGAAACGTATCGGTTTCGGCCGGTACCGATCCGAAACCGGACCCAAACACTGTAGCAGGTCCGAAACCTATTAAATAATAATTTTTTAATGGTTTCGGACGAAACCATTAAAGGTTTCGGCCGAAACTGATCTGTTTCGGTCCGAAACCGACCTGTTTCGGTCCGAAACCGTCCAGTTTCGGCCGAAACCATAGAGAATTACTAATTATTTTAATTTTTTGAATGGTTTCAATCGTTTTCGACCGAAACCGAAACCGATACCGAAACCGGTACGTATCGGTTTCGGTACCGGTTTATAACCGGTACCGAAACCGAAACCGATACTGCCATCCTTGGTCCCACATCACTATCATAAGCATTGATAACATTGGAATAATTTATAAGAAATCATTTTACACAGCTTTGGCTGAAGTGGGTTTCTGCTTTAAGTATTTTCACCTGTAATAGGGAGTTTTAGCTTTTTGAGCAACTGCTGCTGGTGCTAAGGTCCAATCAGTTTTTAGGGCTGAAATCACATTTGATAGAGAGCCGATAAAAGGAGCAAAACTGGAAATTCAAAAATATGAAAAATCCTCACATCTATTGCCATCCCTGTTCATTATCATGTTTACATCCATACTTCTGATGCTTTGAAATATGTTTAGAGCCCAACTTATTTAGAAAAAAATGGATCCATACCTGGTGCTCATCAGCCCATAGGATGCCAAATATGGCAATATAATGCCCGACACTTGCGTTTTGATGTGAATCCTTGTGAATGGGGCGGGTATTTTGCATTAGTTGGGGCTGAACTTGATGGCTGCAATGAGAGGATTGACCTCATATCTGAAAGTTACAGCCTCTCATCGCAGTTGTAACTTTTTGGCTCTCTAATGTAGGAATAATCTGGTTTATCCTTGCCCCAGCCCCTAGACACTATGGCAGCTCCATGCCGTGATGGCTCCACACTTGCATGCTTTCCTTCCTACATATGGGTAGCATTCTCCTCTTGCCTGGCCTGTGACTAGGTTGCTACAAGTCCACCATCTTTCTCCTGGTTTGTCCTCGAACTAGCCCACATTGTACTACGCTTGTCATCCTTTGACACCATAGTACCACAGCTTAATCCAACCCTTGTGAGGTATTGTCTGCTTTGGACCAAATTCACATGGTTTTGTTACCAAAAGACACTGCACAAGTTATGAATCCGAGCCTTACATATATCGCCCAATAACTTTTTTCTTGCTTTCCAATATAGGACTAATCTAGTTCACCCTTGCTCCGACCCCTAGACACAATAGTAGCTCCACACTACGGCGGCTCCATACCGGCATGCTTTCACCCCTACATTTGGGTAGCCCTTTTCTACGGCCTATGTGTAGCCCTCTCGTCCTGCTCGGCTTGTCACTACACCCATTTTCTAGGAAGGAGACAAGTGTTTGGATGAAAAATCTTGCCTTCTTGGGCCTTATCATTCAAATGTGGAGCCGAGTATTTCTTTGCTGTTTCTCTTTGGCATATAGGCTTTATCTTTTTCAGTGTCTCTCAATGCCCTGCTTTTCCCTTTCATATCAAGGATGGCAGTGTCGGTTTCGGCCGGTGCCGAAACCGAAATTGTTTCGGTTTCGGTTTCGATTTCGGTTTCGGTTTCGATTTCGGTCCGAAACCAAAGAAATTATTATTATTTTGTCAAACTGTAGGGTTTTGGTTTTGGCCCGGTTTTGACCGGGTAGTTTCGGATCGTTTCGATTTGAAATCGAAACGCTTCGGTTTCGGCCGAAACTGCCATCCATGTTTCATATAAGGCAGACCAAGTTCGAAGGTCCTAAATATTCATAACTTCCTATTTATGGCAACTTCTTTTGTTTGTCGCTTTAGTTTCATTTCCACTCTAGATCCTATGTATTATCTTGTCACAGGCAGTTATGCAGTCCAATATTACTCTTATTGTTTCCTGGACTTTTATAAAAATATGTGAACATCTACCTTTTATTTCTTGAATTGCTTGCGTTATCAGTCGTTAGTTTTAACGAAATGCTCTTTCTTTTGTGGTACAGAAGTTGGATCCTCTGGTGAACCGTGCTCTTGCTGCTGCCTCTGCTGCTCCTGATCTTCAAGGTATTTGGTGGCTTCCTAGTTGTATTTTTTGGTTGTATCTCCATGTCAGGCTGTCATGAGCTTAACTGCTAACTCATAAGCTGCATGCAAGTGGTGGAAATGATGGGATGATGACAGATCATATGCTACAAACACCCCAACTTGTGACGATTGCCATATCTGGGGCTGAGTAGGATATGCACTGGGTGCATTGATCATCTGGCTCTTGGAGGTGTTTGTGACTTGTGCTGACTAGGCCGATCTTAGTGAAGAAGATGCTTCTGGAGGGGCCATGAAGCAACTTGCTTTAGTGCACTGGAGCTTTGACTGGAAAACTGATCCTCGAATGGGTCAGATCATTTAGTGATCTAGGGAGGGCTGAAGTTGCCACTTATGGACCATAGAGTGACACTCATGTGAGCTCTAATACTGGCCTTTCTTCATGTTATGCTGCCATCATCAAGGGCAATTGACTTGAAGCTATATATTTGTTTCTTTGCAAGTAGAGTTGGGGTGGGCTCATTGCCGTGGGATATTGTAGTAAGTATTGGAGAAAGGAAGAGGATGAAGAGTGAGCTTAAAACAAGTTGTTGACTGTTTTACAGTTGTTTTAGCCTTATCGACTGTTTTACAGTTGTGTCGCTGAAAGTCTCATATACTACCTATGTGGTGCTAATGAACATATTGGCCCATTTTCAGACTGACCAAGTGTTTGAATATGAAAAAGGTTGCAGTGTTCATGGCCACTTGGCAAGCATGGAAACCCCCCAAAATGTTGGTTCTGTGCAGGAGAGTTTCACCTCAAGTGGCCCATGCAAAAGCACGGATACATTCAATTATCCTGTGGGTCCTCAGAAAATGGAAGGTTTACATGATAACTATAAAGAAAAAAACCGCACAATCAGTTGCAAACTCTTAGGTCAGGACATCATCCTGAAAATCCTGTTCAGAAAGGTCCTTCGATAAGGAGACATTGTAGGTGATAGACTACTGCAAGTTTTGGCACTTTGTACTGGAAGCAAGGATCTCAAAATGTAGAAACAGTGTTCTGATGGGCTATGGGCATGCATACCACTAGTGGAGATTCTAACTTGCTTTAGAATATGATCCTGAGTGTGGAGCCTTTCTAATGAAATTCTCTGTAAGATTCTTGTGACGACATGGACCATAGCTTCTACCTAGTCTCTCTTTTCACTTTTACAGTTCTTTTTCAATCCTTCAGAAAATCATGATCAGTGAAACAAAGATATTCCTTCTAAATTAATGGTCAATGAAGCTAATTTGCTGTGAGCAATCCTAGACATGTCATGGCTAATTGATCATGGGCACTATCTGATCAGTGTATGGTCAGCTATATCTACTGAAGGATCCAAGGTTGGCAAAAACTTTGACTTTTATGACAGTTGCATACCCACGTCAATTCTTAAAGGAACCTTTCTAATGAACTTCTAGGATTCTCGTGCCGACATGGACCATGATTCCTAACTAGTCTCTCTTTTCACTTTTACAGTGCTTTTTGAATCCTGAGGATCAGTGAAGCGAAGATGTCCCCTTTAAATTAATGGCCAATAAAGCTAATTTGCCGTGAGCAATCTTGGATATGCCATGACTAATTGATCATAGGTGCTATCTGATCAGTGTATGGTCATCTACATCTACTGAAGGATCCAAGGTTGACAAAATTTTTATGACTTTTATGACTGTTGCATACCCATGTCAATTCTTAAGGGTGGTTCTAAGTGTTCGACCTAGGTTATTCATGAGAATGATGGCTCTCCTAGAGGTCTCATGAGACTTGTAGACAAGTAGAAAGGACTACTGTATTGGTTGAATAGTTTAAGCATGGAATAAGGGAGAATCTGCATCCCTATACAAAGATTGAGCGAGAGTGGGGGAGCAATTAGGTATTGGTTATCTTCTTCACTGAAAATTTCTTAAGAGTGAATTCAAGACAAACCCATGAGATGTCAAGATTGATCCTTGTTTTGTATTGGAGACTAATCTCACAAATTCCATAATTTGGATTAGTTGGCTGCTTCATTGGTTCATCCATCCAAGCAGCATGGTTAGATGGATAGGCCGATGGTTGGTCAAGTATCTAGAATTACTTGTGCGACTTGATCACTAATTCCAGGAGTACTTGGGGGGGGGTTCTGGATTTTAGTCCCATTTCCTTACATGCCTTGACAAAATTGTATTGCATGGAGATTCTAGATGTTTTTCTTCAAAGCTCTTTTCTGGTGGAGACATTCGTATAATTCTATAGCCGTATTGTTATAGTGTTAGCCCTCAGTGTCAGACATCGGCCCCCATTTTTTAGGGGCTCTGCCACAGTGGCAAACCAGTTCAGTTAGATGCAATAAAGCCCTGCCCACCCCAGGTTTGAACCTGGGTGGTGCTCCCCCAAACCCCTACCCCGTACCAAGCTCTGCCTCCTACTAGCATGTATTATTGGGTTTGGTCAAGTCCTTTTAACATGGCATTAGAGCAGGGTTCCTTTAAGTCATGTTGGACTCCCCCATTTGACTCAAATGTGGTTTGACATGACTTGCCTTTCTACTGCCCTAGGCTCAATGTGCATGTGTTTGGGGGTTGACCAAAGCGTTTTAGTCTTGTCTAATGTGTTTGGGAGTATTACCCTCTATATACTGTTGGACCTCCGCATCCTAGTGCTTTTGGCATGGTTGCATTCTTTAATACCATGTGAAGGAGGAAAAAGGCTGAATGCATCTATAGAGTATTTAACTCAACATCATTTTACTTGGGGTCAACCAACGGCTTAGGGTCTTCAATACTCTGATGCAGGGAGGTCTATTTTTCCTCATCCTTGAGCTTGGTGCATCTATTTCTCACCCCTGTAACAGCTAACTACCTTGTTAATTTCCAATTTGGGTGAGCTGTTGAGGACCTAAGGATCTTAGGGTTTGCATAACAGCTTCTCATATAGCCTCATATTGTCATCACTCTGATTGCATTTGCTTGTGAGGAAAGTAATTAGCATATGTATTGTTTGGATTGTCACAATTGGCCCGTTTGACGACCGTGTATACAACCCTGTCTAGCATTTTGATAGCAGGGACCGTGTGAAGGATACCTTTTTTTCCCGAAAAAGGTAGACTGGCACTACCAATTTTATTAATATATAAAGAGAGGTAGTACAATCATTAATAGAGGCGGAGGTGAGATACCTCAGCCTTGAAGGAAAACAAAACTTGTTCAAAATAAATCTTGCAGGCCTGGGAAGGAGGAAACTACAAGACCCATGACCAAATATCTGTTCAAGTCTGAAGGAAACTGACAGCCTTGCAACATATGTTTTCCACATAGAGCCTACTGCTTCCAAAGTCTCGTCATTCCGTTCTTTCCAAATGCTTCAGCATACAGCAGCTGGAATCACTCTTTGCATGTGGAGGTGAATCTGTTGGTCGAGGGGGTGCCGCCGTGCATGAAATAAGTCCACATTTTGGGGATTGAGGCAAACTGCACTGTGGTCCTGATGGCATCAGCAATGATCTTCCAAACTGTAGCACTGACTTGGCAGGAGATGAGTAGATGATCCACATTTTCCTCCTCTATACCACATAAAGGACAGATAGTATCACAGTTCTGGTTTTATTTTTTACAGTACAGCCTTGTCACAATTCTTTTCTGCAACACCAACCATAGAAAAACTGTAAACTTCAGGGGGCTTTTACCTTACACACTGCAGAGTCTCCTATTGGAGATGCCAGCTGAATCCATAAACTTATAACATGCCCTGACTGTAAATTTAGTACCCCTCCTTAGGCACCAGAAAGAGTCTTCCTTAGATGGATTGATGCTTATAGCTGATCAAAACAGCAACAGCTAAAGATACTATTCTTCTTCAAAGTCTTTAAGACCCCTTCTCACCTGAACAGACAACTGTATACCATTGGTATCCTGCCAACAATGCTGATTCACCACACTCCATTTATTGGTAGCCAAAGCGTAAATGGTGGGAAACATGTCTTTTAGATAGCCATCTTCACACCATTTATCCTTACAGAAAAAGGTCTTCTGACCATTCCCCACCTCAACCATGACACCCTTCTCCAAGTAATCTATAGTCTGCAGAATTCCTTTCCATATCAGAGAGGCAGTAGACTCATTGCCCAGGCCAACATAAAATCATTTCTGCTATTGATAGTGCTTATCGATCAGTTGCTGCCAAACATGCCATTTTCCTCCAATAACTCCCATAGCCATTTTCCAGAAGTGCCAAGTTCATGAGTGAGATTTTTCACTCCTAGGCCTCCCTTGCTTTTAGGCAAACAAACCTTATCCCATTTGACCAATGGAACACCTTTAAAATTTTCCTTACAACCTTCGACAGGAATCTCTGGCGGATTTGATCCATCGTTGACCGAATAGCTGTGTGGACAACTGTTGGCAACATTTTTTGCCCACTACATACGAGGTGAACTACTACTTAAGCTCACCACTGCAGAAAGGGGTGACTAGAACTCCCCGAGGTGGACTGCAGCAACATTAGACCTGCCCGGGGTGGCCAAGACCCGCCCGGGGTGGACATCAACAGACCCGCCCGGGGCGTACAGCAACAAACCTGCCCGGGGTGGCCAAGACCCCCCCGGGGTGGACAGCAGGGACCCGCCCGGGGCCAGCCACCCCCGGGCAGGTCCCCCCGCGGCTGCACGGGCGGGAGGAACCCGCCCGGGGTTGGCCCACCCCGGGCAGCCCCGCCCGGGGTCGGCTGGCCCCGGGCAGACCCGCCCGGGGTCGGCTGGCCCCGGGCAGGCCCGCCCGGGGTGGCTCCTCCCCGGGCGGGACCTGCCCGGGACCCCCCGACCCCGGGCAGGTCCGCGCGGACCCGCCCGGGGCGGGGCTGTCCCGGGCCGATCCCGGGGTCTCCGTCTGCCCATCATAAAAAAAAAAAGAAAGAAAAGAGGGGGGGAACCTGCCCGGGGTGGCTTTGACCCGCCCGGGTTCGGCCCACCCCGGGCCGGTCCCTCACTTTCTATAAATACCCCCTACGGGGCTCATTTGAGAGGGACTTTTTTTTTTGGGGAGAGAGGACGACTTGTGAAGAGAAGAAATCTTTTGTTCGTTGTCTTGGCCTATTTGGGGTATGTGACACCCCGGGCTTTGTCATTATGCCCCTACGTGGGCTTTGTCATTATGCCCCTACGTGGGTCTTGTTGTTGTACCCCTACGTGGGTCTTGTATTTATGTCCCTACGTGGGTTTTGTCGTTATGCCCCTACGTGGGCGTGGTTGTTAAGTACCCTTTGGAGGAGACAACGAGACAAGGAGAAAAGCTATTACAAGCTGCCTACGGAAGACACTTGAAGCCTTTGTTCGTTTGTTTCGGCCCGTGTGGGGTAAGTCCCCGGGTCTTGTATTCATGCCCCTACGGGATATATTTACGTTTATGCCCCTCAGCGGGCCATGTTGTTAATTACGCCTCTTAGTGGGCCATGTTTGTAAGTCTTTACGTCCCGGGACGACTAAGTCATGTAATTCTGCCTTTTATAATGGAGAAATTACAAAAATGTCCTCCCCGGGACCGTCAAAGACCAAAGTCCTGTAATTTGCAGTTATACCCTGCAATCTTTTGTAATTCGGGCTACGCCCCTACTTTCCGCGTTGGTGCGGATCTTTGTACAGTCGACAACTCGCCGACAATCCTTGTACCCATTTGGGCCATAAATGCAATCTATGACTCCATATGTCTTCTTTATGCATTGACTGGGGAAAATTACAAGAAAACCCCCGACTTGTCAAAACTGCACATATACCCCTCCTTCGGCCAAATTGACAGATGTGTGTCTTCTATGAAGTCCCTTGTCATTCCTTCGCTCCGGAAGTGTTGTCAGCTCAGTCCAACACTCGGGTATCATCTCAAACCTAGGTCTAGGGTCTGGTAAAATTACCAAAATATCCCTGTGACTTAAAAATGACCTCAGAGCCCTTGAAACCCTCCAGAAACGGCTTCTATGCCTTGGGGAGTCAGGAACCCGATCCTACTTCCGTTCCAGCCCAGAAATTTCATAAATGTCCCTGGCCTGGGAAAATTACCAAAATACCCCTGGGGTGGTAAAATTACCAAAATACCCTCGGGGTCCAGAAAACTTCTCTCTACTTCAAAAACGCCTGCGGCTTCCGCATATTTGCGTCTTTATTCCTAAATCTTAGGGTTTTGTTTAGACTTAGCCCTAACTCTATTAATGTGTTGGTGGTAAATGAGTGGTCATGGAGAGTCTCTCGAGTGAGCTTGCCCTCCACATCAGAACCTCTATAGAAGACTTTGGAACTTCTTTGACAGCCAAACAAAGGTGTTCGAACGTTAGGCCGATGTAAATCAACACTGACTCCGGTCAGTGGGGAAAGGTCCAGCACTCGAACCCAAATCGTCTGATACGACGCGCACCCACGGAACCCTCTCTACGCAGAGGAGTGTTTCTTTTCAAAAAGAACGAAAATCTACCTTTTATCTACGATAAAAGTCGACCTAGATTTTTTCCGTGTCTCACAACAACAAAAATAGACATTAATGTAGAGGCATGGCATTAAGCACAGAGCTAAGAAGAGTAAGTCTGCCTCCTAGTGACAGACGCACTGCTTTCCGGGTGGCTAGTCTCTTCGGCAATCTATGAAGCAACGACTCCCATTCTTTAAGTTTGAGGGTCCAGTAGTGGAGAGGCAGTCCCAAATACGTCAGTGGCAATTCAGTCACCTGACATCCCAGCTGAGCAGCTTCACTTTGCACCTCATTGTCCATAAGACTAATTCCGGCTAAAGAAGTCTTCTCAAAATTAATTTGTAAGCCTGAGCAGAACTCAAAACACCGGAGAACAAATATCAAATGTGGCAACTGCTGTGACTCTCCTGACCGGAAGAGCAAAGTGTCATCTGCATATTGGAGATGGGGTATGGAAATTGGAGTGCAGAAACATCTCAGCCCATCCAGCCCCTCTGTTCTGCCTGTTGCATCATCTTGCTGAAGATGTTAGCTACCATTACATAGTGTAAAGGAGATAAAGGATCCCCTTGCCGAAGGCCACAACTACTCCGGAAGAAACCATACACTGTCCCATTGACAATTATAGAGAAATGTATAACACAGTCCTTAAAAAATGCTATAAAGGATTGTGGAAAGCCAAAAGAATTTAACACCCTCTACAAGCAAAGCCAGGAAACTCTGTCATAGGCTTTATTGAAATCCAATTTGCACACAAGACTAGGGGTGTTACCTCACTTGATCGCAAAATCAATTCATGACCGGGGAGGAATTATCCTTTAACCTGCGACCCTGAACAAAGGCTGACTGGAAATTCTCAATCAAATGTGGCAGAACCTCAGCTATTCGGGATGCCAACACCTTTGCAAAAAGCTTATAGGAACCATTAAGCAAACTGATTTGTCTAAAATCCTTAAGTTTTGAAGCATCTGTTTTCTTGGGGAGCAGCACAAGGAAGGTGTGATTTAGAGGTTCATGACTTCCTTTATTAGAAAAAGGTTTCCGGAAGTCTCTCATCAGATCTGCCTTTATAGTCTTCCGAAATTTCTGATAATAGACTATAGAGAAACCATCCGTTCCTGGGGCTTTATCAGCCCCAAGACCAAAAATAGCTTTATGAACCTCATCCTTCTGAATATCCCGGTGAGCTGTAGATATTCTGCTCAAGTAATGGTTATGGGATTGTCATCTGTCCAACCTGGAAACTGCCTCTGTTCTGCTGAAAAAAGCTGTTAGTAAAAGTCAACCATTTCTGTGGCAATTGATTTCTCATCCTCCAACAGATTGTCTCCCTTTTCGAGCATGTTAATAGCCCTCATCCTGCGGTGACCATTAGCAACTTTATGAAGGAAAACTGTGTTGAGATCACCCTTTTGTGACTAGGTCATGCATGAACGCTGCCTCCATCTCACCTCTTGTTCAAGTAATCAATCCAAAGTGACCGTGTGAGGGATATCATGTACCACTTATCTCTACTTTGGCACAGTGGTATTTGGCTTATTGTTTTCATTGTTGTCTGAATTTTCTTCGATTCTTGGTCAACTGCTGGGAAGGCCAATAAATTTGATTTTATATGTTATGTTCTTACATATACAGATGCAGAAGCTATGAATGCCATATTTTGTCTACTAACTTGAGAAACATTTGGGAAGGTCTATATGACAGGATGCCTAGCTTTATTGAATCAAAGCTTCTACCTTTCCAACGAGATGGTGTCAGGTATAAAGCATATTATGACATTTTAAATTCTGTCTTCTTTGTTGACTATTCAGCAGCTTTATTTCGTTGAATGCTCTTCACACTACTGCTTATGGACGTTGGAACCTGTGACTTGCCACCCTTGTTGTTTTCTGGGTTTAAGTGCTAAATGGACCCTGTTTTTCTTTGTCTTAATTTCTCTGGAAAAGAAAAAGAAAGTTGATGATAGATATTGTATGGTACCAAAGACTATATGGGAGATCATATATCGTCTGCTACCACCTGGGGCTGGGCCATCATTGGATTCTTGCTGTCATCAACGTCTGGGCATAATTAGAGTTGAAGTGGTACCACCATGAGGGGCAGGGTTAGGGAGCGGGAGTGGGGATGGCGAGAGAAAAGGGAAGGATACAATAATTTCAAAACTGTTGACTAAGGGTTGACTAAGCTGTGATTTACTTGAGAGGAAATGGGATGGGAGTGTCATTTTTCTTCATAAATTTTCACAAGTGTTATGCATATAAAGGTACTTCTCGTCATGGTTATCCTATAATTTTCTTTATAACAGATGTGTATATGCAAAAGCCCCTTTATTATTTGACTCATTTCACTGGTTAATACTTGTAACTTCTGTCTTTATTATCACCTTCCAAAATGCCTTTGTCCTTATTAACACTTAATGGCACATAAGAGAAGATGGTAGATCCCAACCTTCTTCCTATTTCTTGTGATATCAATCTAGGTGGTTCTTTTTAGGGTTTTGTATTCATGGCTATTCATCTATGCATTTTCCACTTTTCATTAACAAAAATCATCTTTCTTGATCTGTGACAATTTTTATTTTCTTCCATTCTTTACTTTTTCTATCATTGTAGTAGACATGTCCTCAGAATCTCTGTAGACGATTGGAAAAGAGAGATATCGGCAGTTTCCCTGCTATCTGTTATGTAATTTTTAATTTCTTTTTTAGGAGGAACCTCTCCTCTTTATCTTGACTGTATCGTCTCTCTTTGTTTTATAAAATTAGTGGTATAGTCCACTTTTCCTTCAATTTTTTTCTTCCATTATTTTCCACAAAATAGACAACATTTGCTTTTATTCTCCTAGTTTTTACCAGGATTAATGGAAAGAAACAGTTGAGTTTCAGCAATGTCCATAATCTTTGTATTTGTTTTGTAGAATACATGGAAGGCAGTATCGGCCGAAACCGATACGTTTCGGCCTGTACCGATCCGAAACCGCACCTAAATACTGTAGCAGGTCCGAAACTAATAAAAAAATATTTTTTAATGGTTTCGGACGAAACCGTTAAATGTTTCGGCCGAAACTGACCTGTTTCGGTCCGAAACTGGACGGTTTCGGCCGAAGCCAGACATGATCATATATTTTTTTAATTTTTTAAAGGGTTTCAACCGGTTTCGGCCGAAACCGATACCGGTATCGAAACCGGTACGTATCGGTTTCGGAACCTGCCGAAACCGGTACCGAAACCGATACTGCCTTTTTTGGTAGAATAAGCACATTCTGTTATTGCTTGCTGCATTTGTACACATGATGATTTCTAGCACCAAGCGCACTTAGTAAAGTTGCCAAATCTGTCTTTCTCACCCATATTCTTGTGTAGAGTTCTTTGGTGGTGTTTGGTTATCAATGATAAAAAACTCGGCATGGATTGGCTGGTCCATGTCAGGTTCTAGAGTTCTGAATTGATATTGGCTTGCATTTTCTGACCCTTGGAGTTGATCGGCCTGATGGGGACTGTTAAGAGAGATCATATCTCTCTATCTATCTTTGTGTACTGCTTTCCCTTGCTATTCTTTGAGTCTTATTTGGAGTAGGAAGTCAGCCTGCTAGTTTGCCATTTAGAACTCTTGTACTTATATATATTGTATAGAAAGGCCATTGGAGAGGGTATGCCCTATAGTTTCTCCTCATTCTTCCTCTCATAACATTGTATTAGAGCCTCATGATACCTCTTTGTCATCCTCTGCTGTTGGCTGCGCTCTGTCTGTGCTTGCCCTTGCTCGCACTCACCGCCGCTCGCACTCGCATTCATCCGTGATTGCAACTGTCTGCGCCTGCTGTTGCTTGTGCCTGCTGCCTGCAACAATCGAAGACGTCGTGCTTGCTGCACACACTAGATGAGCTCACTGCCTACGTGCTTGACGTGTGTCTGCTGCTCACCTCACCTGTTGGTCGGTCACTGTGCCTCGAGCACCGGCCGCTTGCTGTGTCGTCATGCATCTGCATCAGCCGGCCTATCAGTAGCCTTTTGGCCTTTGTGGGATCCCATCTGGGTAAAGGGAAAGAATGCTTGGGCCTTCTGGGTGGTAAAGTTAATTGGATTTGGACTTGGTAGGTTTGATCTGTTTAACTTAAACACTAAGCCAGTTCACCAAAATCAGTTCTTTTCCTCCTTTCTTCTCTGTTTGGACCAGTCCAAGCCCTCTACTTTTAGCTGTGGGTGGTTCATTGGGCCGTTATCGATGCCAGTGACTGTAATACTGACATCATCATCCGTATGCTTCGACATTGGCACATCTTACATCTATCTAGGGATTTTTTAACACTCTGATCGCATCTGCGTGGTTTGTTTCGTCATTCGACATTATTTTTTGGGACGTTCTTCAATCGTCACAATGATGTCCACGCTCTATATCCCTAAGATGGATATTTAGTTGACTAGGGTCAGCAGTTATACAATTTGGGCTTCTACTCTACAGGCCAACCTGCATATGGCAAAACTATGTGGTCATGTTGATGGCTCTATCACTCCAGGTACATCCTTGCCCCCTAGCTCCATTATTGTGTCAGATTTCTCCTCTACTACCGACCACATCCATTGGTGTGACCATCGAACTGCTTCAGGCATTTCTAGTCGTGCTATCACTATTGGCCTTAATATGACGGCTTTGCCCACCACTCAGGCTTGGAAGGACACAAATGAAGTCATCATGGGCTATGCCTTTCACTTTGTTGATTGTTCCATTCATCTAGAATGTTGGAGCTCACTACTTTTCACATGTAATAGTTCTACCTAGCCAAATGCTATATGTAGGCTAGTAGTGCTCGCGAGTACTAGTTGCGCAGTGAGCTCGATACCTTTTGTCTTCACTCAACTTCAGTGCATCTAGCCCGAACTGGATGTTATGCCTCTTGTTGGTGGAGTATGTTATTGTTTGTTGTTGCACCCATAATTCTCTCGAAATATTTCGAGGATGTTATCTCACAATAACTGACGAAAAATACGGCGTAGCGTCGATACTGTCGTTCCGCGGAGTACCTCCGCGATTTAGGTTCCATTGGCCCGACCGTATATTATTGCAAGGGGCGTCGCAACAAGGGAAATTAGGGGGAAAATATACATCCATATTTGTCAAAGTGGCTGAATAATTGTGTATCACAAGGCCCAGACAGATGCAAAAATCCCTCCCGGGCAAGGATGGCAGTATCGGTTTCGGTACCGGTTTCGGCCGGTACCGAAACCGATACGTACCGGTTTCGGTATCGGTTTCGGCCGAAACCGGTTGAAACCATTCAAAAAATTAAAAAAATAGTAACTCTCTATGGTTTCGGCCGAAATTGGACGGTTTCGGATCGAAACAGGTCAGTTTTGGCCGAAACCTTTAATGGTTTCGTCCGAAACCATTAAATAACTATTATTTAATAGGTTTCGGACCGGCTACAGTGTTAGGGTCCGGTTTCGGATCGGTACCGGCCGAAACCGATACGTTTCGGCCGAAACGTATCGGTTTCATCTGATACTGCCAACCATGCTCCCGGGCGAACGGCGCACGGAGAAACGACAAGCAAACAAGCCTTCGCTCCCGCACGGTTCTCCACCAACGTGTTGCTGCCACGCGACAGAGAGTGGGCTTCAGAGGGCAATAAATGCAGGGCGGCGGCTTCTCCTCCACCTAGGGCGACAAAAAATCTCGAAAAACGAGCATAGAGGGGCCAAAGGGCCGCCTCGGAGGTCAAATGACCCCGCTAGGCCCCCAACGGGTTCCATCGACCCCCGCGCGGGGTCGAGCCACCCCGTTGGGACCCCAGCGGGGTCGATTGACCCCGCGTGGGGTCGTGTCATCCCGCTGGGCTCCCAGTGGGGTCAACGCGACCCCTGCGGGGTCACTTGACCCCACCGGGTCTCGCCCATGGGTCAAATGGCCCCGAGGTCCGCGTTCCCATAAAAAAAAGAAAAGAAAAAAGGATGGGCCATGCCACTTTGTCAGAATTGGGGTTAAAACCATTCCTTTTGTCAAAATTGAGACAAATCCTTGTTTTTTTTGACAACCTGGGTCCTTCTGCTTCTATAAATAGCCCCCTGGGCCGAGAAGAGAGGACACACATACACACGGACACAGATGCAAAGGCAAACATACGAAGAGGCATTCGAAGGAGAGAAGACGCGACGGAGTGTGTTCGTTTGTAAAAGACCCACTAAGGGTATGATACATAAATACCTCGGGGTTTTACATTTATGCCCCTAGAGGCTATGTATGTAATTTTTCGTGTGTTCTGGATGGCCAAATTATGTAGTTCCTTCAAATAATGGGGAAATCACAAGAATGCCCCTCCCAGGATTGCAAGAAAATTCAAGTCCTGTTGTTCGCAGTTTTATCCTGCAATCTTATGTAATTAGGGCTATGCCTCTACATCCTACGTCAGTGCGGAGACTCCTTTTCCTTGTACAGTCGACAACTCACCGACAACTCATGTACTCATGTGGTTCATAAAATGTGCTCAGCTGTTCCTTTATGAGCTGGTCAAGGGAAAAGTGCATTTAAGCCCTGACCCTCAGAGAATTGTGTACATGCCCCTCTCTTTGTGAATCAACGCATGAACGTCTTCTACGAAGTCCATCGTTGCTCCTTTTGCTTAGGGACCTTGCTAGCCCAATCTTACACCCAAGTGTCATCTCAGACTTAGGCTCGCTTGGGGTCTGGTAAAATTACCAAAGTACCTCTGTGACCTAATAATGGCCTAGAAGCCTTCAAAACTTGCCAGGAATTGCCCCAATGCGCTTAGGGGTCGGAGATCTTTCCGTACTTTTCCCCCAACCCGAAAATTCCAGAGATGCCCATGGCTTGATAAAATTACCAAAATACTCCAGAAAATCCTAAATTATGAAAATACCCTTGGAGTTCGAAAAACCTCCAGACAGTTCAAAAATGCCTATGGCTTTTGTAGAATTGTATTCATGTTCTCAAACTATAGGGTTTTTGGCCTAAACTTAATGAGGCATTTGACAAAGCCCCAGTTCTATCAATCCTTCGGTGGTGCGTAAGAGGTAACTGTCAGTCGTGCAAATGAGCCTGCCCCTAGCATCAGAACTTATGTAGGAAACCTTAAGACTTCTTTGACAATTAAACAAAGGTGTTCGGACGTTAGGCCGATGTAAATCAACAATGACTGCGGTCAGTGGGGAAAGGTCCAACACTCGAACCCAAATCGTCTGATAGGATGCGCACCCACAGAATAAACCATGCACATGCTATTTACACCCTCTCCATGTGCAATCCTTACCATTTCTTTTCTTAGAAATGAAAGTTATATTCGTTACGTCCAACATTCGTGATCATTTTTTGATGCGCCTCAGACTTGAGTTCGAGGCTCTTCGAGCATAGTTTCTTCATCGATCTTCTCTGCCTGCTTTGGATGATGCTTTTGCCAAGATCATTGTTGAAGAGACATGCCTTCATGCTCTTGGCTTATCCTTAGCTATTTCTGAGACAATTCTTGTGGCATTGTTCCGACACTCACATCTGCATACTTCTCCTCAGTCTCCTCTTGGGGATATCAGTAGCTTTGTTGCTTAGCTCTAGTGTCATTGCTGTTGTACTCAAGGTCATTTTCGGGATGGTTGTCTGAAGCTTCTTTATTGTCAGCAGACTCGTCTAGCTCATCCCACTTCTGCTATCGCTGATGCTGTGTGCTCTTCTTAGGCTCCACCAGCCATGTCCAACACTATGCTTGACGTGGCTCAGTTGGCCAACCAACAAACTCAGCTTGCGTTTCAACTTCAACAACTTGAACAACTCCCTCAATCTGTTGGTCTCTTCATGGAACCCTCTGCCATATTTGCCACCACTTATACTCTCTGTACTTGGATCTTAGACTCTAGGGCTTCTCATCATATGATTTCAGATGGTTCACTACTTGTAGGTCATACTTCTTACTCACTTGCAGATTCACACTAATGATGCCACTTTTGTTCATGTCTCTCAGTATGGTACCATCACCTGCTAGTTTGACCATTCTGACTGCCCAACCCTTTCTCTTGCTTTATGTGCCTCAACTTTTCATGAACTTGATTTCCATTAGTCGTCTTGTTGATGCTGGCTATACGATCATATTCATTTCTTCTACTTGCTTTGTGCAGGATCTACATACAACGATAGGATTGTAATCGGTCAGAGTGGGCAGCTTGTGCCATTTGGAGTCGTTACATCTTTCTCCATCTGCCATCACATCATCTCGCAGTCATGGTTTAGGTTTTTCTGTTGTTGACTTATGGCATTGTCGACTTGGTCATATATCAGAAGGTTGCTTCAAGTCTTTTTTATAATTTTTGTCTTAGGGTCTCAATAGTCTATTATTCAGTTGTCTAGATATGAGGGTTGTAAGCTACCCAAGCACTCGATCCTCCCTTTTTCTACTTGAGTCTATTTCTTCAAATCCTTTTGATTTATTTTGATATTTGAGGTCCCTCGCCTTTGCCTTCTATGGTAGGTTTTCTTTACTATGTTTTTTTTTTCATTGAAGATTGTACTCACGTCATTTTGGTTTACCTCATGCACTAGAGATCTGACCTTATGCCCACTTTTCATCAGTTCTCTAGGATGGTTTACACCTAATTGTATTGCCACATCAAGGTACTTTGTATTGATGGTGCTCGCGAGTACCTCTCCTCTAACCTCTAAGATATCTTATCTTCTCCTGGGACCCTCCCTCAACAATCATGTTTATATGCTCCTCAACAAATGGAGTTATTGACTGTAAGCATCTTCATGTCCTTGACAATGTTCGAGTTTTTATCTCTACCTCTGTTCCCCATACCTTTTGGGCAAAAAATCCATTTTTACCCCTGTTTATCTTATCAATATCATTCCATCCAAGGTTTTCTGTCTCGAATATCAGCTCTGTCTCAGAAAGGCAGAAGAGAAGAGATCTCGGAGAGATTTAGAAAAAATGTCGGGAGATCGGGTTCTATGATTTCGGAAAAAAAAATCATATATATAGCCTATTTCTAAGAAAATGCTAGTTTTTTCTACTAACCACTCAATTTCACAAACTTGTTTTTCTAATTGACAACTCAATTTTACAAAATAAAGAGTAATGATAATAATAACAAATCCATTCACATGCACCAATGTTAATATACATCAAAAGTTACACCAAAAAATATATATACATAAAATTGTACATGCATCACAAATTGAAAAATACATCAAAAATCATGAAACATGGTACACGTATCTCTGTCTTTCCCCCTCTGTCTCCCTCTCTCTCAGATAGAGAGAAGGGTTGACGGGGGGGGGAGATGAGAGAGAGAAAGAGAAACAAAGAGAGAGAGAGAGTGTGTGTCACAAAGGGAGAGATAGAGAGAGTCCGTGGGAGAGGGAGAGACAGAGAGAGAGACTGGGGAGAGAGCTCAAGGGGGCCGAGGTAGAGAGAAACAGGGAGAGAGGAAGGAGGAAACTAGGGGGTGGGGAGAGAAGATCTAGGTCTCGGGAGCTTCGTTTATCGCGACCTTTGGAGAGAGAGATCTCGGACATCTCGTAAGAGATGGCAAACCATGATTTCATCCTTTGTTCTATTTGGTTTTTCCTCCTATGAGCGTCTATGTCTCGCCTTCTGACTATCGGGGATCGTAGCACTTTCGATTGCATGTGCTTCGTTCTTTTCCCACTACATGACCGCATATAGCTACCTCCTCGAGCTATTACGTGTGTTCTTCTTAGATATAACATGAAGCATTGTGAGTATTGTTGCTATGATCCCATTGCTCAGTCTTTGCATCTCTGGTTAGGTCACTTTCTTTAAGGACGTGACCTTCTTTGCATCTTCTTCTTAGGATCTTTTCTTCTTATATGGTCCTGATCCTCCTCATCTCATTTCAGGCATTCCACTTTCTGATCTTGCTTCTGCCTCTGTTCCTTATCCCCTGAACCCTTGTTACCTCCTTATCCCCCAATGTTCATGCCTACGATCGTTTTCGTTTTGACCTTGGCAATGTTTCAGTGGCCTTGTCTAATGATGTCGGTGCCTTTAATGGACACACCTCACTCACTCTTGATCTTGCTCTACCTCCTGTGGATTCTCCACGAAGTTACCTTCAAGATAATCGTCATTCTTATGATAGGTTTGGCTTTGTTTTGACTACCTCCTATTTTCCACAGTTCTTGACCTTTCTTGCATCTCTTTTCACCTACTAGGAGCCTTGGAATCATTGCTAGATAGTCTAGTTTCTCAAATGGTGGTAGGCTATGGATAAGGAGCTTCAGGCTCCTAATATTTGCGTGACACCATTCGTTGCTTCTTCATTGAGTCATCTATTCTTACTTTGGGGTTTGTGCTTATATCGATGTTGATTGGGTTAGTGATCCTACTGTTCATTGCTTCACTACAGGCTTTTGCATCTTCGTAGGCTCCTCGCTCATCTCTTGGAGAAGCAAGAGCATGCTGCCATCTCTTGCTGTAGCATTAAGGCTGAATACCGCATTATGGCTGACATGTCTGTGGAGATCATTTAGCTCTGTTATCTTCTCTACTACCTTGGTGTGGCTTCTTCAACTCTTACTCCTCTGGACTATGACAATTGCAGTGCTCTTTAGATAGCAAGCGATCCGGTCTTCCATGAGCGGAGTAAACACATTGAGATTGATTGCCATTTCATCTGCCAGCAGTCCCCTCTTAGGCATCTTGACTCTTCCTCATATCTCTTCTATCGAGCAACTTGCCAACTTGTTCACCAAGTCTCAGGCCACTCTATACTTCCAAGAACTAGTTGGCAAACTCTCTGTCTACGATCCCCCGTGAGTGTGGGGGGATGTTAGGAGAGATCATACCCCTCTACGTATCTCTTTGCACAATGTTCCTTTTCTATTGTTTGCTTCTTATCAGGTGTAGGAAATCGGCATGCTGGCCTTGCCCTATTTAGGGCTTTTATACTTGTATATATTATATAACAAAGTCATTGGAGAGGGTGCACCCTTTAGTTCTCACACTAGTAATAACACTTGATACATATCCTGAATCAAATCAACATATCCTTGAGAAACTCCTTTTTTTTCTAATGCCCACCAAATCCGCTCTCTCGATACTTTATCATACGCCTTTTTCAAATCAAGAAATATTATATACAAATCTTTCCTCATCTCTCTATACTTCTACACTAATTGCTGTAACAAGAAAATGACTTCTATAGTAGCTCTATTCGGCATAAAAACAAATTGATTTTCTGATACAACAGTCGCACATCGAAGACGTTTCTCGATTACTCTTTCTCAAAGTTTCATGGTATGACTCATAAGGTTAATTCCACTATAATTATTATAATTTTGAATATCTCCTTTCTTTTTATAGAACAAAACTACCACACTTTTTCTCTAATATTCTGGTATTCTTTGTTCCTTCAAAATGTTATTGCAAAGTTTAGTTAGCCCCTTAATACCAATATCTTTTAAACCTTTCCATACTTCAATAGGTAAGCCGTCTGATCCTAAGGCCTTGCCCGCTTTCATTTTTCTTATAGCATCTTCTATTTCTAACATCTTAATATGACTGAAATACTGATATTTATCTAATTTTGTAGACTCCTGGGCACCTTCTAAAGATAAATCATTTATGAAATCTTCATTAAGTAATTTCTACAAATAACTATGTCACATCTCTTTAATCTCAGGATCCTTAACTAAAACCCTTTGATTTTCATCTTTAATGCATTGAACATAATCTAGCTCTCTACTTTTCCTTTCTCTTAATTTACCAAGTTTAAATACGTTCTTTTTGCCCTCTCGGGTTCTTAATTAGCATGCAATTCTTCAAATGTCTTTGATTTAGCTTCACTAATTTTTTTTCGCCCTCTTTTTAGTTATTTTATAAGCTTATGGAGTTTGATTATTTTTGTTATGTTGTCAAACTTTAAAGCATTTTCTTTTTACTCTTATGATATTTTGGATTTCATCACAACACCACTAAGTCTCCTTTTCTAGATTCTTTTTACCTTTAGATTCACCTAAGAGTTGTTTTGTTACATTCTTTATATAATTTGTAAAATTATTCCACATTACCTTAGCTTCATGTTCTGAATTCCAAATATTTTCTTTTGCTAGATGGTTTTTAAATGTTTCCAAATTTTTGCTTTCTAAATTCTACTATTTAATCTTAGAGTAATTATTTATAATGGTCTTTTTTTTGATTTTTTGATATAAAAATGTCCCTTACTAAAATCTTATGTTGAGGGGCTAGACTCTTTTCAGGAATAACTTTACAATCTTCACACAAAACTCAATCGACATTCCTAACAAGAAAATAATCACTTTGACTTTCATGTGTTCCACGCTCTTGTATGTTATTAAGTGTTCATCTCTCTTTTTAAAGATGATATTAGCAATTGCTAGATCATAGGCCGTAGCAAAGTTAAGAATAGTATCACCCATATCATTTCTCTTGTCAAAATCAAATTCTCCATGAATCCTCTCATAACCTCTATCATCTTTACCCACATGGCCATTGAGATACCCTCTAACAAAAATTCTCTCTCCACTAGGGATATTTTGGATAAAATTATCAAAAGCCTCCCAAAATTATTTTTTGATGCTCTCTTCTAATCCCACTTTTGGTGCATAAGCACTAATTATATTCAAAATATCCTCACATAAGACAAGTTTAATTAATTGAAGCCTATCCCCTATTTTATTAATTATAGAAGCAATAGAATCTTCAGAAGAGAAGCGAGATCAGAAGAGAGGGTTTTTGCTTTTGTTTGTGAGGTAGCGGCGTTTTGGGCGAAACATGTTTGTAAAGTGGAGGAGCACAACTCCTCGCTCTTTTTGTTCTTGGAGAGTCAGTTGGGTTATATCATCTTGGTGTGGCAATTTCTTGTAAAGGGGCTTTGTAAGTTTCTCTTTCACATTTGTACATCCCTTTCTTCTATTTATGTATTTGTGGTATCATCGACGTTTCAAAAAAAATAATTATATCAACACAATTTCTAGAGTTACTATTATCAACATACCAAATTTTATATCCATCAATATCTTTAGCTTTAGATCATTTCCACTTAGTTTCTTGTAGGCATGTTATTTTAACCCTCCAATTCTTCGTTAACTTAACCAACTCTATACCCTTGCCCGTTAAAGTTCTTGTTTTCAAGTAGCAAAACGAATCATATTCTTTCGGGCTAGCTTCTTTACCAGTGATTGTCCAACCCCACACGGGATCCCTTGTCTATTTGACACCGCAATCGGGCGCCATTGCGGCCCGTCGTTTATTGGAAATACCCTAGCTAACCCTTGCTCACTTATCATTCCTTCCAGGTTCCGATGTAACATGTCGCTTCCGGGGTACACCCTAACATAAGCACAAAATGTATTTGGTTCATGATTCATATTTGGGATGTGAGAAATTTTATTAAGTTCTGGCTGTCAACTTAACACGCACCCTCCTCCTTTCTTATCCGGGCTTGGGACTGGCCATGGCGGAGTTATACGTTATATTGTAATGCTGATTTAATACAATCTGTTTTTCTGAGAGACTGATTTGGTTTTGAGTGGTGTTCATGGAAATGTTCTTATACTGTGGATATGCATGTAGATTAGAATTATCACGTCAAAAATGAATCTTGCAGTTCCTTGTCATGTGGAATAGATGCTTATCTTTGATGCCTTCTCATCTGTCATTCATAAACAAACATTGATACTTCGTATTTCAGATTTTTGCTGCAGCATGGAGGACGAGCACTTCTAGCAGACGAGATGGGTCTTGGAAAGACTTTGCAGGCATTGAATCTGCACGTTTTGACCTTTTTGCAGTTATCATTTCTGACTATCTATCTATTTATGCATTTATATGTATACACTTTCACATGTGTGTTGGATTATATTCTTTAATTACATGCATCATTACTAGAAGATACATTATGTTTATGATATCTATCATGGATATAGTGACAGGTCTCAGATCAAGAATTCAGGGATCCATCTGTATATTTAGCTTTAATTAGTGTTATGCATATTAGTGGGAATGATTTATTTATTCTGGCAAACAGTGTTTCATAATCACGCAAAATTTGTCCCTGAGCTTGGTGAATGCCAATCATCCCTTTTGTATATATCTCTTGAAATTGATTACATCAATGTTTATGAAATAATAAAGAATGAGAAGCAAATATACAAATATCTGAAACAGCACAGACAAATTTCTTGAGGAGCACTTCCCCAGATATCAGTGTGCTACGCATGAATCCCCCATACTAGGGCTCCTAGGGAACTAGAAAAAGAAGAATGAGGGATTGCTAGGAGGTTTGGTCACTGATGTCAAGTAGGATCCAGGGTGCAATCAACCAGTACGATAGCATGCAACCGCTGTTAGGGTATTGGCACAGAAGATGGACGCTCAAGGGTGATAGACTTACTTGGTGGCTTATCCTTCATGCCACCCTTTGTGCCCTGTGGGGTGAAAGGAACAGCAGGATGTTTAAGAGGGAAGTTAGGGTGCCAGATAGGGTAGTCTCTTTTATTTGTGAGAAAGAGAATGGGCAAGCCTTCTCTGTAGTGTGGATTCACAAAATTCTTCCATGTTTGTTTTTTCGGGGGGATAGTAGCAGCCACACTGCTGTGGCGGGGAGCATCTTTTTGTACAGGGATGTTTGGGAAACTCATTGACTATACTTGTACATCCCTTCTTTTTTACATTTAGTACAATATAGTATTGTCTACCTTCAAAAAAAGATGAGGGATTGCCAAATGGGTTATGTTTAAAATCCAGTCTATTTAGGAAATTACCTGTACAAGTTAAATACCATCATGACATAGCATGGTTGGCAGTATCGGCCGAAACGTATCGGTTTCGGTCGTAACCGACACGATACTGGACCTGCTCACTGTAGCAGGTCCGAAACTTAAAAAAATGGTTTCGGGGGAAACCGATATCGGTTTCGCCCGAAACCGTCCGGTTTCGGCCGAAACCCATGTGAACTCCCCTTAAAGGGGAGTTCACTTCGTGTTCTCCCTCAGATCTGAGGGAGAAAGGGTGCTGTTGCTGCTGGTGTGTTGTGCTGCTGTTGCTGTGCTGCTGTTGTTGTGATGCAGGTGCTGCTGCTGCTGTGCTGGGTGTTGCTGCTGTGTAAAGGTTGTTTTCTTGAGTAAATTTGGGGTTTGTTTGTTTTGTTTTGTGTTTTTTTGGTTGGGTTAAAAGTTTTTTTTTTGTTGTAGGTTAAAAATGAGCTATGAGATATGTTAAGACTTCAAATTAAACCCTAATTAGTTCCTTAAAATTGGGACTTTTGTCTAATTCGGTTTACTTAGGCTCAATTGAAGCTCAATTAAGTTTCATTGAAGAATTTGGGGTGGGAGCATGTTGGTAATTAATTTTTATGAAGGGTGATTAAGGGTTATTTGATAATTAAGCCCTAATTAGTTCCTTAAAATTGGGACTTTTGTCTAATTCGGTTTACTTAGGCTCAATTGAAGCTCAATTAAGCTTCATTGAAGAATTTGGGATGGGAGCATGCTGGTAATTAATTTTTATGAATGGTGATTAAGGGTTAATGTTAATTAAGCCCTAATTAGTTCCTTAAAATTGGGACTTTTGTCTAATTCGGTTTACTTGACCTCAATTGAAGCTCAATTAAGCTTCATTGAAGAATTTGGGGTGGGAGCATGCTGGTAATTAATTTTTATGAAGGGTGATTAAGGCTTAATTGATAATTAAGCCCTAATTAGTTCCTTAAAATTGGGGCTTTTGTCTAATTCGGTTTACTTAGGCTCAATTGAAGCTCAATTTAGCTTCATTGAAGAATTTGGGGTGGGAGTATGTTAGTAATTAAATTTCATGAAGGGTGATTAGGGTTTAATTTATAATTAAGCCATAATTTTTTAATTGTACTTGCAACTATTTGTCTTTGACTGTCTTAATGCAACATCATGCTTAGACGTGAACAAAGTCAGGAGCAGCAAGGGCAGGAGGATCCGGGGTGGGCCCACCTCTTCTTAGTTGATGTTAGGAGAAGAAAAGTGAAATGCAATTATTGTGGTAAAGAGATATATGACGAAATTACTAGAGGAAAGTAACATTTGGCAGGGGTAAGAGGAGAGGTGAAACAATGTGACAAATGCCCTCGAGAGGTCCGAGAAGAAATACGCCAGTGCCTTCTGGGCAAAAATGAGAGGATGCAACAAAGGGCTGAAGATGAGGCTAAAATTGCTGAGGAGATTTGGGGCAGAAGGGGAAGGAGGGATGATGATGAGGAAGGCACTAAGGATTCAGATCCAGAGCTGACTGAAGCAATGGAGCGTGAACAAGCCGTTCGAAGGAAAGGAAAGGCACCCATAGGTTCAGGGACCTACTCCAGTACAGCTGCACGACGTCTTGACACTGGTGCTGCCTTGCAGAGAGCAGGTCCCATGTACAACTTTCTGCACAGAAGGCCTCATGCTGTACAACCTAAAATCAAGCAAGCATTGAGAGGGGTAAAAAAATCTGCAGAAGTTGCAGAGCATGCATTTAAAAGTATCTGCAAATGGTTTTTCCATGCAGGTGTTCCTGCACATGCTGCTGAAAGCGAATATTTCCAACCTATGCTAGCTGCCATAGCAGATACTGGCCTTGGCTTGAAGGCTCCGTCACGTCGAGGCATATATGGGCGTGGCCTTGAGGGAGAGGTTGAGGAGCTCCATGATTGGGTTGAAAGCTTCAAATATATATGGATGGAGAGAGGATGCACCATCATGTTTGATGGATGGATTGGTACCACGAAGAAGTCCATGATTAACTTTTTGATCTATTGCATCGAAGGTACAATATTTGTTAAATCTGTAGATGCATCAAATTATGAAAAAAATGCTAATTATTTGTTTAGTTTGATAGATAAGATATTAGACCAAATTGGAGAGGAGAATGTTGTGCAAGTAGTGACTGATAATGAAGCCAGTTATAAGGCTGTAGGGAAGAAATTGATGCAGAAGCGCGGGTATTTATATTGTCTTCCATGTGCAGCACATTGTCTGGATCTGATACTTGAAGACACAGGGAAGGAAAATCATGTGGAGAAGCTAATTGACAAGGCACAAAAAATCACACAGTATATTTATGGCCATCTTTGGATATTGAATATGTTCAGGGAGCATGCGAGTGGGGGGCGAGATATCATCTGTGCAGGGTCAACCAGATTTGCTTCGAATTTCATTTCTTTGGATTCTTTGCACAGGTATAAGATTGATCTCAATTCTGGATACTTTATCCTTATAGATGTGATCCGTATTTGATTCAAATTTCATTTCTTTGCACATGTATAAGAATGAGCTGAAAACTTTCATGTACCACAATGCCCTGCGGGAATACATCGACAAGTCTAATGTTGATGCTCAGATGAAATATTTGGATGTCTGCCACATCGTGGAAGACAACAAATTCTGGGGCAGGGTCTCATGGTACATGAAAGTAGTCGCACTCCTCGTGAAGGTCCTAAGAATGGTGGATGGCGATGAGAAGAATGATATGGGATATCTGTACGAGGCCATTGACCGTGCCAAATTAGAGTTGCAGGATTCCCTTCTCAGAGATTATGCAAAATGGTGGAAAATTATTGACTAGAGATGGGACAACACATTACACAACGACTTGCATTCAGCTGGTGAGTGATTAATTGTACTGAAACATTGTTCTTTAGAGGCGAGTTTGACTACAGGTTAGAGTAACACGGTTAGGATAATTGCAGGGATAGATATCATAGATTAGAGTAACACGGTTTGGATAAACACATTAGATTTGACTACGCTGGTGGGCCACCGTCCCAGGGGAATGGGAATGAGGGATTGGGCCCTAAGGCTGTTGGGAACCTTCCCAGGTCGACCTGGTGTTCCCACCAAGTCGACCTGGGAAGGTTCCCAGTAGCCTTGGGAACCTGACCAGGTCGACCAGGGGCCTGGCCAGGTTCTGCCAGGGGCAGGTCGAGACCTCCAGGGGGCAGGGGGTAATGCCTTTAGGTCGACCTCGAGTGAGCCATTCCGTCTCTTAGTTTGAGTAAGTCACCCGCCCAGGGATATCTCATCCCTATCGACTTTAACCGTTTATTAAACTCGCCCTATGTTATTTTATTTCTAACATTTAGTTAACTATACACAAATACATGTTATTTCCTCAACCCTCGATTTATGTACGATGCCAATGCACATGTTAATAGCGAGGTGCTTCAAGGCACTTTACAAGTCATTGGTCGTTTATCGAGAACATCAGAAAAGAGACTTCAGGCCGAAGTAGAGGTTGGCCTTTATTGATTTTATCAATAAGAGGTATATAATTTACTTAAGTCATTATGTTAATCTATTACTTTATCTTTGTAGATGAACTATTATAGAATGAGGACTGGGACATATTCTGACTCCCAATTGCAATGCGCTGTGGGAAGAGTGAGCCCAGGTATATTTTATTTTTGTGCTTTCTTAACCTCAATTTGTATTAGTACATCTTACATTTATTTGTTTATGGTTAGTGGAACAGCTGACTGGTGGATAATGGTCAACAACCGAGATGTGGGCAGTAATGCATTGACTTTCATTGCAATTAAGGTGCTCATTCAAACAATATCGGCGAGCCAATGTGAAAGAAATTGAAACACGTTCAGCCTTATACACTCAAAGGTTCGCAATCGGCTAAAGGCTGAACGGTTAGAAAAATTGGTTTACTGCCTCTACGATATGAGAATGAGAATAAAAAACATGAAGTTAAGACAACAGCCGATGGACAAACGCGTCGCAGAGGATACAACTCCAGAAATTGATGTGGACGCTTTATTTGATGATGACAATCTCTTGTAGTCTTGGGTGGAGACACGAGAGCAAGTTGATGAGCCCGTTTTTGATGTTGATGATAGAACATGGGCAGATGGCATACTAGATGAAGATGAGCCAAGAGATCAAGAATTCAAAAGAGTAACAAAGAGGGCCAGAGAGACTCATGCGCACCAGAGAAGGGACCCAACTTTGTTTGTTCATGACACTGAGGAGCAGCCTGAAAGTGAGCCAGCTAGACACTCATAATCAGATAGTAGGCCAGTCACTCCTAGAATGGTCAAGTCACCTCCATCCTTAAGAAGTACATCAGTGCATGGGATGTTTGAGAGGACTAGTGATGCTGCTCGAGAGGACACTACAATTGAGCAGTTGAAGCAGATTTATGCGAGGCACACGCCAAGGGGAAAAGGACTCATGTCAAAGGTGACTGAAAAAATCACACCAAAACAGAAAAAAACATCCCCAAAGGTTAAAAGGCAACTAGTTTCTTATGGCTAGTTGATGAGCCCGTTTTTGATGTTGATGATAGAACATGGGCAGAGGGCATACTAGATGAAGATGAGCCAAGAGATCCAGAATTCAAAAGAGTAACAAAGAGGGCCAGAGAGACTCATGCGCACCAGAGAAGGGACCCAACTTTGTTTGTTCATGACACTGAGGAGCAGCCTGAAAGTGAGCCAGCTAGACACTCATAATCAGATAGTAGGCTAGTCACTCCTAGAATGGTCAAGCCACCTCCATCCTTAAGAAGTACATCAGTGCATGGGATGTTTGAGAGGACTAGTGATGCTGCTCGAGAGGACACTACAATTGAGCAGTTGAAGCAGATTTATGCAAGACACACGCCAAGGAGAAAAGGACTCATGTCAAAGGTGACTGAAAAAATCACACCAAAACAGAAAAAAACATCCCCAAAGGTTAAAATGCAACTAGTTTCTTATGGCTCTGATGATGATGATGATGATGATGATGATGATGATGATGATGATGATGATGATGATGATCGATGATGATGATGATGATCCCAGTGCAGTTGCAGGTGCTGCAGGTGCTACTACTAGCCGTGGCACATATGCAGGTACTTCCACATGGACACATGCCGAGGATATAGTCATAGTGAACGAGGATATGATTCACAGAGCTAATATGGGCATCCATTAGGTTATGGAGGTGGCCAACAGGAAGCAGCCATTTTTGGGTGGGGTCATGAACCAGAATTCCAGTTCCATCCAATTCCATCCAGTTCATCTTCTCATCCTCAAGATTCTTACGCTGATTCTGGATTCGAATCAAGCCGACTATCTTACACTCCAAGAGGGATCCAAAGAGGTATGCAAGACTTGGCTACCTCATTGTTTGGTTATACTGAATATACACAATACATGCAACCTTCTTATGGGTATCAACATCAAAAGCTAGACGATGAGGGAGAATGTTCTAGTTATTATCCATATTAGTGCCTCTTCGTTTATGTAAAGATCATTTAATTTCTGTAACATTTACTGTGTCTAATTAGGTTTATTGTACTGCTTGAACCTACTTCATGCTTAGTATGTACTCAAGAATATTAGTTTAACATGTTCAATGTTTGAACTTCAATGCCTACTTCATGTTTATTGCACTTAATCTAATTTCTTTACAATCAAATGCATGTCTAATGAATTTTTTATTTTTTATGTGATTATTTATATTTTTCCGATTTGTTTCTGATTTTTAGGCTTATTTTGATGTTTTTTTTACATTTTCAATGGGTTTCGGCCGAAACCGAAATCGAAATCGAGTCGTTTCGATTTCGGATTCGACCGAAACCGAGTCCGAAACCGACACTGCCAACCTTGCTCGATAAGTGCTGGACAGAAAAGTGGAAGAGGAGTATCCAATCAACTTAAAGACAAAACTAAGATAGGTAGGGTTTGTAGTCACTGTGGCTGCGAGAGTCACTTTGTTGATGATTGTTGGGATTTGCATCTTGAGAAAAAAATCTCTTGAAAGTCAAAAATGGGAAGAAGGGAGAACAAGCTAAGGGGAATGTAGTTGCATCTCATCCAATGGGGAGTCAGCCACCTCCCTTTCCTGACATGAGTCAGTCAGTTCCTTGGGTTCTGCCCTTTTGGGCATGTCCTCACAAGACATTACACAGCTCCAGAGGCTCATTTCGCAGCTTGGAACCTATTCTTCTATGCACCCACCACCAATGCTCTGTTAAGTATTACGGGTGTTGCACTGAGCACCACCTCTACTCATCAGGTTCATTCAACCTAGGACATAGATTCTGGTGCAACAGATCATATGATCGGTATTTCTATACTATTCTCTTCATATTCCCTTGCCTTTGATCAAGATAAAGTGATTGTTGGAGATGGTTCAGGAGCTACTATTGTAGGCCGTGGCAATATTAAACTAGACAATCACCTTATCTTGACTTTTGCCTTACATGTTCCTACTCTTTCAATGAATCTCTTATCTGTTAGTAGTATCACCAAGTGTTTAAACTGCTCAATGAACTTTTTTCTTGACCATTGTGTTTTCTAGGATGTGAAGACAAGGCAAATGATTGGGACGAGATGTAAAGTAGGAGGCCTCTACTATTGCGAACCAGGAAAGGGTGTAGCTCTTAGCTCTCATACTAGTAGAGATGTGAACTAGCAAGTAAGGGGGATTCAACTGTGGCACTCCTGTCTTGGTTATCTTTACTTTAGGTCTTTGAGAGTCTTGTTTCCTACACTATTCAGTCAAGTGATTTTAGAGTCACTTAGTTGCCATGTTTGTCATTCATCAAAACAATGTCGTGCTCAATTTCCAATTTCGATGAACAATAGTTCAATTCTTTTGAGCTAGTTCACTCTAATGTTTGGGGTCTATCCGCTGTTCTCTCTTTGGATGGCTTTCACTACTTTGTGACTTTCATTGATGACTATATCCATTGTACGTGGATTTACTTGTTGAAATTAAGAGAAGCCTCATGGGTGATAGAAGCTTTTTGTAAGATAATTGAAAATCATTTTGAGAAGAAACTAAAAGTATTTTGATTTGATAATGCAAAAGAGTTCTTTGCAAGAAATCTGGATTTCTATCTTTTGAGCAGGAAGGAATTATCAATGAATCTTCATGTGCTTACACCCGTCAACAGAATGGGGTGGTTGAGAGTAAAAATAGACATTTGTTGGAAACAGTGAGGGATCTTCTCTTCCAACATAACCCTCTCAAAAGCTTTTGGGGAGAGGTGGTTCATATTGTAGCTTATGTCATCAATTACATGCCATGTAGGGTGATTGGATTCAGGGGTTCATTTGCTTGTTATATCCTAGTTGTCCTTTGTTCTCTCTAACTCCCAGAGTCTTTGGCTGTTTATGCTTTTCATTCATCGTCTTCGACCAGGATCTACCAAGTTTGACCGTTGTGCAATAAAGGGTGTGTTTTTGGGTTATTGTCCAACTCAAAAAAGGTACAAGAGTTTTGACCCGAAGACTAGACAGAAGTATGTTATCAAGGATGCTACTGTCAGTGAGTTAGTGTCTTGTTTCTCCCCCCAAGTTCCTTCTTAGGGGGAGTATTGTTTTGTTCCACTATTGGAACCAAAAATTTTAATGAAGAAAAAAAAGAAAGAGAGAAAAAGGACACAAAAAAGGGGCCGACCACTCCCTCCCCTTAAAATGGGGGTTTGGACCGGATAAACTTCCCAAGTGGGGAGTTTGGACCGGAAAAACCTCCACTTGGGGGTTTGGCCCGGTTAAACCCCCCAAGGGGGGGGATTGTATCGGATAAACCCCCACTGAGGGGTTTGGACCGTTTAAACCCCCAAGTGGGGGGTTTGGATTGGGTAAACCCCCAAATGGGGGGTGGTTTTGACCGGATAAACCTTCCCCTTGGGGGTTTGGACCGGTTAAACCCCCAAATGGGAGGGTTTGGACTGGATAAACCACCAAGGAGGGGTTTGGACCGGTTAAACCCCCCAAATGGGGGGGGGGGTGTACCGGATAAACCCCCAAGGAGGAGTTTCTTCCGGTTAAACCCCACCAAGGGGGTTTAGCATGGTTAAAACCCTCACTATGGAGGTTTAGCCCGGTTAAACTTCCCCAACCTAGGAGTTTGGTCCGGGTAAAGCCCTCGAAAGGCTACTTTGGACCGGATAAAGCTTGTAATTGTCCTTGGGCTCTATAAATATCCCCCAGGGGGACCCAAAAGAAGACACGGAGAAGACAACTTGGAGCTGCGAAGACTTTGTGCTTTTGAAGTCTCGTCCTTTGGAGGACTTGCGCTTGTATTTGTGCTTGTGCTTTAAGTGCTCAGGGTGAGGGTATGTTATAAAAGTGTCCCTCCTTGAGTCCGCACACATGTTCTTGTGTTGTGATTAATGTAATCTCCTGGTAAATGTTTTGGGAAAAATAATGTGATTTTCTGAAATAATCAGAAATCCCATAAGCACCCCACTTTTTACAAAAAAGGTTTGGGTCAAGGATGACAATATCGGTTTCGGTCTTGATTTTTGCCAGGAGTCCTCTGAAACGTACCGGTTTTGGTTTTGGTTTTGGTTTTGGTTTCGGCCGAAACCGGTTCAAAACATTCAAAAAGGCAAAAATTACAGTGAGTAGGTCCGGTTTCGGTCTGAAATCGGACGATTTAAGTCTGAAACCATTTAAAAAGTTTTTTTTAGTTTCGGACCTACTACAGTGAGCAGGTCCGAACCGTTTCGGTATGGGCCGAAACCGATACGTTTCGACCGAAACGTATCGGTTTCGGCCGATATTGCCATCTATGGTTTCGGTAGGTCCCAAATGGTGTAACCGCCTCCTAAAATCTATAAATAAGTTCGGTGGGTTTGCACCCAACAAGGGTATGTTGCACATATACCCCTGGGTTTGCACATATGCCCCTGTGGTTGTCCCTTACGTAATTCCTTGGTCTACGCAGATGCCCTTTTGGCTATGCCCCTCGTGCCACTCCTTGGAGAGAGATTATAAGAAAATTTTCTTTCTTCCGGAGGTGCTCCACCCCATAAAAACCCCTCGCAAGGGGCGCTGTCTTGATGGACACATGAAGCTGGACTGTAACCCATGAGAGCTTAAGAAGGATAATGTTGGCCCAGAGTAGATGGCGGACAAGAAGGGGGGTTGAATTGTCCCCCAGCCAAGATGGCGGATTTTAAAAAACTTTCTAAACTAAACACAACGAAAATGATAAACTAACTTAATTACTCTAAACTTGAGTGAGATTAAAATGTTCTCTCGATCTTTCCGATCCCACACGGATTAACAATGCAAATAACAATCAAAATTAATCCTAACACGGATAGCGGATGAAGCTATGTGCGATGATGCAGTGAATAAAAACCTATAAAATTGACCTGTGAATGGAGATAGAGGAAATGGATAATCACACAGGCATTCACAATGAACACGGAGATTTTTAGGTGGTTCGGGACCACGACGGGCTCCCTACGTCCACCCCTCACCGAACCCCGGTGAGGTTTCACTACACAACGGGGATGAACCCCAACACCACACACGCTGCTTCCGCAGCAATGTACACACGGGGCCTGGCCCCAAGACGCTGCCACCGCAGCACACACCCACACACAGAATCGGGGAACACACCCCGGACACTAAAACCACACGGAGTCGCAGCTCCGTCTACACTCACAAACTTGGGGAAAACTTTCCCCACAATAAATCCACACGCGGAGACGCAACTCCGCCTTCACACAAACACCCGTCCGCAGACGGTTCACAGAAATGTTTGTTCAGAAATCGGAAATACAAGATATGATCAATGCAACCCCAAAATCAAAAGCAAATGACACAAATAGATGTAAACAAGATATGGAAGTAGTTCCCCATGAGAAGAAACGAGGTGTAGTTGATAATCTCTGATGCTCGGGTCGAAGGATAGCCGAATGCCGACGTTGAGGACGTCCACGCGTTCCTCTTCTCGATCCACTCCTTTCTTTCTTCAATCACGAGCTCCAGAAATGGATGAAATAGATGAATCCCGTGCTCTTCCTCAGCCTCCCTCCTTCTTCCCATCGTTCTCCTATAAAACAGATAGAGAAATTAGAGCTCCTTCCTATTTCTTCCAAATTCGCATGATATATATACAAGAAAGATAAGTTGTGCAAAAGACCACAAAGCCCTTGTAAAACCCTAGCAAAACCACTCTAATATGTTCATTAATAACCCAAGGGCATAAGGGTAAAATTTCAGCCCATTTGGAGTCCATTTGGTTGGGCTTCGGTGGCCCACGGAAAAGTCGCGCGGACCTGCGAAATTGGGGGGGGGGGTCGACCCATCTGGACAAGGGGGTCGACCCATCTGGCTCCCAGAACCTGTTTGCCGCAGACAGGTTATAGGGGTCGACCCATCTTGAGAGGGGGGTCAACCCACTTGTTGACAGAACACTAGTTGGGCTATTTTCAGCCCAGGGGACGACCCATTGAGTGGGGGGGTCGACCTATTGACCTTGTAACCTTATGAAATGATTTTTAATGCATTCCCAATGATCTAAACATGCAACGCAATGTAACCAATCATGAATTACATTAAAAGTAAATACTTACCATGTCTCCATAGATTTCTGGACATAAATAAATTTGCTCCTTTTAGAGAATCAATTTCATGTTATTCTTTGATCCATGCAAATGAGGAACCCAACTTGAATGCATTCTCCACACAGTACCACCTCTTCAATGCATTTCAACCTTAATGAACCTGCACATTAGTATGTTGAAAGTGCAGCTATATGCACAAATGATTCACACATTTCCAAACCGCATTTTTCACAGGTTCACATTTCAAATACAATTTAATCAAGCCAACATGAATTAGATGAATTGAGATCAAACTCAAATCTCCACTTTGTGCGACCATTCATGCTTCAACACAAATACATCAATAACCATGATCAACATGAGTTCTAGGAATGATTAGCCCTGTGAAAATATGGAAGCCATTCAATCAAAATAATAAAACAACCATCATTTAATCTTGGTTTCAATAAGGAGAATGGGAAACAAAATGAGCAAGGTACTACCTCAAGCCATATAAAAGTAACATGCATGAGAACACATGGAAACCCAGATTTTCATATTAAATTTCTGTCAAACTTCACATGCATTTGAAGAAATCATTTTCAAACCATTTTTGTACACTTAACTATCTCAATCAACCTGCAGTATAGAATGCTAAAATGCAACTTCAAATGAGTGATTCAAAGCTTTTCAACCAGTTTCTCCGTAAACTCACACATCAATTGTGATTACAAGCAAAGCATACATGAGTTGCATGAGGAAGTCAAGTTCAGTTCAGCAAATTCAGATTCAGTCCAAGTAAGACTGAGCCCATTCTTCACACAGATAATCTTAATGGAGAAACCATTCATCATGCTGTTTGAAGTCATGAGATACAATCACCTATAAAGATGACTTTCAGTTCATACAGGGCACAAGCTCTCAATACACAATAGGTTTATGCATGAAAACCCATTTTCAAGATACATGCAGCTCATTTCAAAAGTATCTCTACCACCTTGGTATAAATTCACACATGAGCTATAATTGCAACCCAAGGTAAATGAAACTCGCACACTCCATTGACAGTAAGGTTCAGAAACCAAGAATGTGAAATCATTAATAGCCCTCTCAAACTAAAAATGATTCAAGCAATCCATTTCAAAATAGAATTCAAGCAAGCCACTCATGAGTGCAAGTTCATTCCAAAACTAGGCAGCTCAAATCAATACAAAACCAGCTAATATAAAGATCATTAAACCTCATTCAAAGGCACTTAAAGATATGAATTTCCATGACTTAATCTCATCATATAAAACAACATGGAAATCAGTTTCTCATTCAAAATTCAAGCCATTCATAAACAATGCTCAAAGCTGAACAAATGAAACACAGATCAATGCCATGAGGAACAAGTCGACTCCCTGAGAGATGAGGTCGTCTCCACAGTTCATTTAGGCACATTTAGGTTGATTCCACAAAGCAAATTGTACAGACCTCCTACAAGACAAGATATCAGCATTAGGCTCCAGAATGACTAAAATGCTTTTTAGCATTTTCACAATACTCTTGCACACAATATATTGTTATCATTAAAATCATCACTAAGGACAGAGAGAGCGCAGCGAACCCAACAGATAAGCAATCTCCCTAGATTCTTTGGCCGGTGCACCTCCACCAAGGAGGGACTTGCGCCTCATGCCAAGATTACATAAAAATCCCTGTTCAGTCCTGATGTTACAAAAATACCGTTGATTTGGACAAACTACACAAATACCCCTGAACTTTTTTAAAAGTTGCATGCAAACTCCTACTCAAGGGAAAAATCACAAATAAATCTAGAAATAGTTCAAAATCTCAAATAAACCCAAAAAAGAGTTCATGATTGCAAATTAACCCAGAAAGGCTCCACAATCGTAAATAAGCTCAGAAAGGGTTCAAAACCTCAAGTAAACCCAAAAAAGTGTTCGCGATTGCAAATAAACACAGGAAGGGTCCGTAATTGCAAATAAACCCAGAAAGGGTTCAAAACCTCAAATAAACCCAAAAAGGGTCCAAAATTGCAGAAATATCTCGAAAGGGTCTGAAATTACAGAACATCGACCAAGGGCTAGGAAATTATAAATAAACCCTGAAATGTCAATAAATGACTGATAAGTCTAAGGAAATCCAGAAACTACATAGATATCCACGAAGGGTCAAGAAATTGTAAATGTACCTTGGGAAGTCAACAAATGACAGGAACGTCTAGAGATGTCAAGAAATGACAGAAATGTCATGGAAAGTCAACAATTGATAGAAAGATCTCGGGAAGTTGGAAAAATGACAGAAATACCCAAAAATATCAAGAAATGATAGAAATGTCCTGGGAAGTCAACAAATGACAGTGATGTCCAAGAAATCAAAAAATTGCAAATATATTCTAGAAAGTCAAGAAATGACAAATAAGTCCAGGAGAACTAGAAAATTCAAAAATTCCCAGAGAGGTCCAAAATTGTAGAAATACCGAGGAAGGGTAAAAAACTACTGAAACACTCAGAAATGGTTATAAATTATAGATGTGCCTAAGAAGGTCCAATCATGATGAAACTCAAAGTCAACTGTCAGATCTTGAACATTAGCAAATTCAACGGTCCGATCGTCCCAGGAGTAAGTCTAGTCGTCTGATTGAGGACAAAAGCAAATTTAACGGTTTGATCGTCTACAGAAGCAATCCAAAGATCCAAGTATAAGTAGAAGCCTATTCTGTGATCAGATGGCGACCAGATGTAAACCCAATGACCCGATTATATAATCAGGACCGAATATAAAGGTCTCAAAAGACCAATTGTAATCAATGAATGAACGTATTTGAATTTCTTGCAAGAGTATGAATCTCTAATGGTTAATTAAACAAAATCCACAATATCACAATGGATATTGTAGAGGCTAAATGTGTTTTTTGATAGTTAATCAAGGGTTTTCGAATTTTATGTCGATGTAAATAAACACCGACTGCGGCCGGTAGAGAAATCTCCTGTACCCGAATCCTAAATTGTCTAATAAACTAAACCCACGGAATTAAAATGTGCAAGCTATTAAATAGCTAACAACTATGTATTGATGTTCAACAAATGAACATTACATATTTCTTTAAAATTTTCCGTGTTCAACATCCACGTACCTCTGAGTTGTCTTTTCCAACTCCTCCTTTTCCTTTGCCTTAGGAGGTGTCTTCTTCACTTGGTGCCTTTAGAGAATCATTACTTGAAGTTGGGATTTGTCCTACTAGTAGTGAGCCAACTAAGAAGCTGATCACCTACTCTAGACAGTTGCAAAGAGTGGAGGACCCGCCTATGGAAAGTTCTTAGGGGGGCATTTTCTTGGTCCACATATTTCTGATTTGTCTTTTCCAACTCCTCCTTTTCCTTTTGCCTCATGAGGTGTCCACTTCACATGGTGCCATAGGATAATCATTACTTGAAGTTGGGGATTGTCCTACTACTAGTGAGCCAACTAAGGAGTTGATCACCTACCCCGGACGGCTGAAAAGAGTGGAGGACCCGCCTATGTAAAGTTCTTCTTATGTTGTTGAATCTCCAGGCCACCCATTCATTGAGCCTGTCGACCTTGATCTACCCATTGCTCTTAGCAAAGGTACTAGAGGATGCCCTAAACATCTTATTTCGAAATTTGTTACTTACTCTCAACTATCGCCTTCATATCATGCCTTTGTCTTTGCATTATCTACTGTCTTTATGTAGAAGTCTTTTACCGAAGTGGCAAGGGATCTTAAATGGCTGCATGCAATGGATGAGGAGATGAGAGCACTATAAAAATAATCTAACCTAGGACCTTGTTGATCTCCTGAAGGGAAAGAAATTGGTTGCCTTCAAGTGGGTGATCACCATTAAGTGCAAGATAGATGGATCTGTAAATTGATATAAAGCATGCTGGTTGCAAAATGATTCACTTAGACTTATGGTGTGGATTATGAGGTGACTTTTGATGATGTACTAAAATTTGTCAGAGTTATTTCTCTTGCTGTCCAGTATTCGTGGAAATTGTTCCAACTGGATGAGAAGAACGTCTTCCTCAAAAGCGATCTCCAAGAAGATGTGTACATATAGTCCCCTCCTAGCTATCCTACAGATGGTAAAGTGCACAGATTAAATAAGTCATTGCATGGCCTCAAACAGTCTCCTCGAGCTTGGTTTGCAGATTTCGACCTTCCATTGGTTATATCCTAAGTCATGTAGACCCTACATTGTTTGTCAAGTGGGAAACCGGCAAGGTGGCTATCCTCCTAGTCTATGTTGATGATATGGTCATTATAAGGGATAATGAGGATGAGATACAATAGTTGAAAGTGACTTTGGCAAAAGAAATTGAAATTAAAGACTTGGGACTTCTCCGATACTTCCTTGGACGATAGCATTTATGTATGTCAGAGGAAATATGCCCTTGATCTATTGATGGAAACTGATAAAGTGGGTTGAAACCTATAGCAACCCCTAGTGGGACAACTCATTGTCTATCTGGGTAGTTGGGTGACCTTCTCTCTGAAGTTGACAAAGGGAGATATTAGTGGCTTGTTCTCCAACTTTTGTACTTGACACTCAGATGTCCTGATATCACCTACTGCATGACCGAAGAACATCTCACCTCCAAGCAATGTATCACATTCTCTGCTATGTCAAGACATGTCTAGGAAAAGGGATTTTGTTTACTAAGTTTGATGGTCTGCAAGTTGAAGGGTATGCAGATGTTGATTGAGCAGGCTTTCGTGATGATAGACGCTCCACTACATGATATTGTGTCTTCCTTGGCAAAAATTTGGTTGCTTGGCGAGGTAAGTAGTAAGTGCGTGCTCGTTCCAGTGCTGAGGCAGATTTGGTCAAGTTGTTGTCGCTGAAACTCTTGTTACAAGACCTTGGTTTGCCCATTACACTTCCTCTGAAGCTCTATTGTGATAATAAGTCTGCCATCAACATTGCCAACAATCCTATGCAACATGTTGGAACGAAGCACATCAAAATTCATTGACACTGTAGTTGTGAAAACTTGATTCTAGAGAGCTGTGTCTACTCTGCATTCGGTCTGGTCATTAGATTGTTGATGTGTTTACCCAAGGGGTTACACAAGAGGCCCTCAACTCTGTCCTTGGCAAGCTGTGCATGTAGGACATCTATACTCAGCTTGAGGGAGAGTGTAGGAGATTAAGCCTATGTTCAGGCCAATTTTGGCTTGGCTGGGTCTGTTTGGGTCCTTTGGGCCAAGGTTCATTACTGGTCCCCCTAAGTTGGATCCGTTTAACTTAAAGCCTTTTTTATTCTTTATTCTTAATATCCATGATTGGTGTCATTGTACAAGGTTATTTTTGACTTTTTGTCTTGTGTTGATTAGGTTAATTAATAAGAATTTCTTGGGAGGTGTGGCCAGAGAACATAGCTGCCACCTCTCCTATTTGACCCATCTCTCCTCCTCCTTTTTCTCTCGTCCTCTCTCTCTCTCTCACACAGCAACATGTAACCTAGAAAATTTACACGTATACATGTATACACAGTTACACATACCCTTCTAAGTGGAGGTATGTCAAAAGTATCAACAGAGAACAACAAAGGTTCAAGTATTCAGTCCGGCATGTCACAGTGATTTACTTAAGCTTTTCAACATTACCACAACCTCTACGTGCCCCTTATTCATACTTACATGTTTGTGTGGTCTCTATTTATTAATTCCCGATAATCTTGATTAGAGTTTTAATTCATATCCTTGTTTCAAAACAATCCTTAACTGGGAGTCATGAAAACACAACTTGATGTCCTTTTCAAACCTATATAATCTACTTGATAAGAAGCCCCATGGCTTGTTGTTGTGATTAGTTTCAATTTACTGACATTTAGCCACCCTTAAACCTGAATTAGCAGTGAGACTGTCGCTAATAATGTTAATATGCGTGAGTTATGAAAATTGTATAGTCATGCAAGTTGAATTTTGTTGTCTCCCAGAAATTGATTGTGTTAAAATAGATCTACTTTAATATGACTGTGATGAAACATTTTACACTATTAGTGATAATACTTGCATAATTATTTAATGCAGGCTATTGCTTTTACAGCATGCATCCGTGAATCATGGCCAGTCCTCATCCTTACTCCTTCTTCATTGCGTTTACATTGGGCTTCTGTAGGTTCTAACATTAATATGCCTACTACAATTTTGCCTATCTGGATTAAGATTGATATTAGGTCATAACAATACTTGTCAATTGGTTTTCCCACAGATGATTCAGCACTGGCTCAACATCCCTTCATCAGATATACTGGTATGTTCTCTACCTCCTGCAAGCATGCTTTTCCTTTTACTTTCACTTTGAATTAGGGGAGCAATTTTTTTCCTAGACAAACTATCATAAATATGTGCTTTATAGATCATCATTTTTCAGTGATATATGAAGCTATGTGGCTTTCTTAAATTGCAATACCAGTTCTCATTGAGTAGTATTCCACACTAATATGGTTTTTTTTAAAAAGTAATTTTATCAGTCAATTTGAGCTTTATCCTGTCATTCTATGATTTATGTCATCTGGCGTATGTCACGAAAAGTTTGATAAATAACAACGCTTGATGTAAACCCATCCTTTGAGTATCATACCTGTAGACACCTATCTTATTTTATATTTGTTGGTTCTGGTTGATTTGTCTGTATCGACCATATTATCGTTGGGAGAAATTGAAACGTAGAATTTTATTCATGTTCCTATCTTCAAGTATAAAATTGAGAACATAATAAGAACACAAAATGCCTTATCAGAATTTGATTGGTAAGTGCATGATATAACCAATCGGTTTGCAACTGGGAACTAGTACATGTTTAAAGCATTTTGCATGGAAGGACTGAGCACCGGAGCACCCCATTTTTGCCACCTCTGGCCAAGATTGCTAGACCATAAGAAGTACCATCCTCTTGTGGAACACACGTCCTCACTCTAGTTAGAAAGGGCACTGAGTGCTTGTATTGCCCAGCGGGATAGGGGGAGCTGCTGTGTCTCATTTATCTCATCTCACTGTTTGAGACAGAATGGGTTGCACCCATGTTTTCAATGCCACCAATTTTATTTCAAATAGTAGCAGTACAATCAAGTGGGGAAAGAGAGATTTTCTTGCCCACCCACTATGACCGAATCTACAGAGTGATTAAGTAGAAGTTAATACAGACTTAGAATAGTATCCTTCATCTCAACTTCTAGTAGGTTGCTGAATTTCTGGGTAGCTTTCTCAACTTTGGAGGATCTGCAGCGTTATTTTCGTACTCTGAAGATGCAGATTCAAAGCAAACCCAGGAAGGAGATTCTCTCTATTATCCCCCATGCCATCTGCTGGAGAATTTGGCAGGAGCGCAATGATGTTCCTTTTCGGGGAAGTAGAATCTATGTTGAAAAATTTGCTTTTGCACTGTCCTTTTTTGCATTTGGAGTAGACATCTTAATAACTTCTCTGCTTAGCAGTGGTACAAGAATTCAAGTAGTTTTTATTTTTATTTTTTTGGAAGAGGAATCTCTCCTCTTCTCAGGTTCTATCACCTCTGTTTATTTAGTAATAAAATTGGTGGTGCGATCCGCTGTTTCTTCTTGTTCAAAAAAAAAAAAACCCATCTTCCATCTCCGCTAGCTACAACCAAATCTGCAGAGCAATTTAAATCTGTATTATGTTACTTGGAGTTCATGTGATTGTCCTACATGTGACCAATCAGTTGTCATTTCCTTTCTTCAAGGGCATCTGCCTGTATGCTTGTCCTATTGGGGGAATTTTTTTTGTGCAAGTGTCTACTCCTACTTATTTGCTTTATTTGTTTCCACTCCAATAAATAACACTGTGCATTTTATTATCTTTTCTGGTGTAAAGGAAGTTCATTAATGGGCTAAAGGCTCTTGTTGAAATTTGAGAAAAAATGTACAACAAATAATCGTCTAGACGGCTAGGCAACCCAAGGCATTCTTGGGGAGCTTAAACACTTAGACGCCCACCTAAGAGCCCTGTTCAGTGCGTCTTTGAGAACTAAAAGCATACATGACACCGTGTAAAGATAAACAAAAGAAATATATGATAAACATAGTACTTACAGGCTTTCCAATATAAATGTGCTAATTTGCAATTTATTAATTGCTATATCCATGACTAAGAATAAAGGCGATGAACTAATGTTCGTGTGTGTGTGTGTGTGTGTGAGAGAGAGAGAGAGAGAGAGACACAGAACACATTAAAAGATGAAGGAAGGCTCACTTGATGGACGGTGGGGGCAGGGTGCGGCAGTGATGCAGGCAGAAGGGGTGGGAGGCCAGATTACTTAGAAGGGCATGGGTTGAGGTTGGGGTCAGGTGGGGTGGTGTGGTTTAATAAACAGGATCCATGTTCAATTGGATCCTGTTTGCTTGTTGGTTCTGGGCCAGGCAGACCTGCGGCACCTAGTCAGGTACATTGGGCCACCTAAGCGGGCATGCTGCCCACCTTTCTGTGCTGTAAAAAGGCAGGCTAGCACCTTGGCCCTGCAAAACCACCAGGTTGCCTAAGTGGCTAATAGGTGACTGCCCTGACAACTATGGTACAGCAGCCTCATCTTCTCATATTCATGTATACTTCAGCTTATAGATTTAAGTCAAGCTCTTAAGTTTGTGGCCTTCAGGTGTTCCCCATCTTTAGTGTAAATTAAGCTTTAAGAAAACTGTAAAGGTAAGATTGCAATCTCAAGTACATTGATAGATTTGAAACTCATTGTGAAATGTCTGGTATGCCATCAGATGCATGGTCTTACATTACTCAACAGTTTTGCTGAGCTTCCTACATCTCAATCAGGCTTTTGTGGTTCTCCTTCTATGAACTTGTCTAATTTTCGAAAAAGTGTTGAATATACCGCCAATTTTATTCAAGGTGAATAGATGTAGTACAATCAAGGTGAAGGAGAGATTCCTTCAAAAAGAAAAAAAATGCAAAAGACAAACTTCAACCAATTACTACGCTGCTCCTCAACTACCCAGTAACTTCTAAAAAAATCCAATGAGTAGAGCCATCAGCAAGATGCAGAAGGAAGCCTCCTCATTGAAGCACTTGACCTCTGTCGGGTAGCGACCCCTGCTTGATTTGACATCCTTCATCAGTGATGCCATCTCTCTTTTGCCATGAACTTATATCAGATGTGAGTTTTTTGTTAAGGCTGAACTTGTCTAATTACTTCTAGAAAGAAGAAAAAAAGGGGGGAAAAGAAAACATGTGCACTAAATTCATTAAAGTGAATACTACTTAGTACTTACTACATTTTGTTCATGTTTGTTCCAGCCTTACCTCCTTTGCTCAAGGTTTGCAGAATTGGGACCAGTTCTGGAGCTGGTTTTGGTTCTGATCTGGGAACAGGTTGTTCTTGGCAAACAATGCCTGTTTAAGCTGTTCTCACATGGGAGAAAGGGGGAACATTAAACAGGGTTGTGGAAACCAGGTTGGAGGAAGAACTGGAGAAAGAAGAAGATAGGAAGAAAAAGAAAAGAAAAAGTGAGGAAGATGAGAAAACAGGGAAGAGATGAGAGAAGAGGGGGAAGGAAGACTGACAATGACATGCACTGGCAAGTTGTGATGGTGGCAATGATGGTGGAGATGTAATAACAACAATGACAACAAAGGCTGCGTTTGGGAACCTCTAAGATGTTCTTCTAAGTTACTTCTCTATATAGGACTTCCATCACAGTTTCTTGGGTTTAAATCTGAATATAGCACTTGATAGAAATCTTTGACGGAACAAGATTCATGTAGCCGGTTGGGATAAGGCTCTGATGATGATGATAGGACTTTCATAACAACAAAGACTGTTTGGTGTACCTATCCATTTTCTTCTTTTTGCATGAAAGGAGAAAATTTCTACTTTTGTCTGGAGCAGTTTTCTCTTTCCTGCAGAAGGTGAAAAAAAAGAAATGCTCATTAACACCCCCCCTCATAATAGCACCCAAATGCATGGATCCATTTTTATTTTTCATTTCCATGGCCTTACATCTTCTTTTCTTCTTTTAGCATCATCTTCTTTTTCCAGCGCATGAAATGTGACCCATGCCCCTTCATTTTTTTCTTCATTATTTAATTGAAGGAAGGAGGGAAAGGAAAAACAGAAGTGGTCATTAACATCCCCTCATAATAAAAAAAGCACCCAAATGTATGGATCCATTTCCTTATTTTTCCATCCCATGTCCTTACAGATATTGCACATCTTCTTCTTTTATTGTTCTCTTTTTTCCAGCATAGGCATAGTCGTTAAGGCCACCAGGCGACCCAAGGGTTCATGAGAGCTTAAGCACTTGGCCAATAAGGTGCCCACCTAGGCATTGCGTAGGCGACACCTTGGCAGCTCTTTCAAACCCAATAATTTATATATCCCTAATATCCGAAGTAAGAATTAAATACATGAAAAATTACAATATTTAATATTAAAAGCTGAGGGGGGGAGGGGAAGAGGGCTAAGGCGCAGAGAGAGAGAGAGAGAGAGAAGGGGGAGAGAGAGACACAAAGACAGAGAGAGGAGGGTAGCGAGGAGACACATAGGTTATGTGCCTAGGCTAGGCAGCTCAAGGCACCTATGTAGGGTGCCTTGGCCTGCCTAGCTTGCCTAGGTGGGGTGCCTTGCTTGCCTAGGTGGGCCCGCTTGCTTGCCATTATGAGTCCAAAAAGGTGGGTTGACACCTTGGCCCCATAAGGATGCCTGGTTGCCTAGACGTCGCCCAAACGACCTCCTTGACAACCATGAGCTTGGGGAATGTAACCTATGCCCTTTCATTTTTTCTCTTGGTTGTTGAATCGAACGAGATGGTCACATTGCCTTGAATACAAGTAATGCTATTACTTTAAAGTTTGAATAAGTTGTTATTACCTCCTCCCCCATCTTTCAGTATCAGATAGCAGGAGTCTCTCTCACCCTTTTGACAAGGGTGAGTTAAAGAAGGCTGTCTTTTCCCTAACAGGGGACAACTTTTGGATCGGACGGCTTCCCACTTCTATTCTATTAGCCTTGTTGGAATATCATTAAGGGAGGCATGCTTCGAGCGATTTGGGAGTTCCAGGCAGACAAGACTCACTTGAGAGGCATCAGCATGACTCTGCTTATCCTCATCCCTAAGAAGTTGGGATCTAAGAGCCAGAGGGACTATAGACCCATTAGCCTACTGAATGGGACCTATAAAACAATCACTAAACTGCTGGCTTTGAGGCTTGATGGTGTCTTGAACAAAGTGGTTAGTGGCTACCAAGGGGCCTTCATGAGAGGGCGTACCATTCAGAAGATTTTCTTGTTGCACCTGAATGTTTATATGCTTTGAAGGAACAAAGGTGGAAAGAGTTAGTGCTCAAGCTCGGCTTTGAAAAAGCCTGTGACTGGGCTAGCTGGCAGTGTATGTTTGATGTCCTTAGACAGATGGGTTTTGACGATCAGTGACTCAGTTGGATTAGGGCATGTCTCCAATCATCCACATTAGTGGCCCTTATCAATGGGAAATTGTCAACTTACTTTCATAGTGGCAGGGGACTATGGCAAGGGGACCATATGTTTTGGTGGCACACATTTTGAGCAAGATGTGGATGACTGCTGAACCACGTGGTTTGATTATAGGATTCCAGGTTGCACCTCAGGGACAGTACATCTCCCACATTCAATATGCTGATGACACTATCCTTACTGGCAGAGGGGGAGCAGCAGCTATATACATTAGACTGATGTTGGAGATTCTTCAGGAAGTAGTGGCCTTAAGGTCAACTTTCACAAGAGCCAAGTTTTGGGGGTGAATATGGAGCAGAGAGCTGTCAGAAGAGCTGTAGTTATCCTAGGCTGCCAAGTGGGCGAATTCCCCATCACATACTTGAGACTTCCTTTGACTCCTACTACCCTAAGGTGCAGGGATTAGCAAGGTGTGGTGTAGAGATTTCACTCCAGGCTAGTAGGATGGAAAAGGGGAGTTGCTTTCTTATGGGGGAGGTTGGTGTTGTGAAAATCCATCTTCGATTGTCTCCCTATTTATTTTCTGTCTACTTTTTGAATACCTATATCTTTGACAAGAAAGCTTGAGTCTATCCAGGCAAGGTTTTTCTGGCATGGCAGTGGAGAGAGTGGTAGAGGATGGCACGATATTGCATAGGGGAGAATTTGCAAAAGTAGACAAATGGGTGGGTTAGACATCAAGAACATCAGGGACTTAAAGTTTGCCTTGCTGAGTAAATGGATGTGGAGGCTTGGCAAAGAGGAAGAGGACCTATGGGTCATTGTCATACAACAGAGATACTACAGTAGAACGAGAGTTTGGGACTCTCCCAACCCCCAAACATTGTACCCCTCATATCTGGAGGGGTATCTTGAAGAGCATAGACATTATCAGAGTTGGAGTTAAAGAGTGAACCTGGTCAATGGCCGGAAATGCAGATTTTGGGAAGATAGATGGTGCACTAATAGTTCTCTTAAATAGACTTTTCCCCAGTTGTACGCAATCTCCTTGCAGCTTTTGGTAGTAGTCGTTTAACTCTTTGAGGGTCATCCAAATGGGGGGATTTAGTCCCCCAGTTTAGATGACACCTGTGGTAGGAGAAGATTGAAATACTTAGGTTCTTCCTTTCCTTGCTTCAAGATCATGTAGTTGATGCAAGCAAGGCAGATGAACAGAAGCGGGCATGGGGCAAGGATGGACGCTTCTTAGTCAAATCAACATACCAGGTTATTGCAGACGACAGTGTGCGGTATCATTTGTTTGGGCAAATTTAGGAACCTAGAAGTCCCCTCAAAGTTGAGGTGTTGCTCTGGAGGATTTCCCATGGGAGGTTGCCAACTTGTGATAGACTGAGCACCTTCATAGACAGTATTCAGACCCTTGGCTGTCTGTGTGGGGAGGAGGAAAATATGGATCATTTTTTCATCGGCTATCATTTTGCTCAAGATGTTTGGCTACATGTGTTGAGCAGAATTTAGTGTACCTTGCAGCCCACACTGTTTGTTTGCCAGTTATTAACGGAATGGCAGAGAGAGTGGCCCCTCAAGGGTAATGGGTGCATCTGCTGGTTCATTTTCCATGCCACATTGTGGGCCATTTGGGGGAAGAGAAATAACATAATTTTCAAAAGGGAGGCATTGACTACAGAAAGGGTTGGGGGGTTTGTTGGGGATAGAGTCAAAGAGTGGGCTAAAGTTTCTTGTAATGTAGATGCACACACTTCGTCCTTTTTGGGTTTCTTGGGGGCTAGCGTGTGACACATCTTCTTGATGTGGCCTTCTGTACAAGGATGCTTTGAAAGTTGACAGATTATACTTGTATATCCTTCTCTTTTATTTTAATATATTCAGTGGTACCACTCACTTTCAAAGAAAATGAATAATTTACGGTGGATAATTTCTATTTTTTTCAAATGTTAATAAATCTATTCTTGTTATTGCTAACTTCCTTTATTTTAATGCTTATTGAAGGTTATAAGTCATTAACGATGTTATTCTCCTTATAACTATCATAAGGGTTTTTTGTCAAGATTTTTCTCAACTTCTACCATTGTATCTATTTTATGGTCCCAAACTACTTTTACTTCTCAAAGTGGTAGTGCTTCTATTGAAGCCACTTCTGTCTGAAGGTACTTCTATTAGCAGTACTTTAGAAGGAGTTCCCAAATGCAGCCAAAGATGTGGTGGCAACAATTGTTGAGATGTGATGGTGGTCCTCATGCTGGGGGTTCTCCTTCGAGGATTTCTCTCCAACCCCATCCAAAATCCTCCGCCCCAACCCTCTTTTTAATGTGGGGTTGGGGAAATTTGTAAGATATCCCTGGAAAAAAACTGTATATAATACCATAATATCAAACTATATGCTTATGAATTTATTATACACTTTAAACCATAAAGTAGTTATTTTAAAAACTGGCTGGTTCTTGCTCTAAGCCTCATTCAATCTGGTTTGGTGAGTTCAGCAAGAACTGGTTGGCTACACAATGCGTGTCTTTGATCAACATATAAGGATGGGTTATAACTATGCTTTTAACACCTAGGTTCTGCCTTCCCTTTTTCAGGTTGTCTTATCGCAGTATGGAGGGTCAAACAGGGGAGGATTTAATGTCGTATACTCAAGTATTAAGACATCTATTCACCTTGATGGCGTATTTAACATCATTTCCTATGATGTTGCTCAAAAATTACATGATGCACTTCTTGAGTCGGAATTCAAGGTGAATAAAACAGTGTTTTACACTTAGATATTTGAAGTATGAGTTGCATATTGATTTTTTCCCCAATCTGATACTTGTTACTTTTGTTAGTGAAGCTTCCTAGTGGACAGAATTTGTTGTTGAGATCTATGTTTAGTAGAACAAGAGTTCTGGTGTTTAACATTCTTTATAGAAGTATTTTGGTTTTGCAATACCCTCATACACCATATTCATTTTGATACTCTGTCATTATTTCACTGATACTTTTGCAGAAGCACCCAGTGAGAAACATTTGAGATAATTCATCCAGGGAATGCTTATCTCCAATCTATATATTCGGCTGTGTGGCTTAGGGGGGAAAACTTAAAAGAAAAACTGAAACTATTATTTGGTATGGAATTAGCTTAGTCTTATATTGAATAGGGAGCTTAAGGGTTTACATCATGTTGAATGCCAACAAATAATAGTTGAGGACTAAGCTAATTATTTGGTACGGAAAAGGCATGAATGTGGAGGTGCTTTCGATGTGGCAAGGATTCCATTAGAGGGAGAGAGACAATTTATTTGAGTCATTAAAAGATAGGAGTGAACTCATAAGGATGGTTTGTCTGCCAAAGTCTCAAAATTTTGTGCCAATGCATTAACAACCAGTATACTCACTTTGTATCTTTGAACTGTGTACAATTGGATGGAGGATTATTTCCACGAAAAGTGAATGAAAATATGAAGTTGTTTTGAAGTCCTTTTTGTTGGGTGTTGTAGTTACTAATAAGCTATCCATGGACAAGGGGATGAGACAAGGTAATTATTGCACTACTGTACCTGATAAGCTTTAATTCCGCTTTTGTATTCATTACTTGGGCGATTTTTCAATGTAATGAGATCGATTGTATTGACTGCCCACACTTTCCTATGTTGTCCCTTGATATTGTCTTAAAAGCTTGTGTCTAGAAGGTAAAATGTTTGGATGCACACGGAATTTAATTAATATGAATAACTATTTTTTGTTTGTTTTTCCAAAAAGGAAGGAAAGAAAAGTTGTTCATTTGTTGAACATGGGTGCACATTTGTAGACTATTTGGATAGCATGTGCATTATGAAATTTCGTGGGTTTAATTTGTCAGACAATTTTGGGTTCGGGTGTTGGACAATTTCCCATCGATCTCAGACAGTGTTTATTTACATCGACTTAAGATCCGAACATCTTTGATTAACTGTCAGAGAGAACCAAACACATTTACGACGTTGGTTATGATGTTTGGGAGATAAACTAGCACTAAGGACACCCAGCCTCCCCGAGAAGCATGGATCATCACATGCTTTGACCCTTGGACATAACGAGGATATATTTTGGAAAGACCTAAATCCCTGAATGGACCTTTACATAATTTCAGAGAGGTACATGGTATTTTTGTAACCCATGAACATGTAAATAAAAAAGGATATTTTTACAGTTGCTGGACCCTATAAGATGCAACTATAAAATACATGACTTTTCAGCGAATTGTAGATTTATGGGACTTTTCTGTAAAAGTGCAGGACATATGCAAAAGCGTAGAAATTTCATCTTGAAGCCGCTGCAGTTCTAGGCAATGGGCCTCCCATGCTGAAGTCTCATGAAGGCGACATAATTTCATCCCAAATATCATCCACTGCAGTCATCCAAAGCTCCCTTGGCAACCCCATCAAGTGGTAGGCTAGCGTGTTTCTCGTAAGAGCATCCCGCATAGCCTCGATAGATGGTGTCTCCCGCTGTAGCGTAGCCTGGACAGTGCCAACAAGTGCCTCGAACATCGCCTCCGCCTTTGCAAGTGGCGCACATTGGGGACCGTCCGGCCACTCAACTCTGTCTCGGGAAATCATCGGTGTGGACTGGTGCAAGCTCTTGTCCCATCTCTGACTAAACAACCCTAGGTGAAGCTGCAAAGAAAGAAAAAAAAAGGAAAGGGAGAAATTGTAAGTCATGATTATGGCTGTCACAGTAAAATGCAAAGTAGAAAATGAAATCTTCCTTGAAAGGGGGGGCTCGCTCCGTCTCCATACCTGAAGAGGTAACCACCACCTCTAAATTTTCATCCCTAGGTCCAGAGCTAGTCGGCATTGAAGTAGCGAGAGGCTCAATCACGCCAACAGGTCCTGGAGGAGAATGTTGCAAATTACTCACAAATAAAAATGATGAAAATGATCAATTGAACAAGGGAGGAATTACCTAAGGGAACAAGAGCCCCCCTATCACAAGAAGCCGAGGCAGCCAACTGCTCATCAGGAGGCAGACTCCTCGCCCCCTTTGTGTGTGGGTTAGGCATCTACGGCGAAGCCTCACCAGCCCCTCCTAAATGAAAAATAAAAACAAACACTGTGCAAGGGTTATCTCAGACTCATAAAGTGCATTGCAGACTAAGGAGCTAGGATGAGCAAGTTACCTTCCGAGCGACTGCCCTCTTTTTGAGGATAGCCTGAAAGTGCCGTCTGTGTGGTAGGAGGAGTCCCCACATCCTCTAACCCGGCGGCTACCAAAAGTCGAGAAATCTCACCGCGCGATCCATCCTCGGAGGAATCTGTTGAATCACAGATCTGGATGACAGAGTGTTCAACAACCTCTGAGGAAGGGTGGCGAACATCCTCCTCGGCTGGTGGGGTTGGCCCAATGGCTCCCGTAGGTGAACAACCTGAGGATAGCAAAACAAAGTACGCTCCAGCATGGATCCAGACACAGAAGAAGTTATTGAAGTCTTGCACAAGGGAGGGAGGTGGAGAGATCACCTTCCAATTTAGGACCAATATCTGAAGGACAAAGACCTCCATCCATATCAGCTAAAACTGGGGATTTGGATGGGCCTCTGTGTTTGGCACCCCAGCCTCAACATCCACCCCTCTTGCCAAAGGTATCTCCTCGGTTTCCTTCAGGACATTAAGAGATTCTATTGCAGGGGGGTCTGCAGCTATACGGGGTGAGATAACACCAAGCAAGTTAGGGAAAAGAAATGAGAATCAACCAAAACTGACAATTAAATGATCCGGGACAAAAAATACTCACCAATGGTGGGAGTGGCCTGGGCTGCCACCAAACTACATAGAAGGGATAATTGGTCAGGCCTGAAGATTGAGTCAGCCGCTAAAGTTACTTCCGCAAGTAGCTGGCTTGGTTTGGAGGAAGGTTGGGTGGGGGGAGGAGGAGAATAGGAAGGTGGGGGAGTGATTTGGGAGAAGGGATATGGAAGGGGGCGCCTAGGTGGCTGCCACGTAGGAGGGGTGGGGATGAGGTGGCTGGGGAAAAGTCCAAGGTGGCGAGCAGGTGGAGGAGAGTGGGGAGATGCGTAGGTTGAAGGGAGAGGAAGAGAGGGAGGGGGGCGGGTTAGAGAGAGAGGGAGAAGAGAGCTAGAGGGAGAGGAGGGAGGAACACTAATTTTTCCATTTTCAAATCCCTTGAATGGGGCGCCCCTTGACCTCCTTATATAGGAGAGACCAGGGGTGTACAATGGACCATAGTACCCCTTTTATATTTAGCAAAAGACCTTGCTGTCTTGGGGAAAGGGGTGAACATAAGAGGGGTGAACATAAGAACACATTGACCCGACTAGTACCCTAGACACTTATACCTAGATAGTTGACTCAATCAAGGATGGCAGTTTCGGTTTCGATTTTGGCTGGGTCTGAAACAATATTGGTTTCGATTTCGGTTTCGGCCCAAAACATAATAAAATACTATTTTTTGCAGGGGAGTTGGTGTCTTGTTTCGTCCGGTTGGTTTCGGATCGTCTAGGTCCGAAACCGATCCGTTTCGACCGAAACATATCGGTTTCGGCCGAAACTGCCATCCATGGACTCAATAAAGAAAATTACATGGACACAAAAAAAGAAATTGCATCATAAAAGAGGAAAATGCCAATAAATGTCATCCCGGAGGTGCTGGAACTGATCGGAGCCATGTCGGACGGTCGGAGTCTCTGCCGGGTCGTGGAGGGTCGCTGGTGTCCCCACCACTACTGTCCCTCTCTGGTGCAAATATCAGCTAGGAAGGACTCAACGCAGCTGGCCATGGTCCCCCTATGTGAAGGGTCCGAGTACTCTGGCAGATCTTCATCCACCCCAAGGTCTAGAAGGGCCCTAAACTCCGTCATGGAGTTAGTCGAGTCTACACTGCGGGAGCCTGAAAGGAAAAGCGGGACATTAGATACCCCAATGATCAAAAGAAAATAAACACCCAAGCAAAGCCGGGAAGGCACTTACCCAGCCGGTCCGAATGACCATCGACACCCGGAGCTGACTGAGACTTGGGAGGTATAGCTGCATCTTCAATCTCTGGATTAACTACTGAGGAAGGCGGGACGGAAAAAGAAAAAATTCAAGTGAGAAGTTAAAATCTTTGAGGTGATACCTCGCAAAAGAAAGATATGAGTAAGAATGGGGATTACCGGATGAATCACCATCCGCTTGCTCCCCGCATGAGAAAGTAGGTGAGTCACGCAATAGAGGATTATAGTCGTCATTCATTGTGTCTAAATCACGAGGATCACCTTCTTCTCCAACTACCTTGGCTCCCAGTGGGGCCTTCCCTTTCGAAGGAGGAAAATTTCCAACATATGGGGGACTGGAGTCCGGGGAACCTAAAAAGTAAGAGAGGAAGAAAAAAATAAGAGAATGCGTTACATACGCCAAGACCGAAGCTGCAACAACCAAAACCACATTAAGCAGAAAAAGTTATCGTGTCGTCGAGGGGCCTTAGTAGCATGAGCCTCATCCCTAGGGGTCCTCTGCCTCTTTGAAGGGATAGGAGCCTTCCTCTTCTTGGAAGCCTTTGAAGCGGCATCACCGGCCACAAAGCTCACTACAAAGAAAAAAGGGAGAGAATACAGGGAAAAGAATGACCAAAGCATGCACAGTAAATGGAGTTCAATAAGCAAATGATACCAAGACTAAAGGAGAAAGAACTTGGTGATTACATACCATCTGGAGCATAAGAAAAAGAAGGCTACAATACCAATTGTTCAAATTTCACTCCAATTGCCTTACTCACCCTCTCTGCGGCATCCCAGACAGCTTGCAAGGTGGTCCCATTTTCAATCAAAGGGAGGCAGTCCAAGGGACATGCACACCTAGTGGCATTCATGATATGTTTATCCCGCTGCCCACAAAGTTCATTAGCAAAATTCTCTGGATGAAGCTGTGTAGTTCGGGGAGCACCCTGGGGATAACCACAGTCAAATAGAAAATGCTTCCACCATGAGTAAATCTTCGTGGCGGTCTTCTTTGGAAGAGCAGTCTTCTTTGAGGAGGCGGCAGCTAGGGGCCTTAAGGGCTTCATTACCCCCCTTATACTGGGACCTGTCCACTACAAGTGGCCCATTCTTAGCCTTCGAAGAGACGTGAAAATCTCTGATTGCACTGACGGACTGACCAAGTGGGAAAAGTGACTGCGAAGGAAAGAGCTATCAATTGCAATATGAGGCAAATCCCTCCTATTCAATCGAGTCTCTTCAGCTTGCTTCAGCTTCTACAGGGGCTGAATACATTGCTGTGATTAAACCACCAACGAGCATAATAAATGTTGAACTGACCAATGCCAGTCTGGTCAGGCAAAGAACAACCTGGCTCTGGCTCCTTTCTGAAGAAGTAATCCCACCAACTAGCAACAACTAGGTGGGTATCATGGTTGCGATATAAGCAGGCCTCTAAAGGAAAATCAGCATTTGACGGAACGGACTGATTATAGTCGAAGTTCCGCGTAAATCTGAAAGGATAGTATGGCTCCTGAAATGTGGACCTCCCTCTGCAGAAAACAAGCATAATAGGCTTGATGTAGCAAAGCCAATCTTCATAGAATGAGCGGTTAGGGCTAGCATGATGAGGGAGATGATAAGTGGCCTCGACTGGGCCATCAACACTGTATGGCTTGAAGTCATATGAGCTATGAGCAAAATGTAGACTTGCTCGTCCCTCTGTGGGCAGAAAAGAAAGTGCCTTCCGGGCACCAATCATCTGATCCAAGGAGTTCTGGTTAAGGTGATTTCTGAATAAGAAAATCAAGGGAGCTGCAGGATTCCCAAAGTCAACATACTGGCATAGTCCAGGAAAAAGTAAGCTTGTCCAGGCGCTCAAATAACCCGAGGAGAACAATGGGCAGTCAGGTTCCCCAAGCCATGGTATATATTCGCCACGACAGCCGGTGCAATGGCAAGTCTGTGTCCATCGGCGTGGAGACACATTGGATATATCAACTTGGGCCATATAAGCTCCTCTTCCCCATGGGGCATCACAACTGTAGCAAGTCAGTAAACAAGATAGGCCACAAGATAGGTACAAGCCGATAACTTACGCGGGTTCCACCCCTTGTTCTCTGGTGCAGATAAATGATATTTGCATTGTTGTAATTTCAAAATCCGCTGGTAATATTGATCAAGGGGTCTGTCATCCTCTGTAAAATTCTCATAGAAGCAAAATGGGCCGTTGTAAAAATAGTGGACCCGAGCGTTCACACTAACCTCACAGTGCTCGATGAAGTTGAAGGGGTGTCCTTCCTGGCCCGGACCAAGTCTCGCTAGACTTTCATCAAATACCTGAAGTTGAATGGTAGAATATATTGCCCTATATCGGTTCTCTGGCTCCTGTGCAAGTCATCGAGTGTCACGTCCTCATAAGGGTGCCTAGAAATGGGCAAATTGGAAATCCTATCAAAGCTCCACAGATTGATGACTGTCTCACTCTCAGTCGTAGCAAAAGTGTTCCATCGGCTATTAAATCTTTCTGCTAAGGCCTGAAGCAACTATGTGTGGCAAGGATAGTCATAAAGTGCGACTGTGACTGCATGATGAATCCCAACGAGGTTCAAAACCTCACTGTAGTGGTGCAAGACATCGAACAGCTACTCTGTGGTCCCTAAGTGAAACTGATCGGAAGAAAGCACTGACCACTTCCCACACCAGCTCGGCGTTGAGCTGCTCATAATTATGTCAAGAAGACATAATTTTTCATATCCTTCACTTGCATGCTGCGAGCCAGAGGGGGTCAGGAAGAGCCCAAAAACACTTGTCGGGCTGGGGCTGTGCTTGCCAAATAACTCCTAAACTGTTGGTGTCATTCTGCGTGACCTTGTGTGACAACTGACATCTGAACTGAAGAAACCCTGTTGATCGGCCGCCGAAAATTGAATTTGGCGTGTAAAGCTTAGGCGGAAGCTGGGAAAGGAAATGGTGCAAGTCTCGAGCATGCTATCTCAATGCTCTAGAATGGCCTGTCTACAGGACGACGTTCAGCTGCTAGACACGGGTCATCCTCGTCCATGTGCTTATACAGTGGAAAATGCCTGGGATAATCTCTAACCCGTTAGTACTGATAAATCTCTTTATACTTCACAATCAATGTGGAGTCAACATCTCCACCTTCAAAGGATACTTAGGAAGGGTACCCTTAGCAATAATCTCCAAACCCCGATCAATAGAGAAAACATTGTACTTTGTTACTTAGGGAGGATCCTGTGGTGGCATCAAATTCTTTGACAGAGTAGGGGCTGAATCTCTATCCTTGCCAGCACATCCTCGGGCACGACTCTTGGAGGCGAGACATGATGAATACCTACAAAAGGGAAACAAAAGCAATCAGTCCCGATATATACAAAAACAAGCAATCAAGTCATGAAGGCTGCTAATGTCATTACGACATCAAGTCATGGACGCCGCGTGGGTTAACCATGGTTTGCCATATCGGATCTTGGCTTCGTCTCGGGGGGGTCAGAGAGGAGAGATTTCGGAGAGATCTCGAAAAAATCTCGAGAGATTGGGTTCGGTGATTTCAGAAATTTTTTTCATATGTATGGCCTATTTCTAAGAAAATCCTTTTTTTCTACTAATCACTCAATTTCACAAACATATTTTTATAATTGACAACTCAATTTTACAAAATAAAGAGTAATGATAACAATAACAAATCCCATTCAGATGTACCAATGTTAATATATACATAAAATGGTTCATGAATCACAAACTGAAGAATATATAAAAAATCATCAAAAATGGTACATGTATCTCTGTCTTCCCCCTTCTTTGTCTCTCTCTCTCTCAAAGGGAGAGAATGGGGAGACGGGGGGGGGGAAGAGATGAGAGAGAGAGAGAGAGGGTAAGAGAGTATGAGGGAGAGTATCACAGAGGGAGAGACAGAGAGTCCGGGGGAGAGAGAGAGAGACAGAGAGAGAATCGGGAGAGAGAGAGCTCAAGGGGGGCGAGGTAGAGAGAGACAGGGAGACAGGGAGGAGGAAACCGGGGGGTGGGGAGAGAAGATCTCGATCTCGCGGGTTTCGTTTCTCGCAATCTTTGGAGAGGCAGAGATCTCGGAGAGATTTCGGACATCTCGTAAGAGATGGCAAACCATGGGGTTAACAAGGTGCATGGGTCACCCGCTGTCACCTTCGGCTTTGACGGACGTCCCGTGGGGGGAATTTGTTGAACCTCACAATTTTTTTCACATATTTTTATGATTAATTTTGGAGCAAAGAAATTAAGTAAATTAAGCCTACTACATGACATCGTAAAACGGTATTGAACCATGACCGTTATAGGTGGATTAATTTCAAGCATCCTCGGCATCCCGTTGGGCGAGGTTTTTACACAAAAAATCATGTGTTTTAACACAATAATTTCATTGAACACCTGATGGGCGGTGTTAAAATCATGTACCACGCAGCAAGAAGTCAAACAATGGCAGTCCCTGGCATACAAGGAGCGTTTTCGATGTGCCACTCATCAAGAAGTCAAACAATGGCGGTCCCCGGCATCCGAATAGCATTTTCGATGTGCCACGGAGTTATTTCTCCACTCCGGCACCAAGGGTAGCAGGACGGAGTCCAAAGAAGTTAAGAAAATTAACAAAAGCCGCAACGTGCCGTCACCTTGCAGGAGAGCAGGGAAAACCTTAAAAAACTTTGAGAAAAGGACAATCCAAGGGGGGTTTTTATACCATTTTCAATTTGAAGACTGGGGGGACTGCCTCCTCTCCCTTTTTCTCCCTTGGGCAGCGCAACAGGAACCTGAGGAGGCCCCCTCTGGATTCTGCAGACCTGAAGGTGGCACCTTCAGGTCTTGCAGACCGGAGGTGGCCCCCTTCGGGTTCTATGAACCCGGAGGTGGCACCTCTGGCTGTGCGGCCAAAGGGGGTGCCCACCGGCTCCCCTCCTTTTTTCTCTATTGGACGGTAAGGCCAAGAGAAAAAAAAGCAAACTACTAGGGAGGAGGCCCCCCGTGTCTGCTAACCCGGTGGAGCCTTCCTCTACCTCCTCTTGCTGTCTTCTCTCTCCACAAAACAAAAGAAGAAGGTCAAGGGTCAAAAAATCAGGAGTTCTTACCTCCACGTTATCTTCTTCAACTCCTATAAATAGGTGGCCTTGGCCAAGGAGGAAGGAGACTTTCAACACTTGGAGATGAGACAAGATTTCTCTCGCACCCTCAAGCTTGGAGTAGTGCGAGGAACTGCCTTGGAGCGACCTTGAAGCAGGAGAGCAGTAGGTGGCGCCTCCCTTGAAGCTTTTCTTTATGTTTAAAACCTTCCTCTGTACAAAAGAACCTCACTGAAAAGACTACTTTACCAAAATACCCTCATGCGAGAAAATGAAGTTGTATCTTGATTCCAAATGGATCAAAGTTATAAAAAATTATATTGATCCTAGGAATGCTAAAGTTCTGGGAAATTGATGTCAAATCATGGGAAAGACCCCAACATTTGTAAAATTGCACTTTTACCCTCATATTTTGTGAAATTGACAAGGTATCCATGGGAAGTTATGCGAGATTTCAAAAATTCTGAAGTCCTCGAAGGAATGGTCCAAGTTTCTTCAGATGTTCTCAAAATCATGGAGAAAACTCTGGCATTTGAGAAAATTGCATCCTCACCCTCACAATTTGTGAAATTGTGAAGATGCCCTCAAAAAAGTATGCAAAATTTCTGAGTTCAGAAGTTCTTTGGGAAATATTTAAGTCTGTTCAAATGTGTTCGAAGTTGATGGAAAACTTTGCTCAAACCTACAACATTCAAAAATTGCAACTATACCCCTAAAGTTACAAAATTGGATAAATGCCCCGGAAAGTTAGGCACAACGTCAAGAATTGCATGGAAGGTTGATTCTCTTCAACATAAATCCTCAGTTTGTGAGGAAATCATAAACTAACCTTAATTTAGGGAAGATTGCGAATAAACCCTAATTTAGGGAAATTGCAAATGTACCCCTGCTCAAGGGCATGGGGGTTCTCTCTTGGCTTGAATCCCGGGGGTTGCGATGGAGATCGTGAGAGGCTAAAAAGAGTCTTTGACAGTTAATCTAATCAAAGTTGTTCGGACTTGTTCTGATGTAAATTAACACTGACTACGGCCGGTCAGGTAAAGTCTTGTACACGAACTTTAAATCGTCTGTTAAATATAAAAAGCAGAAATAATCATGCACATGCTAATCAAATAGCTAACAAATGTGCATTTTTTGTTCAATGAATGCACATATAAATTCCCCTGAAAATTTTTTATATATTTTCCCCATGTGTTAACAGTGGCAACAAGGATAATTGAGTTGGTATTCCTTTAATTAAATGGGGCAAAAATTACAGGCCTAAAACGTTAGGTGGACCAGTGATGAAAAATTCACAGCAGGTGAATTTGGCACTTTTAGATAAATGGCTTTGGGAATTATTGGCAGAAGAAGATTCTCCTTGGTAAAAAGATGATTCTGCACAAGCATTACAAAATGCATCACAGATTTGCTTTGCAAATTGAGAATTGGACCTCCCCCATCCAGTGCAGAGAGGGATTTTAAAAGCAGGAACACATATGGGAAAGGAATTTCTGTTAACGTGGGTATGTAGGTCATGCTTTGTTTGGAAAGACCATTTGTGTGGTGAATGGACAGATTTTCTAATGTTTATGATATTGCTTGTAATAAACGGTGCACGGTTAAGCAGTGCTATCAGCAGGAGGGTAATACTGCTAATTTAGGAGAGGGCTTGAAGACGATGTGGAATTTTAGTACTTTGATTTGATAGAGGTGTTACAGTCGATCAATATACCGACAGCCAACAGGATTGCTTTCTTTAGGGCAAAAATGGTGGACAGTTCTCTGTAAAAGCTTTGTATCAGTTCTGGAAGGTTCTTACCCACCTTATCTTCTGCATGGGGCAGTATGGAAGGTTAAGTCCCCCCTTAAAGTGTACATGGAAAAAACAAAATGGAAGTATGACTGTCATATTACTTGTACATTTTGTGGCAAAGATGTTGATCACTCGATGGTTACCTGTCCCATTAGTATTGAAGTATGAGACTTCTTGCTTATTTAGCTGCAATTCCAAATTTCCAATTACTTTCCACACAGTCAAGCAGATGTTGTGTCATTTCAAGATGGTTAATGGTCCTTGTGAATCTAAAGGAAGATCCCGACTGCTTAGCTGCATTCCGGGGAAGTGCTGTTTATGTGGAAAAATATCTGTTCTATAGCTGCGTGTTTTTTGTACAGGTGGATTAGGCATATTCTTAGAGTTCATGTGGACTGTTGGAAGAGGAATTTGCTTCTGTCATAGAGGAATTCTATTTGGTTCTTTTGTTTTCCCGGTGAGGTTGAGGAACTTTTCTTCTCCTCCCTTGATTGCACTACCTCTGTTTCTTTAATAAAATTGGTAGTGTAATCTACCTTTTCCGGAGGGGAAAAAAATATCATCTTGGTATTGTTGGGATGGGGGTGAGATAGTTTATGCCTTTTTTAGGTAGAGAGGATTTTGGAGGGTTTCCTTTATTACAGTTGTACACCCGTTTTTTGTTCATTTTTTAATGAGATTTCTGCACTATGCATTTCCAAGAAAAATTATGCCAAAAGAGGCAAGAAAATTTTACTAGATAGGAATCATGACCTCATCCTCTGAAACAGGAATGGGAATTAACTATGGACTATAGTAACATGAATAATCATTTGTTGTAGTCACTCAATTTGTAGGGATTTCAATGAAATTTCTGGTGATCTTTTATTAGTTCTTGTGACATAATAACAACTGGTGAAATTTCTTGTTCAGATTGTGATAGCGGATGAGTCACATTTCTTGAAGAATGCTCAAGCGAAGAGAACAAATGCTTCAGTTCCTATTTTGCAGGTCTATTGTCTTGCTGTTGACATACATATTACTGATTTTTTTCTTTTATTTCCTTGATTGTCTTCCAACTTCTCAAAAATATCTTCTTATTTTATAGAGCTGAATATATGTGTATTTTTTGTTGATTTTGCCTGGAATAGTATGCATGTCTGGTTCAACCACAAAGTCGTGGGATTTCTCACTGTTTAATCTGATCATATGTTTTCTGGATGGCTGCTAAGAAACCATGTTCATAAGAAAGAAACAAGAAAGATATATGGTAAACATTATAGTTACCAAGATAGGAAATGAAAGTGGGAAGGAAAAACATGGAGCAAAAGTGCGAAACGCTTTGTTTGGTAATATTTTGATTTACAAATTAAGGTGAAACAAGAAACAAATGCAAGAAATGGGAAACAGAACTTGACGTATTTAAAGGTGTAAAGTTTCTCAGACTGCATCTTTGTTATATCCCAAGAGCAGGTATCTGAAAAAAGGAGGAAACAAGTTTTATTTGACAACATCCATCCCACTTTTTGATTTGGGAGAATGGGAAGGAGGAGTTCTTAGTCAACATTTTCTTTAGTTTATACCCAAATACAAAGAGGTCTGGAAGGTGAAGAGTCATCTGAAAACAGAGCATTATGTGATTACTTTTCGCAAGAAAGGTAGTTACTAAATGCTACAGAAAGAAATGGGATCCTACCTGCGATACTTATTGTGTGCTATGTGCTCTAGCCATCAGCAAATTCGGACCATCTCTTCATGGTCTGTGATGTTGCCCGGGAGGTGTGGAGGATCTTTGGTAGGGTGCTGAATTTGCAGGCAAAGTATTCAACCTTGGAGATGTGGATTTATTTTCGACGGTTGAAATCTCAAACACAACACATCCAGGAGGAGGATCGTCTCTATCATTCCACATGCTATTTGCTGGAGTATTTGGTGGGACTGCAATGATATCCTGTTTTGGGGAAGTAGACTTTATGTAGAAAATATTTATTTTCAAACTGTTTTTTTTGTGTTTTGTGGAGTATACATTTACTAAGCTGACTGCTGATGAGTGGGCTAGGAATTTAGGTAGTCTTTAATTCTTGTGAAGAGGAATCTCTCCTCTTCTTGATTGTATCACCTCTATTTATTTAATAAAATTGATGGTGCAATCCACCTTTTCTTCAAAAAAAAAAAAATCTGTCCCACTTGTTTAGCTGTCTTACAATTCCCTGAAGGGGCTGGCTTGGTGCCTTGTTAGGTGCACTGGTTCCATAAGAAAGAGATTCCAGCGCAGCTAATTTCAAAATGTTCATGTATTACACCGAGGATAATGCTCTTCCTGTTGCCTAGAGGTAGTCAGGAATGATCAAACATCTAAATGCTTGTACCCCCTTTGAGAGGACATATACTCTGTCATGTGACCCTAGACTGTGTTGTGTCTGAGGGTATATTATGCTGAATGGATAGGTTTCTGACACTGTTTGCTTAACAATCACATAACCAACTAATGTTATCCATCTATTCTTTCTGATGCTCATAGAGCTCATGCTCATATTAGTCATAGAAGTTCTGAAATAATAGGTTTGCCAGACATGAAGGTTTTTCTGTGGGTAGCTTCTTTAGAAAGATGGTAAGTGTTGGAGTTAAAATCCTTGGACCGTCCAAATTGTGCCGTAACGGCAGCCTCTGGGGAAAGATGGTTAGAGATTTACTGTGAAGAACCCACATTTTCTTTCACCAAATTTTCTTTCTTGAGTAATGATTGTCAGATTTCTGGGCTTCGAAGAATAAAAGAAGCCCAGAATATCCTTAAGGGTCCATTTGCTTTCATGTAAAGCAAATTCAGATGTAGAAAGGTAGGGTTTTTTGCATATATACCCCTATAAAGTTTTTTATTGTCAAATATACCACTCATTTAGGCATATTATCATGAATACCCTGGAAATATCCCAAATGGTTACGGTTATGGCCTCGTTGTAACTCCTTTGTGTTTAACCTGAGTTAAATGTGAGTTAAAGAGTAAAATACCTAACCTATCCTTGGTTAACAAAATAAAAAACAGGGTTTCTTTGCATATATACCCCTCTAAAGTTCCTTATTGTCAAATATACCTCTCATTTTGACATATTATCATGAATACGCTCTTAATAGGCGTAAATGTTGCAGTTATGTCCCTGTGGTTTATTGCCATCGACGGGAGGCGAATATTTTGTGGAATATGTCATCTAACACTGTAAAGATATGTGAAATACCCAAAATATCCTTAATGGGAGAGAGAGAGAGAGAACCGTCCCTCCCCTCCCCCTTATACCTCCGACCAGTCCCCTCGCCTCTTCGTGCTACTCTGGCGAGCTTATGTGACTATTTTTAACTTCTGAGTTTCTTCCACAAGAAGGAATCTTTAAGAAGCTTGCCACCTAACATAAGTAGGAGATAAATTTCTTCTCTTAGGGCCACTTTGGTAACGTGTTAGGTTAGGGGAGGGTGGCTTGCCCGGGTTAGCCCACCCGACCCCTAATCTTAACCCGGGTGGATTAACTCATTCCACTTATTTCATAGGAATGAGTTAATCCACTTTAACCCTATCCGACCCGGGTTAAGAAAAAAAATATCAAATATGGAATAACTCACCCGACCCCGATTAACTTATCTTAACTCGGCTTAACCCATTACCAAAGTGGCCCTTACTGTTGGAGATATTTTAATTGTTTCGGGCGAAACCGGACGCGAACTCCCCTCTTAAGGGTAGTTCAAGTCCGCCCCACCCCTCAGATCTGAGATCTGAGGGGCTCCCGGCTAGGAGAGGTGGAGGAGGGGTAGGGGGAGCTTGGGACTGCCGGGAGGAGATCTTGCCGCCGTCGCCGCCGTTTCTTGTTGTTTACAGTGCGTAGCTGCCGCTACCGCCGTCGTTCACGTCATTGGGTTGAAGATTTTTCAAGGATCTTTTAAGTTTTTATTTTTTTTCTTTGTTTGATAGTTTTCTTGTTGTAGGTAAGGTTATCTACAAGGTCAGGAGCATGGGTAGATGTGAACAAGGTTAGGAGGCTTTTGGGCAGGACGATCCGGGGTGGGCCCACCTCACCTTTGTTGATGCTGCAAGAAGAAAAGTCAAATGTAATTATTGTGGTAAGGAGATACATGGCAGAATTAGTAGAGGAAAGTAACATTTGGCAGGGATAAGAGGAGAGGTCAAGCAATGCGATAGATGTTCCCGATAGGTGGCAGAGGAAATGCGTCAGTGGCTTCTGGGCAAAAGAGACAAGATGCAACAAAGGGCTGAAGATTAGATTGAAATTGCCGAGGAGATTTCATGCAGAGTAAGCAGAAGGGGAAGGAGGGATGATAATGATGAGGAATGCACTGAGGATTCAGATTCAGAGCTGACCAAGTAGTAGAGCGTGAGCGTACGGCTTGAAGGAAGGGAAAAGCACCGATAGGATCAGGAGCATGGACATGGACCTTCTCCATTACAACTGGTGTAGCACGATGTCCTGACAGTGATGTAGCTCTGTAGAGAGTAGGCCCCATAGACAACTATGTGCACAGAAGGTAAAGTGCTACACAGCCAAAAATCAAGTAGGCATTAAGAGGGGTCAAAAAATCAGCTGAAGCTGTTGGGCATGCATTTAAAAGTATTTGCAAATAGTTTTTCCATGCAGGTGTGGCTGCACATGCAGCTGAATCAGAATTTTGGCAGCTTATTCTGACTCACAACTGCAATACGTTGTGGGAAGAGTGAGCCCAGATATACTAAATCTTTGTGCTTAAATTGAGTCAATATGTATTACTACATCACGCAAAATTCATCTTCATTTACATCTTACATTTATTTGTTTATGGTAGGTAGAACAGCTGACTGGTGGATAATGGTGAACAATAGGGATTTGGGCAGTAATGCATTGGCTTACATTGCAATTAGGGTGCTGAGTCAAACAACATCAGCAGGTCAATGTGAAAGGAATTAGAGCACGTTCAGTCTTGTACACTCAAAGGTTCGCAATCGGCTAAAGGCTGAACGGCTAGAAAAATTGGTTTACTGCCACTACAACATGAGGTTGAGAATAAAGAATATCAAGCTGAGACATTAGTTGAGGGACAAACACGTCGCAGACGATACAACTGGCCAAATTGATGTGGACGTATTATTTGATGATGAGAATCCCTTGCAGTCTTGGGTTGAGGTACAAGCACAGGTTGATGAGCCCATTTTGGATCTTCATGACAGAACATGGGCAGAGGGTATATTGGATGGAGATGAGCCAAGGGATCTAGAATTCAGAGGATCAGCAAAGAGGCCAAGAGTGACTCATGAGCACCAGAGAGAGGAAAAGCCTTTGTTTGTTGACTACACTGAGCAACAACCTAAGATTGAGTCAGGTAGATACTCAAAATCAGATAGCAGGCCGGTCACTCCTAGAATGGTCAAGCTATCTCCATCCTTAAGAAGAAGTACACCAGTGGATGAGATGACTGAGAAGAGTAGTGCTGCTTCTCGAGAGGACTCGATAATTGAGCAGGTGAAGCAAATTTATGTGAGACACACCTCACGGGGAAAATGATTGATTTCAAAGATGAACAAGATGGTCACACCAAAAGGAAAAAAACCAGAGCCTAAGGCTAGAAGGCGATTGGTTTCTTATGGGTCTGATGATGATGGATGATCCCAGTGCAACTGCAGGTACTACTACTGGCGGTGGCATGTATGCACCTACTTTCTCCTTCCACGCTGACACGGGTAGAGGATACAATCATAATGAAGGAGGATAGGATTCACAGAGTCAGTATGGACATCCATCAGGTTATGGAGGTGGCCAACACGAAGCAAGCATTTATGGATGGGGTCATCAACCAGGATTCCAATTCCATCCAGTTTCAGTCAGTAGCAGTTATGGGTCAGCATCCTCTTCTAATCCTCAAGGTTTTGCTTCTTATGCTGATTCTGGATTCCAATCAAGCCAACAACCTTATACTCCAAGAGGGATCCAATGAGGGATTCATGACTTGGCTGCATCATTGTTTGGTTACAGTGAATATATAGAATATATGTTGTCTTTTTATGGGTATCAACAGTAGAAGCCAGACGATGAGGGAGAAGGTTCTTCCAGCTATTATGGATATGAGTGCATCATTATTTGGATAATGATCATTTAATTTCTGTAACATTTACTGCAATCGGTTGTTGTACTCTCTTCATTGACCTTGAACGATGATGATGGAGATGGCATGTCATGAGGGGGTTTGTAATTTATAAGTGCTCTATATGTTGTGGGATCTTGTATGAACTTACTAGCTGCTATAAAACTTTGCTCTGTATGCAGAAGAACTACATTGTAATTTCAATATCAAAGTTTGTAATGACGGTATTTTGGATTTACTGGGTGATATTCCCAGATTGTTGAACTGAGATCCAAACATTAACTTAAGTCCAATAATTTTGGTGATAACAAACTCTTTTTATAACAAAAACCTAAATTAACCATTGAGGATAACAAAGCCTTCATGAACAAAATCCTTCAATACTGAGTGAAAAGAAGAAAAAGTCTGAAATTCGTCTAAGTGTAAAATAGGCGCAAGAAAACAAAGCTAAGTTTAGGTGCTACTAAATGCAGTTAAGTTAAAGCTAAGTTTAACTTCGGCGAAGTTACTTAAAGCTACAATCACTTAGTCGCAAGACACCTAGGCGCTGCAAAAAGGAGCTAAGTAACATGGGTGCTAGAAACTAAAGTTAAGTTTCATTCACATAGTCGCTGAACCTAGAGCTATGTTGAGATAGCCGCACAATTTAGAGCTAACTTAGTCGCAAAGACAAGAGCTATCTTCACTTAGTCGATAGATATTCCAGTGCCTATGTGAATTCAGTGCGACTATCTCAATCATCAACTGTGTACTGTGATAGTTGAAGGGTTGAGATAGTCGATTGATTATCTCATAGGCACTTAAGCAATAAGATAGTCGATGTTGGTCCGACTATCTATTAAGATAGGCGCTGCAAAAAAGAGGTAAGTAACATAGGCACTAGAAATCAAAGTTAAGTTTCACAAGGTCGCTGAACTTAGCGCTATATTGAGATAGCCGCAAAACTTAGAGCTAACTTAGTCGCGAAAAAAAGAGCTAGCTTCACTTAGTCGATAGATATTTCAACGCCTATGTGAATTCAGTGCAACTATGTCGTTTCAAGTGCGTCTATGTGATCTTTATGTGCCTAAGTTAATTTTGTGCGCCTATGTGAATATAGCTGCGGCTATGTTGCTTTTTAAGTGCGCCTATGTTAACTTGTGCGCCTATCTTCACTTAGTCGATTAAGTTAGCTCTACGGACTGCGTCTATGTTAACAGAGCTTAAAAGTATTTGACTACGTGAAGATAGGCGCACAAGTTAACATAGTGGCTCGAATATCTATCGACTAAGTGAAGATAGTTCTTGTTTTCGTGACTAAGTTAGCTCTAAGTTCTGCGGCTATCTCAACATAGCTCTAGGTTCAGCAACTATGTGAAACTTAACTTTAGTTTCTAGCGCCCATGTTACTTAGCTCCTTTTTGCAGCGCCTAAGTGTCTTGCGACTAAGTGATTGTAGTTTTAAGTAACTTCACCTAAGTTAAACTTAGCTTTAACTTAACTGCATTTAGTAGCACCTAAGATAAACTTAGCTTTGTTTTCTTGCGCCTATTTTACACTTAGACGAATTTCAGACTTTTTCTTCTTTTCACTCAGTATTGCAGGATTTTGTTCATGAAGGCTTTGCTATCCTCAATTGTTAATTCAGGTTTTTGTTATAAAAAGAGTTTGTTGTCACCAAAATTATTGGACTTAAGTTAATGTCTGGATTTCAGTTCAACAATCTGGGAATATCACCCAGTAAATCCAAAATACAGTCATTACAAACATTGATATTGAAATTACAATGTAGTTCTTCTGCATACAGAGCAAAGTTTTATAGCAGCTAGTAAGTTCATACAAGATCCCACAACATATAGAACACTTATAAATTTCAAACCCCCTCATTACATGCCATCTCCATCATCATCGTTCAAGGTCAATGAAGAGAGTACACCAACCAATTGCAGTAAATGTTACAGAAATTAAATGATCATTATCCAAATAATGATGCACTAATATCTATAAAAGCTGGAAGAATCTCTTGACCTTGTTCACGTCTACCCATGCTCCTGACCTTGTAGATAACCTTACCTACAACAAAAAAACTATCAAACAAAGAAAAAAAACAAAAACTTACAAGATCCTTGAAAAATCTTCAACCCAGTGATGTGAACGACGGCGACGGTGGCAGCTACGCACTGTAAACAACAAGAAACGACGGCGGCGGCGGCAGCGGCAAGATCTACTCCCGGCAGTCCCAAGCTCCCCCTACCTCTCCTGTCCGACATCCCCTCAGATCTGAGATCTAAGGGTGGGGCGGACTTGAACTCCCCTTAAGAGGGGAGTTCGCGTCCAGTTTCGCTCGATTTCGGGCATATCGGTTCGAAACGCCCGGAACAATTAAAATATTATTATTTTTTAAACTTTCAGACCTGCTACAGTGAGCAGGTCTGGTTTCGGATTGTTCTGGTCCGAAACTGATACGTTTCGACTGAAACGTTTCGGTTTCTGCTGAAACTGTCATCCATGTCATAAAACCTAGTATGATTCCACATCGAATAGTCTAAATTGGTGGAATTCTTCATGATTCTGGCACAATTGTGAAAGCTAACTTACCATACTTTTCTTTTTGTCAAAAATCTTGGCTTCCTCCACTCTCCTCTGGCTGGTGAGAGTGGGATTTTTACATTTTGCAATTAGGAACGTTGTTTATTAAATGTTGACAACTTTCTCTTATTTTTCTTCAGAATAATTTTTCATTCTCTATAGATAGTAATCTAGAAGGTAAATATGTCTTTACAAGGCATCCATCACAGTCAAGGCACATATCTAAGGGGAAAAAATTATATACATGCATATTAAGTATTTCCTATTTTTCATGTTGATCTTTTTCGACACAAATTACTTGGGAGCCTCACTTCTTTTTATACGAGCATACGATCTGTAGTCATATTTAATATTAAAATAATTTAAGGCTTTCTAATTTAGTTTTTCTTTCTTTGAGTTCAAAGAGTCTATTTTATTTTTAGAAAGACTAATTTGCAGTTTTTTAAAAACTCTAAGTACCATAAGTATTTAATTGAATTTTTAAAAGAAAAATATCCGTTCAAAATGCATTTTATTAACTAGTATAGATATGGATATTGTTTGGGAAATGAGGATTTGGAGAACTGACAATTTACTGTTATTTAGAAAGCTCAATGTGCAATTCTGCTTTCGGGGACACCAGCTTTATCTCGACCAATTGAACTCTTCAAGCAGGTGTTTCACTGAATCATTATCCCATTACACAATGGTACAATATTCCACTGCTTTAGTTCCTAATACAGTCTCATTTTCAGCTACAAGCATTATATCCAGAAGTGTACAAGAATGTCCATGAGTATGGAAATCGGTACTGTCGTGGTGTAAGTCTATCTTTTCTCATATTATTATGCTTTCATCGGTCAACATGTTCTTTATCTCCTAATCTGTGTTAGCTCCATAAATTATATTTCAGGGTTTTTTTGGCTTATACCAAGGGGCAAGCAACCATGAGGAACTGCACAATCTGATGAAAGCAACTGTGATGGTCCGTAGGCTAAAGAAAGATGTGCTATCCGAACTTCCTGTAAAACGTAGACAGCAGGTAATGTCTAGCAACGATTGATATCGGTCAGTTTTTCAGCATGAATATTAAAATGTTAGTGATCGCTAATTTGGCTAACTTTATGATTTTTACAAGATATATAAATTTAAGTTTTACTGTTGTGTTGTCTGATATTCTCCACTTTCTCATATTCGACTTTTCATACTAATAAAATAAGCAAATTATTGCTATCTTTGCAGCAGCTCATTTTGACTTTTCTTCTGCCATCTTTCTGTGTATCTTTCCCATGAGTTTTGACCAAAACATATCAGTAATTTCAGTGTTTTCATTTACTTATATGCTATAAAGGCAGCAGGAACCGATTAATTTACTTATAGCATGGTCAGTGCTATGTAATTCTTCAGGTGTTTTATGCTATTGTCATCATATGGGGCAAAGGTTTATCCCATTCTGTGATGTTGTTGGCTGCATATTTTTTTTTGTTGGAGAACTCATGTCATGGTCATCCTCCCTGGCTTATAGATTTTCTATTTTATGTCACATTTTGATTTATTCCCATTCTGACATGCCTATTGCCAAGACACGGAAAAACTTGACTTTTTTGCTTCTTTCCCATTATCTTCGGTATTGCCAAGTGCAGGAATAGTCTGATGAATAAGTCCTACTTTCAAAAGGCTAACTACCCTCTTCCTTTCACAAATTACCTTTGCCTGGGTTCTGTGAACATTGCTTAAGAGGGCCTATCAAATCTTGGCAGGGATACAAAATGTAATGCAAGCTCAGTCTACCTTGACCTGTTCATCAGGGATGTCATTTAAGGAAAGAAAAATATCATAGGGAGGAGTCCTGAGGATTCCCTATAATTTATGGGAAGATGCTTCTGTTTGCTCACCATGCGATTCTTTGATCATGTGACTTTGACCAAACTTAACTAGAGAATGTGCTAGCCTATGTGGGTTGCCTGTCTGTGATGAAGAGACAAGATTGATGTTTACATCTAATTATATTTTCCTGTCAATCCTTGAACTTTCGACCTTCTGACCCCCATGCTTAGGCTTTTATTAATTAGTATTCCTTTGCTGTTTTTTCCCCTCAATTTGTACTCAATGAGGCAGTGGTATGTTTGAACTAGAAATTTGAGATATTAAAGAAATGGGAGTTCATAAGGGTTTTATTGGAGAAACCAATTTTATTGAACTTGATGTTGAAAAGTTTAAGTTTTGTCTCATTGGGCTTGATAATTTTAGGTTTTAAGTTTAGACCATCCCTACTGACCTCAGTCAGTGTTAATTACATTGCTTTGATGAGCAAAAACCCTTGATTAATCGCCAACTCTGATGCCCTGAATGAAACAAACCATGTAACTATTAAATTTTCTCATAAAAACACAAATAGGAGAAGGCCTGTGACACTCCTATGGCCTGGAAGGCGTTTGTGATGTCTTGGGAAGGTTTCAAGCCAAAAGGACACATTTTCTGAATTTGGAAACTTTTTTCAAGAACATGGTCATTTTAGGTGTAGACATCTATTTGAATAGGTTAAAGATGTTTTGAAACCCTAGGTTGTGCTTTTGACTCATGTTGGGTGTCCGGAGGTAGACCTATCATTTTCGGAAAGTTTGAAGTTTCAAGGATATTTACACGTTCTTAGTGATTTTACATTGTTCTTAGGATTTTCAATGATTTTTGATGATTTTTAATGACTTGGATTTTTACAGAATTTTCAGTCACTTTTAGTGACTCTGGGGTGCTCTTGCTATTTCAGGAAGGCTTCTTTCTGATTTTTAGGGGTTTTTGCTATTTTTATTAATTTTTTGTGTCATTTTAGGATTGGAGGATATTTTGTGTATTTTGGCAAAATTTAGGGTCATTTTGAGAAGTTTGCATTTCCAGAGTCTTGCAACATTTTTTAAGGGACATCTTTGATGTTTATATATTTTCTTATTTTTTTTAAATTTTGTGGCATTTTGTAGTTCTTTGACTCTTGAAGGGTATTTTGGTCAATTTTTCAAAGCAGATGTGGAGGGCCTTAGTTGGCTCATGGGCTGCAATAACATGGGTCAAAGCCCAAACCATATTCATGATGAGTGATACCTGCTGCATTGTGTTCGGTGCAGCCATTCTTTTTTATTTTTTTTCAGGTTGGCTTCAATCCTACCTACATGTTTGTACCGTTCCAACTTGATTGGATGGCTGAAAAAAATTAAAAAAGAAGAAGAAAAAGATCAGACACCCTAAATGGGCCCAAAGTTGTCGGCACATGTTTTTGGCAAAAAGGGGTGTCCGATCTCCTTTTTTTTCAACTGTTTGATCAAAGATCGAACGGTACAAACATGTAGGTCGGATTGAGGCTGACCTGATTCCTTTTTTTTTTTTGAGAAAGAACTGGCTGCACCACAGTGTGGTGCAGTAAGTGGGACTCATTCACGAAAGCTAGACCCACTAAGGGTCCACTAGTCTCTACGACCCACTAAGGATCCAATAGTGGAAGGGGACCCATGAAGAGTCCATTGACAAACATTCGTCAAACCAGACTCATTCAATGAACCATTGGTCAATATTATTCAGCATTAATCAAACCACATAATTCATGAATCAAGGACCATTGGATCATTTTATGAAACCATTAATTAATCATTGACCATCGGATCATTGGATCAAATATCAATCCATCATAGACCATTCACCATTGAATCATTAGATCATTGGGCCACCAATTAAGCATGGACCATCGGATCATTGAATCCAAGATCAATCAATCATGGATCATTGGATTATTACGTCAAAGATTAACTCAACTATAGACCCTAGATCATTTGATCTTTGAACCTAGTTGTCAAGGCGGTCGCCTAGGCAACGCCTAGGCAGCCAGGCACTCTTATGGGGCCAAGATGTCAGCCCACTTTTTTGTCCCTCCAAAAAGGTGAGCAAGGTGACCCAAGGTGCCTTACATGGGTGCCTTGGGTTGCCTGGCCTGGGCATAGCCTATAATACCCCTCAATTTTTTTGGGCCAGGGGGCTATGCGACGCAAGGCGGGGCCATAGGTAGATTGGGCTCCGTACACTCCTCCAACACCTATGTCTCTATGTGTGTGCCTCTCTCTCTGCCCTCTCTCTCTCAATTTTTAATATTAAAATCTATAGTTGTTTATGTATCTTATTCATAATTTGTATATGGTGATATATATTTTTTGGGTTTTTAAATAGGTGCCAAGGTGTAGCTTAGGCAACGCCTAAGTGGATGCCTTATCCCCTAAGCACTTTAGGCTCCCCATGAACGCCTTGGGTTGCCGACAACTATGTAATTGAATCTAAGATTAATCCACTATAGACCATTGGAACATTGGATTTAATCAAACCATTAATCATGGATCATTAGATTATAAAACGATTTTTCATATTAATACAATGCATTGGCTTTGTTAAAACAAAATTAATTACATAAACATGTTTTTGACCATATCTTATTGGCCTTGGACAAATTCTCACCTTGTGAGACTGGAGTGAAGGGAGAGTCTCTTTTTCAAAATCTCCGAGGGCGGGGAAGAGCTCTTCTCTAGGTTTTTTTCTCTAGGTCCCCCAGGGGGGTGCTTATAGTGGAGGGAGGAGGTCGGCTAGTCCCCCTGGGTTTGGTAAGTGGGGAAGGTGAGAGGCAACCCCCTCTACCTTCCTCCTTTTGTCCCTTTTTGATTGGGGGTGATGAGAAACAAAGTCTCCACTCTTTTATTGGGGGTGATGAGAAACAAAGTCTCCACTCTTTTTATTTTCCTTGCCCTATTTTTGTTCCGCCAGCCTTCGCTCTCTTCTTTTCGTCTGCCAGCAGAGAGAGAAAGAGAGGGTCACACATTTTCTACTTTCCCCCCTACTCTTTTGCCAACCCCCTTTGTTAGCACAGGAGAAATTGGCAGCGGATGTGGGTGGGTCTCCCAGACACCCCCACTCATAATTTCTGGATTTCCTTTTCTTTTTGCTTTGCTTTCTCCCCTTCCCTCCTTCCCTCCTTTCCTTTCTTCTTTTCTATTTCTTTTTTTGTGTTATGCCAAGAAGTGGAGTCCTCATGGATTCTCTCCCTCCTTTGTGCATGGCCCTAGGGCTTGCTAGAGGGAGGCACAGGTTGCTGCCCCTCTTCTTCTTCTCTCTCCCTGATCTTGATTTTTGCCCTAGGCGCCATTCTGGTTTTTCTTTCCCTACCCTGTTCCGCTGTATGCTGGCCTTAGGAAGGCATGTTGTTGCTGCTTTATGCAGATGTATGCATGTATTTTCTTGTTCATCTCCTTCATCCCTATTGCACCCCAAATTTTCTAGAAGTATTTTCGAGGAGCTACCCTCACAATTAATCAACGGGCGTAGCTGGGCTTCAAGTTGACACTATCCTGTCGTTGAGTATCTCCACGATACCAAGGTCCATTGACCCGACCATGCTCAATCATGGAATGTGTCGCAGCAAAGAAGGACGAAGAAAACTCTTACGTGCACTTGTAGAAGAGACCAAACACCGTGTATCACGCGCTCTAGACGGAGGCACGTTTCTTCCACGTCGTTGACATCACAAAACATATAAACAAATGCCGAAGACCTCCCGTATTCCTCTCCTCACGTCCCGCTGCGATCAAGGGCAGAAAAAGGGGCCGCGCAGGGCTTAAAAGAGGAGTAACCAGCCTGAGACTCCACCGGGGCGAAACGGGCCACGCAGGGGGGGGTTTGACCCGTTTGGGACCCAGGCGAGGTCCAGTTGACCCCGCTAGGACCCAACGGGGTCAGACAGACCCCGATGGGTCTGTTGACCTCGCTGGGTCCCGCGTGGGGTCCAATGGACCCTGCTGGACCCCAGCGGGGTCAAACAGACCCCGACAGGGCTTGTTGAACTCGCCTGAGTCTTGCGTGGCCCCAATGGACCCTAGCGGGGTCAAATGGACCCCATCGGGTCTATTGACCCTTCCTGGGGTTGCACGCGGGTCCGATGAACCCTGCCGGTCCCAGTGGGGTTAAACAGACCCCACCATGGTCCATTGGCCCCACCCAAGTCCAAATGGGCCCGCGGCCCTCTGTTCTCTCCTGGGGTGAAAAGAAAAAGAAAAGAAGAAGAAAGAAAAGATGGGGAGGACCCACCTTGACCACCTAAGTCCAAAAATTGGTCTTTTCTGTCAAGGTGGGGGTCCAAAAAACGTCTTTTCTGTCAGAATGGGGTCCAAAAACCCCTCTTTTTGTCAAGGTGAGTCCCCCACCTTCTATAAATACTCTCTGGGTCCGAGGGACATACGAACACAGACAGAGGAGAAGACACACAAAGCCATTTTGAGGAGCGACCGGAGTTCGTTGGTGTTTGTTTGTAAAGGTCCATCAAGGGTATGTTTTATAAATACCCCGGGTCTTATATTTATGCCCCCAGAGGTTGCCGTATGTAATTTTCTTTGCATTCTGGACGGTCAAACTACGTTATTCTTCCGGATAACTAGGAATTACATAAATGCCTCTCTGAGAATTGCAAGAAAACCCAAGTCTGTAAATTGCTGTTCTATCCTGCTACTTTTGTAATTATGGCTATGCCCTCATGTCCTCTGTCAGTACGGCGACCTCTTATATATAGTTGACAATTTATCGACAACCCTTGTGCTTACATGAATCATGAGTGCACTCAGTCGCCTTCCCTCATGTGTGTGCCAAGGAGAATTGCGGGTAGACCCCGACATTCGGGAAATTGTGCATATGTCCTCTTTTGAGCATCAACACACGTGCGTCTTCTATGAAGCCCATTGTTGCTCGTTCACGTAGGGACCCTGTTAGCTCAACCTTGCACCTAAGTTTCATCTTAAACTTAAGTTCGCCCGGGGTCTGGTAAAATTATCAAAATATCTCTGTGACCAAGAAACGACCTAAGTGCTTTCAAAACCTTCTGGAAACTGTCCCATGCCCTTGGAAGTTAGAGATTACACCACACTCTCCCTCCAAACCGAAAACTATAGAAAAACCCCCAGCATGGTAAAATTATCAAAATATTCATGGAATCCAGAAATTATCAAAACGCCTCTGGAATCCATGAAATCTCTTGACACCTCAAAAATGCCTATGGCTTCTGCGAAATTGCATTCATGCTCCCAAATCATTGGGTTTTTGCCTAAACCTAATGAGGCATTTGAGAAAATTCTAATTCTATCAATCTTTTGGTGGTGAATGAGAATTAGCTGTGAGCCATGCAACCAAGCCTGCCCTCGGTATCAGGACCCTTATAGAGGACCTTAGGATTTCTTTGATAGTTAAATAAGGGTGTTCAAACGTTAGGCCGATGTAAGTCAACACTGATTGCTGTCAGTGGGGAAAGGTCCAGCACTCGAACATAAATCGTCTGATACAATGTGCACCCACGGAATAAACTCTACACGAGCTATTTATACTGTCTCTCTACATGCATCTTTATATTTTCTTTAAAAGAATATTTTGTGACCAACAATCCCCCATTTTTTCCCCTCTCCATCGCTTTTATTCTATTTTTTGTTTTTTGCTTCAAATAGTTTTTTTTTTTGGGAAAGTGTGTTGTATCACAATTTGTATTAAAGATGAGAAAGAATATACAAGTACATGGCATGAAGCTCTCAAAAAGCCCCCCTATGGAAAGGACACCCAGATGGTGTATACCAACCTACCTGCCCTAGGAAGACAAGAAAGATCGGGAGGGGCTGACCCTACAAATCACATTCCTCCACTCCCTCACCCTCTCACACACAAAAGAGGCCACACTATCCCAAGTCCTCCTTTCCCTTCTAAAAATCCTGACATTGCTTTCACCCCAAATCTATGTAGTCAGAGGCGTGAGGCGATCGAGATGACTAGGCGGTCGCCTCACGCCTCAAACGCCTAGGCGATGGCCGATGCGTTTGAGACGAGATTTTATTAAATAAATATATAATGCAGAAATTAAATTATGCCTAAATATCATAATTTTTTTTTGAAAAGTATATAAAAAATTACATAAATAAAGTCAAAAAAATCTTAAATTCATTCATTCCTAAACAAGAATAACACTCATATTGTCATACATGCAAATACACTAAACAAGAATAGCAAGTGCAATATTATAACAAAAACAAACAAA